>JBAMJR010000201.1:150000-860000 GCA_038501785.1 Myoxocephalus aenaeus | reverse complement strand
ATACGTGCACACATGCATGTGTGCACTCGGGAGATAAAACTGTGCTAACCTCTTCTTCAGCAGTAATTCTCCCAGCCTGTCAGTCCGAGTCGCTCTTCCACTGCGACACACACACACACACACACACACACACACACACACACACACACACACACACACACACACACACACACACACACACACACAAACACAAACAACCTTTATTATCTTCCAGTATCTGGGGCAGCTGGGGACAACCCCATTGTCGGAAGCCATGCAGACACATAAGCCTCAGTCTGTACACGGGACACACAGGTAGGTAGCTGTCTGATTATATGTAGGCCAGATGAACAGACCAGTGCAGCCATGGCGGCCCCACCTGACCGTCTGGAGCCTTCGCCGTTCACGGCACACACAGTTTAGAACATGGAGGTTAGAAACCACTGTCAGGGGACGCACAGGCAGAGGTCTTCTGCACTCTTTTGCTCTTTTTCCACCTGGCTGAGCGATGGCTGGATGTGCAGAAAGTGATGGAGGCAACCTTTCGCAAAGAAGGATGTTCAGACGAGAGGCTTTATCTTCACAACACGGGTGATTGGTTCTTCTCGGCGTGAATGCATGGATGCGTTTCTGTGTGTTTTACACTTAACTGTGCAGGTAACTAAGGGCTAAGCGCTTCGTAGGTAACGAATGTTTCTGGGTATATTTTTCACTAACATTATGTGTTGCAACGATTTGTACAAAAATGGGGATTCATCCTCATCTAAACTCCCTTTTTAAGTTGCACATGAACAAACTATGAGCACACATGTACTCTGCAGACAGGACCAGTTCCAAGCTCATTTTTAGGGCCTGTTATCAGCATGAGCTCCCATATAGCATGGTGGCTGAATGTAAACATGTATGTTTATATGTAAAGTGACTATCAATGGATCATAAATGGGAAAAAGCATTTTTCCCTCTGTAGCGCCTACCAGAGGGGAGGAGTTCCAACTCCTCCCCTCTGGTAGGCGCTACAGAGCACTGTACGCCAAAACCACCAGACACAGAAACAGCTTCTTCCCACTGGCCGTCACCCTAATGAACAGTTAATCAGTCACCTCCATCGCCACCATTTCTTTTTTTATATTTATTTTGTTATTGTGTATTGTGTATAGATACGCAGAGCGAAGTGAAACCGGAGTTAAATTCCATGTAGGCGTAAACACACATGGCCAATAAAGCTGATTGGCCATCCATCCATCCATTATCAGCCGCTTATCCGGGGTCGGGTCGCGGTGGCAGCAGGTTCAGCAGACTGCCACCCGCAACACTTTCCAGCTCATTCTGGGGGATCCCGAGGCGTTCCAAGGCCAGCCGGGAGATATAATCCCTCCAGCGTGTCCTTGGTCTTCCCCGGGGTTTCCTACCAGTTGGACGTGCCTGGAAAACCTCTAATGGGAGGCGTGCAGGAGGCATCCTGATTAGATGCCTGAACCACCTCAGCTGACTCCTTTCGACACGAAGGAGCAGCGACTCGACTCCAAGCTCCCCCCTGATTTCCGAGCTTCTTACCCTATCTCTAAGGCTGAGCCCGGCCACCCTACGGAGGAAGCTCATTTCGGCCGCTTGTATCCGAGACCTCGTTCTTTCGGTCACGACCCAGAGTTTGTGACCATAGGTGAGGGTTGGAACGTAGACCGACCAGGAAATGGAGAGCTTTGCCTTCCGGCGCAGCTCCCTCTTCACCAAGACGGACCGGTACAGCGCCTGTTTTACTGCTGCAGCCGCACCGATCCGCCTGTCGATCTCCCGCTCCACCTTACCCTCACTCGTGAACAAGACCCCGAGATACTTGAACTCCTTCGCTTGGGGTAGGCAGTTTGTCCCCACCTGGAGGGAGCAATCCACCGGTTTCCGGCAGAGCACCATGGCCTCAGATTTGGAGGTGCTAACTCTCATCCCTGCCGCTTCACACTCGGCTGCAAAACGTCCCAGTGAATGCTGGAGGTCACGGTCCAAGGAGGCAAACAGGACCACATCATCCGCGAACAGCAGAGAGGAGATCCCGAGACTCCCAAACCGGATCCTCTCCGCCCCCCCCCCCCCGCCTGCGCCTAGATATCCTGTCCGTGAAAGTCACGAACAGGACCGGTGATAAAGGGCAGCCCTGGCGGAGGCCAACACCCACCGGGAACGTGTCTGACTTACTACCAAGGATACGAACACAGCTCTTACTGCAGGCGTACAGAGACCGGATGGCCCGTGCCAACGGGTCCGGCACCCCATACACCCGCAGCACCACCCACAAAAACCCCAGAGGGACCCGGTCGAAAGCCTTCTCCAGGTCCACAAAGCACATGTAGACTGGTTGGGCAAACTCCCAGGACCCCTCCAGTAATCTTGCAAGGGTAAAGAGCTGGTCCACTGTTCCACGGCCGGGACGGAATCCACACTGTTCGTCTTGAATCTGAGGTTGGACAAGCGGTCGGAGCCTCCTTTCCAGCACCCTGGCATAAGCTTTTCCCGGGAGGCTGAGCAGTGTGATACCACGATAGTTCGAGCACACTCTCCGGTCCCCCTTCTTGAAGATGGGAACCACCACCCCGGTCTGCCAGTCCATGGGCACTGTTCCCGACCCCCATGCGACACTGAAAAGGCGTGTCAGCCAAGACAGCTCAACAATGTCCAGCGCTTTCAGCATCTCAGGGCGGATCTCATCCACCCCCGGCGCCTTGCCCCCCTGCTGAGAACAGCCTGGGGTAGACCCTGCTTTCCCTTCCTGAGCCGTCGGATGGTTTGCCAGAACTTCCTTGAGGCCAACCGAAAGTCCTTCTGGTTGCCGCCACGACAGGCACCGATGACCTTCCGACCACAGCTCCTAGCGACCGCGTCCACAATAGAGGCTTTGAACATGGTCCACTCGGATTCCATGTCCCCAACCTCCCTCGGGATCTGTGAGAAGCTCTTCCGGAGGTGGGAGTTGAAGACCTCCCGGACAGGATCCTCTGCCAGACGTTCCCAGTTCACCCTCACTACACGTTTGGGCTTGCCAGGTCTTTCTAGCTGACTCCCCCGCCATCTGATACAACTCACCACCAGGTGGTGATCAGTTGACAGCTCTGCTCCTCTCTTCACCCGAGTGTCCAAGACATACGGCCGCAGATCAGATGATACGATTACAAAGTCGATCATTGATCTCCGGCCTAAGGTGCTCTGGTACCAAGTACACTTATGAGCCGCCTTATGCTCGAACATGGTGTTCATTATGGACAAACCGTGGCTAGCACAGAAGTCCAACAACAAAACACCGTTCGGGTTCAGATCGGGCAAGCCGTTCCTCCCAATCACGCCCCGCCAGGTTTCTCTGTCATTGCCCACGTGAGCGTTGAAGTCTCCCAGGAGAACTATTGAGTCGGCAGGCGGCGCCCTTTCCAGGACCCCTCCCACCGACTCCAAGAAGGCCGGATACTCTGAAATGCTGTTCGGTGCATAAGTTCAAACAACAGTCAGAGCCTTACTCCCGCAACCCGTAGGCGCAGGGAGGCGACCCTCTTGTTCTCTGGGGAAAACTCCAACATAGCAGCGCTCAGCCGGGGGCTCGTGAGTATCCCCACTCCCGCCCGGCACCTCGCACCCTGGGCAACTCCAGAAAAGGACAAAGTCCAACCCTTCTCCAGGAGCTTGGTTCCAGAGCCCGTGCTGTGCGTGGAGGTGAGCCCAACTATATCTAGCTGGTACCGCTCCACCTCCTGCACCAGCTCCGGCTCTTTCCCCGCTAGCGAGGTGACGTTCCACGTCCCTAGAGCTAGTCTATGCTGCCGGCGATCGGCTCGCCCAGGTCTCCTGCCTGGCCCGCCGCCCGGTCTACATAGCACCCGACCCCAATAATTCTCCCTGCGAGTGGTGGGTCTACAGGGCGACTGCTGCTCCATGCTGTTTCTTCGGGCTGAGCCCGACCGGGCCCCATGGGCGAAAGCCCGGCCACCAGACGCTCGCCGACGAGCTCCCCTCCTGGGTCTGGCTCCGGGAGGGTGCCCCGGTTTCCCTTGTCCGGGCGAGGTAGCTTTGGTCCGTGGGCTGCTATTCATCAGGGTTTTTTGTATTCTGATTCTGAAAACTGCAGTAGAGAAGACTCAGTCGGTTCTGCAATTTAAATTATTCTGTCCACGATAATCACGCAGCCGCACCAGATCTTTTAACAGAACAAATAGGAGCCTCTTCTGCTGGATCTAATGGAAATGTTAGCCTGATCTCTGGAAGCCAAGTGGGATCAAGCTGATTTAGTATATATTTAGCATATATATATATATATATATATATATATATATATATATATATATATATATATATATATATATATATATTTAGCATATACTTATAGGCCGTCTCATGCAAATGCACAAAAATGTACTTTTGATTTAGTCGTGGTGGAGGGAGGAACGTCTGCTGGATGTTCACCCTCAGTGTCAGGAGACAGGATATGGGTTGTGTCCCAAATAATTCACCTGTCTGCACGCGTTGAAGGAAAAACACTTGCGTTGCCTCAGGTGTTAGGAGTCTTGTAAAAGTAGCTGCGTGGTAGTGGGTCCTTGAACACTCAGGACGTGAGAGCTGTCCTAGTTTGACGGCACGTGGATTTCTGTTTGTGATGTGCATCTGAGGATAAATTAATATTTTTGTATTAATCGTGTCAGGGTATGTGTGTCAGAAAGCAGGTTAAACTTAGCTAACGTGCATCTTGCAGAGGAGTGGGGTTATTCCTAAGGAGGCACTCTTTAACACGTGATGACGGTCAATTTGCACATGCGTGTATCCGAGTTCCTTTGCAGAAGAATCAGTGCACACTGACAACGTGGTCTGCTCGATTAACAGCAATGTGACAAGGTGGATCAAAGGAAAATCAAATCCAGCAAGGCGAGAGCGGTCGCACGGGACTGTGTTGACGTGGCTTGAATCTAGAAAATAAGTCAAAGGCCGGACCACCAGTTTAGGAGAAACAGATGATTCGTATTTGGTTTCTTTCTTCACATGCAACAACACAGCAGTGCATCCCCTTGATCAGATGAAACCCTCTGACACTCTCAGCTCCACATTAATCTCTTCACGCATTGGCTCAACCAAATCAATTCCTTATTACATGAGATGATTAAGTCCGGTGTTGACACAACACGAACAATCTCAGCTTCTGCGGTGCGGCCACATTCATGGCGATTGCAAATAAATTGCAACGTCCGCTTCGAGCATCTCTCCTGACCCGGTCACCTGCACTGGGCACAGCTGGAAGACGACAAAGATTTAAATGAAGAGTGCAGTGCACCACGGCCCTGTTGTGTGGTCACAAATAGGAATCATTCAACAGCTGCAAATAAAGTATTTTAAATAGATTCCTGACTGGCACGGCCACTGTAATCACTGAACCAGAAGCCTTTAACCCACTCATTAATCTGTCGCTTTAGAGATGTGGACAAACACCATTAGCACTTTAAATATGCACAGCTGAGACAAAGCTACATAATTTTTGCAGAATATTGTCTTTTTTTGCCGAAAGAAAGTAAACCTTGAGGGAACAATTATAATGCAAAAAAAAGTCCTGATAAAACATTTGAAGATCAAGCAGACTATGCAAATTGAAATGAAGGATGAATAGTGATACAAAATTCATTAAAACAAATACTAGAATAAATAATTTTACAAACCATCTCTTAAGAGCAACATCAATCACGGAGAGACGCGGCTGCTTTTGGAGGAATGGTAAGTGATTAGAAGAACAGGCAGGAGGCCAAATTATGCAGACAATAATTTAGGGATGGAAACTATATGAATCATTGAGTTATGTTTCTTTTTTTCTTCTTCTTTTGGAAAAAGTGTCCGTCTAGCAGCCAGTCACTCTGCATGGCGTCTGTATCCCGGTTGCCATGGCAATGCGGTTGCTATGTGATCAAGTTATCTGGAGATCTGGCAGATGCAGATGTCACCGGGTGCTGCTCTCCAGAACTAAAGCCTCGGTCACATTTCAGACAGTTTAAAGGCTTCCCACTCGTTCCTCATTCTAAACCCCCGACTGACAGGAAACACTTTAATAAGGACAGACAACATTGAATCTTTTCTGCCCCCTTTAAACAAATAAAGAGTTTTATCATCCTGTCAAAAACACTGAGCCAAATGCACATTTTGAGGTATTCATTATCGTCAGTCAGAAGGCCTGTCAAGTGCAGCTCGACATACAGTGCCTCCCCTCCAACCTCACTCCTCTCCCCCTCCTCCCCCATCCTTCTCCCTCCTTACCCATCCTCCCCATCCTCCTCCTCCCTCCTTACCCATCCTCCCCCCTCCTTCAGAGCCTCAGAGCCTCAGAGCCTCAGTGCTGCGCGCGCTACAGTGTAGCCCCTGCGTGACGCATGTCTCTGCACCTCTGACGTGTGGATCTGCACAGGAGTGGGAATACCACCGACTTGCTTTCCTGTAGTCAATGCCCCTGAGCGGCATGTGGAAGTCTGTCCTTTGCTCCTCTGTATTCACCACAACGTGGCTACAATCTGTTCGTATCATTGCATGTGGAGGCTCAACTCCCACGCACATAAATATGTTCCTATATGATCACTATTTATTAAATTGGAATTCAATTGAATTAGAATTATGACAAGGGTTTGGTTATAGTTTGGTTAGAGTTCTGGTCATCTGTTAGTATTAGCCTCTCTGAGGAGGGAATGTAAGTCAATACAATGTCCTCACGTGTAGTAGTGGAGCTTTGTGTGTGTCAAGAGAGAATGACAGCTCATTTTTTAATAATAGGAAGGAAGGAATAAATAAAAGGAATAATCCAGGAATACTAAAATTGTACATTTGAGTATAAATGTATTATTATAATATGAAAATATATATGAACTCAAATAACGGCAAACTGTCAACTCCCCACTGGCAATGACTCCTCACTGTTCCTATGGTGTTTTTAATAATAATATTATTGCTTATGCTGTGTGCATATATGAAACGGAGTGTTATTGTCTAGTTCATTCTATTTATATTTAGTACACGATTTTTTTCACGAGTTATATTGTCTGTACATTTCAATACACTATGTGAGACTTCACCTTGAGGAACTAATATTCACAAGGCTCAGACTTTATTCTATTAAAATGCTGGCTTAGGTACCTTACCTGTTTGCTATTTATTGTTCATTACATATAAGATGATCCTTTCACTGATGAACAGCCAAAATCCTGTCTTCACTCTCATATCAAATAAAAAGCTTCTGTCTGTAAAGTTGCTCTGAGGGTCACTGAGGTCAAGACATCCAACATTGTAATGGATCCACTGTCCTTGTTTTTTATACCATCTGACTTCAAGGGTTCACAGCTCAATGGGGAGTCATGGGATTGGCTATGAAGAGTTCCAACAAATTCCAACAAATCATTTCCATGTCCTGTTGAGCTGGACGTTGTCTCAAACCGCATAATGGTCATTTTATTTCATGAAACGTAACTGAGACCAAGTAACTGAGACTAAGTCATAACCAAGACCGGAGTGCATCGAGGCTGAGATAAGACCAAGACTTTGACGGGGTGAGACGGAGTCCAGGCCGAGATCAGACCACGCTGCATGCCACACTCATGACCGTATATACTCCTAATACATATGAAAGATCCATATTCCCATGAAAAAATACACAAATACTTGTATTTAGTGATGGCGAGATGAAGCTTCCTGAAGCATTGAAGCTTTCCATCCAATTGGTTCGCTCATGGGCCGAAGCTTCATGGGGCTTCATTTGCTCTACTGCGCCACCAAGTGGACATACATGTAAAACAGGCAGAGTGATCAGAACGACACCATGGCTTTGGTGTGTGAAGCTTTGAATTTAATAAATTATGTTTGTGACGCCAATACATCAGTTATTAACTTATTAATATTGTGTCTATCTTTATGATATAATGGCGGGGTCAAAATCAAAGGTGGAAACAAATTGGGAAGAGAGTTGTGATGTGACTGTGGGTCAGTGGTTAGCTTATCCGTCTGTCAGTCAGAGGATCGGTGTTTCGAGGCTCGGTTTAGACACATGTTGATGTGTCTTTTTTTTTTTTTTTTAAATAAGAACTTTTCCACAGTGCTGGGCTTTTTGAGACTATTTTGCCTGCTTTATAAAATACCCTTTCACAGGCACAGATGACGCTGGGGTACAGAGAGGAAGGGGGGAAATCCATTGAGTTTCGCTGCCCCTCATATTTCAAATCGCACGGCAAACCCACGAACCATTTTCTGAATCAGTCACGTGGTACGGCCGGCTCGCGAAGCTTCGAACGTCACCACACACGTCATCGACACAAGCCTCGATACGCGCTTCACCAAAATCTACCTGGATTACTCGACACGCGCATCGAAGCCTCGACACGAAAGGACACATCACTACTTGTATTGCCATATACTAGGTACCATGAGAAATGTCTTGATGAAATAATCAAAAGGTATTGCAGAGGTGAATCGTGTGTGTGTGTGTGGAATTGTAATCACAGTGCTGATCTAAATATATCCGACAATGCATAATACATTTTAATTAAATGTAATGACATCCCCACAGTTGTGGTCTTGCACGGTCTTGAAAAAGGAACGGAAGAAAAGAAACGCTGTCAATTCCGAGACTGAGACCTTTCAAGAAGACACCACCCTGATCGCTTTCCTTCCCTTCTCCAGAGCATTTACAGAGTTTTTCTTCTCCTCTTTCGTCTTTGTACCACGTACGCTGTCAGTCTACTATGATTTACCTGTTCCCTTCTCCCTGACTCTCATTACCTGCCTGCCTTTGGACTCTCAGCCTCGAAGCCATTCGGCAATATGTCAATGGATTCCTCCTCCAGCCTCCTCATCTGTTTACCTCCCTTCGGGTCCTTCCCTCCCTGCTGCCTGCACTCCTAATCGTGACACACTTTCTCATTACATTAGTCATTTGATGGATTGTTAATATAAAATATTGATCAGTGCAGCTTTAAATAGACATGGAGTGTACTTAAAAACAATATAAATGCAACCAGTGGGGGCACACAATTTAATGGGATTTGGGTATAGAAGATGCTGAACTATTAGGTCATACAAGATTAATGGCTGTGTGGCCAGAACGTCTTATCTCCGGCCTTTTTCAAGCAATTTTTGAGTTGTTGTTTTGTGAGTTGTTTAAAAGGTAATGACTTAATTTAACTGGGGAAAAGCCTCACTGAGATAAGAGTTTTTTTTTTGTGTGCTGGACAAGATGGCAAAGAAATTGTTTGGTTAAAATCAAATCCCATGTTTATAATACAACAGGTGTCACAACAACAAAAAGGGGTTTCCGGATTCTGGGAGGTAAATATAAACATTGATTGCAGCTTTATTAAGTGTAAGTTTCACCTTTAGACCTTTTAAGGTACCTCCAATACAATTTACATTGATTCTGTTTCATGCAACAGCTGTCAACCCAATAGGAAGTTAAAGAAAAGTGATTAAAAGTATGCTTCATTTGTGAGAGCTGATTTATTTTTAATTAGTTAAAATGTGAATTTCAAGGTAAGATGTCTTAATGCCATTTTTTTCACAGAAAAATTGAATTGTCCAAAGTAAAATGTTCATTTTTGAGAAGAGAGTTTTCAAACTTAAAAAAAGTTTGTCTTATGTCATTAGTGTCTTAACCTTTAGTCAAATGGTTACTTATGCAAGTGTTTTTTCATTGATGGGACACGCTCATCTCTCTTAGACGTGGAATATTCACTTTTAAAACAAGTGGCTCTCTTCTAAAGACTGATTTATCCACCCCCAAGATTTTTCTCAAATCAAGTTTTGCTGTTTTCTTGTGCAACAATCAGAAGTGATTTTGAAAGACACAACACACATTTACGGAAAGTTCCTGCAACAAGCCGAGTAACAATTTAATTTTTTCTTCTGAAATGAGATAATGAGCTGTTAATCCTGAGCGGTGTCGCCATGGGTGTTCATTACACAGGCAGCAGATATGAATCCCTCTCATTTTCGTGCCATTTGTGTTATGCACCTTTCTGGGGTCCAAGCGTGGCTGGAAGAAGATTACCCCAAGGTCATTATTTATTCATGACTTGTGCAAACACTTGCTAGATCTTGTGCTTCGGGAGATGGACCGAGAAGTGTGTTTGAAGGCTGACGTGCTTCACTTCGTGCTGAGCATTGCAAACCTCATTAGCAGATCAGCTCAGCGCCGACGTAAGACATCTTTTGGAAGTATGTGTCCGACCAGATGGCGCGCGGTAATTTCAAGGATATGTCCCCTCTTTTGGAGATGCTGGCAAAAAAAACCATCAACGCTTCTGAAGCAAGAAAGTGAATCTGAAAAAAGTTCAAAACAGTCCACAAAATTAGAGAATTCATGGCAAACGTTCATCCACAAACAACTGAGGAAAAAGCTGACTCAGCATGTGTTTGTGTCTACCTGCATCCTCACAGAGAACTTTCTCAGGGCCTTGTCAGCTGAAAACGTGCCTCCGTAACACTGCATACATCAGCGCTGCATGCACGACATTTTGGATGATTTTGGCTCTCGTGATCATGGCTCTCATCCGCACCACTCCTGAGATTAAATCTTTGGGAGTATAGAGTCTGCCTAGAAGACGGTTTATGAAGCTGACTTGTTACACAATATCATGCACGACTTGTGTTGAGAGGTTGGCCGGATAATAACTGTATTCTCATTGCGCTGCATTATTAATACCTGGTTTGGTGTTGGTATGTGCCCGACCCTGAGGAACATTGACTTCTGGCTGTGTGAGTCACGCTCTTCATGCATGCAATGAACTTCATGCCATCTAGCAAGTAGGCCACAGTCTCAACAATCAATCTCCTTCCAGCATGTCTGCACATAGCCCATATCTCTACTGTATGCATTCAGGCCCCTTCGTGCCTCAGTTGATTCTCATTATATCACCACATGCATGTGCTATATGGTGTGCGTGTCCTTATGCATTCATGCAGCGTGCTGCATAGGGTGAGCTGAGAACAGCAGGAGAACTGGCCTGCCCCCTCTCCTCCATCTTGAAGACGCCCTCACTGTTTCTATGCTGGAAGGGAAGAAAAAGAAAAAGAAGCGTGTCCCTGTGTAAACTTCCCTTTATAAATCAATGACAGCCCTTCGGGCACAAACACGATGATTGGAGGGTCAGTCAATCAGTGACGTGTGACCAGAGAGATTATTTAAAATGACAGCGGTGACCTGAGATTGACTGATAACCCCAAAAGTCAGCAACCACTGTCAAGCCGGATGGACCTTTAATTCTCTGCAGAAAACATCTGTCTTGAAAGCAGAGATGTTTTAGTTTTTTTGCCAGTTTGGATATCGAGGATACTTGTGTCATGTATAAACTATTCATAAAGTACATCCTTTATGGAATATTCAATGCAACAGGGCCAGTTTGAACAAATATGATGAATTAACAGCCAAAGTAATCACACACAGCAAGAACACTGTTCTTGCCGAGCGACAGTCGGAAAGCAGTCAAACTTCCGCAGTGTCAGGAAGAGCAACACAAGACAAACCCCAAACCAGGTTGTGAGCCAGATCCAGCCGGCACGAGCAATTATTGCATGCCGGCAGTATTAAAATAGAGCCATCTTTTAATGATTCCATTTAAAAGGTTGCTGTGGACATGCAGCAACGATGAGATCATCTCCTCGGGGTGAGAGTTTTAAGGAACCAAGTTTTTCAGCTCCATGTGAGGATGCAGGAGACACAAATAGAGACAAACGCAGCTTCTCGTCCTCCCGGAAGAGTTCCCGTTGTTTTGTGGATGCAGATTTTACATAAATTATCTCATTTTATGGGGTGGAACTTCTCAGGTTTAGTGCTGATGTAAAGAAGGCTTCTTTTTGCTGTCAGAGGAGTCGCCCCCTGCTGGCCAGTCAAGAGAATGCGAGTTAAAGGAACTTCCACTTTGGCTTCTCTTTTCAGACTTGGAGGTTGCCGCCTGGTCTGGAGTCAGCTCCCGCTCACCGGGGCTGTTAGTGGGAACAGTACAGCCGTCGTATAGCTATAGCTTTTAAACAATATCATCAATATCGAGTGGAACTAAATGTGATGGGCTAAAAGGGAGGTTTGTTTGGTAATAAATGTTGATCGTCCAAATTAAAAGAAATAAAAGCTGCATTTGCCATAAAGACTGCACTTTTGCCACAAACACTGCATTTACCACAAACACTGCACTGCAATAACACAAATTAATAGGAAAAAAAAAGAGTTGAAACTCTTTTGTTATAAACAACGTGTGTTACAACACCTCGCCGTGGGGCGTGCTGCCACCCTTCCCTCCATATACAGTATATATGGAGGGAAGGGTGGTGTAGCTATAGCTACAGGGGATCCACAGTAATGTGGCAGCATCTGAATTCCTGCCTCTCTCTCTCTCTCTGTGTGTGTGTGTGTGTGTGTGTGTGTGAACATATACTGTATGAGAGGGGAGGATAATGAGAGGTGCCTCCCACTCAGCTCAACGCTTTGATTCTTATGCATAGAGAATGTCACAGCTCTTTTATAGGTGACGTTAAATACATATTTCATCAAAAAATACTTTTGTTTTCTAACTTTGATCTGCTCTTTGAGAGAGTGATATCCTCCGGACATGATCCAGGTTTTTTTCTCTCTCTCTTTTTTCAGTTGACTGAAATCCTGGCCTTTTCTGACCTTTGCCTTTTGCGTCACCATCACTTGTTGCCAGATCATTTTTCTGATTAACTGTGTTACACAGCATGAAACAGACCCACACATCAAACGTTTTTTCTTCTTCTTCTTCGTTTTCTTTCTTTTTTTCATGTTTCTTGGCTGGAAGTGGGTTAATTAATCAGCGGCAGGGACACAATACTCTGCTGTAGATTATATGGTATGCTTAGGAGGGATCACGTTGACCTGAATAGGTCTGATTATATAAGTGAAGGAGTCAGAGGAGGCATGTTTGAAATAAAAGAACATATCCCCATAAACAATAATATGAGGATACATTCTGCCTGTAAACCGTCGAGCAGGTGTGACGTCATCAGGTGGCAAATCAAGTGGCAGGGAAACAGAGGTTTTTGTAATTGCAAGTGTATCTTATTTAAAAAAAAACACAACAATAACATACACAAAAAAAAACTCTTCAAGGTGTTTGTCCACAAGTCAACAGTCAAACCATCCAAGAGTGATCTGATGTTTTATTAAAAACATTTGTTCAGTTACATCGGTTCAACACACACAACATCGTTTGGCAGTCGGTCATGGAGGAAGGCATCCCGCTAACGTGGCCCCGCTCCCGGTGTCAGAAACATCAGTGTCGGTTTTCTGGCGTCGCCTTTTAAAAACCGAACTTCACAGAAACACCAGAGTGAGACGTTAGCCTGAACGCACGCGCGCGGACACACACACACACACACACACACACACACACACACACACACACACACACACACACACACACGCTCGCACACGCACACACACATGCACGCACACACATGCACGCCAGTATTGTAGAAAAATAGAGTGATTACTAATTGAATCCAGTTTCCCCTGATTCAAGACTTTTCCATAAAAAAAGGAGAAAAAAAAGAACAATCGCTATGAGCAATCAATTAAGGTCAAGACAAGCACAACATACCAGCCTATAGCATATTGCACATGACTTTAGGCTATTTGTTAAAGAGTCCTGAATATCTTTATGCGAAAAAAAACAAAAAAAAAACACAATGTGCTATGTGTGAACGTTTGATAGCAGCATCTGAATATTTTGCACTGTGAGTGGGACACTGAAGCGGAATGGGCAGAGAGCAGCGGACAGTTCAGCATCTTTCACTACACATGGAGCACCGCTGTTTGGGAATGCGCCAGCTCGTCCCTGTATTGCTCCAGCCAGTTTGTGAGCTCGGATATCCGGTACCCCTCCGGACCCCTGCCCCCCTGGTACACCACCCTCTCATCCCTCACCACGTAAAGTCTCTCAAAGTAGGCTCCGTACGCGGCGTTGGACGAGTTGTCCATATTGTCCACCACCACGTTGCTCCCGGGGACCTCGGCGAGCATCAGCCGGGCGGCTCTGAGTCTGTCCTCCAGGCAGCGGTGCTTGGGGATCTGATACGGCGCGTCCGAGCTCACCCAGCCGTCCGACGGATGCGCCTCCTCGATATATACAACTAAAAAGTCCGCAATGTCCGCGTACTGGCTCACGACGCGCTGGAACGCCGTCAGGCGCGTCATGAACGGCGGTCAGGAGCAGCTGCCAAAGTTAAGGATGAGCGGTCTCTTCCCTTTCATGCAGTCCAGGATCTGGACCTGCCGTCGCTCCTGGACCAGCATCACCTCGGTGTTGGGCGCCGCGCGCCCGAGGTGCGCCGATTTGAGAAAGTCCAATTTCTGTCCGTACCACACGGCCCTGAGGGACTCCAAGGTGAACATCTTATTGGAGTCGGAGACGCACACCGGCGGGTCGTCCGGGCTGTCCTGCCTCTCTCCCATTTTCAGCAGCACTTTTTTCCTAATACACAAGAAATCCAGGAGCCACAGCATGACGGCGGCCAGCAGGAAGCGGGGCAGCAGCATCAGGCACAGGGCTGCGTGCTGCAGCGCCCTCGCCGAGTCGGGCATCATCTCTGCCCCTGCCGATGGGATGCGACTGGGTCGGCGAGAGAGACAACAAGTACTTAGTCCCTTTTGCCCATTGGAGAAAACTATCTGACGCACGCAGGCGCTCTTTTTATAGGTACAGCGGCATTTGAATAATGGGGGGGTTAAAAGAAAAAGAAAGAACAAGAAAAAAAGAAAAAGAAGAACAAGAAAAAAAACACGCCTACGGTACCCGCACCGCCCACTCACATGGTGGGGATTACCTCCCGTCCACTCTGGGTTTCAAAGAATCAGAGAGAGAGAGAGAGAGAGAGAGAGAGAGAGAGAGAGAGAGAGAGAGAGAGAGAGAGAGAGAGAGAGAGAGAGAGAGAGAGAGAGAGAGAGAGAGGTGCTACAGCCTGTGACTCTACATGTGGTTGATACATGACAGCGGATGGGTGCATGGTGATGCCATTGGGAGACACTTGGATTAGTTGTAATTGGCTGTGGCTGAACGCACGGCCAGTTGTTAAAAGTCAGGAATACAAATAAAAAACATTTAGTCTTCGGTTCATTCCGCCTGTGGATTCAGATCTCTCAGTGACCACTAGGCGGCGCTGGACTCGCGCACACTGCGAAAGGCTGTGTGATGATGACTCATTCACCGATCTGCTATAGGCCCCCTGGACACCTTGGGAGGAATAGAAAGGCAGTATGAACCTGAAGTCAAAAGATATTCAGTACATTTACGTTTTCTTATCACCGTCTTTGTAAAGAAATGAACCCTATTTTCTGCAGCGCATTCAAAGCCCCTTTCCTTTCCAGCAACCTGCTTATATTTCAGTATCCATGTGGTGTTGAATATGCCGCTTATTGTTATTGTCTCTTAGACTTTTATAATTGCTGCACAGCGATATCCTTATATCGTCTTCTCAGCACCCCCTCTGACAAAATCTAAACCAAAATGAGCATTATTTCCACATTTATGGAAGGCCCACTGCATTGGATTGGATTTTATTGTGCAGGTGCCCAACCAAAGTGACTCAAATTAAGGTGTTTTTTTACCTACCTTACCTGCAAACTTACCTGCCCATTTGCAGGTAAGTTTCAATCACTGTTTCATGGCTAAATTGAATTAAAGACTCTTAGATCTCTGTCCTAATTCCAGATCATTGTCGACTCTAGCTCATTTCATCCTTATTTCTGTTCTGTGTGTATTGTTTTAGTAGATTTTTTTCCTTCTTCTTGAATTCCAGTGACATAATATCTGGTCAAATAAAAAGAGAGTTTAAAAACAAAGTGATGTGAATGTCAGTTTTGTCTTTTCATTATGTTGCCAAGCAACCAGAGGAGAGTCAAGGAATTTGGTCCAGCACAAAACCCCCGCTGTAAAACACACAATGTCCGTTTTGTTAATTCACACTTTACACTACGTTTTTGTATGAATTAAATAATATAAATAAAAAATAGTGTGTTCAATTGTGAGTTGTAGATATGCTGTAATGCAGATTCTGTTCTTAGGACGGAGCCAGGCTAGCAGTTTCCCCTTGTTTCTAGTCATTGTGCTAAGCTAAGCTAAGTAGCTTCACATTTACACAATAGACATGAGAATGTCCATCGTGTGATAACTAACTGATGCCTGAAATTCGTGATGAAGAGTCGTCACACGCTCAGGAGAGATGAAACAAGGCCTGAGATGATGATTCCAACGTAGAAAACACTGAACTCGAAGCGTTGAGACCTGCAGACACCATCAGCACCAAAGTCAGTCAGGCCAAGAAAACTCTCAGCCGATGATTCAACTGCCGAGAGCTCAAAGTTGAACCAGGAGGTCGGTCTGCAAACAGTTTTGCAACAAACACTGCTTTCTCCTCCACAACAATCGGTCTCACCCCGAGGGTTTGCTTGATAAAACCTGTCTCACCGTCCGACTCGCCAGCTTGACGTCTTTTTGGTGATGTTACCCAAGAAGATAAGATTCAAGTTCTGATGAAGTGAAATGACACACGGAGGCCTCGGAGGCTTTTTTTTGTGTGTGTTTTTTCTTGTGTGTGGACAGAGCACAGCAGATGTGTGATGTGCATCAGCTACACACGTGTCTCGGCTTCCTTTACGCATACATCTGCGAGCGTGAAGTTGTTTTGTTTTGTAAATAAAGCAGTAGGGATGCCAGGCGCCATCCACCTCCAACGGCCATTAACTGGCCGTACTTTTAAAGAGAGATGTGTAATCACGATGCTAGCTACATGTGTTTCACACATAATACGCTGTGATGTCGTGGTGTTTTTTTACCACCCACTACTTTGCATTTCAAAAAGCAAACATGGTGAAGCATTACTTTATGTCTCATTTATAAAGTCTCGGCTTGTCATTAGACATGAGGCCTTGTTTGTCCGTTCTGTCCCAGTATGAGTCTTTTTATAACCACTGGATTTGCCTCTAAACATTACATAATAAGAAAGTGGTAATGTAATAAAAGGGCACTCTCCTGAATGAAATACATTAGATTTTCTTCATTATGTCATTAATTAGTCACAGCCCAAGTGGTTTAACTGTTGTCCTGTGACAGGGTGGAACAAAAAGAAGAAAAAAAAGAAGAAAAAAAAAAGAAGAAAAAAAAAAAGAAAGCTTTCTCGCAGGTCTCACATGCGTATCAAATTGTGCAATTTTAAAACTGCATTTGGTCACGATGAAAGACTGAACCTTTTATAATGAAGTGGATGTGACTCAGATGCTATGTGTGAATGGAACACTCCCCTCAGACAGCGAAGAGGAACCGATGACAGGCGGGTTGGTCTCCCGTCATTGTTCCTCTCACGTGCAAACGTTTCATCCCAGTCTTAACACGACTCGCCGTTACAATAGGAAGCACTTTGTGTGTGCACGAGCTTTGCACAAGTTTAAACACTTGTCAAAGAATGCAGGTTGTCATATAACTGCTGTCAGTCTTTGCTATTCATCACAGATTGAAAAGGACACGGTGTGTTTTCTTAGAGATGATGCAATGTGTGCACACGGACTTGCAAAGAAATATTGCAAGAAAAAGTAAGCCGACTGATTACAGTTTCTTATCTTACGACTGATGTAAAACTCACCTTGAAGGTCATTGCAATGCTGCCAAAGGTGTTTACCGTAAAAGCAAGAAACGCCACCTATCAAGTACAAAGAGCGCCTGAAGCTCGTTCTGGAAGGGAGAAACCATTTAGCGCTCTTTAATCAGGGGTTCCCGTGAATTTGGTTTCTCCAAAACCGAGTCTGTTAAACATGCCGCTGTGATCTGGATTAGACCACTGGCGTCTTTTGGTTGTTTACACCAAGGCTGGAGGAAGAAAAGAGCGTGTGTGTGCTGGCTTGCGGAGGAGGACTCCTGGCCGGTGTTGGTTATTTGGGATGAGTTTGATTTTCCCAGAATCATTAGGATCTCTCGGATCAGCCTTGTGTGACCGGCGCACCAAGAGGTCACCACGGAAAAACACGTTGCCAAAGCTTCTTAAACTCATTAACTCGAGCAGAGATTGAGACATGGGACCCTCTTCCTCTCTCTCACACACACACACACACACACACACACACACACACAAACACACTTCGACCCTTAAATGCGATAGGATGAACAAGGCGCTAGTTTACCTTCACATCCTAGATTATGCTGGCACCCTTAAGTGCTTCATCCCTTCACACCAGTCACCTTAAGCTTTGAGGAACCTCTCAGGCAGTTTAATCAGCTTGACTTCCCCCCCCCATGTACATTCAGCACAACAAATATTGTCATTAGGGTTTCTTTCTGATCACTGTTACCACATTATTTTCTAGAAAAAGCAAAGCATTGGAAATCTGTTTTGCTTAGAAAAACCTCATAAAGCCATTTTCATTGTGTAAATAACTCTTTCTCTTTCAACCTCCTCTGCAACCACAGGTACTGCTACTTTTCACATTCTCAACCGCCAGCTTGACAAAGTATGGCTTAATGAAACACTGGCAGCCTGAGCCTCGATTCTGTTTAATTTAATTTTTTTCTCAGCAGAGAATTCTTTTTCTGAAACACACTGCTGGAACCTTACTTTCATTAGACACAGCCTGGATCTTGGCATGGGAGCGCGGGTCAGACAAGGACATCCCAGAATAGGAAAAACAGCCCGGACAGCGAGCCCTGCAGCAAAGCACCAGGAGTGGCAGCGATCCAGCCAAACCACTATTAAAACCCTGGCCGCTGGAGAGCCATTGAATACACACGTCTCAGGTAGAACATGCACACGCACACGCACACACACACACACACACTCTCAGACACAAACGCACACATACACACACATCCCTGTAATTTTATCTTTGTGAGGACAATCTCTTGCCCCTAACCTTAACCATCAAAACTAAAGGCCTGACCCCTGACCCCTAACTCCTAACCCCTAACCCCTAATTTCTAACTCCTAACCCCAACCCTAACTCCTAACCCTAACTCCTAACTCCTAACCCTAATTCCTAACTCCTAACCCCTAACCCTAACTCCTAACCACTAATCCTAATTCCTAACCCAAACTCCTAACTCCTAACTCCTAACCCCTAATTCCAAACTCCTAACCCCAACCCTAACTCCTAACCCCTAACCTTAACACTTTAACCCTAACTCTAACCTAATTATAACCCAAAACTTAAAACAAAGTCGGCACCCTCAAAAAGACTTTAGAAGAAGTGAAGACCCTAAAAAATGTTGCCACTTCCCAGAAATCTGTTTCTAGCTATAATCATTTTTCCCGAACTGCTGTTTTTGTCATGCATGATTTCACACAGAAGGCAAATATTGTTACGAAACAAAGTATATTTTTCTTTTTTTTCTCGCTCTCTGATGTGAATAAAGGCATCATCCAATTACGTTGTGGCGAGCGGACATAGTCAAAATGTAAAACTGTAGTATAGAACAACACGGAGCTCCGTAGTCCGAACCAAGACGGCTAACTTGACCCTTCCTTCCAACCTTGACACTCCTTCCATTGTTATCTTTCACAATAAACGCCCCAGTAGTTTGTACAAGAAAACACACATAGACACATGGTTATTTAGGCTACCTTTGGGGACATCACACACACACGCACGCACGCACGCACGCACACACAGTTTTAAGGGCTGTTTGCATCGACATAGTCTCAGTTTGTGTATGTTACCCATCATGGCGTTTGTAGTTCAAGGTGAGCTAAGGTTGCAATTAAAAGCACTTTTGGCTATTCATGGTCAAAACACAGCCCTGTCCCTTGTGTTTGTCGGGCATTTGAGCAGATTTGTAGTTACTAAGCAACCGTCATGTAGCCCCTCTCGGTCTAATCCATCCAGGCCGCTGTGGCTACATGGAGCCTTCGATACACACTGACACATCACCTTGGTTCACCAGCGTCCTTTGGTCCACAGGAGCAGCGCTGATGCCAGACTCTAGAGAGGGTGGCTTTATTTCTTTATCGCATCACACAGCCGGGTCATTTACCCAGAATACCAAATTCTGGGTAAATGGGTTACCAAAATAACTAATCTGTCGTCTTGATAAGTGGCGAAAAGATATATAGGTGTACGTTTTACACAAATGAGTCCCGCCGCCTCTTTTGACTCTCCAGTTAGAAACACCATCAATGCTAAGTCGATAAAGCGGGGACAAAGTGTGTCAGCTGAGGTCTGATATGATAATGCTGGGAAAGTAAAAGACTATTCTCAAATGTCACAGCACAGAGATTTCCTGTTAGGCCACTTATGTGATTTTGATTTGGACAGGAATTCCCCAAGGCAGTCTTTTTAGTGTGTGATGAGAGATTGCTTCTCATTGGGGCCAGCAGAAGCTCTCCTGGGATAGGAGCGTCACTGAGATATTTACATTCATACTTACATACATTACTGTGTGCAGTTGTGTGTCTCCGTGGTGCATCGGCCAGCAACAGCAAACGTAAAGCAAGGATCCTAGATATGTGATATATATCGAGATATATACAGTATGTGCTGTGAGTCTAGATTAGTTCCAGTATGAGTGGCCTTGCCCTCATTTTACAGCCCACATACTGTACATGTTATGCCATAATCCGTGTTCCCATTCACACATTTTATCCCCTGAGAAAAGCTGTATGATAGATTTGATTTTTGTTGTTGTTGCTTGAGGTGATTTTTGCACGTTTTTGCACGCTGATGTGCTAAATCGATGGCCAAAGTGCAAAACCTCCTATCTGCAAAATGATCCAGGAAAACAGTGGGGAACCTCCTATCTGCAATTTGTGTATTTTTTTTCTTTTTGGTATTTTGTATTATGTATTGAATATTGGATATATTGGACAAATAGCATTCTGCAAGAAAGTTTTTTTTGTATTCTCAAAAAAGTGAATTTTTCAGATAGGAGGTTTTGCTCTTCGGCTATCGCAATGAAGAATGGAAACTTACCAGAACCTCCAAAGGTCACTAATTAACAAGTTACATCATGTGTCTAATTTGCAGAAAAATAGAGGAGTAAAAAATGTCATATCGTGGTTTTATCTGGTTGTCACGAGGTTGACAGACAACTAGAAGGATGTCACTGACCTCGCCCAAGAAATAGTTTGGCACATAACCCCCTGTAAAAAACCCAACTTGTTGTTTTCACATTTGGCGTTGTGCACATATTACTGAGCAGATAATCTGAAATAATTTACGTCAGATCGTCAGATTTTGTTACCTTTGTTTCTCCCATTTCCAGATAACTGGCTGGTTGTAGCTTCATATTTACAGGACACACTTGAGAGTGGGAACCGATCAATGTTCTCATGTAAATCTATGTCCAACTACTCCTTTAAGAATGTATGAACAACATATGGATAGTGTGGGATTTTTTTTTTTAACATACGATTAAACAAAATGCAAATATGTCACAAACGGAAAAATATGTACTCTCTTTACCGTTTCCCATCTCTGATTTATAGGGCTGTCTTGAATGTTTTACTACTTCTAGGACATAATAATAATTCATATATGACGTTTTAACAGATCCACATATTTTGGGGATTTGCCCGCTTTAGGAGCCTCACTTATCTAAACACATGCTGTTTAGATAAGGGGACATTATGTATGTGCGGTCTGTGAAGTGAATAGTGAGTCTGTGTATGTTTAAACTTTGTTAGACTGAAATATAACACATTTTGTGTGCCATAAAACTAAACGTTGGTTTGCTTTCAACCTTATGCAGTAACTGAATGTATTAAATGTATAAAAACATTTTAGAAACATATTTTGAAGTCTATATATTTGCAACTTTTTTATTTTTCTCCCCTGCTTATGCGTGTCCAGCCCATCCAGTATCAGCTCAACCTACACTAGTCTACTGCTATCTATCAGGCAACTTAAAACAGCATGTAATGGAACATCTGAAAACCCTAACCTGTCAATTAACAACAAGCAACGTATACGTAAACATCGGGTTACAAGCCGCTCCTACGGCTGATCAGTGTCCCCGCTGTAGCAAGCTAGTAGCAATGCTAGCTAGCGCTGCTAGCTAGCGCTTCTGCTGCTACCGGCCACTGCTGCTGCTACTGCCCGCTGCTGCTGCTACTGCCCGCGTCCCCTCTGCCCAAGTCGGGTGTCGAGCCTGGTCCCGCTACCTTCGGTGGTTTTCGGGGAGCTAGCGGAAGTTAGCGGGGAAGTGACGGAGCGCTAGCAGGAGCCCCAGCTGGCTACAGCGGGGAGCTGTCGGGGACACTGACCGAAGGTAGTAGCGGCTTGTAACCCGACGTTTACGGTAGTTAAAAAACCTTTGCACTTGAAAAAGCTGATATGACTTTCTTCAAGGAGTGGAGCTGAGCAAACTTTTGAATAATTCAGAGACCACTTTCCTGTTTCCTCATGAGCTGTTTTCAGGCACATGACCCCCGGGTGACGTGACTGGCGGGTCACGGACTCACACAGAGCTGAAGCATGAGCTGCTAAACGCTCTTCTGTGCCTATATAAGCAATTCAAAAATGTGTTTGTTTTTATATATTTGTGAGCGTATTTTGATTTATGTCCAAAACTGTTAAATCTTAACAATAAAGCAGAAAGGACTAAAGGTAGTCATGTAGCCTATCTATTTCATGTTTTTGTCTTTCTCACAGCATGTTAATCCAAATATCATATATTAATGAAGATCTACAAGAAACACGCTCGACATGCAGATCTCACGCACATACACAACACACCCTTGTGTTTTATGTAAAATACAACAATACACATCAACACACCCTGAGTTTCTTTTGAATATTTCAAACGTAAAAGTTTAGAAGTATTTTTTAAGGCCAGATAGAACAAGACCACTTTGGGACTTCCCCCCTAAATAATACAGTCTTAAATACTCAACACAGACCAGACTGCAAGGAGATTATGACATCCAATAAACAGACTCTATGTTAAGTCAGTTAGTTTTGCAGAATTGAAAAATTAAAGTTATAGTTATGCAGGACAAAGAGGCTGTAAGATGACCATGCTAATGTAAAGCTGCTCCCACGTGTATGGGATCACAACTGGAAGTTTAAGAGAAGGTCATCGCTGACTTCGAGCACGTAAGACATTCAAGGCTAAAGTGTACGAGAGGGAAGAAGGTTCCTACTCTGCAGCTGGTATCATCTGCAGTCACAGACTCAAAGCAAAACCGAAATATAATTCTGCGACAAATACTTAGTGGGGCACCAAATACACAGCTACAAATAGATACATGTATACTTTATTCATCCCCAAGGGGAAATGTGTTTGTCACAGTAGCAAGCAAGGTTACAACAAATATTGGAATGAAAATACTCAATATACACAACCAAACTCAATATATACAACACAACTCAATATATACAACAAATTAGCAGAGCGTATTCATTTAGGAAATTAAACAATAAAGAAAGTGCAAAAATGCAAAGTATATGCAGTGTACGGTATATGAATATACAATTTGCTTACCAGCCTCATGTGGGAGTGGACGACGCCATCATCTACCTGCTGCAACGAGCTCAGTCGCACCTGGATGGAACCGGTGTCTCTGTGAGAGTCACTTTCTTTGACTTCTCCAGTGCATTTAACACCATCCAACCACTGCTACTGAGTGAGAAGCTGCGGGTGGTGGGGGTAGACTCGTCCACCATCTCCTGGATCACTGACTACCTCACAGGTAGACCACAGTTTGTCAGAATGGGCCGTGTGCTGTCTGAAACGGTGGTCAGTGATGTTGGAGCCCCACAGGGAACTGTTCTGTCACCCTTCCTGTTCACCCTGTACACCACTGACTTCCAGTACAACACGGAGTCATGCCATCTGCAGAAGTACTCTGATGACTCTGCGGTGGTCGGGTGTATTAGGGATGGACGGGAGGAGGAGTACAGGGCATTGGTGAGTGACTTTGTGGAGTGGGCCGGCGAGAATCACCTGCTGCTGAACGTGACCAAGACCAGAGAGATGGTGGTGGACTTCAGGAGGAAGGCGACTGCTCCTAGACCTCTGAGTGTTCTTGGAGAGGACGTGGACTTGGTGGAGGAGTACAGGTACCTGGGTGTTTCCATCGACAGCCGACTGAACTGGAAGAACAACATCAACGCTGTGTACAAGAAGGGGATGAGTCGACTCTTTTTCCTGAGGAAGCTTCGATCCTTTAATGTGTGCAGCAAGATGCTGGAGATGTTCTACCAGTCGGTTGTGGCCAGCGCCCTGTACTTCTCCATCGTCTGCTGGGGGAGCAGCATTGGAGCCGGTGACACCAACAGACTTAACAAGATAGTTAAGAAAGCCGGCTCCATCATTGGCTGCAGGCAGGAGTTTCTGGAACAGGTGGTGGAGAGGAGGACACTGAAGAAACTTTTGTCCATATTGGACAACCCGGACCACCCTCTCCACCACCTACTGCAGGGTCAGCGGAGCACTTTCTCGAGGAGATTCCTCACGCTCCGCTGCAACAAGGACAGATACAGGAGAACATTCCTGCCAACGGCATTACGGCTTTATAATAAATCACCGCTTGCCAGATTCTCTGACTAACAACATGTATATATATATATTTTTGCACAATCCCAGCTATTTCTATTTTATTTTATTATTATTATTATTATTTTTATTATTATTGTATATATCTTTTATCTTTCGTCCTGCTGTTTTTGTTTATTTTTTTGTAAGTTGCTGCTACCCCGACACCAAATTTCCCCTCGGGGATTAATAAAGTATATATTCATTCATTCATTCATTCATTCATACTGTAAGTACAGTGACTAACAAAAGCGGTGCAAAGGCTATTGATGTTAATGTTGAATCAATTGACGGAGGATCTGGCCATACTACATTTCCTTCAGTCTGAGTCACAAGTCACAAAAAACGGCATTACCCAGCTTTTATTTTCTTTCTTTTTTTAATTGAATTATATATTTGTGATGTGTTTCTTTAAAGCTTTACATGTTCAGAGAGCCACTGGGGAATGTGGGTAATATTGGGAAACATATTGGGAAATATATATATATATATATATATATATATGTATATACTGTATATGTGTTTTTTTCCCACACTATATTTTATATTGCACATAGCTTATCTTGTTGTATATGTTTTCTTTGTTGTATATATTCATTGTCGTATATCTGCATACCATATTTCTTTCCTGTATTTTCATGTGAATATTTCAAGCAAGCGTTTAACAAGCGTCTCACTTTACATTGTAGAGAAGTGTTGATCATGTGACCAATAGAACAGAGCAGACCTTCGCACAACTGCCCTCTGGTCCTGAGAAGCATCTCATTCTGCAACCGACACCACCACTCCTTACAATTTACATTTATTTATTGTTAATACTGCCGTCATGCTCTGTTGTGATATTTTAATGGATCACATATCAGATGAAACTTCTGTTTTATTGCAAATCTGATGGACTATACATAGAAAGGGTTATCTAAAGGGCGGTTATCTAGAGTCAGGGCCGTAGTGACAGGGAGGAGCGAGAGCAGGCATGTGGAGTCATTTGTCTCAACCTACAACGCGACACGAGCACATGATAGCCACATGTAGATTAATAGTTCCATACATACGCACACTTTCTTCACTGAACGATTGGCATGCTTCACATTGTGCACGAGGCAGCGCTACCTGACCTGCCGAACACATTTTGTTCCCTGCGCACAACGACAAGGTCGTGAAAAGTCGGGAACCTCAAGCCACTGTGAGCTCTTTGTCTTCCATTTAAAAGCAATTCTTATTTCTGTTTATATTTCAATTTAATTAAATGTGTTTTTTTTCTCTCCAAGGGCAGCTTGTTTATTCTGAATGCCAGTCTGTGTCTTACACAATGTTGTCCTCTTCAGTGTTTATGTTTCACCGTCTAGATTTAGTTTAAGAGCACAGACATATCTGACATACTATATACATTTTTTTTATCACCCCGGCTATTTCTGGGCGGAGGACATACAGTACAGTATTATCATAGAGTACATTCAAGAGTCAAAGGTTTGACTTGTCACATTACATTACATTACATTACATTTCATTTAGCTGACGCTTTTATCCAAAGCGACTTACAATAAATGCAATTCAACCATGAGTACAAACTCAGAACAACAAGAATCAAGAAAGTATGATTTCTTCAATAAAGTTAAACCACAAAGTGCTATCAATAAGTGCCATTTAAGTGCTACTAAAGTGCTACTACGGCGCTACCTTCCGGTGTAGTCGAAAAATAAGTGTTTTTAGTTTGCGACTTTCTGTTGTCCTGATGACAATGGGGAGCTCATTCCACCATTGAGGAGCCAGGACAGCAAACAGTCGTACTTTGTTGAGTGTTTAGCACGCAGTGACGGAGCTACAAGCCGATTGGCAGAAGCCGAGCGGAGCGAACGAGCTGGAGTGTACGGTTTTACCATTTCCTGGATGTAGATTGGACCCGATCTGTTCGTAGCACGGAACGCAAGTACCAATGTTTTGAAGCGGATGCGGGCGACTACCGGTAACCAGTGAAGGTCGTGGAGGAGCGGAGTAGTGTGGGCGAATTTCGGGAGGTTAAAGACCAGTCGAGCTGCTGCATTCTGGATGAGCTGCAGAGGTCGGATGACACTAGCACAGGGGTAGCCAACTCGGTGCCCGCGGGCACCTGGTCGCCCGCAGAGACCACGCTAGTCGCCCGCGAAGCATGTTCTTAAAATAGAACACGCTTATGAGCTTTCACAAGAAAAAGAATGAAAAAAAAAAAATAATTCACTGCCGTGCGCGCAGCGGTCGGAGCTACTTACGTGTCATGGTTCTAACTTGTATCATGGTTCTAACTTTAGTCGCGGTTAAAACTTTATAACAACAATTAATAACCCACAACTAACACATTTTAACAGGGTAAAACACCAAGACACAACAGTTTGTGACTTATTAACAATTTGTAACACTAATAATTGTACATTTATAAAATTACACCACCGAGCATGCTGGGTACAGCTTGCCCACTATCACACCAAGGAGAAACTCCTTCGCAGGAAGAGACCCTTCCTGTTTTTTTTCACCTACATTCCCCTGGGTCCTAAGTCCCTCCAGGTTTAGCTTCCTAACACCCTCTATGTACCAACGTAAAAACAGCTGTTCAGTTGGACTGCGGTCCTTTTCAGCATCAATGAATGAATGCATTTACTGAAGAAAAAAAATACGCCAGAATCTTTCAAAATACTGTGATATTAATTTTTGGCCATACCGCCCAGCCCTAACTCCGACCATTTCTGAAGGGGGTTAGATAGAGTTAGATATAGTTAGATATAGTTAGATAGTTAGATAGGGGTTAAATAGATAGTGATCTGTGCAACTTTGTTGTTCAGGAAGTTTGTATCAAACAAGTAGCCCTTCGTATTATTTTGTACCCTTGAAGTAGCTCTCGGCTTCAAAAAGGTTGGTGACCCCTGCACTAGCAAGGTAGACCTTGCTACGGAAGGCACGGTTCTTCTTTTTGTACCACAGAAGAAAGTGGTCAGTCAGAAACTCTACATACTTTGCCGAGGTCATTTTCACACCGTCAGGGACCCTGAAGGGGCCTACCAGCTCTCTCCCCATGATTCCGGCCCAAAACATGACTCCGCCACCTCCTTGTTGACGTCTCAGCCTTGTTGGGACATGGTGGCCATTCACCAACCATCCACTACTCCATCCATCAGGACCATCAAGGGTTGCACGGCACGCATCCGTAAACAAAACAGTTTGAAAGTTAGTCTTCATGTAGTCCTGAGCCCACTGCAACCTTTTTTTTTTGCAACCTTGTCCGATGATCACGCGCAATTCTTTTGGAAATATCCAATGTTGTGATACCTTGACCAAGGTATTGCACTATTTGCCGCTTTTCAGCAGCAGAGAGATCCTTTTTCTTCCCCATTTTGCCTGAAACATGTAGCTTGCTTAATAATGTGGAACATCCTTCTTAAGTACCGTACTTTTCGGGTTATAAGCCGCTCCTACGGCTGATCAGTGTCCCCGCTGTAGCAAGCTAGTAGCGCTGCTAGATAGCGCTGCTAGCTAGCGCTGCTAGTAGCGCTGCTAGTTAGCGCTTCTGCTGCTACCGGCCACTGCTGCTGCTACTGCCCGCTGCTGCTGCTACTGCCCGCGTCCCCTCTGCCCAAGTCGGGTGTCGAGCCTGGTCCCGCTACCTTCGGTGGTTTTCAGGGAGCTAGTGGAAGTTAGCGGGGAAGTGACGGAGCGCTAGCAGGAGCCCCAGCTGGCTACAGCGGGGAGCTGTCGGGGACACTGACCGAAGGCAGTAGCGGCTTATAACCCGAAAAGTACGGTAGTTTTCCTTTGATTGGGCTCACCTGGCAAACTAATTATTATTATTACTATTTGGATGATTTCAATCATCCAAATAGCCCTGAGACACAATACCATCCATGAGTTTCATTGAAAAACCAAAAAATGAATGTTTATGACCCTTAAATACAGTTTGCCTAATAATGTGGAACGCGGTGTATAATGCATGACGAGTATTTAATGACTTATCAATATATAGGTTATATATCAAGGTTGGCAGGTCTGAATAAGGCTAAACTAGAAGTTAACACTAATACAAACATTATTTTTGCAGAATGAGTGTGTTAGGGGAGAAGGATGCAGCCATTGTTAAACAGCTGGATTGAAATGGATTAGTAAATGAGGAGCGTATGTCATCTATCTTTTTTGTAAAGTAGTCAACAAAGTGGCTTGGTAGAAGGGAGGAGGGAGGAGGGGGGTCAAGGAGGTTGGAGAAGATAGAGAAGAGTTTTTTGGGGTTAGAAAAAGAGGATTCAATTCTGGATTGGTAGAACAGGCTTTTGGCTGCAGAGATAGAGGTAGAGAAAGAGGAGAGAAGGGAGTGATAGGCGAGCAGGTCGTCGGCACATGCTCGTACAATATGTGCAGTGAACTACAGCGAGGCATAGTGTTGAGGCTGTGCTAAGAATATAATGGTGTGAGTGCAATACAATATTATCAATTAGAATAAAAGTAAAGAAGGAATCCTAAAGGATCAAATTCCAATGATATAAAAATAAGAATATATGTTATTAAAGTATTGAAAAGCTGTGTATATTGGCCCAGTGTTTAAGGTGGCCTATTTATATTATTGTTATGTCACAGATGTAAGGCCCCAAAAAAAGAATTGTCATATTTTATGGCTGTTGTTCCATCTTTGTTATCAATATCATATCACTGACATGATGGGAAATACAGTAATACTGTTAAAATGATGCTCGTGCCCGATGAAAAGGTCAAAGCTCGAGAAATCAGTAACAAAACAATAAAAATGACCATTTGAACACACTTTTCCTGATTTACAATTTATTGTAAATTTATTATTCTACAATTTATTGTTAATTATCGATGAATTATCGACGCTTCCTTTATTTTTTATTGGAATCGGTTTCATCAGTGCATTTACTATTTGCTTTATTCAATCGGCAGTTGTGCTTTCAGGAACACAATGTACTATTTAGTTCATATTGTGCTAAAGCAAAGAGAGTCACTTAAGATGTTAATTTACATAAAACAGAGCATCTCTTCTTCATTTCAATTGTTTTCATCAGAAAATCTGAACGTTGGGATGCGTTGTGTGTGATCATCTGGTGTTGCGGACCCTCATGGGGCATCCCTGACGGGCTGCTGCCCCTTCAGATGTTCATGTGAGGAGGAGGAAGAGGAGGAGGAGGGCTGAATGCTGAGCAGCTTCAGTTACCACATCCAGCCAGAGGGTGTTTATACTGCAGTTACTATGGAGATATACCTCTCCGCTCTCTGTTATGTAATCAAGTTTTAAAATTAATTTTTCTGAGGATGAAAGAACAGTGAGTCTAAACCCCCCACAGAGAGAGAGAGAGAGAGAGAGAGAGAGAGAGAGAGAGAGAGAGAGAGAGAGAGAGAGAGGGCACTAACAAAAGTGTAGCCATGTTTTTGTATTCTAAGTACTTGCTTTCAAGAACAGTAACACCATACAGTATATATATATAAATGTGTGTGTGTGTTGAAGTTTCTCTGCAACACGGATGGTGTCCTTGGCTGTGCAATCGCGTCCCCATAGATTTGAAGAGCCATGAATAAGCGGCACAAGCTGAGCATATTTGTCATTTGTTTTTGTGTTTGGGACATACTGAATGGATGATCAACAGGAAAGAGAGGCTTATATGTTGCAGGAGGGGTTTGAGAAGGTTTTCTATGTCCAATCAGCATTCTACCAACATCTCAGAGCCATCTTTTGAAGCCGACAGGATATTGATATTCTTTTTTAAAAGCCCCTGCAGACGGGGAAATAAAAGGAAGCACGAGAAAGGGCGGCTGACGTGCAACAAAGGCCTCAGAGCAAGATTCTAACCGGGGACGTGAGAGTTATGTGGTCTCAGACCACCACGCGGCTGTGATCACACCATCTGCCTCCTCTCCACTAATTTAATTAATATGAGGTCACCTCTCTCTGCTATTGCAAATAAGATCTATTGTTCAACAGCCGAATGGCCTGGATCTCTCAGAGGCAAGCGAGTTAGCTTAGAATACGCGTTACAAACTCCACAGGGTACCTTTAAGGCGACCATATGCAGGTATATATGAAGGTATATTTGTGTCTTTATTCCGCAAACCAAAAAAAAATGTTTTGAGAGCAAACTTCTCGTTTATAAGTAAAATATATCAACTGAGAATACATTATTTGTTAGTTTTGCTTACTTAATTACTGTATAAAACAGAAGACCATGTGTTTTCACACATCATGTGACACATTATCACATTTTAGAGAGTGTCTGCTGAAGGCAGGCAACCTGTCATTGAAAAGCTACTGAGCAGCTGTTTTCAAAGTAAAGGGTTGAAGAAGGATTACTCTTCAGTGTTCCAGGGAATAAATGATTGTTTCAGTGAAATGAGGACGAGAAAAAAAAGAAGAAAAAAAAGAAAGTTAGTTTCTTATACTGCATCTATTGTTTCCCTTTCACCATCACTGGGTTGAGGTTTCAGTGTCGCTCTGAAAGGAGGGCCGGGGTCATGCGGGACCAGGGTGTCTCTGAAGAACGCCGGCGGGGGAACAAAATGCAGTGCAGGCGTGTGGACGGGACGGACAACATGCATAGGGATGTGGGTGGCATGACGTTCAAGGAGCGGAGCAGACGAAACAAAATGAGTCACAGAATAGGTATTAGCCCGCCGTGGGGCAGACAGAGAGTTGTAGGTCTCAACCTCCAGATCTTATCTGAGGGAAAGTTCCAAAGTGCCAGCTGCAGTGGCGTATTTCGTCTGCTTGCAGAGTGTGTTGAGAACGGGAACGTGAGGACTGCACACACACACACACACACACACACACACACACACACACACACACACACACACACACACACACACACACACACACACACTCCATATGCATGGCAGCATGAAGCAGCACAACAACGAGGCTTGATTTGTAGTTATTTATGAGCACTGATAAAACTGCTGTTGCGCTTGTCGGAGAACAGATTCATTCATTTGGCTCCGTCCGTGGCATTACATAACATGGGTGTTAAATTAGCTTCCAGCAATGGGAGAGGATGACTGAAGATGCCATTAACTAAATGATACAAGGGAAATAAAAGGAATGCACTGATTAATCCAAAGACGTTAGCGAGGAGTCATGGTCGTAGAAAAAGAGTGTCTCTAAAGCTAGGACCAAGGTTTTGTGTACTGTTTTATACGATCCATAAACTGTTTAAATACTTCAGTCAGCTATAAAATCTGTCAGATAGCCTCAGGAAAGTGGGTCAAAAACAACTTCATGGTCTATTTTTTTGGGTTTCAGCATCAAATGTCATGATGAAGAACAACTCCTCTCACAAGAAGGGGCAATTATGGCTTATTCCTACGTTCTTGTTAGTGTGTCATTTTTTTAAATAGATTTGAGAATGTGTGACAGTTCCCAGCCAATTAAGTAGACCCCCTGCATCTTAACCATCTTTAGACCAAGGACCATGAGGGAACTAAACCTTGGACTTTTGTTGTTGTTGTTGTGTCTGTTTTAATAATCTCTATAAACAACACAAATATATTCAACTTCAAGGTGTAAAGCAATGACAATATAATAGGTTACTCTTACATTTGTGTATGTTTTTTGGGTCATTCATTTGCCTGAAACTAGTTCAGCCTTTACATTATAAATGTTACACTCTTGGGAACATGTGAGCCATGTGATGTTTTACAACCTAACCTCTTGTCACATGTGGCGAACTGTTAATATGTAACTGTAACCCAGAAAAGACCACAGAGCTGGTACATGACCGCCGTACGAGAAAACTAAGCTATGCAAAGCCAGGGACAATATCTCTATTGGTTTTGTTGCTCGATTCAAGTGTGTAGCTAAAGACATACAGCACAATCTGAAACTAGGCCAATATAAATAGATATTGGGAGTGGGGTTGTCACTGATTTTAAGTCTCGGAGGACGATGCCAACTGGTCCATAAAGTAAAATGTATACAACACAGTAAAGAAGCAACTGCTCTCATCACGCTGACTTCCTATCGTGTTGAGGCCCTCTTTGGGTAACTTAAACTGATCGGGGCAAATAAGGTAAGTACAATGTAAATTTAAATAGCCGGATCAAGGCAGCGGAAATAGCGATTGACAATCCTGCCCTCCTGCCTGCTCACCACTATAAATACGTAATGCTGCCAGGATTAGCACCTTAACTACAGCAGGACAGTGATCAAGGGGTCTCATTTGTAACGGCCACCATTCTCTGAATGAAGAGGCTACATTTCCTCCCAGTAACATATGCTAAATGAAAGGGGACTGACCCACTGACACCAGTTGGCCTGGATTAATATTTTAAGACGAGGGTATTTTGGTGCACACATGTGCTTCCTTGTCCTCACGGGTCACTGTTCTGATGGAAAGAATCTCATCGTGGCCTTGAGGCGGAGTGATAGTCTTTTGTCGGAATGGCTGAAACTTTCCATTCTCTCTTCTAGACGGCCATCTTCCCCTGATTGCACATTCAATATATAGTCTGCAGGACAGAAAGCTGAATGGAAAAATGTATAAGTGGCCGTCGTTGAGGGCCTCTCTAGTCTTCACATTGAGAAAGTGACAATCCAGTGTGATTGCCAGCCAGCCTTGGACGACGAGCGATGGATGTGACGGACGATTCAAGGCTTTAAGAAAGCGTCCGGTCAACAAAGACAACTAGAAGATAGCTGGTTATCCCTTTGAGCAACAACAATTCTCAATGTATCGCCTCATAACGAAACTCTGCATTTACCAAATGAATTCATAAAAAAACATAGAATTCCTTTGTGGGCGCTGCCATTTTGGTTTAGACAAAACTACGCTAATGTTGAAAAAGAATATTAAAAAAATATCAGCCATTATAGTGTCCACAAACTGTATACATGACTTTCCAGAGCAAACTGGGGTATAATTACATTTACACAATTACAAAAAACAAAAACAAATTGTAAGTGTGTAAAGTGTTTATTGTGTATCAAGTACATGTTTTTAATTCAATGATTTAAATGTTAAAATGTTCAGTTGTGTACAACACCCCATTCATTGTGGAAATCAAGAACATTAGAACATGAGAACAAAAACACACATTCATGTTTCTAAGCGCTGTCACTCAGCCTGCTGTGCATGATAAAATAACAAACATTTTTATTTTCATTCGCACTCCAGAGTACACCAGATTAATGCATCAAATAAGAACAAAGAACACCAACAACAAAAAAGTTCAACATTGAGTCCCGCTATCGGGGTAGAAACAATTGCTTCTTGCGAGTCCTGCCAGGTAATCAAAGAAAAAGCAACATAATATATGGTCAGGGTGTGACATTCTCCTGCCTTTTGGACCTTTGCCAATCATATGCCTGCCTGTCCGACTCATCCTTCATTTGCAGATCTTAAGTAACACAAATGCTCATAAACATGAAAGGAATTCAGGGTAGATGAGTCAGTGCTGGTGTTTGTGACTTGAACTCAATGCTGCCATTCATACACGGGGGTCACGGAGCTTTGTGAAAAACCAGCACACTTTAACGAGCCCCGTCTGATGACACGAGTCACTGTCCATTCAAATTCAGTCCAACGTTCATATGCAAGAAGTTGAACAACGTGAAATCAGAAGGTTACGTTTCAGAGGATGACGCAATACCTAGTTCATGTGAGGTGAATCTTTTTTATCATGGGAATAGTAAAAGCAGTATGCCCCTTGGTGCCCTGGATTTCCCTTTTGAAACGCTGCCAACCTGTGTGTGCCATGACACGCAACGTGACCTGGAATGTATCTGTTTGTGTGTGTGTGTGTGTGTGTGTGTGTGTGTGTGTGTGTGTGTGTGTGTGTGTGTGTGTGTGTGTGTGTGTGTGTGCGTGTGTGTGTGTGTGTGTGTGTGTGTGTGCTTTTGGAACAAAAACAGCTGTTGCAAGTGTTTTGATTCTTTCCCCGTGACCATATGATTTACGGACTTTTCGGATTATTTCACTTTCGAGTTTCTGTCCATGTTTGTGCCTGTGCTTCGCTTTGCTGTGTCCCCTTCTGAACTCACCCCCTTATCAACAACCTCCAAGTACATTTTGTGTTTGTTGATGTGGTTTCACGCAACTTTTATCAACCAATAATTCAAAGTAATCTGAAGCAGCTCCCCCTGGCTATACGCATATCGTGTCAGCCGAGCCTAAAGTGCACAGCGTATCCCAGAGGTTGACCGTAAATGCTGTCTGACGTCAAGAGCAGAACTTCTGTCGAATCTCTCCGGAAACATCTGAGTCACTCGTGCAACTTCATGGGAACAGCTAAAAAAAAAAAGTTATCTGATGTAACATGTTTTCAGAATGTTTTTACTGGCTTCCGAGTGCCTGTAATTGTTGTTAAATAGTTTTTGTAATTTCTGCCCTGCTCCATGTTTTTCTTTCATATCATTAATGTTTAGTGTTTTTATTTTAATTTTATTGCTCACCTTTTTTCAATTTTCACCTGACCTTCAAGAGCAACTGGAATTAACCTTTTTGCCTATCGTGCAAACATTTCTATGTGAATTTGAGTTCACCAGAATGAGAAGTCGGTTGAAACATGTCAACAATCACTGAGAGGGCGGTGAACATATATCAAAAAAACAAACTGTTCCTGACTGCTAATATTTACTATTGCTGACGTTTGCAAATTGGCAACAACTTGCTGAGAAGGAACAAAGAGGAAGACACTCCTTGTTACCATTAGTGTGTCACCAGCAGAGAGGTGATTACATTTCATAATACACGTTCTGTCTGTCGGCAGCATCGAGTTCACAAAGTCTGTTCCACCTGGCCTTTCATTTCAACGTACAGTTTGAGATGACAGGCCAGGGTGTAACATGTTCCTAATCTCTGTTAGATTAAGGATGAGTCGGATTCAATAATTGACAGACACCATTATCTCTTGTGTTTTTGCTCTTGTTCTTGTGCAAGCCCTTGTTCCTGGACGTAAACAGACACAAATATACATTTCCAGTAAAGTTTGCCACGTCGGCAGGCCTGTGACCCTTGGGGTCAAGACACATCTATAGATTAGCCCCCGTTGTTTTTCAAGTCTTTAAAGTAAGCCATTCATTGAAGGGGATAGTAGGTAGGTAGGTAGGTAGGTCGGTCGGTCGGTCGGTCGGTAGGTAGGTAGGTAGACGAGAAGGTTGATACCACGCTCACAGGTGTGTGTTTAATATATAGCCTGAGTCAGCAGACTCATTTTACATGTTATGTCTTGTTTGTTTATTCTGTGCAAATACTGAGGTGTTATAATGACAAATCAGACATGTGAGTGTATCGAAACTTCTCATTTGACTGTCTGCAGGAGAGCGAAGACGGGTATTTAACAAAACGCTTAAACTACAGTGTCAAGCGGTGGATGAAATGCGTACCGTACCTGTCTAGCAGGTCTGGCCGACTCACTGCATACCTAACTACTATATAGATGCATGCACGTGAGGGAGTATGAGAAGATGGTAACTAACATACACAGTGTGACCCAGCACACACGGTCAAGACGTTAAGATACTGTTTACGAGAACAACCGAGACTTCCATCTTTGATGCTGAACACTGTGTGACGTTTGGCTGACACACTGCTGATCTCAGGAACAGGTGGCCTCCTGCACTTTTATGCACCTCGGTGTCTGGCTAAGAATAATCCGTTAAATAAACGTCACGTATATGCTGCAATCCCTTGATGACAGAAGCGGTATGAGTACAATGGCCAGACAGAAACGGCCGGGTCACATGTGCTTATGTACTGTAACACACATTTATAGAATATACAACTCACATCTACACTGCTGTATCTTTAGTTAGCATGAGCCTGAGACGGTCAGCTTAATGTCACTGAGGTGAATTTGTAACCTGCACTATCTTTGTTCTTTCCTGGATCTGTGCCATGAGGAATTCAGGCTCCTCTGGATGCAAAGGGATCCTAATGTGCTAACTGCACTGAATGGAACAAAATAATACCGAAAATGCGTACATTCTAGTCTACATTCTAGTCTACATTATTTGGATATGGGACTGTTTTACAGTCCCATATCCAAATTCCAACAGTGCAGCAAAAAGGTGTTATGAGAATAAGGCTGCGGATGAGACACGGTGTGCAGCAGACACACATTACAACACCCTTCTGCCCTCGTTGTATTGGGATGTTTATGAGAGCAGACTGTCCTGGTTTGGAGGAGGTGGAACGTGTGTCTTTTCAGTATTGCCCCTTGAACTCAGTTCACTTTTGCTGGGAGTAAATCTGTCACCTTGTTTGAACTTTATGGATCCCCTGAGCTCGGGCCCACACTGAACAAATCCTCCCCCTCCGAACCGACTGCAACTGTTAGTGCTCACTGTGCTATAAATCTCCACGCTGGCTGGAAGGAGGCCGAATCCAAGAACAACAGAGAACAAAACCAAAATAGCTGTTAATTGATTGAGTTCATCCACAGTGAGTTGAACTCTAAATTAAGTGTCGTTCAGTTACTGTAACAAACTACTCACAACACTGTTTAGTTGCATGTGTCTTTCTCTGATGTTATGCAATGGCCCTTGGAGGAGGAGGGGTGATGTTATGCCAGGTGGTCTGCAAATGCAGTGGAAAATTACTCGGCTGCAACAACCGCTATTTTACGAAGATCCCAGGATCTTTTACCGAGAGAACATGCTGGAGCTTTTTTCTGTCCTCCTTTCTCGTCCTGTGTCCTTCTCTCAACCCTTCGACTCCTTTTGTTCAGTCCGGCGGTCACATCGTGTCTTACTTCCTTTTCCTGTCCTGTGTTATGGTATTTTTTTTTGGGATGATTTACATTTCACTGCTTCTGACAATATGTGATGGTCTGTTGTTTGAAATGAGGACATGCACTCAAAAACATGTTTGCTCTTGCAGCGGTATCTCGTCATCTGTAGTCTCCCCCCTCTCTGCTGTTCTTTCCCCACTCACTGGCCACAGTTTTTGGACCCAATAATGGACTCTCTGAGCCAACAGTGAGGACGTGACACCCGTGTTAACTTCATTGTTGATGATGTCCTTTATTGATGTGGCTTTTGAGCAGTGACATCAAAAGCAGGACAAACAATTCACCTGAACTGACCCTGGAAAGCACACAAAAAACACCAATGGGAAAACACTGACGACCTCTGATGTATCGCTGTTTTAGGGCAAATACAGACTTTCTAAAGAATTTGTAGTTACCAGGCATCAACCTCCGGGTCTGAAAAGTAAAGACAGTGTGCTTTAAACTTGCATTCTCTCTACTGGCCAGCAGTGGGCGACTCCTCTGGTTACAAAAAAAAGTCTGATTGTATAGAAATCTAAGAGAAAATGCCCCTCCTTCTCATTGAATGTAATACCTTAGTAAACATTGAAAACACGAGCGTATGATCTCGATCGCTAGTTTCAAGTCTTCTTCAATACAGCTTGATGTTCATTTAGTAAATTATGGTCCAATTTAAAATAACATTTCCGATAAAGCAAATACTATTTGGGGCGTGGCTACCTTATGATTGACAGGTTGCTGTCGCTACAGCGCTGTATACAGCATCTCAACGTCAGTTCTTCGCAGTCTAAATATGGTCACTTACATTCACTGGTTGCAATAAAAACAAGATGGCGCCGACCAAAATCCAAGATGGCATTGACAACTTTAACCCTTTCAGAGTGTGTGTTCAGTTCATGAAAGTTAATTGTTACAGTTTTGGTTGCCTAACAATTTCTTATTCAGCGTTCAGTTTTACTGAGCCCCTCTCTCTCTCTCTCTCTCTCTGTCTCTCTCTCTCTCTCTCTCTCGCGCTCTCTCGTTCACTATATGGTTGCACAAAAACAAGATGGCGACGGTCAAAAACTTCAAAACTCAAGACTTCAAAACGGCAGTGAACATACCAATTGATGACGTCACAATGATTACATCCACTTCCTATGTACCGTCTGTGGAAATTAAATATTTTAACACTTCAACACTCCAACGAAACAATTTAAGATTTCTTTGATGTTTCAGACATCGTGATGAGGAACTACCGTTCTGCTGGAGTTGAAGAAGGGTGTAACTGATTGAACTGATCCCTCGTTGAACTGGGTTGCTAACTTAGGCCCTAGAGCTTACTGCCATTAAAATGTTGGATGAAATTACCACACAGCAAAAATGGGCTGAAGAGATATTTTAATTTGTACAGAGAGTGGAAGGAAGGGAGGTTAATGGAGCCCAATGAGCTCATTCCTGCCCCTCAGCAGGTTAATCCGGCAATATCATTCCATCATTTATTACTTCCTCTCTATAAATATATTCTCAGTCGTTAACTCTACAATGAACAGTATATTGAGATTTTAGACACTTCTATGTGTCATCGTAACATTGTGTCATCTCTAAAAGGAGCAATGACGCATGACTGGAATTTATGCATCTGTAAAATGTGATGCATTGAATGGTGGGATTGTTAGCAGAAAGCATTTACATGTAAGATAGTTCTTTATGTAATATACAAAGCTAAACATCTATAAATCTTACATTGATTATTAAGGAGTAACCCTTGTGTCGTCTTGGGGTCAAAATGACCCATCAACACACTTACATATACACTCATACACGGGTCATTTTGACCCCAAGGATAGAGTCAATCTAGCCTACTTAACCTTTTTACCTTTGTCAGCAGAAGAGTGTTCTCTATCAGCATCTGTGTAAATACTTCATTTTCTGCCAGATGACCGTATGCTATACTAAAAGGTCTTTCTATAATATTAACACATCTGTATTCGCTATAACTTATACTGGACACAAATGATTAAAAAAATTCTTCACACAACATAAACGTAACCCTCGGGAAATTTCAATAATACAAAGTTTATAGTTTAACGCTGGAACACCTCTCCACGTGAGGTAAACTTTCACGAGAATCCGCCATGCATTACGAGTGCCAGTAAAGAATTTATACGTCGCTCGGATAGAAATTCTTGCACATATTCTTTTCCATTAAATCTCACGTTGCATATGTGGAAGACTGCACATAAATTCTAAGGTTTTTACGGGAAAGTATCGAGTACATTCAGTTGGCAACGCAGATCTTTTCTGTTCTGAGTGTAAAGCACAAGTTGCGAAAATAAAATATTTCCGATTTTGTCTCCATCATTTGTGTCAAAATGATCCGCTCGTCGACCGTCACAGTTTTCCATTTCTAATCAATTGCTGATGCATTCAGTTGTGGCCGTGTGGTTGGCAAAAAGTCAACTTTGCTTTTGCTGTCCTTCGTGACCTCTCTACCAGTGTTCCCTCTAAGCTGCGCGCGTGCGCGGCCGCGCAGGCCAGTCGAAGTGGCCGCGCAATAGATTTTTCAGACCGCGCAAACGATTTTTTTTCAGGGGTTAAAAATTTGCGCCAGTGTTTCTGAGATAGGAGTGAGCCATCTCCACAATAGAAGATCTTTGATGTGACGTGTCGAGTCTTCTTGGCCAATCAGCGTCCCGTTTCTCGACATGCGCTCTCTGTACATCCGCTACTGCTCTGTACCTCTGCTAGCGCTCTGCCTTCGTTAACACCCCCCACCCCCGCTGTCCTCCTCCGGGCGCCAGGAGTGAAGCTCGCCTAGAGCGCCACATGAGCTAGGGCCGGCGCTGTTTAGGCTACTCTTGGTGGGCCCTGCTCCAGCAGTTATAGATACCATGGTGAAAAGAAAGGCAGAGCAGGTGCCCCAGAAAAAGGTCTGCCTAACGTTTAAACATGAGTGGCTAGATGAAATAGTCCAAACTGACACAGGTAGGATGAAACTTTCAGACATATTTAAATATGAAGAAAGCAAATTCTGCTCGGAGGCAAAAGCGAAAGGAGAGTTCGCTCGTGGGAAAACGTGTTTCTCTTTTGGTTAACCTGTTTTTCAGATGCTGTTCTTCAGAGACATGTGTCTTCCATAGGCCTGCAGACAAGATGAGCCACATAGCCAGATAGGCCTATCTCCCTCAATGCATTTTGTAGCCTAGTTTGTTGCAAACCACTCCAGTTATTAAATTGTTTATATAGGCTACCTTTAGGAAAAATGACACCATGTCAATTTAATAGGCCTATAATTATTGTTAAGCACTGCATTAGCATTTTTCTTTCAATGAAGTTCCACTTAAATGTTGTACCTGCTGAGAAATGACTAAACACTTTTGATACTTTTATTTTTTATATATATATCATTATCAGTCATAACCAGTGAACCAGTCATAACCTCCCCTTATTGAAGTTCAACAAAGATCCTTTAAGTTCAACTAAACTGACTTGGTAAAACACCATCATTAAAATGTTCCCAAAGTAAATATCAACCTTGTATACATATTGATGCATTTGCTGTCATCTCTTTGAATCCCCTATGGCTAACGCAGGCTTGTGGTCATTTTCGGCAGGGAACTTAGAGGGAACATTGCTCTCTACCTCTCTCTCACTCTCTCACTCTCACACACACACACACACACACACACACACACACACACACACACACACACACACACACACACACACACACACACACACACACACACACACCACCAAGAGACTAGATCTAGAAAGACGTGACTAATACAGCACCTTTATGATGTAATATAATATTTACACATGAGTGACACAAGAAGGAAACTGTGTATTTCAAATAAATATCAAATAATTTACAGATGATGGAGAACTGCAGCCACCCATTGGTGGCCTTAGGTCTGGGGGTTGCAGCTGGGAATTAATCAGCTTTGTCTGACCCGATATTGTAATATTCAAAGAATTTAAACTGACACAGCATTATTATTTTGTAAACCTAGCAAGGCCAAACCAAACACACAGATTTCAATTTACAATTCATAACATCTAGATCTGCCACCACACTTTAAAAGTGTCTGTCTTCAGTTACTGAACTTTCCCTTGTTAGATTTTAATGCTTTTGTCCCATCTGCTATGATGCTATGTGCAAACTAAAAAGCTCAGATTGAAAGGTTGGGAAACACATCCATCATAATAAGTGCCTCCATACTTTTGTTAACAACCCAGTCACATGGCAGATCCGGAAATAGTCACGAAATTTGACCTAGTGATTCGTTTACATGGATGCAAATTTTCAATTTTTTTGTGTGTCACTCAGCACAACCTTTGAATGAACGTTAGGTTGAGGCAAACAAAAACAAAAAAAACATGAAGTAAAAGCATCATGGTTGGGCTTAAAATAAGTGTGGTAACTTGTGTTTAAATAACATAAAAACATTAGGTTCAGGCATCTGAACCACTTAGGTAGGTTGAGGAAAAACGCCACGAACGCAACACTTTTGTGTCGTTTGTGACCCAACAAAACAGCAGTCTTGTGGTTACAAAACCAGCGTTTGTTTGAAGAAATCTTGTTCTATTACAATTTACGAAGGATTTACAGTATAATGTCATGTTACAGCTATACTGTAATCTGATATTATACTGTAAATCCTTTGTAAATCTTTGCTTAGATTACTGTTTTTTATCAGTTAAACATGAGGTTCATTAGGACATTTTTACATTACATAAGGAAACAAGTACCTATTGATATTGGACAAATATAAAAAAAAAGTGACAAATGGAAATCTGGTCAAATCGTGTTAGTTCTGTGTTATCTTTACAAATCCATGTGACTGAAATGAGAATTCTTCCAAGGCAGAGAGTTTTTCAAGGAAAGCAGATATCTCAGAGTTCAACCAGTTTACACTTTTGTTGTACTGATGCTTTCCACAAACATGTCAGGGCACTCCTCTGATATTGCAACGTATCCTGCTGTTGTTATGAGCAACTTCAAAAGCCTTTCAGTCTGCTTCCTCCCTCTGATGCCTGTATGAGCGCTAGCCCTTTTCTGTTCTGACATTTTCTTTGATGTCAAATATCAGTTCAGAACCAGAAAAACCCAAACAATTAGTGTGAGGACTGAGTGTGAGGACTGAGATGATGACTGTATTTACATGGACAGCTCCTGCAGGATTGATTTATGTTTCATACATATTAGCCAAGCATGAACATGCAATTTTTTTTGTGTGGCTTTAAACATAAAAGGAGTGTCTGGAGCAATGAAGCCATAGAAAAAGTATTACAATATGTAAGAATTATTTTTGCAATTTGTGAAACATTAACTTAATTTTTTTTTCTACACGGGTCTACTTGGTTGTTTAATAGAGCTCCAATGCGCTGCATGGGTTCTGAATGTTTCTCTCCTAATGAGGCTTGGGTTGGTGTCTCTTAAAGAAAAAGAAAAATTAGAAGGCCTGTTGCTGGCAGAGTGCTATTTGCAAAATAAGGCCCTGTATGTTCAAATACAGCAGTTGGACAAACAGGCACATTGAGCAACGCAGCAGAGGTTGAATCAGGTCAGCGAGACGAAGGTTCATTGAGCGAGTCTAATGCAAGCGGGACTAACCTCCCGAAACAAATTAATTTAATCAAAGTCAATCAACGTTGCTATTTGTGTTTTCCCGTGCCAAAACCAAATGACGGTGACAATTAGGAATAATAAGGCCCCTCCATTGGTTCTCACGTTCCAATGAGGGGTAAAACTGAACGCTTAAAAAATAAACGACAGTTTGGTTTCACAGTCGTAAGAATTGTTAAGTGGAGCAGAGCAGGTTTTGGAGCATTTGCTGACCAATAACAGCAGCATCAGTATGATGCAAGCCTGCTGTGTCAGGCCTTTTGTATAAGGGAAACGTCTGCTGTTGTGTGACCTCTTTACGCTCTGGTATGTTAACTCCGTGGGCCCCATTAAAGGCCAGCCTGGTCCCAGGCATCTGTGACCTGACTTTGACTTTGTCAAGCAGAAGCAGAAAGAGCATGGAGGGCATTATTCGTGGTGGTCATTATTGATTAAAATTTTTAAAAACCTCCGCTTCTGGAAAGTGAAGCCAATAAGGAAGTGCCGTTAACTTGCATTCTCTCAATTGACCATCAGGGGTCACTCCTCTGGTGGCAAAAGTCTAGTTCTCACTTGATTTATTACCTCAGTAAACATAGTAAATATGAGCTTAAGGTCTCAATTGCAAGTTTTGAATATTCTTCAATAAAGCATGATGTTAATTTTGTAAATGATGAATTGAACATTAAACAGTGAATGCTTTAGGGCGGGGCTACCTCGGGATTGACAAGTTGCTACAGCTCCCAGAGCCAAATACAGAATTTCTACATCACACCTCCGCAGTGAAAATATAGGCATAGTTCATAGTTCATTGGTTGCAAAAAACAAACAAGATGGCATCGTCATGCAGCTCTTGTTGTCTCGGGGTCCGACCACTTCCTGGTTTGTGATGTATACTGGTATAAAGACACGTGGCAGGTATGTTACCATTGGGCTTAAACTTAACAACTCAAACGGCTTTAAACATAATTCATATTTTAGACTGTAGTTACAGTCTAAAGTCGTTTTTTGTATTCTATTGTGTAATGCATTTTGTGAAGTCTTTCTTATTTTGGTAAGTTTATCAGTATTTTGATGGTTTGGAGAGTAATAGCCAGTGGAGAGTAAGCCTGATTTCAGAGGCTTTCACACAAGCCATCGGCATGGGCTGTAAGCTGCTGTTTTAGGGCTTTAATGTTGTTTTTATAACAGATTTCCTACATTTGCCGTTCTCCTTTGTAAACCGGAGCCAAAGCACATAGTGGTTTAGAGTTTTCAAGCAAAGTGCAATTGATCTGTTTTGTCGTGATTTATTAGCACCTGAGTGAAGTGTATCTTTTTTTTTGCATCTTGCTATGTGTGTATGAGATCTGAAGCGTAGATTCCCTGCATGTTATCTATTCTATAATAGTTTCTTGTTATGTATTTTAAATTGTGATTATGTGTATTGATAACATACATTCATATACACTCAGTGTCATGAGGTAGACCTGAACAATCTGTTGTCTTTACAAACTCTATAATGTTCAGCTTTTGTTGCCATTGTTAAAAACATAAAATCATTATTATTTAGGTCATGGTTAAAGGGGATAAACATTAGAAAGACATCTGAACTATAATGCAGACGGTATAATGTCATCATGGAATTTACACCTATATGGCGTTGTAAAAAAGAAAAAGCATGAAAAAAGACTTTATGGCAGAACAGTTGAGTTGGATTGGACATTAGATTTGAAAGTTCATAAAGTTGCCTAATCCTAACTCTAATTCATCCACACTAATACGTTTTCACTTAAAACCGGGGTTTTAAAACCAAATGTATCTCCGTCTGAATTGATTGATTTCCATTCATACGAGCAAGCCTGAAAACAAATGGGAAAGAAAAGGAAAGTCCTCCGTTTTGTGTCCTCAAGGCCGCCAACACCAACAGTGACTTGCAGATGTCCGCTCCGCAGGCCTGATAACGCCGCTGGATACGCTGCTCGCCAATCGTGCCAATAATTCAATTCAATTCAATTCAATTCAATTCTTTTTGTATCGCCCAAAATCACAAACCACAAATTTGCCTCAGAGGGCTTTACGATCTGTACTCATACGACATCCTCTGTCACATCGTAGCAGGAAAAACCGAAAAAAAGAAAGAAACCTGAGGAGGGACCCCTCTCCTAAATAACAGCTGCTTCCTCCGCATGACGGCAGCAGTAGAATTATAAAATGCAGAATTTCACTGCACATCAGCGGTTGGTATCCACAACAAGCTACCATGGCCCTGCTGATGGAACCGGCCTGGAACCGGTCCTACCTGCTGCCATGGCCCTGCTGATGGAACCGGCCTGGAACTGGTCTTACCCGCTGCCATGGCCCTTCTGATGCCCCCCTCCTCTCTACCGCCTTCTGCTTCATGGATTATCAGGATCATGGACCATGCCTAATACTCATTATATGAATAATTTCTGTCATATTCATTGAATGTGCTGTAACTACGCTATTCATTCTGGCCACATGACATCTATTGCTTCTGTCCATCCGGGGAGAGGGATCCTCCTCTGTTGATCTCCCTCAGGTTTCTTCCCTTTTTTCCCTGTGAAAGGGTTTTTACTATCTCTTTAGGGGAGTTTTTCCTGATCCGATGTGAGGTCCTGGGACAGGGATGTTATGTGTACAGATTGTAAAGCCCTCCGAGGCAAACTTGTATTTGTGATGTTGGGCTATATAAAATAAACTGAATTGAATTGAATTGAACAAGGTCTGCAACACCTGTAATCAGTTATCCATGTTAAATTAACCTGGTAGTCCCAGTGTGGACGCTCAGTGTAAACGTAGCAAAAGGTATGCGTTTTCAAATGGAACCGTGGTAGTGTAGGCGTGGCCTAAGGCACACAGGAAATGCACATGCGCTTGGTATATTTGTGAACACGGTCTAAAAATAATGTACATAGCTCGCCCCCGATGATCACAGAAAGAGCTGACCTGGTGTTGAAATAATTTCATTATGTGTTAAATTACTTAACAGTGACAAAGGGACAAAGAGTTCAGTCTGTGTGTCAGCGCTGATGTTCTGATGCCAGTTCCTATCTGACAGCCAGAAGAAAAGAGTCTTTCTCCGCTATCTGTTTTTGTAGCAGGACTGGATAGCATGTATGCATGCTTGTAAATACATTGTTAAATCAATGCAAATATATGCAATCCCTTTTGTCTTTTTCCTTTCAGACACTCAACGGAAGGAGGTGTCCAACAATAATGTATGCCTCATCTGCATTGTCTGTTTTCTGCAGGCTTTATGTAACTGTGAAAATTATGCTTTTATGATCTAGGGAATTCCATTCCAATAACAAAAAAGAAAACAACTGATGTTGTGGGTTGAGAAAGACAATGGTGCACTGCAGTATCTTGTACCTGTTATTACTCACATCAAGTTCTACATTGCATCATTATGATGCATGACCTCGATCACAACAAAGCTTGATGTTATCTGATCCTGGAACTTTAATGTATTTTCCATAGTCTGAACTACAGTGTAGTACTGTCAACAATGTCACTTATATTTACCTTCCTCCAGAGAAAAATAGATGGGATTTCAACAGTTGCATCTAGATGCTTTCTATCACAGCTGTAGCTAAAACCACTCTTCAGAATTTTTAGGGTACAGGCTGTGTGTAATGCTAAGCTAGAGCAGCGTGCCCCATTATGTACACATGCAATTCTATCTAAATACAATTGTTTTTGGCTGTGTTTTGAAATATCATTCAATCAGATCTGTGTATATGTTTCCATTCAAAGAAAACCATGACCAGCTCATGCCTGCATTAAAGACGCCTTTAGGATGAGTGCAGTACCACGATTCATCCACCAGATGGAGACAGGCGTTTAACACAATTTAGCGTGTGAATCCGACGCACCCACCCTCTGCATTACAGGCAGAGTAACTGGCGTTAGGCCCGATGAAGCAGGTAGGATGGGAGGTTGTCAAGGCGTGACTAGGTTGTCAATTACAGATTGTTTGTTTATTTCCACAGGCAAAACTAAAAGTAGACATTAACATTTTGTCACGCGAGTCCTTTGTTGTGTGCGTCGTTAGTGCCGTTAGTCACGTGACACATGTCCAGTAGTCACGTACATAGTCAAGTTAACGTCAACCATGCTCCTTTGCTAAATATAACTCAGTGGTTCTGTTGGCGGCTGTAGCTCAGGGGGATGAGTGGTCGTCCCGCAACCACAAGGTAGCCAGCTCAATCCCCAGTGCCCCCGTAGCTCACATGTCAAAGTGTCCCTGAGCAAGACACTGAACCCTTAACTGCTCCCCGGGGGGCATTTGACCCATCCAGGGATGGGTCAAATGTAGAGAAGAATTTCCCCAAGGGGATTAATAAAGTGCATGGCTGTGGTCGAATAGTCCATTTTGGTTAGGAACCTTCCTAACTGAGTGAAATGACCCGGAAGTACCTCAGTGGCCGCCATGATAAGTGCCGGTCGAATTGTCCAAACGCAAAGGAAAGGAGCTTCAATGCTTCCTAATTTAGCTCCTTTAGCATAGGAACCACTGGACCTTCCTTACGAAAGGAAAGGAGATAATGCCGACCCACAATTCCTTGCGGCGGCAACATTTAAAGTGACGTATCATTCGGCCGTTCACGAGAACAGACGATCATGACCGACACACGCAGATCATGTAAATAACTGTTGCTATAACTTGGAAACACTTTCAATAATCTGTCAAACCTGCTGGCAAACTAAAAACGTTACGTTGCTGAAAACTGCTGTAAAGTGATCAAATTGACGTATTTGATATTCTATCTGGTGTTGAACTGCAGCTTCAGCCCTCATTCTTTTATTTTATTTGACTTCAGTTACAGAAGCTTTAGTGAAAGAGTTAAACTGGACGAGCTCTTCAGTCTGAGTCATGTTTCTGATTATCATCTTTTTAATCAACTATTTTGTCACATTACAATAAAACATATCAAGTCAACACGAGTTGTGTGATGTTTCATAAACTGTTGTATGCATATTTTTATGATCAGATTATAATCTGCATGTAAATAAACCATAACAACATAAAGGGATATGAGACACACATATATGACACACATCGTTTGTGGGATAACGTATTTAATTCAGCATGTTTGAAACTGAACAAAGAGACAGTTTTAGTAGCTTTGTACGTTGGTTTCACTTTCATATTTCTTCGTTCATTTCTATTCCAACCTCGTTATTAAAGTAATACTATGAACCGGGTTGTTTATGTCGTTATGACGCAACACTGTAAGAAGACGGACGAAGTATATAAACTGCGCTTTTTGTAGTCCTTCTTCAGAACATTGTAGTTTCACCGCTGGCTACAGACTGACGTCACTAACATGCGCCTGCCGTCGCATCATAACTACGTCGCTTAGTGAAAGTGGAGTCGGATTTGCCAAACACCGCGGTTGTCTTCTCCTAACTCCTTATGAATTCTCCTTCCCATCTTTCCTTAACCCTGTGACGTTTTCCACAGAGGTTAAGGAAAAGTGCTTAGGGTTAGACGTTAGGAGGTAATTATTTGACTATTCGAACGCAGCCCATGTTTCTTTTTTTTCTTTTCTTTCTTAAACCTAACTTCCTGTGAAGACGGAAGTTTATTTTTAAAAGAAGCTGTGCATGTATCCAGCGTATATATTGACACACCGTCACTGAGATGTGTCAAACTGGTAGTTTGAAACGTAATGCTTAAGTTTCATGCCATGCAAATATATACAATGTCAGAAATCGTCACAAAATGTACCTTGAGACATTGAAGTGTCCATTAGCAGAGTTGATATCCCCTCAAACACAACTTTAGATCACAAAATGGAAAAAGTAGGACATAATTAATTGGTTATGTCTGTATAGGGTAAAATTAATTAGTTCTCTTCTTTGACTGCAGGTTCAGTGAGATTTGGTGGAGCAACAATAGTTATGCTGTTGTAATCTGTGCAGTCTGAGCCTTCGTAATGACATGTCATGCGTGCAGGCAGCATGAAATGGAAAAATCACAAAAGTATTGTTTTTACTATGTGCTCATTTAATTGTTTGGTGTTTGAATTGTATTATACCCCAGCCATTTTGTGGCAAAAATTGCGAATGGTTTGCATCCCAAACTAAATACTGATTATCTCCTCAACCACAAGGTCTATTTGAATAATTTAAAAAAGTATAATATACAGAAAACCCCATCAGTGGCAGGCCGTGGTATGTGTACCTATGCCTGCTATAACAGCTGGGCGGTGCGTGCTTCAAGCTTCTTCTTTTTTTAATGCAGATTTATCCAACAAAAGGTGCATTACCGCCACCTACTGGCGTGCCAGCTAGCAGGCATCTTCATATAGTTTAACCGGCCCCCTGGTCCAATGCGATTGTGAACAGACGCTTAACAAGCAGCATGCTCTGTTGCGCTGCCTTCAGCCTAATGCCTGCTCCAAGGAGGCTGAAGGCTTTACAGAGTCTGCTGCCTGAGCAACACAGGAGCTGTGCAATGAGAAAATAAGCTAATAGGGAAAAAATATTATAATACATGTAGTGTATTTGTGAAAAACAATTAAATAATAAAATAGCTATAACTTTTAATTATAAATATATATATATATATATATATAGAAAAAAGGAATAATTATAAAAAATAAAAATAAAAATTGAAACTTTGTGATTCTGTTTATACCAGCAGAGAAGGCTTCTAAGCCTTGACGGTCGTGGCGTCTCACCAGTGGCGGGGCCTTGACGGCCCGCCACTGGTGAGACTAGATAAGAAGTTCATATATGTGTTACTGGTATATTGGTTGATGATAGTGTCATAAACATAAACATTTGACTTATATTGACTTGTAAGGCCAGGATGTGCCATTTATTTTTTGCTGTATCACACCAGAGGACCATATATGAACTGGTAAGCTTGGGAGATCGATGAAGACCTTCGAGGAAGGGTGAGCCCATGGGGTTAATTTTTTTTTATTGTGAGCTTTAAACTGAGCTCCTTCCCCATATGTGTGTGTGCCGGATGCATGTTGTCACATGTTTAACATGTCCTGAACTGGTGTTTATTGGGATGAGCACACCTGCCCTTCAGTGCAGGGTTCAAGGGTTAACGCACTTGAAAATGTGTTGTGCTAGTTGTTCCTTCACTTGCATGTGCTGAGCAGGTCGATGTATGTATGTGCAGCGTTTGACCCCAGAAGACTGTTTACTAATTAATCTGCTGACAGAGAAAAGTTTCTCTGAGTTCACCATAATCTCACTTCAAGTCACGCACGTGTGAGCAGGATGGAGCCGGTCAAGTGTGATGTTGAACCTCAAAATGTTTGAGCGAAGCAGAAGACACCCAGTATCTTTTTAGATAAAAAATAGTTGCATATTTATAGATGCTGGAAGAAAAAAAAACATCTTTTCACTTCTCTTAAATGTACTTCTCTTAAATGTACTAAATTTAGCAGAAAGGCCCGTATCAGAATAATGTATATAATATTATTGGATTAAAACGTACGTATTGATGCATTAATATCTACTTTGTTGTTGAAGCTGGTAAATGTGGGTCTTACATGCCGGTTATCAGTCAAGTCTTGTCTTTATCCATAATTGTACATCAAAATGTATTTAATAATATATTTTTATTATTGGTCTGAATCGTCAATGTAACTAGTAATTAAAGTTGTACACACACACGCATGCACGCACGCACACACACACACACACACACACACACACACAAATTAATCTCATCGTCTAAATGAAATGCATTGATATAATATTTACTGTAAATCCTCATCGAGTTCAGCTCTACTTCATTCGCCGCTCTTCTTCCTCACTCTGCTTTACTCTGTGAGTCGGTCAACTGGACCACAATACACAAAAGAGATGAAAGGTCTGATTTATAATCAGGGCGCCATTATCAGAGGAATGTCATCCATTACCCGTGCCAATTTACATCCTCCATACATCCAAGTCAGTGCTTCGCGAGCCATGACTGGAGAACATTGGGTGTTTTGGGTGGAATAAAAAAGCACTGGCTTTGTATATCAATCATTTATGAAATGCTTTGTGAACAATGTTGTGAGGTATTTAAGAATGAACATGATGTAACTGTATTGTTTATTGCTGTCCTCACATAAAGATAAAAGCAGGATTCCCTATATCGTGTTCCCTATATATATATATGGTCCAAGGAGGCTGAAGGCTTTACAGAGTCTGCTGCCTGAGCAACACAGGAGCTGTGCAATGAGAAAATAAGCTAATAGGGAAAAAATATTATAATACACATGTAGTGTATTTGTGAAAAACACTACATGTATATATATATATATATATATATATATATATATATATATATATATATATATATATACACACACACACACACACACACACACACACACACACACACACACACACACACACACACACATTTCTACCCTGGTGGACAGGAAAGGATATATTTTATTCTGGTCTATTTGCTAAGACTTAAAATGATCTCAGCTCACCAAACACAAAAAACAACAACGTGAAAAGCCGACAAGCAGATAGACAAGGTATAGGCAAGAGGTACATTATAACACAGCTCAGTCTAACAAGAAGACTATTCACCATTATCAGGTGGCTCGGCAACAAAAAAAAGGCATGGGAATGCACAACCACATAATGACCTCACAAGAAACCAAACAAATGGTGCCGGTGCCAACAATGTATAATTGAGGATCGTGGGCAAAATGGCTGCATTTGGAGAAGATGTGATATATTCTGTAATTAATTGGGCTCGGGACTTTTATTTCCGCGATGAGTGGAGGTCTGCGTCAAGCAGCAGTTTGAAGCTGAGCCGAGGGAAACAAAAGGTTGTGGCCTCATGCGGTCTTCCAAAAGGATACAAGGCTTCTTTGTCAAGAAGCCCAATGTCCCCCTGAGCTCTGCTGGAACTATACGGGGTTCATAGGAGCGCAGCAAGCCGCCCCAATCCCCACACACCTCCAGGACTCCCACAAGGTCGCGCCCTTACCCCCCTCCCCACCACCCCCTTACTATAAGCCTGCACAATGTGTTCTGACATATTCTTTCTCGATATTGCACTTGGCAGAACTACGATATTTCCTGCACAGTGCCATTGTGCTTGTTGGCTCCCTGACTGTGTACTGGAGCAGAACCATCATTATATGGTATATCCTGCGTGTTTCCTTTGTCCTACAATTTAACTGTATTAGACCTGTGATGATTAGTCCATCAATAGTTTAATAATACATTTTATTTGTATAGCGCTTAAAAAGGTACTCAAGGCACTTTACATGGTAAAGACAAACAATAGAAGCAACAACAAAACAAGAAAGATGACAATAGTGAGAAACAAAATTCTAAATAAAATAAAAAATCTCAAATGTGAATGCTTTCAGGTTTTCTCAGTTTTCTTTGAGAGAAAATCGAATGGTTTTAAGATAAAAACACGTCATTTTTAAGACGTCACGGTGGACATTTGTCCTCTTTAAAATAAAATAAAACATTTTGTAGACAAACAACAGATTCAGCAATGAAACACTGTTAGTTGCAGCCCTAAACTCTAAGGCTTTACCGTAAACACATAAGGACTGGTCATGGCTCTGTCTGTGGCACCTGATTATGCACATGTGCCAGACATTCATATTTTCTTGCCTTGTCCACAATCTGTTTGTTCAACCCGATCCTTATTAACAGCATGCTTGCTACGATTTTTTCAGCTCGAACATCTATCCCGGCCCGAGGAGGGATTAGCCTCCATCCTAATAAGGGATTGCTTATAAGGATTGGGGAACAAGCAGATTAGCCATACTCAATTTTAAATTTTATAATTTTTGCCTAAGACGCTTTTCTTAGCTCTTGTCACCACTCCAACAAAGTGCGCTGTGTACATTTTCTGTGCACTTTGAACGGCCTCGCCTTATGAGTCAACCGCTACAATACAGCAACCAGTACAGACGTGGCGGTTCAACCCAGAAAAACATAAATATAGCCTTAATGAGAGGGTTCGTGCAACGCATTATAACCATTTGACGGGTTATTCTTTGCCACAGAGATATGACATTATAACAGGTTTTCCAGCGTTCTGCTATGATACAACAAAAGCGGTTCAATAGATCAAACCAACCCTGTAAAACACATAAATCAGTTTGAATACCAAGTTGACACCTACGAGATATGATTTAATTAGTAAATACGCACATAGTTTGGTAAAATGTTGCTAATTTATAACAGAATCAGTGTAATAAAAGTTTAAAATAAACATTTCAACATCTGTTTTGCAAATGTTTTCATGTTTCATGCAGCAGGGCTGCCATTCATCTTCTAGCAGGACGACAGGTTTTAACAGCATCCAGGTGTTTATGCAGCGTGAAGTCAGAATTTCACTGAGCACCTTTCTCTGTATTTCAGTGCAAAATTATAGGAATCTAAAAGCCCACTGAGAACTATAAGACACAAGAACAGACTTAGAAGACTAAGAAAGACATCTTTTGCAACACAGTCCAGGTGCATGTCACAACATTACAAACAATATGACGAGCGACAAGTCTTGATTTGTTCATTTTGGGCGAATGGGTCAAACAAACACAGGACTTTCGTGTCCCGTGCGAAACTAGTAGTAAATATTGACATTGTGTTGCATCAGCCACGCGAGCCGGTCGTGCTGAAGTCATGTCAACATGGGGACAATTGGGATCTTCGTGGTCCTGGTAGTTTCCCAGGTCAGGGCTGTTTGACTTGGTTTTTTTGATCGGGTTATTTGGTGGATTTGACCAGGATACCAGGGCATCTGTGAGGAAAATATGTTAATAGTGCTCCTAGTGGTAGCTTTTATGTATTACAATGCATTTACAGGTTAACTAAAAAGAAAGAAGTGACCCTGCATGTATTAAAAACTGAATGTATGTGTTATGTATGGAAGCCCATTTCTGCCACAAAAAATAAATAAAAAATTAGATAGTCATAATTATGAGATAATAAAGTCGAAATAATGAGATAAAAAGTCATAATAATGAGATAGAAAGTCGAAATAATGAGATAAAAAGTCATAATAATGAGATAGAAAGTCGAAATTATGAGATAGTGAGTGCGAATGCGCTTCAGTGACGCTGGCTTTTCTCCTTCCTGTTATCTGCGCCGTCTTCACAAGTCTCCTCATCCCCTCGCCGGTCTAACCATGCAAACGATATGCAAGCGTAACTGTTGACGTTTTAGCTCAACAAATAATAGCATTGCTATTAATGTAGCTGTTGCATGTGTTTCTCAAAGGGGCTACCGGTAAAAGCAGGAAAGCTACGAGACGTTTTCTTGCTCATTGTGTGGGGATGAGGAGACTTGTGAAGATGGCGCAGATAACAGGAAGGAGAAAAGCCAGCGTCACTGAAGCGCATGCGCACTCACTATCTCATAACTTCGACTTTCTATCTCATTATTATGACTTTTTATCTCATTATTTCGACTTTCTATCTCATTATTATGACTTTTTATCTCATTATTATGACTTTTTATCTCATTATTTCGACTTTCTATCTCATTATTATGACTTTTTATCTCATTATTATGACTTTTTATCTCATAATTTCGACTTTATTATCTTTTTTTTGTTTTTTTTTTGTGGTGGAAACGGGCTTCCACAGTTACAGGTACCAGGATTGGTACCTGGGAAGCAGATAATATGTTCCTGCAAACAGGACACAAAGATGACAACAATTTTTTCACGTCTGTTCACTGCTTCGGTGCTTTGCAGAATCCACATATTTATTTAGCCTGTTCAACAGCATGAGGCATAAACAAATAATAACTTACATTTCAACAGCATTAGAAAATAATAATATCACAGGAAACATTCATTGAGCCAAACAATATGGAATCTTGACGGACGTGACGATGTGGCGCCATTTTTGCGCGCGCTGCACACTGGACAATTAAACTGAACACCCACTCATATATGCATCAAAACAGTATTTTCATTCAAACAACCTCATACAATTCTCATTATTCTCACCCACCTGCAAACAGGACACAAAGATGACACAACAACTTTTTCACGTCTGTTTGCAGAATGAGGGAATTCGCGCCGTTGTGGTCGTAAACCAGCTGATTGACGTAAAGCGTCTGACTGACGTAAAACGTCATAAACCACCACCCTGCCCCCTGCTGGCGACAGGGTGGACTGCACTTCAGTACAGAATTCAGCATTTTAGTTCCTCTTTTAAACAGTATTAAACAGTATCATTTTGAATACACAAAGCTTACTTTAAACCACATATGTAAGCACATTGGTGGGCGTCACATATGCAGCTATATCAGAGAATACAAAGATGTATTATGCAAGTATTTTCATGAATAACACTGAATATAATGGGTGAGTTAGCAGATATCATTATTTGAAGGTATGACTGCAAGTGAGCTATAAAAGTAGAGGACACACTCAGGAATGTGAGGTGCAATAAAAGGGGGATGCAGAATGAAACTGGACATGTAAGGACCGTTTGAAGAGGAGCAGGAAGAGGAGGACTTTCTAATTTTGTTAAACTTGAGACTTTCCGAAAATCAACAGCTTTTTTATCACACTATAGACAACGGTAGTCTAGACAATTGGATGCATTTGAGGCCCTGTTCTGCAGAATATTCTTTGTTGTACAAAGCGTTATTCAATATGTAATTGTGTTTGCTAGAATTTTTCATTCCAAATATTTGTTCTATGTAACCTTGCTTGCTACTGTGACAAACAAATTTCCCCTTGGGGATGAATAAAGTATAAATATATCTATCTATCTATCTATCTATCTATCTATCTATCTATCTATCTATCTATCTATCTATCTATCTATCTATCTATCTATCTATCTATCTATCTATCTATCTATCTATCTATCTAAATCTACAGTGAGATGTTGCTGAGTTTTCCCTCCAGAGAAGATGTAATGATGTCATCATCTTATACAGTCTGAGCACATTCACAGCAATGCATTACAAAAGAATGTCCGAACTAACGAGGGGGGAATGTGGTATTTATCTACAGCGTATCTGGCTCAACACATGGTTTTAATATTTGGGTTTGTTTCTTGCTCTCCTCTGCCAGAGTGTCGTCAGAGTAGAGCATCTCCTGCGTGTCTGTGTGCACCCTCCACCACTGCACCCGGCTGTCAGAGCGAGCAGGCGGTGAGAGATGCCCTCATCAAGACTCGCTCCCAGCGCTGCGTGACGGCTTCCCTCCATTCACCTTATTCTTATATCCCCTCTTTGTGTTTTGTTTTCTTCTGCTTCTCCTCCTCTTTACTTCCCCTCCCTTGTTCCGCTCGTCCTCTGCTTGCTGCCGTGTTCCTTCTCTCCGTGCCTCCTCTGTTCTCTCCATGCCGGCTCATTATCTTCTTCCTTCTCACTCATTTTCTCTGCGTTTCTCCAGAGACCCTTTGCACAGTTCAATTCAGGTCACTTTCTCAAGCACTTCCTGTGGCTTGTTATTGCTCCTTTAAACAAAGACTTGTAGTTTTAAGATGTTTAAGCAATCAGCATCACGGATCAGTGTTTGACGTCAGTGTGGATTCCCTCGCTATGTGCCTGCTGTTATGGATGCTATACGGCTTCTTGGTTCACAAGCCAGCGCAATGTGTGGAGTTGTGGAAGGTGATGTGTTCTCACGGGAGAAGTTAGTCTTCAGAAATCTCCTCATGGTTTACACAACAAAACAACAAGGTGATATTTAGGAAAAGATCACGGTTTGGGTCTAAAAAGACGGGCAGAAATAAGATCCATTTCCCTCCGTTAACTAAAGCCTGATCTTCCTGGGCCCCGTTTGGGAGAATTCTTATTCTGAAGAGCCAATGGCCCGCATCCCTGCCTGCCTCCAGCCTGTGTGCCATCTGCTGTCTTGTAAACCAGATCACATGACAAAAAAAAATAAAAAAAATAAACTGAATTGAATGACATTAGGCTGGAACTATCAACACAAAGAGGATTGCATGTCACCACCGTCTTGCATTCTTAGGTGCTGAATGATTGCTGAACCCTCACCTGTCTTTTGTTACAGAGACACGAGTCGATATCAAGCTAACATATCTTGGTTGTGTCTCTTCTGGACGACCGTATGGCAGAGATGGACTCGACTAAGCTGGAGCCAAATGACCACGTACCATTGAGGCTGCTTCCAAGTGAGAGTTGGGGGGAAATAGCTCCAACCACATTGCCATTCCTACAGTTTTCTGCATCGAATAACCGTCTTAGGGTTTGCGTTATTCATACAACTGATTTGATTTGCAACAAACCAAATTTTTTTCCTCTCTCCAGAGAATCTAGTGATATGTTCTTGTACTGCGTGCGATTTGTTGACGTGGTTGGAGCGAGCTTTGAACACACTGTTTGATACAACATGTTTTCTGACCACATCTGAAAGCAACAGTGTTTCCCGCGGTTCCTGGTGACCACATCACAAACCAATCATGTGCGGCGATAAAATCGCTACGTCATAAATTTATTCGCACATACTTGCAGGCCCGTCTTTTCTAGAAAGCATTCCTGGCGTTGCACTTGTTTATACACGGTGACACAAGGGATTGGATGACGGATTTCAAGAAGAAGAGCTGATCCAAGCGCTTCATTTGAATACTGTGTACTGGTTGGAAGGGGGGGTTAAGCATGTCCTATCTTGTGCTTTAAGCCGTTGTTGACTTTTTATCACTGTTCAACCTCCTTAACCATGACGTCATTTTTTTTTTAAACGTTGATCATGCTTCAATTGATATTGAAGAATTCATATTCTATGTCTCCCCTTCCTGTCAAAAATACTGGAACGCGTCGTCGCTGCACAAATCAAATCCCACCTCATTTCCAATGATCTGTTCGAGCCTTTTCAATCCGGTTTCCGCCCACAGCACAGCACTGAAACAGCCCTTCTGAAAGTCACCAACGACCTCCTCCTCTCCTCAGACTCTGGCCACCTCAACATTCTCATTCTCCTCGATCTCACTGCAGCCTTCGACACCATCAACCACAGCATCCTTCTCTCCCGCCTCGAATCATCCCTCAACATCACTGGAACTGCTCTCTCCTGGCTCACATCATATCTAACAAACAGACAACAGTTCATCAGTATCAACAGCTGCACCTCCTCCACCGCTCCTCTGTCTCAAGGCGTCCCCCAGGGTTCGGTGCTTGGTCCTCTTCTGTTCATCCTCTACCTGCTCCCTCTTGGTAACATTATCCGTCAACATGGTCTCCTCTTCCACTGCTACGCCGATGATGTCCAGCTCTACATCTCCACAAAGGCCATCACCACTGCTACTCACTCCACTCTGACCGACTGCCTCACTGATATTAAATCATGGATGCAAACAAATTTTCTAAAACTCAACTGTGATAAATCTGATATGATCATCATCGGTCCCAAATCTCTCACCAAAACCAGTCACAACTTCTCCCTCACCATCGACAACTCCACTCTGTCTCCCTCCCCACACATCCGCAACCTTGGAGTCATGTTTGACAGCAACCTCTCCTTCGAACACCACGTCAAGCAAATCACCCGAACTGCCTTCTTTCACTTAAAAAACATCGCCCGTCTCCGCCCATCACTCTCCTCATCTGCTGCCGAAACCCTGATCCACGCCTTCATCACCTCCAGAATAGATTACTGCAATAGCATTCTTTATGGCACAACATCCAAAACCCTCAATAAACTCCAGTACATCCAGAACTCTGCTGCTCGCCTGCTCACCCACACCCGCTCCCGTGACCACATCACCCCTGTTCTCCAGAACCTTCACTGGCTCCCCGTCCCACAACGGATCCAATACAAAATCCTTCTTCTCACTCACAAAGCCCTCCATAATCAGGCCCCCTCCTACCTCACCGACCTGCTCCACCACCACACTCCATCCCGTCAGCTCCGCTCCTCTGATGCCAACCTTCTATCCATCCCCCATAGGACCAAGCACCGGACATGGGGTGACAGAGCCTTCTCTATAGCTGCCCCCTCCCTCTGGAACTCTCTCCCCAAACTCATCCGTGACTGCACTGTCCTCACCACATTCAAATCCCAAATCAAAACCCACCTCTTCAGAACTGCTTTTAATGTTTGACTGTGTGCTCTTATTGTTTTTATTAATTTGTTATCTGTTTTATTATTCTACTTGTTTTATTGCATAGGTTTTTATTTTAAGACATTGTATATGTTGTGTAAAGCGACTTTGAGTATTAAGAAAAGCGCTATATAAATTAAATGCATTATTATTATTATTATGAATGCAGATTCCTTCAGTGTGAATGGACATTTTCTGAATTTGCAGATATGTTCATGAAAAGCGTTAATCAACATCACCGTTATGTTGATGAAAACACAAATCAGATAACAGCATATTTCTCTCCAAATTACATTACATTTAGCTGACGCTTTTATCCAAAGCGACTTACATCGGACTCTCAACACTAAACTGTAAGCTTGAGCTTCTGTCAGTTTTCACATACAAGGGATTTGCCTTGTAACATAGTAAGAGAAAAAGAAAAGCAAATACTACAAAAGTCAAGAAACATGAATAACGTTGACAATAAATTAATGAAGAAATGTTAAGCAAAAATATATCTGTTTTTTTTTCAAATGAAAAGCTGTATAGTTTTGTGCAAGGACGTGCACAATATAGCCCCCGGAATGTGCAAGTTCACAGTTTTGTAGACCTAAACACAAGAAACAAAATCCCATATTTTAATTTTTGCACATGTTATGAAGTGATACTACTCATGGTGTTTTCCCCACAGAAACCTGGCCTCCATGCCAGTGTCCCAAACAAAGACATGACCAGTGTGGTGAATAGATGTTACAGGAAAGAGACAACTTCACTGAGTTAGCTTCTTGGAAATTTGGGTGAGGTATTTGGGTGGGGTATTTGTTTACAGCCCCATCTCCATTTAAGTGGAGGTCTCAGGAATGTATACTCGACTTATGGCTCCTGTGAGTTGCTTATTATGGTTTCCCAGCATCTCAGACAACCTGAAAGACCTGTTTTGAATTAAATCAGTCTCAGTTGATATTATTCTAGGAAACAAACCACAACTGAGCCCTCTATGTTGTATAGCTTGTTAATAGTTTGCTATCACATCAAAACATTTTTAATTTTAACTTTCTATCTGGCAGAATTCCCTCCATATATAAATCTTCCCAGGTGGATCCATCTCTCTCTGGCAATGTGCAGCATTTCCTCTCCAGACTAATCTTCCGGCTTGTTGCACACCCAATTGCTGCTGCCGTTATTGTTGTGCACTATAAGTCAAATTACTTCCAGTTTTCACTGACAAAACACAAATGTTCTGCACTACACTTGTGTGAAATGGGTTTGGGAGAAATTATACCATTAATGCTTTTGACCATTTCTGACCTCCTCCACAGGATGGATGATGCTTTGCAGTTACTTATCCTGCACTGGTTCTCAAACTTCATTTCACACCCATTGAGTGACACTCTTTGTTCCATTGTTTTCTTTGTGTGTTTCTGCTCTATGTCATTGTGTTCTAGGTGAAACCCACCTGCTTCAAGGCCTCCACCATCATCCCCGTCCCCAAGAAACCCAGGATCACAGGACTCAATGACTACAGGCCCGTCGCCCTGACCTCTGTGGTCATGAAGTCTTTTGAGCGCCTGGTCCTGTCCCACCTCAAAACCCTGACTGACCCACTCCTGGACCCTCTGCAGTTCGCCTACAGGGCCAACAGGTCTGTAGACAATGCTGTCAACATGGCCCTCCACTACGTCCTCCAGCATCTGGACTCCCCAGGAACACGCCAGGATCCTGTTCGTGGACTTCAGCTCTGCTTTCAACACCATCATCCCGTCTCTGCTGCAGGACCAGCTCTCTGAGGCGAGCCAGGAAGATTGCAGCTGACCCCTCTCACCCTGGACATCACCTGTTCGAGTCCCTCCCCTCTGGCAGGAGGCTGAGGTCCATCAGGACCAAGACCTCACGCCACACAAACAGTTTCTTCCCGTTGGCAGTCGGGCTCATCAACAGGGCCCGGGTCCCCCACTGACTGTCTCTGTCACCCCCAGTTATTTTTAACTTTTTATTTTTTCCTCTTTCTTTCTCTCTACCGTTCACTCCTCTGCACACCTCATATTTAAACACTCATGCCACTAACATACACTTTAACTTAAACACACATGTCACTTTAACGTACACTCACATTAACGTATCTGTTGTCTGAGCACTTTCTTATCTTACACTTATTTAATACCCACTGCACTGTTGTTATCGTTATCGTTGATTGTTGATTGTTGTTTGTCTCGTCTAACGTCCCATGTCCATGTATGCACCTTCCACCTCGTAAAATTCCTCGTTTGTGAAAACATTCCTGGCTAATAAACAGTTTCACTAACAAAGACCACGCCAAATAGCGAACGAGTTTACAGGTTGTTTATTGTGCGATGGAAAGAGGGTCGGGTCGCCGGACCGGGGTCGAGGGATGAAGAGGTGGTTGTAGGTGCGGGAACGAGACGGGTAGAGTGGGTCGTGACGAGAGGGTCGAAGGGGTGCGATGAGAGGCTGCTGCCGTCTGGTGGCTAGAGGGAACGGCGGAGGTGGAGACTCGTGGGTGGGGGTTATCTCTTCTGAAGCTCTGGCTGTGCAGAGTCCCCCAAAAGGTGCTCATGGAGGAGGGTGAGCGTGAGCGATTGCCTGTGATGTTGGCGCAAGTAGAGGAGCAATGATGTTTCGCCGAGAAGTTCGGCTGTCTGGTGTCAAGAAGTCGCAGTTCGGTTTGCGTGGGCTTCGGTGCGAGTCTGTCGGACTAGTGGACAGTGTTGGTTGGTTTTGCTGCGCTGGAGGTGATAGACGATGGAGTATGGGGTGTGAAGCTGTCGAACATAGTGGCATGTCATAACGATGGTGGTCGTAGTTTTAGCCTGTAAGCTCTGCGGTGTGGGAGACTGAAGAAAGCCGGCGAGAGTGCGGACTTTAATACTTTGTCCGTGACGGGAGACCTGTAGCCCGAGTGGTGCGTACTGCTGCAGTTCAGCTTTGTAGAGACGTAGCATGGCTATGTGTGAGTGGGTTGTGGCTGGACGCGGAGCCCCCAAAGAGTTTATAGTGGTGACTCGACTACTACTGAGCGTAGGTGGCTCGACTACTACTGAGCGTAGGTGGCTGTCTAGGTGGATATCGGGCCGGATCACGGTCCGGGTGTAGATGTGATCCATCTAACCTATGGAGCGCAGAAGCACGACAAGGCAGGTAGGATATGGGGTAAGGGTCGAGGGTTGAGGGATGAGGGAAGATGGGTAAGGGATGAGGGAAGGAAATGAGGAGGCTATACTGGTGATTTGACTACACCTGCACGTGGGTGGATGTCGGGCCGGATCGCGGTCCGGGTGTAGATATGATCCATGTAACCTGTTGAGCACAAGAGCACAACAATGCAGGTCGGATATGGGGTAAGGGTCGAGGGTTGAGGGTTGAGGGGTGATGGATGGGGGTAAGGGATGGGGGAAGAGGGGGAAGGGATGAGGGAAGAGGGGGAAGGGATGAGGGAAGAGGGGGAAGGGATGAGGGAAGGGGGGGAAGGGATGAGGGAAGGGGGTCGAGGGGTGATGGATGAGGGGTAAGGGATGAGGGAAGGGATGAGGGAAGGCCGGTAAGGGATGAGGGATGAGGGGTAGGTGCTGGGGTGAGGGATGCGGCGGCAGAGGCGGGTTTGTGGTGCGGATGTTGAAGGCGTGCGTCGTGCACGGCCGAGAAGGAAAGGGGATGTGGGATGCGGGAAGAGGGGAAGAGGGGATGAGGGTCGAGGGTGATGGATGGGGGATGTGGGATCGAGGGATGCGGGATGGGGGATGAGGGTCAAGGGATGAGGGTCGAGGGATGCGGGTGATGGATGTGGGGTAAGGGATGGGGGGTAAGGGATGGGGATGAGGGTCAAGGGATGAGGGTCGAGGGATGCGGGTGATGGATGTGGGGTAAGGGATGGGGGGTAAGGGATGGGGATGAGGGAAGAGGGGTAAGGGATGAGGGAGGGGAGTGATGATGAGGGGAGAGGGATGGGGTGAAAGCGGCAGTTGCGGCGGCAGTTGCGGCGGCAGTTGCGGCGGCGGTGGCGGCGGCGGTGGCGGCGGCGGTGGCGGCGGCGGCGGCGGCGGTGGCGGCGGCGTGGGATGAGGGTCGGGGGGCTGAGGTGAAAGAGGCGGGTTTGTGCTGCGAAGGTTGACCGCGTGCGCCTCCGGTAGCGTCGTGGGACGGTCGAGGGATGAGGGATGGACGTCAGGTGTGATCGCTGTCCAGGCGTAAATGCGATCCGTTGAGACCTGTGAGGCGAGAAGCACGGAGACTGAGTCAAGCTAGGTTGGTATTGTGAGTTAGTGGGACTGAGGGATGGGGTCGAAGGATGAAGGGTGGAGGACCCAAAGTGGACCGCTGATGTGCGGTCGTGACTGGGAGAACGGAGACTCGTAAAGTCTTGTGGGAGTGGACGTTTTCTGATAACTTTAGAGTTGGACTGGGTACACTTGCGGTGTGCAGGGGAAGGCCGGCGGCCGAGAACCCTTGATGGTATGGTCGGGGCGAGGACCTCTGACGGCGATGGTTGGAGGCTGGCGCCTATGGGCTGACATTTGTGGACGTTAGTTGGGGTCCAGCAGGGTGCTTCGGATGAGCGAGCGAGGATGAGGTAGCGTATGGCGGCCGGTTGGGATGGCGCGCCGCAAGCTCGGGATGCGGGAAAGTGTGAGCTGCGAAGGCTCGACGATGTGACTTAGGTCTCGGTATTATCCTGATTGGACTGCTGTCAGCTAACTAAGGCTTCGGATGAGTGGAACGTGATGTGTATAGACGGTTGGCGCGGAGCCGGTTCGGGGGTCGTGAATGGGGCGTCCGTCGACTCGGGCCTGCGGAGGCTGGGCAAGAGATGTTGCGGCGCAGGGTAAAAGGTAGGTGACTGACTGTTGTGGTACCAAGGGGTAGGTGGGAAGTGGCGGTTTGAGTGCAGAGCGACCGAGAGCGGTTAACGATGCTCTGGGGATTCTGTGGAGATTAATTTGTTTAATTGAGAAGTAAGTTTTTTAGTTACTGGCGCGAGTCGTTGCCTAGGCGTATGACGTAGTAGGTTGTCGGGGTGGTCGAGCGGATGGTGACTACAGTGAAACTGGTGGGAGGAAAACTGAGTCGAAGGGACGCTGGTCGAGCGGATGAGGTGACTACGGTGAAACTGGTGGGAGGAAAAATGAGTCGAAAGGACACTGGTCGAGCACATGCGGTGACCCGGATGCTGGCGAGGCTGGTGGCCGTATAGCGCTGGTAAAGCTAGTCATAGTGATTTTGGGGAAGAGCCCAGGGAGAATCTGGGAGTTTGGGCTATTTGCCATGCCTGGGGATCGAACCCGCTACCTTGTGGTTGCGGGACGACCACTGTGAGCTACGACTGCCCTGGGCTGTGGTAGCCTTTGACAGGGTAGGCTGAGTTGGCTGATGCGTGAGGCAGAAGCACGAGAATGGAAAAAATGCTGAGTGAAAGTCAGTGGGTAGGTAGTAAGTCTGGATAAGAAGTTGCGCGGTGAGACGTCTCTGGTACAGAGGCAGCTTGAAGAGGGTGGGATACGACCTGGCCCTCTGAAGGGATTGCAGGTCAGGGATTGCAGGTCAGCTGGCCGTCCGGGAGGTCCGGGGAGGAGCGCCCGCATCGGGCAAACTGCACGAGATTTGCTCGTGCGTCGCACGTCATGTCGGAACCGAGTCGAAGAGGAAGTAGACTGGTTCGATGAGTTTAAGTACGTACGGCTCGGCTGATTGGCCGAGTACGGGGCGTGGTCTTCGCTCCCGAACTACGTTTCACGAAACACCATTTCTGATTCTGATTCTGATTCTGACATGGCTGCTGATTGAGGTCACCTGTTAGTAGCTGTGCGCTCTGTCTATATAGGAGGCTTGTTACTCTGCCCACTCTCTCTCTCTTTCTTTCTCTCTCTGACACAAGACACATCTTTTTGTGTTTCTTTATCTTATCCTTTTTGTCTTGTTATAAATCAATATTGTATTATTTTTGCAGCAAGATTGGTCTTGTGTCCATTTTTATGTTGCGGCTTTCGAGCCAGTCAGAAACACATCATAAATAGCCGGATTTAATTTCACGGTTGATGACTATATGGCAGCAGATCACAGCAAACTGAACTGATTTCCAGTTGTATAAACTGGATACTTGAATGAGTTGCTATGGATTATTTTATTTTTTTAAAGCAATCTATGATTGCATTAATTACTCCGTCTCTACCCAAATAAATACATTTCAACAACAGTGAGAGGAATTACTTTGAAGAACTAGAACAATGGACAATGGTGATTTGTGTTCTTTTGTTTGGTTTTGCGATGGCATATTGAAAACCTCTCCATTAAATAGCACTTTTTCTTGCCATTAAGCAGTCCTCCATGCAAGAAACAAAAACAAATGTAATACAAACACATTACCAAGCACAGCATTTTAGGCAGAATTTGCACTGAGCATCAATAAGATTTATTGAGTAATGTCCTCACCTCTTTCCATTCACCACAGTGAGTTAGTATGAAGGACAACAGTGCCCCCAGTCCTCCACCTCCGTCATCACCTCTCACACTTCCCTACACTTGTTAGCCATCAGTAAGAATAACAGTTAATTTATCATCATTTACGCCACCTGCGTCTCTTTCCACTGATGCTAACTGAATTTCCTTTTTCAGATCCTTTAAAAAAAAAAAAAATCCATTTAGATATTTGGGTTAGTTTCAATTTCTTTTTTTTAAATCCTTTTCGAACATTGTGTACTTTTATTCAAACACCACTCGTGTCCTTGTGCCACCTTGCAATAGCTGCTGGGCCTCTTCGTGTTTTCTGTCCAGCTCCGTCGTTGCTGTTCCTCTCCTTCTCTCATCCTTCCATCTCATCCTTCCATCTCATCCCTCCCTCCCTGCCATGTTCTCACAATTGATGCTATCTGAGGTTGCAGGCCCAGGCCGCTGGAGCTTCAAATTTACCCAGCAGCACACGTCACTAACAGGGGAGCGCAGTGCTCCCAAAATAGCCCAAACAGTAATTGGTGAATGGGGGCCCAGGTGGTAGTTACCGAGTGCCGATTCTGACAACAATATGCAGCTTTCCAACATTACGTGTACATCATTTAATGAGTCACCCTGCTGAGTTGATTGATCATGTGTTTTGTGCACTTCTTTAGAAAAGACCATGGAAATTCCTACGATTTGGAATGAATTAGAATAATAATTAGGGCGTATGGATGAGGGCTTCTATGTGATGCCAGAATATACACACATAGGCCATATAGAAACATATACTGTGATACAGTTAACAGACATGAAAGGTTCTTCTGATGTGAGTCATGTGCTTGAACTCATCACACTGATTTGCTTTTCAAAGTGCGTCCAACACAATATTCCAGAGATAATAATCGGCTGGGTGATCTGCTTTGTGCAACATAAATGATGCTATCTTGTTGTCGAACCTTATTAAATTGCCTGAAGATCGTCCCCGAAATGTAATAATCCAGGTCGGATACCGATTATTTTCCATCACTGACACATACTACGAACAGGTCACGTCTCTGGTGTAGCCCTTGCTTCATCCCTTGGAGCACGTTTGGTGAGCAAATACAGGAACATTGAAGCATCGGCAAATACGTTGAAAGGTAACTGAAAATATCTGTGAAACAGTGTCACTTAACTCTAGTCATTACTCGACCAATCAGCCTGTAAATGTATTCAATGAGATCTTTAGATGCTTGCATAATTGCAGGTTGTTGTTGCATAAGGGGAGGACGGGGGGCATGCAGTGTTTAATTAAAAGCAGCTCAGGGTTTTTATGTTTCACGGTACAATCGGAGATTCCTAGAATTTCCCCAAGTATCCAATTGTGTAAAACGCCTGGAAATAAAAAGAGTTCAGATTCATCGTATTGTGTGCAGCCAAACTGTTTCCCCCCGAAGATCAACGGCTGTGAACTACAAAGGAAATTAGAGCAATTGTTCTCTCAGGTCACTACTTATTTAGACCAACTAATCTTTACAAGTTACGAAACACGTCAAAGATTGATTATACAAATATGCAACAACAATAACAATAAAAAAGAGGTCTTGTTTACGGCGTGTAATCCAAAGGCCTGCCACGGCATGACTGAAAACAGATCTCCTGGGGTCTCACCCAACATGACCCCCATTCTGTTACTCGTGAAGCAATTAAATCATTACAGTTGAGTTCAGGACTTCATTGCACTCATGGCGGGATAAACATGAGCTGATTATACGTGTATAACAGATGGAAACATAATCTAACATTTTTGGGAAATTTCTGGCAGATGTTGATTTTGGCCTTCCCCTTTCATTTCCTTTCTTTGCACACCACTTCCAACTAAATCTCAAGGACACCTTTACAGTTACATTCATTCACTTTCTAATTCCCATCATCGGTGCGGAGGTTTTATTCAAAGCATAAAAAGTAATTCCTTGTTGGAAAACAACACAGATGTTGCACAGTCCACCTCGAGTCAGAGCTTAACTTAGTTTTGTAAATGATAGTTTTGTAAAAAATTGATTTTTGCTTCCTCTAAACAAACGCAATTACACTTCAAACACATACGATGGCATACTTTCCATTAGAGTAGTAGTACACATGATTGGATGATGATGATTATGATTGATGGAAGCACACATGGCCTTGGTTGGAGCAGAGCAGGAGGTACAACCCCACAGAACAGATGAGCACAGTGCATATAGAAATATGATCTGTGCAATCATACAGGATACACTTCAGCAGCGCCTGGAAACATTGTTGTGAAGAATTTCTATCTATTTCTGATTACGAGTGTGTGTATATCTGTGTCCCATGTGCCCTCAACGTGCACTTTATCGTTATGATCGACATTGTGTTACACATTTTATATTCGTAAAAAACAATATTTTTGTTTTGTCCCAAGGTGAGAAAACTGCTTACTTCCTGACTGCTGCATTCATGTTCTATTTACAGGTGTATTTATGATATAATCATGCAAATATGCTATAATCTAATATTTATCAAGGCTAAGGATGTAAAGGAGAATGCTCCTGATGCTTGTCTGCTTGTTTATACATTGTGTCTTTCCTATAGCTTTATTTTATTTTTTACTTTAAGTTTCCAGTGAATATGTTGGGTAATTGGCGAGAGTGGAGTAATACAACAGAGATGAATACAGTATTTCATTTTTTGTTTAAATTACTTTATTATGGAAGGCACAATATACATTTTCACGATAATCTTAAAAATAAATAAAGTGCCTTTAAAAGAAGCCGTTTCGTCACTGCAGGCTGAACACAGGTGTAAATATGACATTAATTACAGGCTTGTTCCAGTCAGGCGGGCTGGGGAGCCGTCGTGCATATTGGCTCTCTGGAAGAAATGCGACACCTTGAAAAACATAATTAATTTTACAACCGTGTTCTCCCTGCTCTTACATGTAAAAACGGCTGCTGCGAAAAGGGCCTATTATACAAAATATAATTTGCATTTCTTCCCTGATTTTCACCACACCCCCCAACACCAAACATGTATCCTTAAAATGTCTGCATGTTATTTATGCAGTATGTAAAAGTAGTTTTACATCTTGCGTAAAAGCAATTCTATAAATGTTTGGGAGGAAGATGGATTGAAACAAATTAATTTCCAGGTGTGCGTACAGACAATTTGCTTCGAGGAGTTGAAAGTTGTTCTTAACAGCAGTAACTTTTGTAGTGTGCAACAGTGACAAACAGACTGCTCATCCTGAGTCGTGGATGATACAATATGTACACATGCAGCGATGGACTGGACGGGTATCACACTGTAAATTGTGCGCGCTGCGTCTCATTCATAAACACTAAACTCAAGGCCTTAAATGTTCTTGAATACAGTCAAATACAGATATGTTTTGGCGATCCAAAAACTCTTGAGGTTTCTGGGTGCGCTGCTTTTCTGGCGAAAAAAAACTACACCAGTCTTGCAGAATGTTGTCATAAGCATAGAGCCAAAGGAGAAACAAAAAAACTGTAACAGGCAGGCCAGGGATGCCATCTAGTGGTGAGAGGTACCAACATGACTTATTACTAACAAATAAACCCCTGAGCATATTAGAATACATTACTCAGCCCAATTAAATATTAAACACGGCCGTAAACAATCGTTCCATGAAAATATTGCATTGCACCCGACCCTTTCTTACTCAATGTCTCTGTATACCAACATCTCCATTAAACACAGATGGACAAACACCAACAGAATGTGAGGTATTATGAAGGAGTCAGTAAGTGCTATTCCATCCTTAAAGGGGTGTGGGGGGTCGGGTCAGTCTTTGAGAAAACTGGTGACACCCTCATATGTAACAAACACCACCATGTTGACGGGGAATGCGCGCAGCCAGTTGATGCCCAGGCTCTTGAAGAACACCCCTCCACCCTCCAACCTCACTGTCTCCGTGATGCAGTGAAATAAACCCTTGTACCGCCTCATCTCCTGCGCTCCGTCCATCTGCAGGCGCGCTTTGATCACGTCCATGGGGGTCGCTAACGTCCAGCCTACGATTCCTGACATTCCGCCGGCCAGCATCACGCCACTCCAACCTGAAGGAATTAAATTGAAACTTCTCTTTTTAATCCTGAAGGAAATTGTGACAAAAGTCCTTGGCAAGAGTTTTGGCATCTCCCCCCCATGACATGTTTATCGGCCTTGGTAGTGCTCCTCCTCAAGGATTTGAGCTATATTACATCTTATCCAACATTTGCAACACTGACACAGATCTGCATACAAAAAGATTTAATGTCATACAAACGAAATCGCAGACTTCACTCACTCGGTCTTTGGTTGCCGCTGTCCGTCAGCCATTCGCGGATCGTTGTGTAAGTCAGAAAGTAGATGGCGAACGATGTCGCGTCCCTCAGCATAAGCGGGAGCGCTCCTCTGTAAAGGCCCCTGAGCCCCTCCTCTTTGACAATGCTCAGCAGGCAGTGAACTGGACCTCGGTACCTGGGTTTGGTGAGGCTGGTTCCTCCTCGCATTGACGCCGTCTGACACTGCAGACGCACTTTCACTATGTCACCTGGAGACATCACTGACGTCTGTTGGAGGCAGATATGGAGAGATACAAAGGCAGGAATCTCAGTAGAAGATATGAGCAAATAAAACTGCAAAGCTATACACATCTGGGGATAGGATGGAAAATGTATTTTATACATTATGTGTTTTAGCTGGCATATATGCCAAATATACACATTGATTTAAACTATGCATTGCATTGCTTTTTGCAGCCTCACTTGCAATGAAACACATTATTGATGGAAATAATATATATAATATATATACTGTATATATCTGTTACCTGAGCCACCCCCGCCGCCATACCAGACAGAAAGATTTCTGGTTTGGTATTTGGACCACAACCAGCTCTGCGCACCTGACTCAGACATTGCAGGCAGTTCCTGTATGTGCCGAACACCACCGATGACGTCATGGAGATAGTGGCGATGGGCAAGGTCATGCCTTTGAAGAAGCCATGCACCTGATGACATAAATGAGAGAGACACCAAACGATTAACTACAGAGACGTAGCGAACACAGCACCCACCTCCACATCTATCACTTTACTTTGATTTAGCACTTACATTGTCTTTACATTCTAATGCAGGCTAATTGGCGTCCACGTCATACTCAGATAATAATATTAATAATAATAATAATAATAATAATAATAATAATAACAATAATAATAATAATAATAATAATTTGTAGAGGCACTTTTCAAGCTGGGAGCACAAAATACCCCCTCCCCCCCAACAAAAAAGAAGAAGCACACAATCAAAAGACAGATGAATCATTCCAAAAGCATATAAGGTTGGACAGCTGAAACTATTGAAATAAACGGAAAAGCAAGTGGTTGTACAACGAGGCCATGAATAGATAAATAAATATGATTAATTGTGAGGCAAAAAGAAATGAGTAATATTTTAAAAGGTAATCGGTAACCAGTGCAGGGAGGCTCAATCTGGGGTGATGCGAGGAGAGCGTTTGGTTTTCAGTTTAGCCTCATCTCAGACACTGAGTGTGGTGTCTTACACAATGCTTTTATACACACGCAATATTGTTTTTGCCTCTTAACAACTTATTCAGAGTCATTTGACAACATTTGATATGTAGTGTACACCTGTTGCACTCACCCCTTCTTTTGAAAATGTCGATGCTACACACTGCCATACCCCAGTGAACTGTCTCTGGGTTTGGATCCGGACCTGAAAAAATAAGAACATGATGTAAAAAATAACATCCATTTATTAAACAGACATTGTGACGTAATGTTTTAGATACATGTATGCCAAATAGTGTACCTTCACGGTGTCCAGAGGGTAACCCACTGCAACTCCACATGCTCCTGTGTGTTTCCAGAGGGAAAAGTAGCATCAAGGACAGAAACACAGTGATCCACAAGGTTATGGGTCTTTAACTGCACACGTTGAGCCAAGTAACGTGAGACGTAGCTGCGCTATCCCAGGCTGCATGTGCGATACTTGTTATGTATGCATATGACAGGTATTTGTCAATTATTACTTCTACAGTTTAAATTCTTCAGGTTAAAATATGCGTATTTATGGAAGCCCGTTTCCGCCACAACAAATAAAATAATGAGATAAAAAGTCATAATTATGAGATAATAAAGTCGAAATTAGGAGATAAAGTCATAATTATGAGATAATAAAGTCGAAATTAGGAGATAGTAAGTGCGCATGCGCTTCAGTGACGCTGGGCTTTTGTCCTTCCTATTAACTGCGCTGTCTTCACAAGTCTCCTCATCCCCTCGCCGGTCTAACCATGCAAACGATATGCAAGCGTAACTATTGACGTTTTAGCTCAACAAATAATAGCATTGCTATTAATGTAGTTGTTGCATGAGTTTCTCAAAAGGGGGCTACCCGGTACGACAGACTCCACATTGCCCTTTAATCAAGATGTGGTGTCATCACAGTCGTGATGTCCTACTAACGCTAATGCAGTGTGTTGAAAAGTAACGCACATATTGTAACTGTGCATCGTGTTGTCCGCTTTGCAGTGGAATGTGTGTTAGCACAATACCATTTAGAGAATGAAGAACAGTAAGTCTCAATCATATTGTAGAAACCCTTGGTCAGGAAAACTACGAGATGTTTTCTTGCTCATTGTGTGGTTTATTCGGGGACAGAACACAGGCTACTGTGGGCCGTAGGCTCCGCCAACAACAGTCAACACCGTTAGACTTTCTCTTAACGTCCCTCAGACTCCGCTCCCGGTAACTCTCCACAGGCACCAACACATGCCACCCCACTTGCTCCGCCGTGCATGACCCAGCCACCCCATAGGTAGCTAGGATGATTCACAGCTACACAGGTCATGAGACCTCCTGAACTCAGTAATTGCAACAACCGATCTTAACTAGAACTTCTTCATGCAAACATGTGTACGGAGGCAGAGATTGTTTGCACCCTGTGGACCTGGAGAAGGTTCAAGTCTGCCTTGAAGAGTGTGTGTTTAAGGATTTCCCATGTGATGAAAATGTGTTCCATATCTGTGTGGACCTAATGTCAGAGTATAATCTGAAATTAACAGGAGGTCAGTGAAGGTCCCCCAAAATGTTTTGGCTAAAACGGGCTTCCATACTTATTGGATATATAACGTCACAAATTAACGTCATGGTTAACGTAATCTCCCCATGTACTGTCATATGGTTATCGATCCATGCTAATAGTAGCAACATATTTTGTATCTCATAATTATGACTTTAAAAAAAAAAAATGTGGCAAAAACGGGCTTCCATACTTATTGGATATATAACGTCACAAATGAACGTCATGGTTAACGTAATCTCCCCATGTACTGTCATATGGTAATAGATCCATGCTAATAGTAGCAACATATTTGCCAAACACGCCAGGTTGCTCGTGCTAACTGAAGTTAAAAGACAGACCGGATGAAATAGCGTTAGCTTTTACCTGCAAATGATCCGGAAACAAAATCAGCGATGTGCATCCTGTTCAGATGGTGATCGACCAGCAGATAATTTGCAGACGTGTGCCCATTCTGCCTCTTGTTGTGGAGCCGTAACCTTCAGCGTGTAGCTGTTACATCAGACGTCAGACGTCAGACGTACGTAGCAGAGGCAAACAGGGTGGTCCAACAGCCAACCCAATTTACTGGCTGCAGCCATTGGTCCCGCCTTCCCCCGAAGATAGCCGAAAGATATATAATAGCCGAATGAATGGTTAACGTGCACCAACGCAAGTTGTGTCTATATAACGAAACAATGTTATCGAAATACACCGTTTTGACCGTTGTAATTACTTCATAATAGACTGTAAACAAAATTACATAAACGTATCGAACACGGCATTTGTGAATGATGACGCGTGCCTTCCTCCACTGACAAGACACTTCGTTGGCAGTCAATGGAGCCGTTGGCTCTGGGACAGTCCATTCACAAGCTAAACATCACAGAGCGCTATGACGCGTTCCGACACCAGGAGCCCTCTGGCAATGAGCAGCCAATGAATGACGAGCATTACGTCCGAAGCGGGGTGTCGGCGTCATCTCTTCACTCGGATTGGACAGAGAGGCCGATAACTCCCGCCCCCCTCCTCCTAATAACTTCCTGCGAAGCTAGCTTTGCGTGCTAGAGGGGGGGAAAACCGTTGATGCAGACAACGGTGAGGGTGTCCGCATTGACTGTAAACGCCGCAACGGTTGTGAGGTCGTTAAGGGGAACAGGACAGGATTGAGAACAAGCTAAACAATACATTGAAAAAGAAAATATAATTGTCAGCATTTGTGGACTGTCAGGGCATATAGGTTAACGGGACTCGGGCTAGCCAGTGCTAGCTAACATAGAGACTAACGGAAAGTGTCAGTTAGTCCATTAGCGAGATTAAACTGCACGGCAAGGGGACTGTCAGTTGCCCAACGAAGGAAAAAACAGTTTTGAAGAACAAAACAATAACGTGTCATATAATTGTTGAGAGCCTCTTCAGTCAACGTGAGATAACGTGACATTTAGTCCTTCAGCTGGGCGACGTTGAAGAGCCGCGATGGACTTCGTTGCTGGATGCATCGGAGGTACGTTGAGTCTGCGTCAGCTGCACCTGTGTCAGCCGCTTTGTCTTGTGAGATGATTCTCTAACATTCAAGTCGACAGAGCCCAAACTTTAAATTTGAGACGTAATAGCGGGCCATGTCTATGATGATACACCTCTCTCTGTCTCTTATATCGGCGGCAAAACACAAACCACCCTTACTAATGTGACGCAACTCCTTCATTGCAATTACATTTTCCAAATTCCAACGCCAAAAGCTGTAAATACCGCTGAATGCACCTGGTGGCAGACTTTGACTTTGGAGGGAGTGTAAAGTTGTGCGTGACATTAGTTAGCTGCAGGGTTTTCACTGATGCCATTTCCCCCTACAGTGTGTTACTGATGCACTTAATACAGAGGGTTACTAGGTTGTCATTCATTACAAATTAATTGAAGCGACCAGGTATGTTCAGTTCGCAGCATTCTACATGGTCTACTAGGGAAAGACATGTTTACGTCCTTAATAACCAAGGGTGCTCCAACCTTCTGCATTACTGGTGTCACCCTGTTGAGAATTGAAAGCATGAAAACACTACACAAGTGCAACCTGAGCATTCAAGCTGGGGATGGCTTGGCAGATGACTTTAATCACGAGTCAACTTTTCCTGGCTTACCGCTGGGACTCATTCCTAATTGGCTCTTTTCACAAATGGGTCAGGTGACAAAGCAGGTTCTTATGACGGATACGCTTTCCGTTTGTTTACGTTGGTGGCACAGGTGGGCCAGTAATTTAATTATTGGGATTGGGATTTGTCACAGTTTTCTTTTAATTATTGACTAAACAGTAATGCAAGTACTTGGAGCATTTGCAGCATTAGTTGTTGTGACGATTATGATGTTAATAATCTCTTTGGTGTGGAAGATAACATCCTCTATTTAATTTAATGTCACAATATTGAGAGAGTATATCATGATTATAGTACAAAATCTATTGAAAACCGTTATCTGATATCATATTCATAAAGCCGTCTTACTCATTGAATGCTATTATTGCCGGCAGTGATGTAACACATCCATAAATAGCTACCATAGTATTAATAAACGGTATTGCAACATGTCTGAGGTTAGACGTACGTCGCATTGCCCGTAAAAACCTAAAGCTGTCATTTCTGGGATTTCTTTGTTTATGGGCTAACACTTAATTAATGCTGTTTGTGGTCTGTCCAGGAACTGTTGTCAGGTTTGACCACAGACTGAGGTGATAAGTCCAAACTGGCATTAGAAGGTGGGCATGCGCTGCAAAGATTCCAGGTTATGTAACGTTCAAAGGCGCTCTAAAGAAAGTTTTAGAGGGCGACGTAGCCCAGTGAGTTGGCTCGGGCTTGATAAAGCCGTGTTACCCCGGAGGAGAAGGCAGCATACTCTAAAATTACACAACAATGCCAGCAGCAAGAGTTTCAGTGGCCTTTAAAGACCGGTCAAGTAGGCTAAAAACTCATTTAAAAAGGCCCACTGTTGTCCAGATTCCTGAAAAGAATCTGAAAAACTGGAGTGTGTAGAAACTGTTGGGGTAATGAAGACTCATAGATGTTCTCACAGTTGTCTCCTTTGTCTCCAGGTGCTGCTGGAGTGTTGGTTGGACACCCATTTGACACAGTTAAGGTGGGAACAAGATTTATTTTAAGGCACCACCTTGTTAAGCAATTCTCTGTTAAAATGCACATAATAAAAATACCAACAAACTTAAGAACTGAAACTTTTCATTAACTACAAAACGGACATGTTAATTTCTCATGCCACTTTTCCATCAAGTTGCCATGTCATCACTAGCCATTGTTAGAGAGCCAACCGAATTGAACATGACTCAATTTTCTTACTCCCTGTCCTCTGTTATGGATTGCATGTCAGAGGGGAAACTGTTTGTGTTTCCGTGGTTTAAATGATCCCTGAGGATTGTCTTCTTTTCCAGGTGAGGCTGCAGGTCCAGAGTGTTGACAAGCCTCTGTATCGTGGGACCTTTCATTGTTTCCAGTCCATCATACGGCAGGAGTCGGTACGTGGATTTATTGCTCGTATATGCACGCAGTAATATTACTAAGTGACTATGTTGTGTACTGTCTGTCCGCTAGATAAGCTCGGCCCTGACGCATGAAGGTTTTCCACTCTTGAGTTTAATTAAATGAGTGTTCATCCTTGAGGCAATTTATTTATTGGTATGAGCCATCTACTTTTCTGGGCCGTTGCTCACAATGACACCTCTCCAATAGCTTTGTTTGACAGAACCTAACTTTTACACGGTCCAGCCACCATGGCTGTTATGGTCTCCAGTTAAAAGGCCAGTGAGGTCAGATTGACCTAATAGCATAGTTATGCTAATCTTGGCCCTAAGACTGAGTAGGACAACTACTATGTGGTCAGACTTGTTTGGTTTATTAGACGCTTTGTCTTTTGTTTTTCCTTGTTAACCTGATTCATTTGGTTTCTTTCTTTTTTACCATTGGTGTAATTTGGGATTTTTGTTCCCTCCTATTTTTTTTTACTATTTTATGTTTTCTCCCAAGTAATAAGGGCCATTATTGTCAGCCTGAGTATACAGGATGTTATCCAAAGATGCTGAATAACTACCAGTAGCAGATAATTGTTGGGGCAAACTGAAGGAGCACCTGTTTCCTTGATGAATATTTAAGTAGCCTCAAGGCGTAGAGATGCAGTACACGGCGTGTTTATATTATAACACTTAGTTTCTGCTCTAGAGGAGCAAGTGCTGAAATTGTTTTTGTCTAAAATTGCCTGCTCTGGTTGTTTTGAAAACATTGCATGCTGGTTAACCTTCTTTTTCAAATGTTAAGCACACAACCTTTGATTTTATCTATTAAATGAGTTATGTTTTTGTTTGTTTAAAAAAAAAAAAAAAAGGATAGTAATGTGTAAACATATCTTGTCTCTAACCTTCTCTGCAGCTATCTGGCTTGTACAAAGGCATTGGATCCCCCATGATGGGCCTTACATTCATCAACGCTATCGTGTTTGGTGTTCAGGGAAACACCATGCGGCTGCTGGCACATGACACCCCCATGAACCAGTTCCTCGCTGGTGCAGCAGCAGGTGCCATCCAGTGTGTCATCTGCTGCCCCATGGAGTTGGCCAAAACCCGCATGCAAATGCAGGGTACCGGAGAGAAGAAGCCCTCGAGGAAGTTGTACAAAAATTCCCTGGACTGCTTGGCACGCATCTACAACCGGGAGGGTCTGCGGGGTGTAAACCGAGGCATGGTCACCACATTCATCCGCGAGACGCCCGGCTTCGGGGTGTACTTCCTGTCCTATGATGTGCTGACGCGCAGCATCGGCTTTGAGCCGAACGACCGCTACATGATCCCCAAACTGCTGTTCGCCGGGGGCATGGCTGGCATCGCCTCCTGGCTTTCCACCTACCCCGTGGATGTGATCAAATCGCGGCTGCAGGCCGACGGGGTGGGCGGAGTCAACCAGTACAGCGGCATCGCCGACTGTGTGCGGCAGAGTGTCAGGCGAGAGGGCTACATGGTGTTCACGCGGGGCCTCACATCCACGCTGCTGCGGGCTTTCCCCGTGAATGCGGCCACCTTTGCTACCGTCACCCTCATCCTCATAAACGCTCGGGGGGTGGAGGAGGGGCCTAAAGACTGTGAGGCGGTTCAGCCGAGCCACCACGCCCCGATACAGCAGCAGGCCCAACCCTCCAGCCTGTGACATCACAGAGGTCTCGCCTTCAGCCTGGGCACTTTACAAGCATGGACAGACAAAATATACACACAAACCCTATTTTGCTGTCAGACTCAGTCTCGCATCAGACCAGTCATTCCCTATTTATTTATTTTTTAAATACTTGGTTTATGTTATTTTTACTTGAATGTCAAAGGGAAACAATATTGTTTCAGGGTGGTGTTCACAGAGAAGAGACGAAGGTTGACATCTCTATTATTCATCTGTTGAAATGTGCAGTGTTTAACTGCATTTGTATATATCATTGATTTAGATTATTTTCTTTTTAATGTAGATTGGAAACATCCTGCCTTTATATGAAATCAATAATATGTGTATAGTATGAATACTTTTATTTTGTGAAAGGAAGCTGCAGCACCTGTTGGTTCCTGAACTGTATCCTCTGAGGATCCAAGAGAGCGAGAGATGGAATGTAGCATTTGATATGTTCGTGTAACTTATGTGCGTCTGCTTTCAAACCAAAAACGTATTGCAGCCACAATCTAATCCTCAGTAAAGCACGTGTCCGTAACCATGGTCAACCGAAGTGCGCTGTTCTGGTCGGGGTGTGGGTGTGGGTGGGTGTGTGTGTGGGTGGGTGTGGGTGGGTGTGTGTGTGTGTGTGTGTGTGTGTGTGTGTGTGTGTGTGTGTGTGTGGGACTGGAGATGACGTTTTGTTTGGCATGTTGTGTTTTCCCAAACTGTGAAGTTGTGTCATTGTAACTGTACTGCTGTATCAAAGGCCCGATCCAGAGGCGGGATGCGGTGCTACATGTGCCACTACACATTTCATTTTTTGTAAAGTTATTATACACCAGATTTGTAACTGTAAAGTATTAGAGTGCTTCAATTTGAGAATACCAACTTCTGCTTAAACAGTTTAACTAACTCTGTGAAAAAGAAAACAACTCCTGTAAGGGGTGACTGATTTGAGCAGGAGGACGAAGCGTTCTAGAAAGCCTCTAAAATACCCCTTCAAGGTCGGAGAAAAATGCACTCTGAATTGTGTGTGTCTAGTAGATGCACTGTACCCAATCTGGATTAGGGCTTTAATGCAACTACTACTATATTTGTTTTAATAATGTACAGGTATTGTTCATGAGTGGGGGTTATCTGCTTTCTCCATGTGTGTGTGGTCTGTATCGGATGTTTTTTTCTTCTTCTCTATTAATGCCTGAATGTTGAATATCTTGCTCTAAAGCATTCAAATCTCCTTCCCGAGCAAAAAGGGTGTCGCTGTCCATCAATGCAGTAAACTGAATGCTACTGAATGCTGTTCCGAGCTCCGGTCTGAAGCTGTAAACCTGGCAGCAAATCAGACAGAAGAAAGTGACAGATGCACTAAACCTTCAGTATGTTGAATGTAACACAACTGTAGTCTCCCACGCGCTGTTCTGAGTGAGAGACTCCAGTTGTTTAGATTTTAAATGTCACCAATTTTAATTGTTCAATGCTGCTGAGAATCTAGTAACTCTCCGAGGCTGTATATTCTGGTTTCAGGGCGGTTGGTACAGTGGGATATTTGGGACGCCTGTCAAAGTCGCTTGAGTTTGGTCAATAGCTCCGCCTCCAGAGCAGCAACTGTTATCTCTGACTGTACGGTAAACCTTTGGGCAATTGTCATTTGACAGCTGACATGTAGTCCAGCTAATGCGAAAGGTGCAATATGTACAGGATGTAATGTAACTGATAATGTGAGAGTGTATTGAAGTGGTGATGTAAATATATATACATAAATAACACCTATTTTTCAGTCGAAAGTAGTTGTTTGGTTCCTGCAATGTCGGAGCTTTAAAGCAGTTTGATTTTAACTGATAAACTGAGATGTGATATTTTTGTAACCTAGTCCTATATTATCTATTTGTCACTAAGGATCTGTACGAATGGCTCAATAAAAATGAATCAGAAACTGGTTGTTTGTGTGTTCCTACGCTACACATGTACTGATGGATACAGCATTCCACATTCACAGAACCTATTGTCCTCGTGGTTTATAATAGTCCCTATGATGATAATCATGGGCCACTCTTGTGAAAAATTATATTTTCTCTAATCCCTTTTCTATGTTGAGCAGCATCAAGTTATAAGCCCTCATTGTATTACTACAATGCTACACATTGGATCGGTGCACAATGTAGTGAAGAAAAACTAGTTTATTTTATTTGTAAATGACAAATTATATTGTCCAACACATATGTTCTGGGTCTTTATACAAATAGAATACCAGATATAAAGTTGGTATCGCAAAAACATAAATAAAATACAAGAGTTACTGTGTTTGCTATTCGTCAGGGATGACACAGTGTCTTATGAGTGTAATCTAGGTGTGTGAGGCTTTACTTATCTGAAAACTCATGAGCTCATGTTTTTTTCTTCCTACACAGATGTATTAATACACTGGATTATTTGAGCATTCACCAAGCAGGTGTAATGCTTCCTGCTGTCTTTTAAAAGAATGGTGTGTCACAATCAGGGGGCTCAAGTGGGAAATAATATGATTAAATGTACACGGGAGATGTTTCTGTTCTGGATTCTTGCGATGTAACAAGATCACATACCAGAAGTTATGAGGAAAGAAAAAAAAAAAGCCTTTTCTTGATGGGCAAAATGTTTATCACTCATCTCCTGACTCTGCAGGAGTTTGACAGTTTGTTTCATCCAATCACCTGCCAAGTATTTTTAGAAAGTGCCAGCCCCTTTTCCACACAGTTTCCAAGGATGGCCTCTCTCAAGTGTTCTGTGTAACAAACCATCCGGCGGGTCAGGTTACTAGAGGCTGCCAAATCCTACACACTGCACCTTTAACCGCCACAGATGTGAACCACAGACAGATTGAATCATATCTTATCTTATTTATGTGACTAAATTGTTGATCATCATGGCTGAATTGTCAGATGGGCTAGTCAGTAGATAGGTGTCTCCAGCTGATTACAGACATCGAGATGAGGGAACTTCAGACCTTCAGGATTATGGAAGCATCTGTAAATCAGTGTTCACTGTATAACAGGAACAGAGCACAACAAACTAACTGTCACAGTGAATCATTTACAATGTGTGGATTAGGGAGAAAACAGTATTTGTACATTGCGCTTGGGATTCATTCACTCGTACAACAGTAATTATAAAGTACTTTTGGATTCAGCACTGTGAGGGGAAGCTGCATGGTAAACACAATTCAACACCAACACTTGTTTCTAAAAAAAAATAAGACAAAAAAGGGCTTTGCATTTGCAAATGCGTTGCCTGCTGTAAACCTCTGGCTGTATTTGAAAAGCTCTTCAAGATAGTAAAAAAGGTTGGAAGTATCCTTTAGCTTAAGTGAGATCACTGCATGGTGTTGGAAAATATTGTCCCTTAAGGAGCAATTACCGGATTTTCAACCTGAGCGCCATCAGCTGGTGGACAGTGGTAACTGCAACTTGTTAGTTTAACAAAATAAGAGGAAGGAGAATCTGCTGTGAGTGAGTTCTGTTGTTGAGTTTTTCAACGTTTTGACGTGTGACCACCACAAACTATCCATTGAACTCTGTTGTATTGGAGTCAAAGGGGGAAATATTCAAATCTAAGATAGAATAGGAACCTCAAAGGAAGATTTAGAATATAGAGATATGTTTATTATGAATGCAAAAACCCTACGCTAAATTACAATAACCATTTTTGCACAATATTGCACATCTGCTATTGGAGTCTGCTATTCATACTTATCATTTTATCTTCTATAAAGTCATCTAGAGAAAACAGTTCTCATCAATAAACTTTAGAAGTCTTGTGAAAATGTAAGACATTTCCATTGTTCATGATTTATTTATTTGTCTAGTTAATCTAATGAATCCACATGGCTGATGGTGTCAGTGCTGTGATTTTGTTAGACGTGTTAACTTAATTCAGCAGCGTTAAGCTGGTTTACAAAGAGAACACGTAATGCTATTTCACTGTATAATATACTTCAATTTCACTGTATAATATACTTCTATTTCACTGTATATACTGTATACACACTTTATATACACAGTGTATATACTTTGCATTTTTACATTTTCTTTATTATTACATTTTCTTAAATTGAATATGTTCTGTTCTGCTATTTTATTGTATAATTTACAGTTTACTCTGTAACTTTGCTTGCTGCTGCTACAAACAAATTTTCCCCTGGGGATGAATACATTATATACATATCTATCTATCTATCTATCTATCTATCTATCTATCTATCTATCTATCTATCTATCTATCTATCTATCTATCTATCTATCTATCTATCTATCTATCTCTATCTCTCTCTCTCTATCTAAAATGTTGTTCCACAGTGATTCCCTCTTAATTGAGAGAATATTTTCACCCTTGATTGCAAAATCAATCCTTTCTTTTTTTTTTAAACAGTGTATATATTTAAAAAAATACACTGGCCATCACAGCATTCAGCAGTGTAAAAGGGGGCCTCTATTTAAATGACCCCAAATTCTTCTTGTGGTTGTGCTCTTTCTTCTTTTCAGAAATATAGTTTCTGAAAATGTCAAAAAAAAGAAAGAAAAGGTAGTATTCGCTATTCCTCTTAACTATTGACACATTTTTATCAATGACAAAACTAAAACTAATTTAAAACACTATTGTTCGTAGAAATGTTAAACATTGTCAATCAGATCGACGGCTGTTCAGACTTTCTTCATCTGGCTGAGGATGTTGGCAAATGGAGGAAGTGACACTTCTATTGACTAATGTTCAGAGGAGCAGTGAACCTCTCGTGTGTCCTTTCACAGTACGCAGATTTGCACACAGGATGGCAGCAATTGTTCACATGCTGATGAGCCTGCTGCTGTTATCTTTCATCCCAACAGGCAAGTGCAGCATTGACCCAATCTTATCTTGTGATAGTTTTTATAATCTAATCTCGGACATCTATAGCAGCACATCCGACCCTATCTGTTTATCGTCTTTCTCCAGGTGTAAATGGAGGCGACAGTCTGGTATTTACTGAACGGGCTTATGTCATCACCGTTCCGTGTGAGGAAGATCTCGCCTGCCTTCATATATGGCAGCTCAACACGAGCCGAACAAGTGAATACGTTGCGATTGTCAGTACCGGAGAGAGCCGGACGGCGACATCAGAGGCCGAGCACTCAAAATGCACTCTGGAAATCAAAGATCTCACGGCGGAAGATGTTGGACGTCATCGCTGCCAACAACGACCAGGTGTCTTCTCTCAAAGTGAGTATCGTCAGGATTAGAGTCTGACTGGGGCGTCAATTGATACTGAATTTATTTCACCTGATACCGAGAAAGCTGAAAAAGAGATGTCTGTGCTGCAAACAAATAGACAAAACTAATGTTTTTTGTCCTTTCTTTCTTTCAGCCTCCCCAGAGTTGAACCTCAGGCCCGGGATAACTGTGTCCCTGCAGTGTATTCTCCTCAGCTTCATAAAGGGGCATTGCTACGCACGGCGACACCAGGTCCATCTTACGTGGGTGGATGAAGCCGGCGCTGAGATACAAGAGGACCCACAACATCAGATCAAACAGGAGTCTCCTTGCAACGTCACCCTGACTGTCGCCTTTCAAAGTTCCGGAGACAAGAAGTTCAGGTGCCAGGCGACTGTGGGTAATAAAGTCCAGACTTCAGTGGGGCTGCAGGTCCGAGTCCCAGGTCTGTATGATGGATTCTTATCAGTAGTAGCTTTTAAATGCAAGGGAAATAATAATAACACATTATGTTTTCTTTGTAGCTCTTAAAGGGAGGGGAAGAGGACTCATTATAGATCTAGAACCTGAAAATCAAGGTACAGTGTTCTTTTTTTGTCTTGACTTTTTCTTATAAAGATATCTTCAAATACCAATAAATACCCTTGAACATGTTAATGAATATTCCTTCATCAAAAAAGGCAGACTTTTTAATAATGTTCTGGCTAATTCTTTTTACATTTTACCGTTTGAAACAAACAAGGTGCCTGTTTCTCCTTGCTCTAACTAAGCTAAGCTAACTGGCTATAGTTCCATATTTAGTGTACAGACATGATGAGAATGGCCACGATCTTCATATCTAACTCTTGAACTATTCCTTTTTGGGTTACATGAGGATTTTGGATGATGTTTCCGCCACACAAAAAAAACTTGACGTGTTGAATGATTGTAATTTGCATTTCCAGGTGGCAACCGGGACGCGATTGGCGCCGCTGTGGGGGTGGTGGGATGTGTGGTTTTGGCCGGACTGGTTGCATTGTTCGCTGTGAACAGAAGAAGAGGAACAAGTGAGCTCTCCTACACTTCCTGGACCTATAGAAAAGCTTCTGTTGAAACTAGTTGTCTCATACCTGTGCACGGACCCGTCCGCACATATAGGCGACACCATCACTTCCACATAAACACACGTCTCCTTGCACAATGCTCTTCGTGGTCTTTGAGGCAATCACTCCTCCAAACATGATGGTACATATTTTTGCAATTGTAGAGTCACATACCATAAACTTGAGAAATCAACACCCGTCTGTACAGCCTGTGCCGTTGTCTTTAGTACACAACAGTAGGAAAATATAAATGTGTGCATTCTTATCTTTATTTTTAGGGGGCCAGCTGCCGGATGAGTCTTGTTACACGACCAGTACCAACAACGTAAACAGATCACTTTCCGGAATAACAAAATCTTCGTTGCTTTTGGCTAATTTTGAAGTGAATGGAAGCCTGTGTGTGTGTGTGTGTGTGTGTGTGTGTGTGTGTGTGTGTGTGTCTTTAGGTTATAAACGCAGACGACGATGTGGTCTACGCTGACATCATCCATCCCGTTGATCCGGGCCGAGCGTGGGTCCTTGAGTGCGAGTCGACTGAATACGCCTGCGTCCGATACACGTAGTCTGCTGTCCAACATGCAAGCTTTGTTTTGCTCCAACTGTACTACTGTCACGTGTTTTGATCATGTGATTCGCTCCACACCAAATCCCTATAATGGAATGTAACTGTAGTTGTCAATTAACAAGTTGTTCGCCCTTTGACCCAGCTATTTAGCATTTTAACGATTTATAATATGTTACAGGAGTTTAAATAGTCATGTTTGACTTATTTCCTGAATGTGAGTACATGTGACGATGTTCTCACTGAAATCTGCATTAATTTTTATCCATGGTGTTTATTTGAAAACATGTCTTCAGGTCTAAAATCAATGTAAAGATAACAACCTTTATGCAAGTGTTCAGTTATTTATTTTAAAGCCTTACAGTAGTTGTAGGGAGAAATATATTCCAGTGAACTAACTTTGATGAAACCTTTTGTTACATTTAAAGACAAATTGTGGTCCTGTTCATGTTATTCCCCTGCATTGTTTGACTGTACATATATCAAGAAGAAAGATCTAAAGGAAATGACAATCTGAACATCTCCCTTTCAATAAACTCAGTCCAGCAGTAACATCAAACCCAGTTTGGGATATTGGCTGTTTATTAACTGGGTGGAGGTACTCGGAAGAGCAACACGATTAAAAAAGCAGGAACGCACAGGCCCAAAGAACACTGGATTTGTTGTGTAAAATCTCAACCTGTCACTATGTTTGACTGCCATTGCTCAGTGCCATGGTGTGTTTGCACGCGGTTGTGTTTTTGGGCATTCAATGCAAAATAATCCAGGTGGTCAATATGGTGAATTAAATGTACTGTGGAGATCACTTCAGGCTTCAGCTCTTTTTTACTTTCCTCTGCCAGTACACACAGTCACACCTGCACACACACACACACACACACACACACACACACACACACACACACACACACACACACACACACACACACACACACACACACACACACACACACACACACAGCAGGTGAGAGACTGCCGGAGCCGGTCCCAGTGTTGGCCTATTTGCATTTTAAATGCTTGCAGCCAGCCCACTACTCTGTTCACAGTGCAGTGCAGCACAGCTAATCTACACACCTAAGGCGTGTGATTGGCTACAGCCAAGATTCTGAGGGGGTTGAAGAGATGGTGAAGACACAAACATTGACAAGAAAAGGAGGGGGATGGATGATAAAAGTGGAGAGGCCGCACTAGGGTGGGTTAGAGGCCTGTGTTACATATCACATGATATGGAAGATGTTAATTTCCTGATTTCCTGAGCAAAGAATTTAAAAAGTATACAAGCTGCCTTTTTCAGAAATTTGTTTAAAGGGACCCCCGAAATACAAATGTTCTTGCCGTGCTATTTATCAATCCAGATTGTTTTGTTGTGACCAAAACAATTGAGCAACTATCTTATCCAGCCATTTTGATTGCCTCTCAAAAGCTCTCAACATGGCGACACCCCGGAGCATACTTATATTAGTACTATTTTAATATACATAATATTATTGTATATATTAATAATACATTATAAAAAAAGAGAAGCTTGGATACCTCTACAATGTAATGGCTTTCAATGTGACCTCCACTCCTTTGACACAATGTTTAGACACTTCCTTTGACCTTTCCTGACAAAACATCATCATCATTTAAAGAAAATTACAGTAAAGTAGAAGTGATCTTGCTGCTCGCATTTCCACACACTGCGTTCCCTTGCCGTGAAGACGGCAAGGAAAGGAAGTTCTTTGTCAAGAGGAGTTCTAAATTAACACACATATTACCATACCTTTTAACAAGTGGGTGTCTATACGCAGCATCTCAGCTTGCAATGTCAGAAAATACAACCCAAAGTGGGGAAATGTGGCCCGTTCTTTTGTAACCCCCTACAGACACACACACACACACACACGCACACACACACACGCACACACACACACACACACACAAGGTGTCTGAATCGCTGATAAGCTTCAGGTCAAAGCCTTGAACCCCAGTGAACTCAGGCACCAGCTCGTCTGCCAAGCGTTCGCAGTGGACAGATCAGCGGGGGCCAAATGCTGCTGTCCCCTGGTGTGTGAGTGAGTGAGAGACAGAGTGTGTGAGAGTGTGTGTGTCTACAGTAGTGGGACAGTGGGGGGTTGGGGACGGTCACTGGGATTGTTGTGCGTGTGTGGTACAAAAGGCCTTGATTACTGAAATCCTGCAAAAGGGCAGGAGAGGAGGTGTTAGAAGTGATACAGTGGAGAAACAAGCAGAACCGCAGCCCTCCTCTCCGCTCATAAAGCTCATGTCCACACCCCGTCTGCACAGATATCCACTCCAATCCACAAACCGTCAGTGGAGTGCAGACTGAAGCACAAATACAGACATCTAATTGTGGCATGTAGTAAAATAAAAGAGCAAGTTCATTGCTTAAATTTTTGCATCCAGGATTTGAAGTGGAGGCCACCTTAACCACATAATAACACACTGAAGATATAGATAGTTTAGCTGTGAGGCAAAACAAATAAAATAACCTTGAAAGTGAACTGTTGATATCTGCAGTCGGTTTTGACAAAAGGAAAAAGCCGGCTGATGAAACATACAAAAGCACCGATACCTGTTCACTTACAAGGCTGCCTCTGTGCTGCTGGCCCCTGACACATTAGCTTTTTGTCAACACTTCACATTGAAATTGACCCTGGCTGTAGTCTGTGTCTGGGGGAAGAGGAGGAGGGAGGAGGGGGAGGGACGGAAGGAGGTGTCTCTCCAAGACAGAGACAAAAAAGCGAATCGACGATTAACAATTTCCTGAAGGGAGGTGCTGCTTATCACTCCCCAAAACCTCTAGAGCTCACCGGAGGACGGTGCACTCTGGAGTTTAACGCATACAATGGACTAAACCCTCCCAGAGATAGATAGATAGATAGAGAGCAACACTATCAGCTGTGAAACCCTCCGCGAAAAACGAGTGACTTTCTTTGAGTTTCTTTTTTTTAAGTGTCTGGACGATCAGGTAGGACGATGGCTGTTTCTAATATCGTTTTGCATTGCGATTAATAAGGAGGTCATTTCTGACTCATTTTAATAAATCAGGGCGCGCGTGTATGTTGGGTTTATTTTTAAGGGGATATACTAAGATATCGCAGGTTCGGTTGAGTGTTTTAAAATGACTGAAACGACCTACTAATCGCCACGGGCCGTGTAGGTAATGACTTTAAAAGTGCTACTTTTTTTTTCTCTTCATGTTTCAAATACCACTAAGTAATATTTTGCAGCCACTTTGCAATTAGAGAAGAAAAACAACCCACAACACTGTAATCTAATTGTGCTGGCTTTTGCTTAAATATAATCAGTATAATGCCTATAAACACAACATGGTGTTGCATTTTGTAAAATGTTTTAGATGTGGCTCAATGAGGTGAGTGACAGAGCAAATGCATTTGTAGATTAGTTTGAATTGTGCAAGGATTAATCTAGTGCAGTAAATTCGAAAACATGAGAGATGTATTTATTTTGTTCTGACACTAAACTCCACCAGCGGCACTGTGATTAAGCTGCAGCTGTTGTTTGAGTGTGGATGGAGCACAGTCATCTACATAATCTATTGTACTAGTTACAAAGGCATGAACACATTCCCTAAACCTGTCCCCCTATTGTTTTGTATCACTGAACTTCTCAGAATCATCCAAGTTTCCCTCTCCTCCATTACCTTTTGTTCCCCATCTCTCCCCCCCCCCTTCCTCCAGATCACCAGGTATGATTCAGAGGAAGGAGGTTGTGTTGTCTGTTCTGGGGGATCTCCAGGAGGCCACGGAGAGCGCCGGCCTGGACGCCCTGACCAGAGTGGCCCTGGAGGTGGACCAGGTCCTTGCTCCCTTCCAGCTCCCAGAGACCCCCTGTCAGGATTTCCCTGAGTGGGCAGGCGTGGATGACACGGCTCATGGCCTGTACCCCCCCGATGCCCCCATGGGCCTCTTGCCTCTAAACTGCAATGGAGAGGGCAACCTGCTGTTTGATGCAGTCAGCATGCTGTTGGTGGGCAACACTGGACTTAGCTTGGAGCTACAGGTGAGCAGTGATGGTTTATAATCTCAATCTGTATGATCTAAATGTACACTGTTGCACTTATATAATCAATACAGTCTATTTGTATATGTTAATACGTGCACTTTGTAAAATAAATAAATTTTAATATTGCTCCCCACAGGTACGCACAGTAGTGGAGATGGTGCTGTGGAAGAGATACTACCTGTCCGGGATGATCGATTCAAAAATGATGCTTCAGGCTGTTCGCTTCAGCCTCAGTGCTGAAGAGTCAGAGGACATGCTCAACCTGCCTGTGACGGTCTTGGAGGCCATCTTTGATGCCGATGTCAAAGCGTCCTGCTTCCCCGGCTCCTACGCCAACATGTGGCACGTGTACGCGCTCTCCTCGGTCTTACAGTTCAACATCTACTCCATCTACCCCATGTACAACCTCAAGATCCGACCCTATTTCCACCGCGTCATACGTCCAAGGACCTGGCCTAAAGACTCTGAGACGCTAGCCCTCCACATCATGTGGTCCGGCGAGCTGCTGTCCGGGACATCGTTCAAGCCGAACCACTTTGTGGCACTGGTCCAGACGAGTGACCTCATGATCGGAAGCCCTCACAGCGAGCAGAGGGCGTCGCCGACGAAGAGTGAGGAGCTGCTGAACCAGGACTCGCAGCTTTCGTACCCGGGTCTGAAGGACAAGTACAACATCACCAAGAGGACCTTCTACCGCTGGAAGAGGCAGACACAGGAGCACTGCAAAAAGTCAGCAGCCAGGTACGAGGCAAAGTATTTCCTGCAGGCCTGCTACTTGGAGGGAAAGCTCATCCCTCTGCACCAGTTCAAAGAGTTTTTCCCTGAGATCTCAAGGTCGTCGTACTACAACTGGAAGCACGAGCTCCTGAAATCCGGCGGTACCTTCTCCACCTCATCGTCGACCGGAGAGATAAGTCCCGGAGAGAGCACGGAACAGGAGATCTGGTCTTCGCCTGAAGCCAAGCAGGACGAGCCGGACCCCCATGACAGCGTGGTCAGCATGTTTGGCCTGGGCCTCGGCAAGCTGGATCTGGAGCGGGCCCAGAATGTAGCTCACATGCAGGAAGCCAAGCGCTGTCTCCAAAATTGCATCGCCATGAACACCTCCCTCCCCTTCAGGGTCTTCAAAAGAAATTTCCCGGGGATCTCCAGATCAACCTACTACAACTGGAGGAGAGAGGCCATGCTGTTCAACGGGGGTTACAAAAGCAGTGTCGGCAGCAGTGAGGACAGCTCAGATGCTGACAAGAGCCTAAGTCCAAAGAATCTGTCGCAACTCCTGCCTAACGCCAACCAGCATTTCGTGCCCAGAACGAGGATCTGCAGGCGGAAGCACAAAATCTTCAGGCTGGCGTACATGAGTAAAAAACAGCTCCGGGATGCTGCAAAGCTTCATGTCCAGAAGTCCAAATGGTCCCTGACAAAGTTCAAACTCAAGTTCCCCTCCATGTCTGCGTGCTTTTACTGGCTTTGGCGTAGCGGTCAGAACCGCAAGAAGAAGATGGTCACACCGGACGCAGCGATCGAACCCCTGGAGAGTCTGGAGATCATTGCGACGGAAGACGAGGTGGTGCAGAGGAGGATGGATAGTCAGCACGCGCTCCCCTTTGTTGAAATTCCGAAATATGTAGAAACACCCGCCTTTGATGCCCCACGTTCAAAGCACACCCTTCACGACAAGGCGCCCATGCAGGAGCAGATGTTTGCGTTAGATGTTGTGGCTCTGGCCAACTTCAAGGCTAAGGCTAAGCTGTTCCTGCAGCAACGCTTTGAGGAGAAAGCCTTCCCCACGTTCAAAGAGTTCAGGTCCTACTTCCCCTTCACCCCGCGTTCGACGTACTACATGTGGAAGCGAGCTTTGCATCACGGCGTGTCACTGGTTCATGGGTAAATGTATAACAGCTTTTATCTTGTATTAAAAAAAAACAAAAAAAAACTCATGCATCTCTCTCTGCCTGTGCATTTAACTGTAAACACACTACCTACACGTCACAGTCGCCATGTTTTCATGTTTTTAAAAGGCTGTTGAGTGCACTGGTTTAGCATTTAAATGCTTTGTGTCCTTCCTCTGCCACCTTGGCTCATTCCTCCCTCCTGGACATTTGCACATGTGTGAAAAGAAATCAAGTAGTGGGTCAGTTTAAGCCCTGCATGTTGCCCTCCAGGCAAAAGGGCAGTTCAAAGCTGTTGTTCCATTCTCTTTTAATCCTTGCTAAGCATTGTACTCTGCGTCCTTTTTTCTCAGTTTTCATTGTTGTGGGATTATTAATGGTTAAATGTATGCTTTTTTTCTTCTTCTATTGTTGAGATTTCTGGAGTATTAATGTGTGTTTTTATTTTTATTTTTTTAATCCTTTTTGAATGTGAAGAGCAGCCAGTATTTGGTGTCAGAGATGGGTTTACTCCTTCCTCAAACATCCTCTGTAAACAGGGTTCCTGTCCTTTTTTCATCCCTCTACTTTTGATTATTGAATGTACTCACATTTTGTGCGTGAAGTTTTAGTTGGTTGTGTCAAGATTTGGGTGTTTTTTAAAAAAAAATTATGATATACTTTTAAAATGCCACCGTAACTTGTGATTAACACTATAAACTGTGAGTTTTGTCACGCTCACACTGTATTTGCACTGGAATGGTTCCCATGACACTGTTGAATGTATTGCCTTAACCACCCTTTGGTGAAGCTTGAATTTTCCAACAATTCTATTTTTGATGGTTTCTTTACTTGAAAACTGAATATAAATGAAAATAGTTTATTTTTTTGTGCGACGTTCATTTCCAAACTACCTATTTCCTTGTGATATTGGGGGAATATTTGCCTTTTTTAATATGCAATGTTTTTCAGCAAATAAAGTTCCAGTTCCTCTTCTCACGATGCAAACCCACGCATTTTTTCCAATCCAAAATGGCATATTTCTGTTTGTTTCTACCTATTTCTTATTCTCAATCATGACATGTCTGAAACTGATTTCCTGCATTGCAGTCAGTCTGTAGATTGACAGATTAGATCTGTTTAGCATTAAACCATCGGTCCTTTGCTTTGAGTTTGCTTGAAAAGTTCTCATATCGCGGGATATTTAATGCTTCTTCATCATGCCAGCTCAATAACGCTGACCATTCAAATTGTCAAAGCCACCAGTTGTTTTATGCTCCACAATATCTCACACTGTATATCATCTCTGTAATTTTCCCGAATCAATTGGTCCTCCTTCCAAGTCGGTGAGCCCTTGTTCTGGCTGAAGCATTCCAATAAGCCGTCCAATCTCACGCGCCATCAGCTGCATGTTGATTTGATTATCTGTTGGGATAAATTGGACAGTTTAACACATCGCACATTCGTGGCCGTTCTGCCGTACGTTTATGACCCAAAAGACATGCCGGGTCTCGCTAAGTTAATTCATGTTGACAGCTAGTGTGCTGTAAGGGGAAAGAACAAATCACTCCCACTGTGTAACCACATCTAAATGTGCAAACCGGATCAAACCGAGCCGGCGGCTAAAGAATAGAAATGAGCTTTGAGACCGGTTTTGTGGTTTTTGCCCACCGCCATTTCCCTATTTAGCCAATTGTGCTGATGCTAATGAAGGTAATGGTCAAGAGTAGACGGGATGGAGTACAGAGCGGGGGGAGGTCTAATTGTATGCATGGGCATAGAGGTGTTTGAGATAAGGCAAAGAACATCCAAGAGTTTAGGGGGGAGGGCAAGAGGTGTAGAGAGAAGGCCAGGGGGGCAAACCATTGTTTTAATCAGGTGATACCAGTGACTGCACCACTTGCTGTGTTTCAGTAGAATATTCCATTAATATGTCTCGATAGGCTTCCTGTGTTTTCACCTGTTAAATTACAAATGTCTTTAAGGTGAGACACTAAGGCAAAAAACATAATTTTTCATGCACTGATCCATTTTGAGATTTTGGGCTATTTTGCTTCCACAACCTCTTATTTCAGGTGAGCGGAAAGGTAACATCCAAAATACACATTTGGGTGTTTTGATTGTTACTGCTTTTGTCTATTTGTGTCTGTAGATTTCTTCTAAATTCACCAAAAGTTAGCAATAGTTCATGCCTCATTGGCATAGTCAAACATAACAATTTTGTAAAACTTCAATACAAATAATTATCATTGTAAGCAATCAACTGGAAAGGTTTTATGGTGATATCTTCAAGTATGTTTATTTACCCTATTCACCTCTCTTACAAATGCATGTAATTTTAAAGGCCGTCTTCTCAAAATTAGTATTTTCTGATTTATGGAGTGATGAAAAGAGATATTCAAAATTCCATCGGTAAAAGCCCATGACTCAATGTGAGCAACATTGGTGGATGTGGCTTCAGGTTAAGGTGACATTTTTTCCAGGAAGTCTAGTTAGAGTTAATAATCTACATGTATAAAGGTGTATTGGATGCCAAAACTGATCTCTGAATCTGACACAGCTCCATAAAGTCATATATATATATATATATATATATATATATATATATATATATATATATATATATATATATTATCATGCATTACAACCATCACAAGGCAAACTCTAGAAATACAGCATTCATGTTACAAAGTATAATCTACTGGGAATAGTTTTATGGCAGCATTGGAAAAAAGTGACCCTATCATTTAAGTGCTCTGGTGACATACAAAGTTATATCAAAGTTGATATGAAGTACACATTTGTCATTAAACTGGAAAATATCCAATGGCGTCTCGGAATCGCCGGGGTAACTTGACACCAAATATCAAATATTTGATGAAGTCTTTGCCTATTGTTTTCCAGTTTGCCATCTCCATCTTCATTACTTATGATGGGAGGAAGTCTCGCTGCCGCCAAGCTTTTTCTACATTGTTTATCTTAAAAATAGCATGAAATAATGAGGGTTGGCAGGTGGGAGAGGAAGTCTTCAAGGATTAGCATACTGCAGTCGGTTCAGAAAGCAAAGCAGCATCTCAAGGATGCCAAATGTTCTCAGTAAACAAAACAGACCTATAAGACTCTAGAGGCTCGCTGTTTACTGCCAATCGCCCTGTACAGCGATTTGAACCCAGAAGAACTCTGACATTTGACCCCCGGTTGGTGTAAAAGTGAAGAGGGAGAGAAGTGGAAAATAAATGCAATTTCAGACTGAAATTCTTTAAATGACATTTTCTAATCTATACTTGCACGTAATGACCGCAACTCCAAATTGAGCCGTTTCTAAGGGAACAATTTCTGTACATAGCTAGAAATGTACCGATCCCACATGTGTTTCACAACATTAGTTTATGCACATCTCATATATGTAAAAAATGTCCTCAGTAAGTTCCTTTGTTTCAAACACATGTAGACAGTTTGCCCACTAGGTGGCAGTGGTTTGCTTCACACGTTTCCATGGTTTTGTCAGCCAAAAAGGCTCACTTATAGCACTTCTGGTTTGGACAGAAAATGTGTTTCTGCATGGCTCAGGGTGTGTAGGGCAGATATTGCTGGTGATAACTCCATTAATAAACATAATCCAATTTTGCAGCCAGTAATGCAGACACCAGATAACGCCTGGGAAACAGATTGTATAACGAGGGATTAAAGAGTACAGGAAGGAGACAAATAAAGAGGCGACAATTGTGAGATCTAGTGAGGGATTATTTTGTCCCAGAACAGTATTTGTTATTTTTAAGATTATTTAATGCAAGTAACGCAAAACAAAAATTGTAATTTGCAATAAATGCCAGGATTTAACAGTGATTAAGCATCATGTCATATTAGCTGGCAAAAGCAGAACACCATATATGTAGGGTTTGTAAGCAGCATAAGAATATGCACATTATTTCAAGATGTTATGTTGAAAAGGAAAGAGATTAAAACCGGGCAGTCACACAGGGACAACGTGACTCTATATTTGACTTAAAAACGAGGCTGATGTGAATTAATTTCCCTCTAGGTGTACGTCTTGAGAAATGGGGTTCTGAATTGTTCATGTCAGTCGAGGAGACAAGAAGCATTTTGTGAATTTCCCATGAATAATGTGCAATTGTTATGCTTAATTATGCACAATGCTGTGCCATGTGAGCATGCTCAGACCTTGAAGGTATCCGAATAATGCAAACCATTGGAGGAAAGCATTAGTTAATTCAATAAGAAACTATTATTTACTTACTGCTGCCTCATTGTGCTACGATCAATTTCCTATCACATTCATCGTGAAGTTATTTACCGGAGGTTTGCTGTTGTTGTTGTTGCGTCCAGTGCCTCCCATTTCATCAAACACATACCCCCACACACACATAGCTGCTGATCAGAGACGTGCACTGACAACCTTTGTATTATTTTTCTTGCAACTGTTTCACGCTTTGTGCTGAATCAATAATTCTAATTCTTTTTGTGGCTGTTGAATGAAGGCAGGCAGAGAAAGTGTGTGTGTGTGTGTGTGTGTGTGTGTGTGTGTGTGTGTGTGTGTGTATGAGAGAGAGAGAGAGAGACACATGAGGGATTGTCTGTGTATTAGAAAGAGCAGTTAAAGCAACTCATCCCAGTTGCTGCTAAAGCATCAGACCGCATGTCGACAGATGATAATCAGGGCTAAAGGTCAGTTAAATAAAGGCCTTGATGGGTAATCCATGTTTGCGGTCACATAACCCTTTGTGTGTGTGTTTGCTTTGTGATCTCATACAGCGCTACAACCTGTTCAATTTGGATTCAACGCAAGCCAGGGAAAGCCAGAGGATTGATCCCTCAATGCAACATCCAAACTGCAACGCCAGAGAGCAGAGCAGCCGGACTGCGAAGTCGGATCAAAGACGAGAAAGGCAGAATCAAACTTCTGTGATCCATCTGTTCATCCATCCCTCTCGAGTAGCTCTTAGGAAAAAAAAATTAAGGCAAGAGGGAGATAATTACCTGTTGCAAAACATTTTTGGGTGAAAAACCATCGACAAAAAATGTCCCAAAAATTCTAATAGTACACTCTTATTCACTTGGTTGTTGTAGTTTTAATGTGCTTTCACTGAAACCTCACCTGGTTACACAACAACAATGTAATTCTCTACAGTGTGTTAAATAGTTTGATCTGAGTGAAGAGGTCGAAAATTAGATTGATATCACTTTCCCATCAGTCTGTTCATTATGAAGATACGGCTAGCAGCCTGTTAGCCTAGCTTAGCATAGAGACTGGAGAAAGCCAGGTAAGTAAGCCCGGCTACCAGCACTCCTAAAGCTCACCAATTAACACGAAAGGTCACTTTTTAAATTCATACAAAAACCCCAGCTGTGAGTCCAGGAAGTAACCGCTCCCTGCCAAGAAATAGTCCTGCACAAAGCCCCGTAAAACCACAAGTTGTAATTGTTATACCTGAGACGATTTTTGCCTTACATCTTTTTAGCTGTCTATATTAGTTATGTGAACAGTTGTCTTGAAGAATTCTTTTTTGTTTGCGTTCCTCCTGTTTAGTCTTTCTGCTTTATTTTAATCTACTTACTTTAGGTGGCATGTTTCACTTTCTGCCTTTATGATAGTCGGCCACGCCCTGATTTGTTCTGTGTCTAATCGCCCAGCTCTCCTTGAGTAATTAGTCTGTGATTCAGCTTGGCGTCCTTGTGAGCAGTACGTTGTTCACTTGTTCGTCCCTTGTGTCAGTTCATCTCCTCGTGTTTTTTTTTTTCTACATGTATTTCTTGTGACCAGCCTCTGTGGATTTGCTTACTGCCTGTTTCTTGCCTGCCTGCGGACGTTCAGCTTGTAAGCCTTTTACAATCGCTGTAATCATCCTCCTGCTTCCTGATCCGTCTCTGCGTTTGAATCCAAACCTGTAATTCCTGAGATGTACCAGATTGGACTGAGCCAGCTAGTTGTTAGCCCCCTTTTCCCCAGCCTTTTATGCTAAGCTAACCCTCTGCTGGATGTAGCTAACCCTCTGCTGGATGTAGCTCACCACTCGGATATAACGGTGCCATGAAGTCACACTGGTTTTCAGGGTTAAATATGGTGGAACGAGCAGAGTACAAGCACGCTTATCAATGACCTGCCTTCAGCTGCCTACAGGGCTCAGTGTTACCGTGTCCTCCTGGGTGAAGGCCGGATAAGTGCTTGTCAAAATGACGGGAGAACTACCCTCCATATCCACTACTAATGCCCTCTTTTGATCCCCTGTGTTAATAAGAGTCTCATTAGTAACCTCAATGAACCTCCCATAATGACCATGTGAACTCTATTGTGAGCTGGGTGGGTGTAACACAGCTGTTGGCTCCCCTAATGGCTAATGTCCGGGGTTGTGATTACAGTAAAAGCATTGTGACCATTGACCATGAACTCATTTCAAACAAGCGCTTCTGTCTGCAAAATGAGTAGATAAGAGCTAATTGCCAGATTTAGTGTCGGCACAAGAAAAGACGAGCGACGCACAGGGGAATAACTATGAAGTAAGGGCAGGAAATTAGAGTTTGGGTAATAGCTGGCTGTCTGCATTTGTAACTCCCGGCAAACACTATAATGGGAGTTTTTGCATTGGTGACAACAACGTTTTGATTGCCAGTGTCTACACAAACTCGTAGTTACTACTATTCCTTCTCCTGTGTCTTTTTAATGGAATGTGAAATAATCCAGAACAATTCAGATTTTTTTTCTTTTTCTTAATGATACAATATGTCCTCCTCAATTGACCCGGCTTTGCCAACTCTGCTCTTTGAGCTTCCACCTTCAAATGAGCTCAGTTGTTCTTGTGAGTCCTGTGACAAGAAGGACATATGTTTCCAGGTAATTGATAGCGATATGTGCGGTTCTGAGCCTTTTTCAAGAGCACTTAAATTGTGCAGCAGAATTTCAAAGGAAACTAAACACTCTGTGAAGCCGTCTTGAGTCGGCTGAATCAAATAGTCCCTTGTGCCGATTTACGTCCTTTGTTGACTATATTAGGTTTAATTGCTGCAGGTGTCTCTAGCTTCAGGGTTGTAATAATTAAAGAAATGTAGGGAACTATGAAGATCTTAGATGTGCGCTTGGGGAAATACATTTCACCTCCAAGCTAAGCATTCTACACAACTGCCCTTGTGAGAGCTTCATTCCATGAAAAGATGTGTGTGTGTGTGTGTGTGTGTGTGTGTGTGTGTGTGTGTGTGTGTGTGTGTGTGTGTGTGTGTGTGGAGGGGTTCCATGGTTTGCACACAAACAAGGTTATGGATTATATATGCGAGTAAAAAATACTATTTCATACTCCTTGCAACATAATCCACAACCAAGAAATGTCTGGTCAATTTCATAAAATCCAAGGAGATTACAACTTCAACATTAAGGCTAAGGCTTTTCTGTATTGCTGATAATTTGCAAAGTACATTGATCCTATCAAGAAGACTTTCATGCCTCATTTCTTGGCATGCAATAAGTATTTATTTTTTTATGACACTGGCGCAATCTAAAATATTTCCTAATTAATAGGAAAAATCATCTATGAGGTTAAGGAACTTTGATTTATTTGAATTGTGTGATAAACCTTTAATTTCAAAGTACCAACACAGACCGTAAATGTCAAGCTAAAAGAGTAAAAAAACAGTAACACACTTATCCACTGTAGACTGTTCCCAGTCTGACTCTGCATCTATGGAAAAATCATTCAGCTTTTGTTTGTCTAAAACATTAGCGGTACATTAGTGCTTATTTGCGTGCACTGTCACCATGCCAGCAGGCTGTATAATAATAGATGATGTGATTCTGCAGTTCTATTAGGCGAAGCATAACAATATACTGATGCAAATGTGAGACAATTAGCTGTACTTTCCAAGTACCCGTGTGGTGTGTGTCTGTGTGCGTGAGAGTGAGCGAAAGTGTGCTAGAGCAAAGGCTGGTCCCTCTCACCATGCTGAATTATAGCTGTGTCACTTCCAATCAGGTCTGTAATATTTCACACAGAGGCTGAGGAGTCCCAAATCCTCTGTCTGAGTGCATTTGTTCATCTGCCTGCTCGAAAAGCAGAACTCTTTGATTGTATCTGGAGATTTGGACCATATTGCTTCTGAAAATCATTCAGGAGGAAATAACACTCAAACTTATTTTTTATTTTTTAAATGTGGTTGATGTGGATATAATGACACCTTTAGGAGTATACTTGCCAACCATGTGACCTTACAAATATGGGGAATTTTCAAAATCAAAGATTTTTTGTTTCAGAGACTTTGTTTCCTGCATTCATGTGACTTTTAAAGAATTAAAATAACAAAATAAAAATCACTGCAATAGCATTTTTTTTTGCCCCTGCCCCTTAGAGAGTGTGTGAAGGCCGCTGCCCTCTGTAACCATCTACACAGGCTTTTTGTACATTTGGTTAAGTGGTATTTTTGTCTGAGTGGAATTTGTATACTTTTAGAGTCATAGGGCTAATACACAATGTACAGATCTAGAAACAGTTTGTGATAACAAAAAGGAAGAAAAGGTGTGAAAATGTGTGGTGCATCGGTAGAAATAATGGGGAAACTGTAAAACCAGAAAGAGTGAAAACACTTGAGTCGCTTGGGGAATCGTGAGGCTTGACAAGTGTTTTTAAGAGAGCCTCTGATGTGGAGTTGTGTTAATTTTGTCTGAACCAAGGACACATCTCTTTTTATTCATGTACTATGGTGGCATAAAGCGCTAACGGAAGAAGTAACTAATTATGAGCTTCATTAGTATTGTTAGACTACAAATCGGCTGCATGTTATGAATAATGCCGAACAGGGACTGTACAAAATCCCCTTAACACGCTCCCAGATGACTTCAGGAACTGACTACATGGAGTTGGATAAAAGTGGTTTTAACAGCTTTTGACCTTTTAATCAGGGGAAATATCTGCGTTGACGTGTACAGGTGTTGATTTGCATACATGGCCTTATTTTTCCAATCTGGCCTTGTTGTGGACACTATAAGGCTACATTCACATGACTACATTCACGTTTTGAAACGCATATCTTGTGCTACGTTTACACCTAGAGACCACCAAAAAAACCCTACCCTACCGACGCCGTGATAGGTTGAAAACTCCGGAGTTGTGTGGAGAGGCAGAGCAGGGGGCCTTTGAAAACAATGACATAGACACCCTTGTTCATACATGATTGGGTCTTAGCAGTCATAACATATCTTTCGCTGATTCGTCACTTCACCGTTAGAAAACCTACAATATCAGCCTTGATTATCGATCGATTACCATTGGTTAATTCAACAGATTATAGGCATTGCTGATCTTATTGTCTATTCTAGCAGCTGTTGTGCGGTTAAATTCTGTATTTTATAATGCTATGATGCTTACTTGGCATTATAAGTCCTACGGAGCGGACTGTATGAAGTCACAGTTTTGTTCTTCTTTTGTTTTGCACAAAGGTTCACAAATAAACTGTAAATGAACAAAAGCATAAACGCTCTCCAGTGCGACGGGGACTTTCAGCTAACCGACAGACAAAAACAAAACCGAGGGGAAATGTGTGTTGATCCAATTCTATCAACCCATAATCGATTAAAACTTTGATTTGTAGGTGTTAATTTTAAAGTGATGTGTGCGAGTGAGAGAGAGAGAGAGCAAGATCTGCAGGGTTGTAGTAAAGTTTTTACCGGCACCCGCATGCCCAGTGTACGTGTGATATTTGTTTTAAGGCGTACTAGTATGGATGGAAACAATTTCTAAAATGATATTGAAATGCCTGTATGGACGTAGATCGTTTTGTAAAACCCAAATTTCAAAACAGAAACGTGTCAGTGTGGATAGCCTAACTTCTTCCCAAACTGCCACAGTGATTGTAGGCCCATGTATAAATATACACAGTTAATGTATTTAATTAGGGTGACCAAACGTCCTCTTTTTCCCGGACATGTCCTCTTTTAGAGACCTAAAAAATGGGTCCGGCAGGAATTCCAAAAACGTCCGGGATTTTGCCTCGTTGGATATTTGTGTTTCTCTGGGTCTTTCACAAACTAGTTATTACGCCCTTACAAGTTTTGGAAATGGTATACATTTGTATGCCCCCCGCCAACCCCCACGACAAAGTGTCCTCTTTTTCACAAACTCAAATCTGGTCACCCTAATTTAATGCAGGATGTAGAAAGATTGCAGTCAGCTCAAAGGGCGGGACAAGCAAATAGATTCGTCTGATTGATCTTGAAATAGACTTGAAACAAACCAAAGGATACCTTAGTTTCTCAGTTGACCTTTCTGCGTGTGTTGGCTTTTGTCCACAAAGATGGCCACCTGATATTTGAGTCTGCCAGGAAAGCATGTAGAAAACCAGAGCATGGACACATATCTTTTAATTGAGACTTGTTTGCTCTTTGCAAGAAGGAACAATACTGCAAACTATATTATATTTAACCTCATGAATCTGCACCACAATTGTATTTCAGTAATCTACAGTACACCTGTATTTAAAGCTGTATTCAAAGCAATCATAACCACCTCTCTGCGGGGTGAAAATCAATTGTTTTCTATATAAATATAGTCACTAGCTGCAGGAGAGGAGGAAAGAACATTGAAGAGGAGGGCGTTCGCTTTGTTTTCATTAACTGTAAATTAAATGGCATTTCCCCTGCAGGCTGGAGCTTCAATCTGTCTTGATTTATTAGCTTTGGAAACAAACACCGGGAGCAGTACAACAGATGACCAACCGATCCCCTGGGCCAGGTGCTTCATTTGAAGCAAGCGGCGGTAGCAGCGCTGCACTGCTGTGTCCAATCCGTAAGGTTTTATCTGTCAAAAGAATATTGACTGCATTACTCATTATCAGCCAAGAGTGTATACTGCGAGTAAACGCACAGTCAATGAAGCCAGCTATCAAAAGCAATGCTCAAGAGGATGTCTGGGCACGAGGGGATGATCCCAGTGCAATCTTAGGCTATCTCGCTCTGTCTCTCTTCCTTGTCTTAAATAATCTCTCTCTGTCCGTCACTCCCTCTGTAGCTCTATAGCTTTTTAATCAAGTCTTCCTAGTGTGCTGTTCACTGCTCCTCTGGAGGCGGAAGGTGACAGAGAGAAAACCAGACGACATCAACTTCAGAGCATTCAGAAATGTAGTTATCGCTGCATGACAATAAAGACGACTATAAACACTTGAAGCAGGTTTATACATGTAATATGCTATAACAGTAATACATGGTTTTGTATTGATGGTTCAGAGTAGGTCGAGCTGTGTTTTGAGACGAGACAAGCTTCAAGGAATAGTTTGACATTTTGGGAAATGCACTCATTCGCGTTGTAGTTGAGAGTTAGATGAAGAGATCGCTACAACTCTCATGTCTGTCTGCTAACTGTAAAAGCTTCAGCCAGCAGCCGTTGAGCTTAGTTTAGCATGAAGTCTGGAAACGGGGAAACATTGTGAGCCTGGCTCCGTCTAAAGATTACAAAAGCTGTTTAATAAAATATGGACTGATGGTTTTATTTGATTTATAAATTGTGGGAAATTATTGCTGAAACACCAGTTTTTCTTTGTCCATTTTCCTCCCAGGTTAGCTGTTTCTTTCTCGTTCCATTCTTAATGCTAAGCTAAGCTAAGCAGTTGCTAGCTGTGGCTTTATAATACGGTGACTTACAAACATGATGAGAGTGGTATCGACTTTCTCATTTAATTCTCAGCATGAAGTGAATACTCCAAAATGTCAACCTTTGTTTTATTGCATGTGATAGTTAGAATAAACTATATTTCCAGCCTCCCTGGTATCTAAGTCCAAACACGACTACATTGTAAACTTTTATGTGCCTTTCAAAAGTCTTTCCTAAGCCTTTCGTTCAGCTTTTAATAAAGACTCAACAATTCAGAATCTCCTCCTTAATGAGATGTAATACATCTGTTGCCTGTATTTATAACCTGATTTCCCCACAGAAATCACTGAACATTTATCTCATCTAGTCTTTTACCTGTTCACTACATAAACAAAGTGTGGGAAGTGTGCCATGAAGCGCTCTCAGGAATTTCAAACATAAAAACAGGGTAAAGTTTTCTTTCATCCAGTTTGTTTTCCGTCTCACGACTATGCCTATCTAGTGCCTTTGTTTACACTGCGAGCGTATGATTTATTTGTGCTGCGTATCCACTACGGCATCGTCTTCTTCCAAACAACGCAGAGGAAGAACAAAGAATGTCTTAAGATAAACACAAAATAAAAAAGTGAAAAAAGTAATTACTTTGTCTGTCAAATGAGTCTCAATATATATATATATATATATATATATATATATATATATATATATATATATATATATATATATATATATTTTATTTATTGTTGTGAAGTCTGAATTTAGACTCATATTCCAGTGCCTCTGTATTAAGAGATGCAAAGTCAACATGAATAGTATCCTCCGAATGTCACATAAAATGGTGAGGAGAGACATACATACAAAGCTGCAGGGAGCATTACAAGAGAAGCACTTGAATGATGAATTACATAATGTAATATACTACTATCTGAGCTACAATACAGACCATAATGCTTCCTCATGACTAAACCAAACAACCAAAAGGAATATTAAAAGCAGGATCTCTTCCTCATTCAAAGGCTGTTCCTCTCATGGCACCAAGCGAGGAAGAGAAAAAGACATGTTCCCGTCTTTCTCCACTTCCACCGATGCTTTCTGTTGTTCCCCAACGACGTCTTGGCCGGAAATAGCATGGTCACAGCATGGTCACATGACACGATACAATGCAGTACAATACGTTATGCTATGATGAATTATGATATGATAAAAACAGAGTGTAACAACACAACGTGAAACAATATATTACCTAACAATACAATACATTACGAAACATTATGATGCAATATATTTTGATACATTTGCGATGTATTGTTATTTATTACGTTATGGTATGACACAATGTATCGTGGAACATTTTGATACAAGATTAAAACAAATATGATAAATTCCCACATATTCCGATACAATACAATATATTATGTTACAACCCTCTCCGCTACACTTGTGAGCAATGCTGGAGGGTGGACAGTTATTAGCTTCACGAGCCACACCAGGGCCCTGTTTCTCGTACCTGGCTTACTAAGTTAGCGGGCTAATTTTCAGGATAAGATGACGTAGGTCTGGCTTATTCAGTTTCTCGAAGCAAGCTTAGATAAATCACCATAGCAACACAGCCAAAAATGTAAACCTGCAGGCTTACTGAAATTCACTGGATAAGCTGGCCACTCCCACCGGACAAAAAAGGCAGCTCACTTCCTCATTGATGAAGGAGCGATATTAGTTATATTAGTTTTATTGGGAGAGAGTTCTTTGAGATCGCCAAGATCCGTTCTCACATCATCATGACTTCCTGTACGCGGCGCTATAGATTCTGCCTTCAAGGAATCATTTATTTACGAGAGCTTCTCGAGCCACGGACACTGATCCCCACAGGCGCAGCCGATCGCCTGTCTCACAGACAGAGACTCTCACCCGCTGCATGCCGCGCTGTTCTTAAGTTTATTTAGCGCTTAAGAAACTTATGGATGTGTTGAAAGCTCTCATAATTATATGACAGTGTTATTAGTACACCATACATATCCTTATTGTAGAACATGATTAAGGTGGACTCATGATAAGAATACAGAGAATCACACACAATTTATTTTCACTGCTTCAATTGATTGAATTTCTGATTATGAATAATACATACATACTGATCCGCCCATACACATATTCAAACTCCTAGTTATATAGAAATATACACATACATGTATATACATATAGTACATGATTCATACGCGCATACAGTACATATATCCTCATAAGTATATATTTATTCGTAAATATAATCTGATTGATCTGGGTGATGAAGCACTTAAAATTTGCGGATACATTTTCCCAACACTGACACATTTAACTTGTCTGATATATTTGCGGCGCTTATGTCTCGCAGCGGGGTGATGTTAAAGTTGCGTTCACGGCAACAATGTTACAAAAACGTTGGAATATTCACAACGCGTTTGCTGTGAATGATTAAGGTATTGACTTCCTCATATGCGTTCATGATCATCTCCTGCTTCTCATCGGAGAAATAAAAAGATGTTCCTCTGAGTTTATTTGCTATTGTACTGTTAGAACATCGTGGTGTCAGTGCTCGATTATTATCCCTTCTGAAGAGGAACGAGCACGCGCATTTATCCAGAGGATTGACGTCTGGCTAGAATTAACGAGACCGTTTCAGCGCGGATCAGCCGTGAAGAAACCCAGATAGCCTGATGTCAATCATCTCGCTAATTTAAGATGGAGATTAGGACATTTGCCTGACTTTGTTTAGCCAGGTACGAAAAATAGGGCCCTGGTCTCCTTACTTAGCTGCGAAGCTTAAGAGCCGGACTGTAACAATATATTACAAATTTAAATACATCACATTGTGCAACACATATTTTAATGGAGTATGAGATAAGATAGACAGAATATTACGCAAATGACACATGGCAAAAGTGGTTCACTTTATCAAAGCTATATTATTTTTTTCTTCTTTTTACAATAAACCTACTTTATTCTAAATTAATGCTATCAATATATAATATAATTTAAATAAGATGCTTATATCTAATGTTAGGAAGGTAAACATGTCTAATGTCTGTTTTAAATTGCTTTGAAAACATCTCCTAACAACTGTATAGTTGTACCTTGCCAAATCTTTTTATTTTAGAGAATACATTATAATTGATATCAATCTAATTTTTACTGAATAGAGCTTGAACGCATCAGAATGTAACTTAGTGAAACCTCTGTGAACATTAGTTGTTAGCTGTATTATTTAGCAGGACTATGCTGCCCAGTTTTATTCTTTATTTTTAGCAACCCCATGCCGCTCGGGGGCCAGGGAACGAGGTCGGCTGCTGTTTCGGAAATAGTAGCTTCTGGAAATGTAGTTTGTGTTTACTCTACCTCACAACAATGAAGGAGCTAAGCAACTGAAAAGCTCCTTCATTCAGAGAACAGGGGGGTATTTTCCGTACGTGGTTCAGCTAAGTCGATCAAATGTCCTATTATCCAGTTTAAATTAGCGAGATGATTGACATCAGGCTTTCCCGGTTCTTCAAAGGTTGACCCGCCCTCAAACGGTCTCGTTCATTCGAACCAGACGTCATTCATCTGGATAAATGCGCGTGCATGCTCCTCTTCAGAAGGGGGAGGAGTCGAACACAGATTCGATGATCATCAAACGCTACAATTTTAAATAAACTCTGAGAAAGAGCGTCACTTCTCTCCGTGGAGGAGCAGGAGATGATCACGACTACATATGATGAATTTAAGTCCATAATCATGGCAAAGTCTAATGGTGCGTTCACATCCAAAGTGAGCGAATATTCACAATACTTCCTGTTTGTGATTGCAGCATAACGCCGCCTCCGCTGGTCGGGCTAGAGTCACATAAGCATCGCAAAATATCTAGTTAAATGCGTCAGTGTTGGGAAAATGTATCGGCTAATTTGAAGTGCCTCATCACCCAAATCAATCAGATTATATCTATTTAAATGTGCTTGCTGGCAGTATTCCAATGAATATATACTTATGAGGATATATGTACTGTATGCGCGTATGTACATGTATGTGTAGATTACCATATACAGGGTACCCCCAGGATTTTTCATCTCAAATTTAAGACTTTTTAAGACCTTTTCAAGACCACTTTAAATGAAATTTAAGACCAACATCGCACCTTTCCTGATATGCGTATGAATGAAAAAAAATAGGAAATCAATCAATCAAATAACTTTATTCATAAGACAGAACCATTTAAAACAATAACTGTGAGGGGTGTACGTTTTGGTCTACGTGTCTTATTTTATTGTATTGTTATATAATAATGAACAATATTTTCTTATCATATATTATTATATATAAAATGTTATCTTATTTGGCATTTGTTGGACTGCTTGTGTTACCAAACAATGGGATCTTGATAGGCTTAATTTAGTAAGTAAAATATTGTTTTTGTGTCATGATGAATATATTCAACTCGATTCTGGGGCGTCATTCTGAGACTTCGCTGAGTCGGCAACCGGACCCTGGCGACGTGTTTTCTGTAGTGCCGGCTTCAGGCCAGTGCTGGCCCCAGGTTAGTTTCAATTACGGCCGAGTGACGGCAGTGACGGCCGCCGGAATCGGGCCGGTGTATTCGGTCCGATTCTGGGGCGTCATTCATGCCGAGTCTCAGCAGAATCGGCAACGGGACCCGGGCCGGACATGTTTCTTCCGGCGTGTCTAGCTTAAGCCGGATCCGGACAAGGTCATTTTGGCTACCTGGGGAAGAACCCTTTAATTTACAGAGAAGAAAAATCTTTAGCTGGAGGACTGTGGACTCTGTAACACTACTGGCAAGTGCATCTGACCCTGCTTGTGAGACGCGCGCGATGGAAACGGGAAAGCAGGTTCGCATAGCTCGATGCAAACCTGCGAGCGCGCTAGTTAGCTCGCGCTTGGGGAGGGGGGTGGCGCGCGATCAGCTGTTAAACTCTACAGCGTCTCAGCCAGTTCAGAGCCATATACAGGTTGCCTGATATTTTGGATGCGACGTTTGGGTGTACTAAGATTCGTTGTAACAACGAACAATAAACAAATGTTGTAAAAACTAATATAACTAATATCCCTCCTTCATCAATGAGGAAGTGAGCTGCCTTTTTTGTCCGGTGGGAGTGGCCAATTTATCCAGTGAATTTCACTAAACCTGCTGTGGAGCAGGTTAAGGGATTTCGATGTGTTGCTATGGTGATTTATCTAAACTTTCTTTGAAGAACCGAAAAGCCTGACCTACGTCATCTTATCCTGAAAATTATCCGGCTAACTCAGTAAACCAGGTACGAAAAATACCCCCCAGCTACGCTACTACCACACTACTAAGAAATGTAGATAAACTACTACCGGTACTTCCCAACATTTACAATATGCCTTACAGCACAATGGGTCATGAGTTTGAAGCCCACTATAGTGAGTTTTTTCTCAGGTGCTGCCTGCCCATTAGTGTATTTGAACTATTGTAAATATTTCAGTTGCTAACATAAAATCTCACGGCTGTTACAACCACTCCATAAGATTCAATAATATATGCAATAAATACACATTTCTGTGATTGAATAATTATATTTCCAATGCTAGATTTTGGCTGATTCTGCAGGCCATGATTCAGAACCATACACACGGTAATTGTTCTTCCCCAATTCCCTTAAAGGTGCATACGTATGGACACTTCTGAATATGACAATCAGTTAATTTCGAATTGTACAAATAACTGCAATTCCCATTATGCATGATGTTGTTGTGCATTGTGATTTGGAGGCTGTAAATTGCAAACAACCACTCCAACATGCTTGTAAATCCGTGAGCATTTAGAGAGTGATTTCTTTCCACATTGTAAAGCAATTTCTGACGACGTTGTACGACATGAAAACTGCTTGACGCAACGGCCCCTGAAAAGGAGAAAACATACAACAACATCATTAACCTCTCAAAGAAGAGGCAGGCTCCAAATTCAAGACACACTTGAATATTCAACCCTCAACTTGTGCGGTCAGTAGAAATTCACTCACGTTAGCCGGCTACAGCACCTTTTCCCTAATCCGCTTGAACTCCATTCGGTAAAGATGTGAAACATTTGTTTACTACAGATTGCCGACAGCCTTGAAACACTTTAACGGAGGAAATAACAATATTGTTGGTCCAGCCTGAAGCAGAGGACCAATAAATGGGGAATAACACTTGAATATGCATATAGAAATACTTGGAAAATTAAATTGTATCAGCATTTGCACTTCTATCATGTCCCTGATTCATGTCTCAAGATAGATACGTTAGTTAGATCTAATTTATTTCTGTAATCTGTATATTGTGTCTGCAGTTGGTTTGGTTCTTTCAAACATGAAAATATGATCTTAGATAACCTTGTGTTCGACGAGTCATTTCTGTTTGGACAAATGTGTATTTTACTTTGCAATTTCCTTCTTTGATGGTGCTTTTGTAGTGTAATCTTAAAAAGAGAGATATGCATGTCTTCACATGTTCTGAACAGACAGTCTCAAAGAGCAAGACAAAAGCAAACACCCCAAGAGTCCAGATCTTAATTTAACATTAGATCTGCGTTTCTACCGTCAGATGGTGGAAGCTGGGCGGGGCACGGAGGTAAATTGATCCCAGATTTGATGGAAAAGTCCTCGGTTGCTCGGAGGGATCAATCCAATGTCACCTTTTGAAGATATAGCAACATTGTTTAGCATTCAAAAAAGCAGCTCCTTTTTGAGAGCACAGAAGAGTGCAAATAAGAGAGCGGTTCATTTCTATTCCCCCCTAGTAACACAAATGCATCTTATCAAAAAAAATCCCAGACAAAGGCACAGCGAGAGGGCCCGGGGCGTCAATACCTGTCCCTAAACCTGAACCAGGAGAGTGCTGTCAGCCTCTCTAATTGGCAATCAATCTACACACACAGAAATCTTGGAAGACTTTCTGTTCACTTCCTTCCTCGCTCCTCCATGTGATTGGAAATAGAAAATAGAGAATCTGCAAAAACAATGAGTACATTATCAAAACCGCCTTGTGCTAAATAATTTGTGCCACACAGTTTGCAAATAAAGAAGTCAATACAACATGCTGCTCTCTGCTAAGTGCACTTAGCCATATCGAAAGAATGACACAGATTGTCAAATGTGACATTTCGCATTGATCTGACGCCACGATGACATACAGCTAATCAAGCACGAGGCGAGGAGAGGCTGCTGGATATTTAGTTGCCTCCAAATTTCCACCAGATACTTAATAAACCTCAACAGCGAATGTGTTTTTCCCCTCAGGGACCAATGATGAAATGTGAGATAAACACCCAACTGCCACACACACCCAACCCCCCATTTCCAGCATTAAAAGGGGGGTTAAGCCAAAATCACCCCTCGCTGGATGTGGGCCAGCTTAGCCACACACCTAGACTCTAGTGTAGTGAGGGGCCCCAGGAGCAGGGCTTAGGAGCAGCACGCCACCTCTGCTCTCAAGCCAGGACGGTATGGATGCTAATGGGGCAGCCCTGCAGCTCACCACCTGCATAATCTCCTCTAATACCCTCACCACCCGCAGCTGTTTACTTTTCCCATTTGCCTGAGTTATTCCTCCACACATCCACCGCGTTAGTGAGAGGATGCTCTCTGCAGCCACTTGTAGAGGCGAGACGTTTCAGCTGTTGACACCGTAGAAGAAGTTATTGTATTTTATGAGAGAGAAAGGAGTGAGGGAGGATAAACTTAGAGCCACCTGCTCATGATTATGCATGTCTGTGTGTGTGTGTGTGTGTGTGTGTGTGTGTGTGTGTGTGTGTGTGTGCCAGTGTTGCCAGGTGCTGAAAACCAAATAATCGCACAAAGACTTGTATTGTATTTTAAATCCAGTCTGAACATAGTTTGGGGTGCATATGGATCCGTGCTACAGGCTGCAGACTACAGGACACACTGTTCATCCTAATGTGCAAGCAGTAGCACAGGGAACAGTTTAGAAATGTTCTTACAAAACTTGAAGACGTCCTTAACAATTGAACCAAAGTAATACTATCAGACACAGTCGCAAAAGGTTTAATGGAGGCCACAGTGGCTGATGCAGGTCATCTCAATAATGTGATTGGATCATAAAAAGTCATAATACAATAAGGTAAGTTTAAGCAGCCAATTAACATTTCACTTTTACTATTGTTTTTCGGTCCCGCAATTTGACTGTTTTAAAATGCTCGCTTTGCTCTCTAGCCTCATTTTCGGCAGATGTTTTCAGCAAAAAAAAAACTGTATCCTACACAGCACCAACTGGCAGACACAGTTAGCCGCTAGCTAGTGAACATAATGGAGCATTTAGCATCTCAAGAGTCACACGTCTCCTTCAGGAGGCGGGGGAGACCAAAATGGAGCTTAAAGGGTCAGAGACCCAAATCTAAATGTTGCTCCATATCTGCTGGGTCATATGTACATATGCAACTGAGTATGTTAGTCGATTGTTTACAGCTTATTTCCACTGACCCTATTGGCCAGAAACTAAAAGTCGTTCATCACACAATTATTCATTACATGTCATGGATCGTGATTATCTGGATCGTAATACTACTCATAATATGAATAATATTCATTGAATATGCTGTAACTCTGTTACGTTGTTCATTCTGTACACATGACATCTATTGCTTCTGTCCATCCGAGGAGAGGGATCCTCCTCTGTTGCTCTCCTGAAGAGTTTTTCCTGATCCAATGTGAATTTGTGGTTTTGGGCTACACAAAATAAACTGAATTGAATTGAAATCATTAGAAATCTTCATGATGGTTTGATAAAGCAAAATGCCATTTGTCTTTAGCTTTTTTCGGCTTTATGTCATCGTGAATTCAACATCTGTGGGTTTTAAAATGTTGGTCATATAGGATACATCTCATAGACCAAAGGTCTGATTGACTTAACATAATCAACAAATTCATTGATAAAAAAAATAAAAATAATGAATTGCAACCATCGTGTTCAAGCCATCACACGTGAACATATCTGCTCACTGCTTCAGGCTTATTGAAATTCACTGGATAAGTTGGCCACTCCCACCGGACAAAAAAGGCAGCTCACTTGAGTTCTTCAAGATCGCCAAGATCCATTCTCACATTATCATGACTTCCTGTACGCGGCGCAATAGATTCTGCCGACAAGGAATCATATATTTACGAGAGCTTCTCGAGCCGCGGACACTGATCACCACAGGCGCAGCCAATTGCCCGTCTCACAGACACAGACTATCACCCGCTGTTCTTAAGTATATTTAGCGCTTAAGAAACTTATGGATGTGTTGAAAGCATTCATAATTATATGACAGTGTTATTAGTACACCATACATATCATTATTGTAGAAAATGGTTAAGGTGGATTCATGATGAGAATACAGAGAAGCACACACAATTTATTTTCACTGCTTCAATTGAGTGAATTTCTGATTATGAATAATACATACATACTGATCCGCCCATACACATATTCAAACTCCTAGTTATATGGTAATCTACACATACATGTATATACACATATATAGTACATGATACATACGCGCATACAATACAGATATCCTCATAAGTATATATTAATTCGTATACTACTTTTAAATAAATATAATCTGATTGAGTTGGGTGATGAAGCACTTATAATTTGCCAATACATTTCCCCAAAACTGACGCATTTAACTTGTCTGATATATTTGCGACGCTTGTGTCTGGCAGCGGGGGCGGTGTTAAGCTGCGTTCACAGCAAAAACGTTGGAAAAACGTTGGAATATTTGCAACGCGTTTGCTGTGAATGATTAAGGTCTTGAATTCCTCATATGGGTTCATGATCATATCCTGCTTCTCAGCAGAGAAATAAAAGAAGGTTCCTCTGAGTTTATTTGCCAGTATACTGTTAGAACATCGTGGTGTCAGTGCTCGATCATTAACCCTTCTGAAGAGGAACAGGCACGCCCAATTATCCAGATGACTGACGTCTGGTTAGAATTAACGCGACCGTTTCAGCACGGATCTGCCGTGGAGAAACCGAGTTAGCCTGACGTCAATCATCTCGCTAATTTAAGCTGGATAATAGGACATTTGCTCGACTTTGTTGAGCCAGGTACGAGAAATAGGGCCCAGAGGCTGTTCCCCATTCTGAGGTCCACTGTTATTGCAGCCTGTTGTTTAGCAGTCAATAGAGCAGGTAAGTGGCAGTGACTTGATGTTGTGGCACAAGCTACGTACAATCCCAGCAACACCTAATATCCTCTACACACTTCTCTTCTCACTAAGCTTGTGCCCACATGTGCGGCACACTTTAATGGCAATTACCCAGATAAATAAATAGGATTACTCTAAAATAACTCATCCTGCAGTGTCTAAGAAAAGTCTGTAATCGAGCAACAATAACATGTTTGTTGTTAAACCTAATGCAATAATGAAACACGGAGCTTGCGGCTTTTGGCTTGTTGGGCTTGTTTGATGAATATATTTGGGAGAGATCAAGGTATTTGGGTTTGTGGGTAAGTGGAAAACACAACAAGGAGGGATTGTAATATGGTAGTGCCTTTTGTATAATTAATAAAAACTATATTTCTCTGTTTACATACATGTATGGGCCGATCTGCCCGAGGTATAACGGACTGAGAACAACTTCCTCCTTGAATTGAATGATCTAATGTTTGTTTCATATCTTCACTCAGGAAAAATTTTCAATGCTCTACGCTTCCACACCAACCCTGTTGTTGGGCAAGCTTTCAAGCTGCTGCTGGATGATCAGTGTGAGAAGCATTGAGAGAGAGTTGCCTCCCTCATGGCTGAATTGGTTTTCTCTCATCTTCATCAAAGAAGCAACACATCGAGAGCTTTGGTGTGGTCAATATAGATGAGACCTAACGTTGCTTCTCAAGCTGTGCAAGACTTATAAACGATAGTAACTGAACCACATTTTAATCAGTGACTAAGACAAACAAATGCTTGATAAACTTTGATTCCAGGACTGCCGTAACTTCATGGTAGATACTGGCATACACTTTTAATTAAGCATTTATTTAGCTGTACTTATCATCGTCATTGTTACGGAATATGAGATGTGTGAGGAATTTAACAAATCCAAAATAATCTCCCAGCATACTGTTATTCAAGATTCAAGATGTTTTTACTGTCATATGCACAGATAACAGAGTTCACCTGCCCTCAGCCACTCCCATGTGTGTCCCCTGATTGATTCCATACACCTGTGTTTCCCCTCTCATATATATATATACTCCCCCGCTTTCCCTTGTCCCCTACCAGACTGTCTTTGTTCACCTGTGTGTTCATGTGTTGTGTTCCATGATGTACGCCACCTTTTGAGCCCTGGACAAGTTCCTAGTTTTGGATTTTTCCCCTCGAACGTGCCTCTTGTCATTTTCCTCTGCGCCTGAGTCTCTGCCCACCACACCTGGTCCTGACAACTAGGCAGTTTTCTGGAAAAGAAAAGCCAATAAGAACGCCCTCCCATCAAATAGTATTAATTAAAATTCGACACACTATACAGTTTCTAGCCATGTTAATCTTAAATGTAGTGTCTAAACATGCTAATGTTTGCCAGATAGCACCAAGCTGAGGTCCTGCCAGGCCCTGTAGCTCACTGAGCCAGTGGTGGAGCCCTGCTGGAATTATGATGGCCGTGTTTTTGATTATCATTTAATGACCTTATAATTACATTCCCATTTCAATGTGTCTCAGTAATTGTCCCAGGGGCCTTTAAAGTATATGGCTGTGGGCATAGTCTCTGCAGATACAGACACGCACACACTAATGTGTTATAAGTGATGATTGAGAGGGAAATTTTTTGTCCATACAATGTTTTGAAAAAAATGATTCTACTCATTGTGCCTTTTCTGGTGTGTGCCTAGAATTTGGAATAATTTACCAAAAAACGTATTCCGACCACTAATCATGTGACACATAAGTCATTATATAAAAGATAGCTGATTACAGGCAATGACACAGGCAACATTTTGTCGGTACTGGCGAAATAATATGGCTGAGCATTGTTGTTTCCTGCCGCGGTCTAGATTATCAATCACATGGTCAGAGTTCTGTGTGGACGGAGAGGTTGTTGAACCTTTGACTCTGGCACTAAATCCATGGCTGAGATTACTGGCCTCCAATATGTGACCCCGCTGAGCCACGGTGGAAGATTGCACATAAATCTCTGTGAGGTATTAATAAAGGGCTCGTTCTTCTCAGCTCAAAGCCTTTCATCCTCGCTCTGAAAAAACACAATCACCCCCACAATTGCACATACTTAGAATTAAGCACTGCGATCACGCATGTATGCAGACACACCTAAATCACACCTACACGCAATGAGATTGGACTTTTAATGCAATACAATAATCCATGAAGATATTAGAATGGATGAACTTCTGTTAAGGTTAAAGTGTTACAGAAGATGGTCACACTTTTAATTCCAAGGTCGCCCCAGAGGCATCATCTCAGTGTCGAGTGCACAGATGACGAGTGTCTCTGAAGATGGAGTTGGTTACCAGAGTGCGTCCTCACAGATGACTGTAGTGCAAATTCCTGGCCAATATGGCCACCTGCACCCACGTTGATCAAACTCTTCGCACGCGCAAACGCACACGTGCAAAATTCAAATGTGGCTGCACTCATATGCAAACACGCACGTTTTATGTAAATTTGGGTGTGCTTCAAATGCAAAAGGTCAAGCGGTGGTGAAATTGCATTCCAGCCTTTTCTTCCCCTGCCCTTAAATCACAGCATGTTAAAGGCACTCAAAAGTTTAAAAAACACAATATATATTTAAGTAAAAAAAGCACATGATGACATGTATCCCTCATGTACATGCTTTGCCATGTTTTCCTTCCATTGCTGATAGTAATATACTTACTTACAGTAAATGCAATGTACATTCATTAATCAATACATTACAGCTTCCAAACTGACGTTTACATCGAACGTTTACATCTACCTATATGTGTGTTTCAGTGCTACTAACATAAACATAAAACATAAAAAAAAAAAATCCAAATAGTCATTCAAAGTATTACATATTTAAATATAACACAAAATATGTTATAATACAGATTGTTGAGTGTACTTAAAAAAAGAAAAGAAACAATGAAAACCTCCCTGGGTCAAAATGGTATAGTCTTAATTTCCTCTACTATAAAGTCCATTGGATGCGCTCACTTCCTGTTTGGCAGTTTGGACCATTAACCAGCAGGTACAATGGATGGTTGCTCATGCAACAATTTAAGTTACATGACAGATAAATTAATTGTAGTGTAATGCATTAATAAAATAGTTGAGTGGTAATTACATTAAGAATGTGAACGATAGTGTGCATACTGAGATGACCAGAATATGTATACCAGAATGTTTGTTAGATCCTTTTTCATGTGGTGTGTTTTTTGTGTGGATCTGTACCAAATAAAGATATATGATGTGCAGGTTATACATAATTCAAAATGGCATTTTGACACACATCTTTAATAAATATTGCGCCTCCTGCGTTTTAAAAATTGCTGTGGGCCGTGTTGTGATTTCGATTAATTGCGCAGCCCTGGATGTTTCCTCACCGTCACGCAAATGCTGCGGTAATGTGTGTTTCATTCTGACAAATAGTGTGCTGAGAGTTTTTCCCTGAGCTTCATGTAGGTGGGAGTTAATCTGCCCGTCTGAAGCAACCAATCCATTTAATATCAGGGAGGGCATGGAAAATGTGACATTGAGCTATACTTCTAAAAGTAAGGGAGCCCATTATAACAGCAGCATATTCGAATGAAATGTGCTCACAGGCGTTAACGTTTCTCTCTGTGTGTGTGTGTGTGTGTGTGTGTGTGTGTGTGTGTGTGTGTGTGTGTGTGTGTGTGCGTCGGCCCTACGTGTCCACATATTGCCGTGTGTGTGGTTTCCAACATCAACAGACGCCTCGTTGCTACCCTCCGGCCCCCGTATGTGTGTACAGAGTCTATTGGGATCCCACAGAGTCAACAGAGCCAGACATACCTCCATGCTGTGTGTCTGTCTGCCTGCTAATCCTCACACTTCCCATCCCTCCCTTCGAGTTAGATATCAAGCATATGAAATGAACACACATCCCCAGTCGATGAACTCCCATTTAAAAGCGCGAGGCATTAATGCGAGGCCCTTTCTGCACTCCTCCCTCTGCACTCTGAGGCTGAGGAGAGGGAGAGAGAAGGGATGAAATGACAAGGCATAACTCCCATGAGCTGCTACTCAAATGATAGATTTGTAGTGAGAGAAGAAGTTAGGCAGAAGCATAAGGATATATTTCATCACCAAAGAAATGTGTCAAAGTGTTTCATCTCCCAAAAAAGATCCCTGCTGTTTCTTAAATAATAGAAGACCTCTGTAAGGCTCAAATTCCCTCTTGATAATGAAGCATGAAAGAATACTAAAATGCAATTTTTTTTCACAGTTACTAGAAAGATAAAAAAATAGTATCGAGCACCAGTGTGTTTAGCCTTTTAATTACTTGACCTATACTGCCTCATGTATAATGTATGTTTTTATATACTGCATATTTAGGCCTTGGAAAGACCACCTGCCAACCTGTCTGAGGTGGAATTTAAAGTTGTTTTCTCAGTGGCGTCCCTTATCTCTCACCATTTAGGTGTGTAAAGCATGGAGGCACACAAGGAACGTGGCTCACCAAATGAAAAAGAGAAAAGGCGTCTATTGGAATTTTGTCCTTGAAAATGGTAATAGACCAGCTGAACAGACAGCACCACGAACACCGGTATGAAACAAAATGCAGCAGAAGTGCCTATAAACTGAACTTAACATTTGTGGGAAATATCCAATTCCGGTCACATGTTTTTCATGCTTAATGATCCACATTCTCTCTTTGTTCCCCTCCAGTTAATGGATTGTCTGCGAGGTTCCCCGCAGGGCATCAATGGGTTCACCACTGAAGCAATAAACCTGGTATGTGCTTTCAAACTTTCTCTTTCCAGCATTTTTTTACCACAATCAGTTGGACAAGGAAGCAGGCTGACCTATAGCACTTGAACCACTGGACTCCTTACAGACGCTACCTTCGAAGGTCATCAAGCTTACAATGGGAACTGACACAGCTGATGTATGTCTCCCACTCAATAATATTGGGCTTAGTTGTGTGACAATTTTCCATTGCCCCTCTCACAGGCAGGAGGTTTCTTTTCAGAACGCTTTGTTGTTGTTGTTGTGCAGGTGCACAATATATGAGCCCTATTGCTTTAGCCAAGTTGCTTGTTAAATGAGGCATATTGTTACAAAAATGCTCATGCATTTGGGAATCTGGAGCACTTTCCAACCCGCAAACTGAAACAAGACAACCCAGTCAGTTTTTTTGTGGGCTGTCTAGATAACGTGATTCAACAAGCCATTCAGATTGGTCTCCCATTCCTATGTTACATGCAGACTCCTTAGAATATAGCACCCCCCCATCTGAGTCTCTCCACCGATGGCTTGCCACCAATCGGAGCAGAACGTGTGTTTTGGACAACGTGTGAATACAAGTATATTCAGACGGACAGTATTCGAAAAATTATGTGCTATTGAACATGAAAGCATGGAAACATGTTCTCGTAGAAACCAAAAATACAAGCGTGAACCAGGGAAGTTGTTGGCTGTGTAGCAAGTCTGACTATTATGACAGGGACCAGAGTTTTTATCCTTTCGGTCCTTAAATTAACCTGTTCAAACCGTAACAAAGATTTTTTGCCTAATTCCGTAGCTTTAATGCTGTGAAATTGTAGAGTGAGAACTATGAAAAACCTTGACATTGAGACGATCCAAGGTCGTGCAGAATTGTTCACTATTGACATTATCATCTGGCGATGTGTTCATGCTCCTCAATGCCTTTTTTCTCTCCAACCTACGGCGGAAGGAAAATGCAGCACTTTTTGTCCGGTGCATGTGTGCTTTGGCATGTTGGCGCCCCAGAGAGTCTCACAGCAGCTGTCGATCTTTTGTGAAGAAAGAGCTGGTGGGCAAGACGCTACCAGCTCGTATGCTGGTGGGAAGGAGGGAGGGCGCTCCGCCAAGAGGAGGGTGACTTTAGGGTCTCTGCTCAATGCAACAGCGATAGCAGACGTCTGTGTGGTGCCTCGGTCTTGTTCTGTAATCTCTTACTATCTGTTGAGATTGAATGGATCTTTCTGAGGGTCCGCGATAAGTTGCAGCACTATGACGATAAACCCGTGACAAAACTAAAGAGCGCAAATGAGCTCCACGAGAGCGCGCAAATCAAACAGGAGTAAAATCCCCGCTCACGAGAGCAACTTTTGCTCTCGCGCGAGCAAAAGTCCCTCTCAAAGTTGGAACCTGCTCGCTCTCGAAGCTTTAACCTGCTCGCTCGCGTGTCTGTTACCTGCTCGTGCTCGAGTAGATTTTCTTTTTGACAGTAAGTGGGCGGATCCAGTCACCATCGATCTCTACATCTAATTGGTTACAATCCTCGGTTTCGGATTGGCTGGAATGCATTTCTCACCGGCACACTGGGAACAATGGCGGATGAGAAAACACAACTGAAAGTTGACGTTCTCTGAATACTACTGTTGTTGAGTCACAAAATGTAATTTTAGGATGTTTTCAGGCGAGAAGTTAGTTATTTAAGCATCAAATCTGTGGTCGGTTTGTCCAGAATCAGTCGACTTAAAAAGATACGCCGACGGTTTGAGTTCCTGCTGAGGGACCGTGAGCTCCGCAGCACCGGGCCGTCAGCGCTCTGTCTGCCCGCCGAGAGCAGCCTGATCCCGGCAGGACTTTTTGAAATGATCCGCTGGCTCCGATTTCTCCGTAGCGGTTAAACATGAGATATAATTCGGTTTTGAGGATCTAACGAGCAATCTTTATTAGTTTATTATTTATTCACAGTAACGTTACATCAGTTTGACTGAGGGAAAGGTTAAGATTTATAACTTAAGATTTATAACTTAACTTTTACTTTAAACTGCAGCGGTGTCTTATTACTTTTGACCAAATTGTTTGCAATTTTATATATAAACATAGTTCTAAACACAATATATATACAATTATATGTATTTCTGTATTTGTTATTTTGAGTGTGTATGTGTGAGTTTACCTTGTATTGATTCAAGATTCTTTTATTGTCATATGCACAGATAACAGGCAGTTATTCTGTACAATGAAAAGCTTATTTTGCTGGGTCTTCCTAACACACAGAATTACAATAAACTTAAGGCAAAAATAAGACACAAAATATAGTGACAGTATTGCACAAAAATATGTATAAAGTGCACTATGCATTGCTACAATATCCAAAGTATGGCCGTGACATGAAGTCACAGCAGCAGGAAGAAACTGTTTGTCAGTCTCGTAGTATCTCTATTGATATTGTCTTTAATAAGGGATCTGCATGTCATTTAGTTTGTTGCATACGCCTAATAAATACCAAACAGTGTTTCAAGGCAGTTAATGTATCTTGGGTGTGTCCAAGTTAAAGAACTATTCAAGAAAGGGTCAAATACAATTACAACACAAGATAAAAGGACTAAATAAGAGGCACAGACCTTTTATTCTATTGGAGGCACCGCCAGTTAATTCCGTTTTTAGAATAAGAGAGCAACGATTGTAGGAACCATTATATTATATCATAGTGCCATCACTTTTAAAACTGTACCCAGGACCCTACCCATAGTACTACTACACCTAGCAGATTCATATAATAGTATAGACGTGTGTAACATAAATAAACACAATATATATAACATTATGTGTATCTGTTTATATATACTTATATAGATACACATATAATTGCAAACAATTTGGTCAAAAGTAATAAGACACCACTGTAGTTTAAAGTAAAAGTTAAATTACAATCTTAAGTTATAAATCTTAACTTTCCCTCAGTCAAACTGATGTAACGTTACTGTGAATAAATAATAAACTAATAAAGATTGCTCGTTAGATCCTCAAAACTGAATTATATCTCATGTTTAACCGCTACAGAGACTCAATAACAGTAGTATTCAGAGAACGTCAACTTTCAGTTGTGTTTTCTCATCCGCCATTGTTCCCAGTGTGTGCTGGTGAGAAATGCATTCCAGCCAATCTGAAGCCGAGGATTGTAACCAATTAGATGTAGAGATCGATGGTGACTGGATCCGCCCACTTACTGTCAAAAAGAAAATCTACTCGAGCGCGAGCAGGTAACAGACACGCGAGCGAGCAGGTTAAAGCTTCGAGAGCAAGCAGGTTCAAACTTTGAGAGCAACTTTTGCTCGCGTAGTGATGTAAAAGCGCTCGTCAAAGTAAATTACGCGCGCGGCTGTTTGATTTGCGCGCTCTCGTGGAGCTCATTTGCGCTCTCTAGTTTTGGCATTGATTTGCCTCCATACTGCACTGGAGGCATTAAGCGGATCTTTCTAAGACACCAGATTGCTCCAGATTTACTCCAATTAGCTGGCGAGGGAAAAATCCCATATTGGACACGGAGTCACTTTCGGTCCAAATTGATTCCTGCGCATATTTTGAGAGAATACTATTTTACCCATTGTGACTCTAGTTGTGTGGTCACAAGCCCTCAGTTTGTGCATGGAAAGTGGGGCTCAGGGGCCTCTTTAAAAGGGTCAACACTGTGGTAAAAGACTGGGCACGCCATGATTTACTCTGCAGTGGTCACAGGACAATGGTTGTTCACATACCAAGGTTGTAAGTTCATATGTTGTGATACTTAGTGCAAGTTTTATAGAGGCCTTTGTCTGACAATATATGGCACATACGGTTAGAGAGTCTGAGCAACTTTTGCTTTTTGATTTAATTGATCGTCACAAGACACAACTGAAGAGTAATGGGTCACGTTTGCTTGTTGATGATTGTAGAATTATAATGCAGCATCAATGCTGATCATATTTCCCCTGTTTCAAGGACGTGCTATGTATATTTTTCATGTTCTTTATCTGTAACGATGTGATTCTTAAGCTGATTCCAGCAGTTTCCATTAAAAGGCTTCCTCAGGCATTAATAGATGAAATTTCTAGATTGTATCAAAGAAAATATTTGCATACACTGTATGTGTGTGTGTGTGTGTGTGTGTGTGTGTGTGTGTGTGTGTGTGTGTGTGTGTGTGTGTGTGTGTGTTTAAAAAAAAAATGAAATCATGTTATTTTCCATTAAAATAAGTGTGAAGTGCTGCAGGGCGGGCATCAGACACATATTGTAAACATTCAAACAAAATATTGTGGCAGTGTGAGACAAAACAACACAGGATTAGGCGTGTAAAAACAAAGCGTCTTAAATTGGGAAATACTCAAAGCGTTTATCTCGACCACTTTTCCCCATATCTGGATTCCAACTGTTCCAAAAGGGGCTTGCAGAACGCTGTGAGAAGAGTTGGTGCTTGAAAGAAAATGAAAGAGAGCGAGCGCGAAAGGCAAATCCCATCCCTCCCTCCATACCCTGATTAATTAGTTCCAAGTTATCCATGAAAGTAATACACTGATAAGGCCAGGAACAAACAGAAGCCAATTACTAGCGTTTCCCTGTGAGCGCAGAGCTGCTGAACACCAGCAGCACTGATGGAAAACATTTAAGGCTGGGTCTTGTTGGCTGATTGGACAGGTGTTTGAGGGTGTTTGCGAGCGCTCTCTTTGCCTGGCAGCGCGCAGCACGTCTTTTCATCACTGAGCCAAGTACACAGCCTTATCAAGCTGCTCTCGTCGATGATGGGAGATGAGACCTTGCATAAAACCGTCAGACAACAGAGTGTGAATAAAGGGATCCTTGGGACCTGACCTCGAGGACAACACAAAGATGCACACACGCGCACACACACACGCCCGCCCGCGAAGCAAAAACGGCCTGGCTAACATGTCCGAGTAATAGCTCGTCATGTTAGTGTGCTTCTTTTGTGCTTTACACTGCTGTAATTCTGCTGCTGCAACACCATCAATACATCGATTCTGCCACCGCCATGCTTCACAAGCAGCCTTTGACTCCAGATAAGTGTTTTTCTGCAATAATCCAAACAGCTGGATTCTTCTGCCCACCGCATAATTAGGGAGGTTTAAAATATAAAAAGCAACTTTTCTTTTCTTTTCTTTTCTTCCTGTGGCGTAGGTGTGTCCCCAGACATCACTCACACCTTCCTCCCGATGCTCCAGCGGCGAGGGAGAATGTCTACAAGCAGGATTGATTTGTCACGGAGTCGAGCCACGTAAACTCGGCCATGCCCTGGGGGAGTCAACAAAGCCTTCACGCAGACTGGCTTGCCATTGGATGGGGCTGTCATCGGGAGATAATTGACTGTCAATTAGGTGATGGAGACAACAACGTTAGAGTCGGCAGGAAGGCAGTAAATCACTACCTGTCTGTCAGATGCCATCGACTACCCCGGGCCTCGTCATCATTCCCTCTCCATCTCTATTTCTAGCATAAGCACGATTCCCTCTGATGTATCCTGCTCTTTCACTTTCTCCCATGTCGCCTTGTCCTGCTCCTCTCCTGATGGTGTTTACAGTACGTATGGCGCCATTTTCGTATATGACCACCTTATTAGCCGCATCAAGACGAAATTGATAGGTTTAAGAGACATTAAAATAGACCAGTCCATGAGCTTCAGCTGGAGCAAACATACACGACACCATCTCCCAGAAATGAATTATGCTTTTGCACACGAGGCAGCAAATTCCTCGTTTTTTTGGTGTTGTTTGAGTGCTAATTTGTTTAGAATGGAGCGCTGATCCTAATCAAAGAGACTCAAGTGATATGGCAATTATCCAGGCTCATAATCAGACTTGATTCCAGCTGGAAAAAAATCTGTGCTAAGTGCAGCTTCCTGCAAACAACCTTTTTGTTTCTTGAGCTGTAAGCTGGGAGAGCTCCATATCATTAAAGGAGATAAATCTCACCTGGAACTAGTCTCTGTGTACGGATTCACCAGCTGAGGCCGAGATAACAGCGTCGGCCAACCTGCCAACTCTGAAGGAAGACTCGTGTTTGAAGGGAGAAATTACGAGTCAAGGAACACAAGAAGTTGCGAGTGGCGGCTGCGGGAGGTGTTCCCACAGAGCCGGGTGTATTGTTAAAGATAATGACAGTAGCAAGTGTGTGTGGGGGCTGGTGCATTATTCACAGTGTTACTGTTTCCATTTCATATTGCCAATAGCTGCATGCTACTGAAGGCCTCATCTTGTCTACAGAGAGAGAGACGGTAGTAAAATTCCCACCGAGACGCTGTGAATTCAATCAAGCATGAGCACACTTGAAGACAAGGAGGTCCAGATGCCATTTGAAATGCTGCAATCTTTTAGGAATCATTAATGGGACAGTTGTCTGGCTGGAGTTAAAGGAAGTGGACAGATTCTTTAGTTGAGAGCTTTGCATATCATTCTTACCATTTAATGACATTTTATGACCACTTTATTACAGAGATGAGTCTATCTAGCGTGGTCGCTTATCTAATTGACACACACACACACGCATGCACACACAGTGGCATTTGATGATATGTGCGAGATGATGGAAAGTTGTTGAGAAAAGAGACGAAATAATTGACTCGGCCCTCCCTCAGATGGGAGTGATATTCTTGCAACCTTGACATTCGAAAGTCAGTTTTGCCTTGTAGACATTCGATTGCTCTCAATTAACACCTGCAAAGTGACACTATACAGTCATAAATGCAATGGATGCCCACATTTCCCCTGCAGTGTGTCACTGCTCGAGGCAAACTGCTGGTTTTGATTAGCAGCAGCTCTGCCATACCTCTGATGAAGTGAAAGGTCTGAGCCCCTTTAACTGCTGTGCTGATTCCTTTTTAATGTCTCGGTTAATGAAATAGCATTTTAATCCAATTTGTGACACATGGACACTGCTGCATCTGTCCTCCATGCTGGCATGAAAAACATTAATTTTGTGAACCGAGGGAAGAGTCTAACATCCTGTCCTCTTTATCACCAAAGTGGAAGCAAAACGGGTGGGTTTTTTTATTCTACAACTTTTTTTTACGGTAGTTTCTTCAGCACCAGCATCTGTCACCAGACACCCGCAGCTCTTTGAGTTGTAGGTCGCTTTGAGTTGTCCATTTTGTTATGCTTCATCCGCGCCCTGCTCCTCTTTGTCCTGAGGAAGATAGCTTTTGAATTTCAGAGACAGTCGTGACTGCTCGGAAATATTTATGAGGCAGACAAACCCGAGCGCACAAGTCACTATGGAGGGAAAAAGAGATTAGTTTTTCACTTCTGCTAAAACATGAACTGATGTGCTTTTGCCACAGGCAACAGATTTAAATGGCTGTGTGTGTTTTTCTTGGTGGTGTGTATGTGTGCAGGTTGTGAAACAACATGGTCGTACACATCGTCTCTCTCTGATGGGTTACAAGGTCGATTGGTATATTTCAACACCCCTATATAATTTATCTAATCCATCCAAAAACTGAAGTGAAAAAATGACGAGTCGTGGTTTGAGCTGTAGATGCTCGTATGTGGATTTTATTACCTTTGAGCAGAGTCATGCTAGTGGTTTCCCCCTGTTTCTAGTCTTTATGCTAAGCTAACTGGCTGTAGCTTCAGTGCGCATAACCATATTTCACAAAATGTTGAACTATTACCAAGTAAAGCAAAGACTTCACACGAGTTCCATTCTAACAGTCCGCAGGCCATAAAGCTGAATAATATAACTTGCAGTTTGAATCTGTCATCCACATTGCTAACTGCTTTGTCGGCTTTTACATAATCTTATCTTGCAGAAAAAAAAGATGTGTTCCCCTCAGCTGCCCAGCTGCTTCCTCTGACCAACTTTCAATGGCCGTACATGCAAAGACTCCGCTGCGCAATCTCATATTTCCCCCTCTCTGACTCCGTTTTTCCGTGCTTGCTTTTGAGTTGATAAATAAATCTTTACAGAAGTATCCGGCTCTCTCCGGTCCTGGAGGCTTCAAAATCCATAACATTAGTTTCATCTCGCCCCTTGCTCACAGACAAACTGACAAGTGCAGAACGAAGATAAAAGCCGAAGTTATGTGAAAACATTATTATGTGAAAACGATTACATTGCATTTGAATGGGCTTTCCTGGAAAACGAACACCATATACTCTCCGAGAGGTCATGGATGAGAGATAGTTTTTTTCTTCTTCTTCCTGTATGAGAGGTTTCCAGGCAGACCTGCATTATTCACTCGCTCTTCAACAGCATTAACAGCACGATATCTGCACGAAACTGCTGCTGCAAGGTAAACAACGATCCTGATGCAGTACTGAGAGGAAGACCGTTAACGTGTGCAAATAATTGCACAACTTAATTCAAGAGCTCTTTCATGCATCTCCCTTTGACTCAAACTGCCACAGGTTTATTATTGTGCAGGCATTTCTGAAAGAGGGACGTCCATTATTTCTTGGATGCCTGAAATCAGAGTTAAAGCTGCAATTTATGGTTCCATGATTTCATTGATTAGATTTGTCTTTCTGTGCTTACAGTATATTATCATTTGCTGGCAGCATTAATGCAACATTTTCTTCAGTGTTAGCTGCTGCTAAATTATAGTGAGGATTTTGATTCAAGTCTCTCAATCTAGTGCAGATATTTCCAGTCTCATGCATAACTGACAAATGTAGCACTTCTAATCTGTGTTATTCAGCAGGGACAGAATTTTCTTCTCTGCACCGAGGTTTCCTGATTGAAAGAGATAAGTAAAATCAAATAAATCCACAGAGAACATATAGAGACTGGTTGTGGAGTACAACTCCACAGCAGCGATCCATTTGAAGATGGAATAAGTTTGTACCAAAGGTTTAATTTTTTTCACGACTAGAATCCTTTTGTGATCTATCCATAGCCCTGCGAGCTACTATGGAAATGGAGCCCAACCAGCCTGGGGCCCAGCTAAAGTTCTATCATCCAAGATGAGAAAATTTAGAGAACGTATCATTTGCGTGCCATTTTTTTGGGGGAGCTTTTGAGACATTTAGTTTTCTCTCAGCATACATAGCAGTGCCCACAAACAGTTTCACATTACAAATTCACTAAGGTATGTTTAAAAAACAGTTAATTGAGCTATTTTGAATAAGTGCCTGAGTCACATAAGCTAAATGAACCTCATTATCTGAGGTTGCAATCCATCCAAAAACCTTTTTTAATGCCCCCTAATCAATGAAAAACTAAATCTGCATCGCAAACCTCCCCAAAACCAGCAGGTTAACAAAGCATTGATATGAGAAAAAAATATTTGCATTGCTTCAGTCGGTGGAGGTTTACTTGCTTGATTTTTATCAGCTTCCTTGTTGGTATAAAATCGTTATCAGCTAACAAACCTCAAAACGATTTGAGGGGAGTTTGGAACCTCAAAATGACTGCGCATTACACCCCTAAATTGTCTGGCTGGTTGGGAAAACAATATGATTGCAAGCCACAAAAGTAATTATATTCTAACATTTCCTTTCAAATTCATTCTCTTTCCTTTCCTGTCTCTTTCTTCTTGGTTACAAAAAGCTTTCGTTTCCAACTCTCTCGGAAGAAGTTTACTGCAGTGAAAACAACGGTAGCTAAGAAAATAATCAGTGAGAGACGTGTGCAATGCAAGCTCTGATTAAAACACAACGTTTAGCACGACGAGGAAGCTGATCCGCTTCTCCTTTTGCCTCATCCACCCGAGGACAGTACTTGTCATGTGCGGGTAAATGTGAGAGCTCATATAAAGTGAAGGCTTCCAGGGTATTGCACCATCCTTTGAGTGAAATACAATAACTAATCTCAACAAATGCACTTGCGGAAAAAGACTGAAGTTTTAACGTTGTTGCTTCCAATTGGAAACACGAGGGGAGCGAATAAAACCCGGCTCATCCCTCTCCCGCGATAATCTCTGGCATGATCCACTGATGCGGCCGAAAAATGGTTGTTACAATGATGACAATCTACTCGCATACTGTATGAGAGGAGCTGGGGGAGTCAGATGCACTGATATTTAGTCAAATAAAACAAGAAAGAAAACCCTCTATACTCTGTAATGATTGAAAGCTTGTGATGATTCTATTTGGAGCTCGATAATAACAGGCTCTTCTTCTGAAGATCTTCTAACTTCGGAAAACATTTTTTAAAGGGAGCATGTGAAATCCCTCTTGCACAAATCAAACAGACAACACTGGAGGACCAGCAAAATAGTTTCCTGCTCAGTCTTGTTTGCTCAGGCAAAGTCACTGAACGCTGGGAAACACAACAGTCTTCTTTTGATCTATCGTGCTTATTAATTCAATCTGCCTGTGTGTCTGGCGTTGAGCATAGCCCTTTTTAAATCCCGGTGAAGGGAAGAAAAAAAAAAGTGGAGCATGCTCTTTGTTTTGTTTTTATATGAACATTTCTCACCCCTGATGACAAGGCAAACGTCTCAACATCGTCTATTGTGCTGCTTTGTCACTGACAAAGACATCAACTTGTGACTCGCTCCTTATTCACTGATGAGTAATGAGAGCTCTTCCCCAGCTGGTGCTGCAGTTGCTTCCACTGTTGTAGCGTCTAGCCTTCACTGGCAGGCCACGTCCAACATGCATCACCTCAGAATCAGCTCTGACACGGAGCGATTCAGCTGCATGTAGGGTTTAGTTACTGCCTACATGGGAAGATTATGTTGTGAAGGTATTCACTGTTATATAGGGTGACCAGACGTCCTCTTTTTCCCGGACATGTCCTCTTTTCAAGACCTAAAAAAAGCGTCCGGCAGGGATTCCAAAAACGTCCGGGATTTTGCTACGTTGGGGAAAATAGTTATTACCCCCTTACAAGTTTTGGAAATGGTATCTCCCTCACGTTCCACCTTCTTGCGCAAGAGAACTGTCATTGGTCGACCGATCTCAACGTAAATGTAAGTTCACAGCATGCTTATACACTACTGCTACCCCCCCCTGCGACGAAGTGTCCTCCTCCTCTCTCTCCTCCTCCACCTCAGATGAATTCAGTAGTTACTACTCATTAATTCAGTAGTTACTACTGGTTAGTTAAGTATTAGTTAAGTATGTTCTGTAACTGAGACTTCTGCCAGCTTTCCGCCACTGCAGTTATCTTCTCAACAGAAAAGGGAAATAGACGCAACACAAAGTGATAAAGAACATTAATATGATGGTGCTGGGGGGCCATGCCCGTCAGTGGCAAAAGTGTTCCATAGTATGTTGGCAGATAGCTACATATTATTAGGCTCGTTCGTTAGAGCTGCGCCTCGCCTGGAATCCAAACGAGTGCAGGCGGCCGCAGCAGGAGGCGTTGACAATAAACTGTGATCAAGTCGGACAGTTTTAGGCTGCCTTCAAAGTACACACAGGAAGTCACAGAAAAAATGACTTCCTGTTAGTTCCGAACTTTTGTCTACTTGTAGTTTACAGATCACGTTTGGATTTATTCATATGTGTTTATAAATATATATTTATGCAGAAATATGTGTGTAGCTGCATCCTTTGTCTGCCTGTGAAATACATTACTACTGGTTTAGATACTATGTGTTAAATACGATTTTGTATTAACAACCACACAAGATATGTTTTTAGATCAAACATGAGACTAATAATCAACAATCCAGAATCAGAATCAGCTTTAATGGCCATGTAAATTTGCACATACATGGAATTTGACTCCGGTTTCACTTGCTCTTCGTACTTTTTTTCACACACAATATACAAGATAAATATAAAAAATATAATCCAGCGTTAAGTATTACAACTACACATAAAATAAGGATTTTCTACAACACATGGTGTTTGCTGTCAGATCTAAGAGCCAATCAGCTTTCTGATGTGGCGACAGCCAGGCGTTTCCCATCATGCACTGGGCCACGCAGTCGTTGGATAGCTACTGCGGCGGCTGACTCTGAAATCGTCGGACACAAATCTAACCGGCATGCATTGTGCGCCGATCGCCGCCGATTGATTCTGCGCAGAACTGGCTCATCTCGAACGAGCCTAATGATTATGCTAGCTAGGGCTAGCTCGCTAGCTAGCAAGCGCGTCACTGGTCCAGAGATAGGCACTGGCACGCGCCACCTCAGTTGTAAGTAGACCAATCCAGGTGATAGCGAGATACTCATAATCAATCATTTGTACCAGCAAACTGAGAAACATGCCACCACTCGTGCTACTGTGCAACAGCTAATAGTAATAATAATAATAATAATAATAATAATAATAATAATAATAATAATCTGGCACGGATTTACGGAGGGGGTGACACGTCATCAACGTGGGACACGTGTTTCTGCGAGGACCCGGTATGTCCCACCAAGGTGCCCGATCAGAAAGTCTCAGTCCCATCACCTGGCCGGAGTTATTTCTGATCGGGCACCGTGGTTTTGAGGGTCTCACGAGCAATCTTTATTAGTTTATTATTTATTCACAGTAACGTTACATCAGTTTGACGGAGGGAAAGGTTAAGATTCATAATTTAAGATTTTAATTGAACTTTTACTTTGAACTTCAGTGGTGTCTTTTTACTTATGACCGAATTGATTGCAATTATGTGTATCTATATAAATATATAAGTATATATATATCAAATACATAAAAAAACATATTAATTAATTGTTAATTACAATTAATTATTACATATTAATAATATATTGCATATATGTATATATTACATATACATATTAAAAATACAAAAAACATATTAATTAATTGATAAAGCAGGGTATGGTCCAAGGAGATCAATTACAGTAAAAAGGGCTCACATCGCCTCGATCTTCACACTTAATAAAATCAAACTGCTCCCCTCCTATGCAATTATTCACAGACTCACAAAATACCGCATAGTGTCCTCCTTGTTGGTGTTGTGGATATGGTCACCCTAGTTACAGAACATACTTAACTAACCAGTAGTAACTACTGAATTAATGAGTAGTAACTACTGAATTCATCATGACATTTATTAATGCTTTCTAAAGCATAGTCTACACTTTAGATTAAGTCATAGAACATGCTTAGCTAATACTTAACTAATGAGTAGTAACTACTGAACTAATGAGTAGTAACTACCTGATTTCATCATGAATGCCATCATTGTTTTAATCATTTACTAACACTTTACAAATCATCTTATTAATCATCTATAAGTCATGAATACTTAATTTACAAATGGGGAATTCATCATTTATAAAGTATGAAACCATAGCTTATTAATCAAGAATGAAACATTTATAACTGTGTTTATGAATGAGTTACTAATGAGTATTCATGTTGGAATAATGCTTTATAAATTATGAATTCATTGTTTATTCATGCTTTACTAATGCTAAAAAGTGTCTACTTATTATAAAGTGCTACCAAATGGTTAATAATCTCTGGGATCACGCGCATTCGTTCAGAACAGAAGGATGGATCTAGGGCCGTTAAAATGGCGGCTCGGGGTCCTGGTGGCTTAATGCTATCATCAGCTAGCCAGGTTATGAGTACATTAGCACTGCATGTGATTCATACGAATGAAAAGACTGGAGAGACAGTGAGTGTGATTACTGACAGCGGCAGTTAAGCTGTGCCCGACTGAATCAATATTATTTAGTTTAGCTATTATTGGTGTGACCCCAATCCGCCCTTTTAATGGCCTGGATCCATAATCTTCTTTTGTCCCACCGGAATATTAACCATTTCCCAGCCATCTCTTCTGCTGTTGGTGCAGTTTACTGCCATCTCAGTTTTGGTGCTCAGCTCAGCGATTACTGACAGAGTAGAAAAGCCCACAGTAGAGAAGGCTGCCAAAGCGGTTTTGTACTCTCAGTGTATCTCCCAGTAATGTTTGTAGACAAGAAACCAGTCTATATGCTGTTGAAATAGCTCAAATTATGCTAACTGTTTCAACTGTGAGTATAATTAATTACGTTTAGCTAGCTAGTTAAACTTGCTGGCTTAAAGTAGCCTCATGAATTATGCTAACAGTTGAAATAGTTGTTGTAAAAGTAATGCATAGATGGTTAAAATAGCTAAAAGTAGCCTCAAGAATTATGCTAACAGTTGAAATAGTTGTGGTAAAAGTAATGGATAAATGGTTAAAATAGCTCAAAGTAGGCTCATGGGTTGAAGTACTTAGGTAATAATGAGTAGGCGAATGGCAAATATAGTTTGAAAATAGTTAGTGATAGTTGAAATATTTCATCAAGATTATACTCTATTCATAAAAACATATTTAGGCAGTGTTGAAGGGGTACTTTAGCTCTTCTGATATAGCTCTGCGGGTACAGACAATATTGTTGTAGATTATACGCCATATAAATGTGAATTACAACCCACTAAAACTCTGTTAGACTGCATGATTGTGACTATTAAAATAATATAACGGCACAGTGTGAAATGTCAGTTTGTCCTGTACCTGCATTATTCTGTGCGTGAAAGGCTCTGCATTTATGCTCAATAACCATGATGGTCACAGCACAGAGAAAGGTGCACTTTCCGGCTCGCAGCGATGAGAAAACTGCAGCCACAAATTTCAGAGCTGCTCGTCCGTCTTTCTAGCGAAACCACCTCCACTCCATGACTCAGTCTGTGTTTGCTATTGTTTTAAGGACAATTCAAGCATCTCAATTACTGGGCCAGTTCTCTCAGGTTGTGGAGGGTTTTTGGGAATATGAATCAGACTATAGTGCTTCACGTTATATAAACCACAGAGGAAAGAAAAACGTGTTTTGATTTTAAGAAAGGACATCCTTCCTTTCCGATTTATTTGTCATTACATTTGAACATTTCTTTATTTGTACTATGTACATGTTGCCTTCACACAAGATAGGAAAAAAAAATTCCCAAAACATAAACGTAAAAAACAAAACAAAAAGTAATCTTTAATTCGGCTTAAGAGCACGATACAAAGAGAGCACTACCGCCCTGGCATTGAGGAATGCATTGAGCGATCGTCTTTGTTGCGTGGATGTGTACATTAACTCATCACAATGAGAAGGAAATAACAGCAGTGAAACCTGCGTTGTAACACATTGCAGGTTGCCAAAGAAGCCAGATTAAAAACACATCATTTTGAATGACACACTACATAACACAAAGCATGTTCATCGTTATCGTCAATAAAACTTTCTCCAAGAGATGAAAGCAGACGCACAGAGTCTTTCGGTATAGTTACAGTGATGGTGATGATCTGTGCGTACGCCAACGTGGAATCAGCGGGATCTTGAGTTGCCACGGGGAACATGTGGACCGAAGGGGGTCGGTGGTTGTAAGGCCAAACGTATACAGTGTAATGACCGGCTTTTCAGATGAGCAGAAACTCAATGAGGTGAATAACAGGGCCCCGAACAAACACCGAGAAATCAATCGGCATTCAGCTTCCGACTGCCTCTTTGTTTATTCAAACAGGCAGCCGAAAATATAATTCAAAAGAAAAGCTTGGAGTCTTTGCTGCAGTTTTTTATTTAAGCAAAGCACACTGGAAACTTCCCCTCGTGGAGAGCATGGGCAAAAAAATCACTCTTCATTAGTACGGCAGAACCGACTTGCACGGTTATTTTTAAAATGTTCTCTGAGCCGAAGATGTGTTAATGGATTGTTTACTTGCAGGTTTTGACAGCAACCAGCGACGCCAAAAGTGGCTTATTAGTGAAATTAATGTGGTTGTGCTATTTTAGGGCTCTGCTCCAGAGAGTACACATTCCTTCAGAAAAAAAAGTCATTATCAGGGAGCTAATTGTGCACCATGAATGTCAGGTATGACTAATGCAGGCCCTGACGTCACCTCTTGAGGCTTGAGCTAATGGCTGCCTGGGTCTACAACACAACAACAACATCTCTTTAATCAATAATCCCTTCATACAAAGAGAATCTGTGAACTTGAGTAATAATTATTGACATTCTAAAGGAACAAATTGAAGTCTCAATGCTTTATTACTGTGGAATATCCTCTGTTTTAATAGCCAAATTAGGGAATGTGATTTTAAGCATTGCACAAAATATGAGTCTCTTCACAGCCTGATCAATTTTAATTGAGACTTTTTTTATTATGATCTGACAAAAACAAGTTCTACATCCAATCAATCATGCGTAGCAGTATACTGCTGGCATAGCTAGAGTCATGCAAAGAATAATTGACCACAGATAAATTCAAAGTTGTCGGACTGCAACACTTTGTTTATATGCACAACCCTGGAGGATATTTCCAGCTATGTCTCATGCATAACTGACAAATGCAGCACTTCTAATCTGTGTCATTCAGCAGGAACAGAATTGTCTTCTCTGCGCCGAGGTTTCCTGATTGAAAGAGATAAGTAAAATCAAATATACCCACAGAGAACATATAGAGACTGGTTGTGGAGTACAACTCCACAGCAGCGATCCGTTTGAAGATGGAATAAGTTTGTACCAAAGGTTTAGTTTTTTTCACGACTAGAATCCCATTCTGCCTTTTAATTACATTATTTACCTGATTTATAACTTGTGATGGCTGATGTTTCATTTCACACTGCCTTTCCAGATGTAGTGTTTTTTGGGAGACACTGCACGCCGGTTTCCCCTGAAATTTCGGACCATCTGGCCATCTAGCATACGGCCCTTTACTTCAAAAGGCTCGACACATGAACATTCCTTAAAGCAAGATCAATCAAGGTGCCTTCAGACAGCAGGGAACACAAAAAGACAAACATAAAAAACAAAGCACATTTGCATGTACGCAGGCAAACCATATCTGGCGTGAACAGATATTGTTAGATTCCAGGGCATGTCTTTGATGGATGGACACCTCCTTGGAGGTAAAATACAGGCCTGAGGCTCCATCGCGAGTCTTGTTATTCATGCCAGTGCATATTGTTCACTGAGACAGAAAACGGCCTCTAATCATGTTTGATCATGTTTTTTTCTCTTGGAGCTTTATTCTTCTTTTTCTAATCAATGGTTCTGTTTCTCTGAAGTTTCTCCAAAAATGAAAGCACTCCTTTGTCAGGATTGAAGACAATGTTGAGTGTGGTCATCTACTGTGAGGCAGGTAGCCCAGAGACAAATGGCAGCCTTGTTATTTTTGAGTCGATGAGGGCAGCTCACGGTCTAGACAGTCCTGGGTGGCACACTGAGATGACGGGAGATACACGGCGAGGCTCCAATTTTAAGTGCAGCCTAAATGACGACAACATAGAGTTGGTTTAAGAGTGATGTGCATTGATTTCTGACCCTCCGCAACCTCTGCTCTTTAATAATTGCTGAAGTGAGCAGCGTTATTGTCTCAGTCGTTCCTCCTCAGCGTGTCTTGAAAGTAAAAAAACAGCCAAAAGAGGATGATGTCAACTGGGGTTAAAGTCAATGGGATGCAAAACTGAACTCCAACATGGAATACATCCATTACTCAAACCCTCTCCCTGTCTCAACAACAACAACACAAAACCCATTCTCTATCCCCAATTCCCCTTCTTCTCACCCTCCAGCTTGACCTCTCTCCAGTCAGTGTGGCTAATCTTGGCTGACTGGGGGCCTGTGGGGAGAGGGAAGCTGGAGAGAAACGAAAGGCGGAGGGAAAGACTGTACATCCTCTGAAAACTTTTCCACGAAGTCTGCAGGAGCAATGCCGATCCCACGAGGCGGTCGTTCTCTACCTGGGCTCCCCGGAGGTGTTTTGGAGGGAAGTTGCGTCTGCTATATGTGTCCTGGTTTAGAAAGGTAGGCGATAAGAGCTACCACCACCCCCACATACACACCGGTGCCTATAGTGATGGAGAGGGCGGCGAGGAACAAAGCACGTCTGGAGGCGATGTTGGCCAGTGGGAAGTCACCTTTGTTCACTGCCTTGGTGGTCTGGGAAAGAGGAAATGCAAGAGAAGAAGAAAGTCAGATACAGTTTAGAGGGGGACCTCGGGAGAAAGGGTGACCTATTTTTCAAAAGAACTATAATTACAGAAGCTGTCTATTATTTTTGTGGTTGTCTGAGGAAAATATGCAACTGGAGGGGAGGGGGTGGGCCCATTGACCGAGCTGCTCAGCGCAACCCAGGAGGGCTCATCATGCATGACGGGACTAAAAAATGGCAATTAGTGTGAAAATGTCAACGACTGGAGGTTCTGGTCATATCGGCGGGTGGCTCTGAATCATAAATGACATCTGAGAAAAGCAGATTTATCATAATTAAAGGGAGAGGAAAAAAACACTGACAAAGAACCGCAGAGATTTAGCAACAAAACATCTTTCACAGTCGGACACACAAATAATATGGAGAGTCCATTTCGACAGTGCTGCTATTGTTTGGAAACTATTATGGAAGATATGGATAATATGTCAACAACTTGTGCTCAAAGGTAAAAGATGAACATTGTTATGCCTTTTGAATCATTAAAAAGCAGGTTCTTTGTGTGCTCTTTTGCATGAGACAACAACCCCCATCAGCATGACCAACTTACCAAGTATTTAAGGTTATAGTGCATTTTTACAACCCCCTATAGGCACATATAGATCCTCTGTGTGGGTTGTTGTATTAACCATTCTGCTTAAATAACAGTTTGTTTTACTCAGACTGACCGCAGTAAAAAACAACTTAAATCTTTTAGTGCAGTTAAAGGGGACACTACGAGTGTCCCCTTTAACGTTGCATGTCGTTTATTATAAACAATTGCCAGAACTATTGATCACAGCAGCTTTTAACGATCTCCATACGATATTCAGAGCGTGGATATAGCGGTAAACAACTGTTTCCAAAGTAAAGATATCATGGAGTAATCTACCTGAGCAGGCAATGAAGCTGCTCTCCCTCTGTGTGTGTTCTCTTCTCTGTGCTTTCAGTGCATTTTAGTGTATGTGAGTCCCTCCGTTATGCCCCACTGGCTGAATCATAGGACAGTTACAGCTGATAACGCCATCCCAACCAACACCGTTGTCCCTGACACACAGTCACTCCTACTCCGGTTTCCCTAAGGTTAACACTGTTAACTACAAGCTGTCGGCTCAGCCATCTCCACGTCGAGGGCGTGTGGAGGCCGTAGATATGTTCTGAATGTCCAAACAAGCAACTTTTAAAATAATTTGATATTTAATAACTGGTGCCCTATGAAGTTTCTCTTGTCAACAGTATTTCGATCCAGTATTTAATCCTATTAAGACGGTTCGATAAAGCATTAAGTCCCAGTTAATGAGTGAGACGGAGGAACTGAGCTGACCTTTATGAACCAGATAGGACACATCGGCTAAAGTGATGCTTTCAGGGCTCTTGAAGCTTGTATTATTCCATACCAGATATGAGTACTTTGCTTGAAAATAAAACAATCGATAGAGGGTTCTCTTGTTTATCCTGCCTGTTGTTCATGTGTTTACACGGCTGCGTGTTCTGAGTGTCTTCCAGCTGTCTTACTATTCCAATGCACTTGCTTGCCATGAGGGAAATGGAAAGAAGAGAGTCTCTGTTTTTGATTTGTTGTTTTCATTCATAAAGCTGAATAGAGTGGAAGAGTTTGAATTGTTACAAAGTCCAAAAAAAGCCACTGTATTTCTTCCTCCAGTGTCTTCCCTCCTCAACTAACTTCTGTTCTATTTGACTCTGAATCACATAATAATCTCAAACTAATGAGATGAGATGGTATCAATGCACAACTATAATGTATTGTACCTATAACACAATACATTGGTCACACATTTTGAGCTGAATGTTTGCCAGAGCACTCTGAAATGTAATTTGTGAGTTTGCAAAATGACCTTCTTTACTAATGATAATGGAGCTGATGGTGTGTGGATGTGATGAAGCAGACATCAGACCTCCAACTCGGAGGCCACGGTCATTTCTTGCAAAAAGCAAGCCCCATTCATTTTGGAAGTGGAGCTGGAAAATAAAAGACAAGGTTACGTTTCTTGTTCATGGCTGAGGTTAAGAGGAATTGTGGCTGCTAGTGGGATGCGGTCTGCTGTGATGATGATTTTTTATCTGGCAGTGGTGATGAATAGAAAAATAAACACCAAAGCAAGGCGCTACACAAATCAACATTTGATTTTTGCTCTCAGACTGTGTAGAAGTGGATCAAATAAGGTTTTCTCTGCAGGATGCCTAACCTTGCTCATCGTCACAGAATGAGGACTTTGGAGCCGAGCCACTGCTTTTCCTCATTTAGAGGAGCCAGCTGGTTCAGGTACCTGACCCTGTTGCTCCTTTATTTTTAGCTGTGCTCTGCACGGCTAACTAAAGGGAGAGCCTGAGGTAAATGGAGAGACTAGCAGTTAATATTCAATAGCTCATAAATAGGCTACATGTCAAACTGTTGTTTATTTTTTTCAATTATTATAAAGATGTTTTCATTTTTTTTTTATTAATATTAATATTATTGGAACACAATACTGTATTATGCATAGCCTTTACATTTGCACTACAGTCATGCAAACAGAAAAGAGCATCCACTTCAGACAGTGAACCAACTCCCATCCAGACTCCATTTCCCCCCATATGGCTCTGCATGCTTGTTCTTTTTGTCTGTACTTATCATCTCACAGTCTTTAAGCACAGCAGTTTATCACCAGAATAATAAATAAATAATAAATGTAAAAAAAAAGCTACATTTTCCATTGTCAGTGTTGTCATACTGAAAAAACACTACGCATAAGGTCTTTCCCCCTGTGCACCAAATGTTTCATTAGTGTTGAGGCTTTAGAAGACAATGTCTAATAGTCCAAGACAAACCGCCAGATGAGAGCCAGAAAGAGACTCTTTAGACAAAAGACCAGAAAGGTCAAGAATAAAAAATAAAGCCTTTAGCTTCCATGTCAATACCGTAATTATTGAAACAAAAGAACAGTTAGTGGAACCTTATGGGAAATTAGGTTGAGGTTTGCTTTCAGGCGTTTTGATTATGTATTACGACCCCACAGCAAGGTCTCTAGAAAGAGCGAATCCTAAAAAAAGTGACACTGGATAGTTTAATTGTCCGCATCACTGGCAGGAAGCAGAATTAAAGGGCACATGATACTTTTCTCCACCGAAAACAGTTATTAATCAATTGCTTTATTCAAAATGTTCTCCACCGAACACAAATAATTAAATATCAGCATGTTTCTGCTCTTGAGGGTCATGACTCAAAAACACTCAATATAATGATACTATAATGTGGACAAAACAGATGAGTGTGTGTGTGTGTGTGTGTGTGTGTGTGTGTGTGTGTGTGTGTGTGTGTGTGTGTGTGCATGCGAGTGCGCCTATGCTCTTTCCCCTGTCAGCATCAGCTGTGTAAAATGTGCCGTATATACAGTATGTCGTTTTTCCTTGAATCCCCTTGAGAGGAAAATGGTGAGAAGCATGAAGGCTTTATCTCCACAACCTTGACAAAATGATTGAAATGTGGTGTCATAGAAAAGCAGATAACATCACAGACTTCGCTGCACGGAGACTCGCATTGCGACGCGCTCTCGGGAAGTCAATTCAGCACCCATAACAGGTTTTTCTTCTCAATAAACGGCCCACAAAGCCACGAATGTCTCTCTTGCTCTCTCCCTCTGTGTCTGTCTTTCCACCTCTAACACAGAGACATACAAATACATGAACTGTTAAAAAATAAATAATTAGCTCATCAATTTCCATCTATTGTGATGACTTGTGTGCCGTAAAATAACTTCAGTGGAGCTTTATTAACATCGTGAAAGGAATCGCTGCAGCGCCTCAACTCTGCCTCCCCCAGCACAGATGTCTCTGAGCCGAGAGAAATTCATCAGCCTCTCTAAACAAAACACTCACCCTATTAGTGGCAATAATTGAAACTCAATTCTGCTTCTCTATCAAATGCTCCGAGCTAATTCCACCCCCCAGACATTCCCGTTATTTTAGTCATTATCAGGTGTGTGTGTGTGTGTGTGTGTGTGTGTGTGTGTGTGTGTGTGTGTGTGTGTGTGTGTGTGTGGGCGATGAACGCTGCATCCTGAAATAGTAAAGCACTGTTTGCCGTAAAGACATACACAGAATTAAAGATGTAGTCTTTGGCAATATGGGATATGAGGCATAAAGCAGCATATGAATGCAGGTTTATTGTCTTTGCAGATGCCCTCCCTCAAACTCCTCTACGTGGGAGGTCATGCAGCGGCTCTCTCTGTCTTCACAAGGTCCGACCTTCCATTTAGACAAAAACACTATCGATCTGCCGTCCACGGACTCTATTACAGCCGCTAAGCTGTTGCAAATGCCCTCGAAGTAAGTAGCCGAGCTGATGCGTTATCAATTCTAAACCTATCGTCTCAGCTCAATCTGCCTCCCCCTTGTTTAGTCCCATAATGCATCTGCATGCGCTGCCCGACGAAGGCCGAGAGTAGCAGCGACAAAAACGGTAAAGTTGGGAAAGGGAGCGTTCAAAGTTTTTAAGGCTAGATTCTACATCAATGTCACAGACCTTGCATGCGACGTGATTAGATCCACATATTGCACTTTGATTTTGTTACCAGGAACAGATCCCTACGCTCTTCTCTCAGATGGGGCAGAGTTCACAAGTTCACTGTTAAAAACGTACCATATCCTTGCGCTAAATCCTGCAGAATTAATTAATTTAGTTTGGGGGTGGGGAGCGCTCCTTGAACGATTGAATGAAATGGAGACCAGTGAAGTGGGTTATTGAGCTATAAAATGAAGCGACTCCCACTATATCTTTTCCTTGACAGGTCTTCTGGACGCCACCTTCTAAAGGAGGAAGATTGGCAGAAAAGTCATCCATCCCTAAACACAGCCATCACTTCCCCGTAATTACCCAGGAAGAATCAAATTAGCTCCTGACAAGATAATTCACTGACTGCCTTCATCTGCCTCGGACGACTTCCCCCCCACCACCCACTGCGGATAAGTCGGCTAAATGCTCAAGCTTTTGATAAGAATTCATTGTCAAAGGCAGGATAATTCACTGAAAAGCTTCTCTGTCTGTAGTGTGTGCACAGTGTGTGTGTGTTTACATGTGTGTGGCGGCTAGCCGTTGATGGCGCACTTATAAGAAAGAGAATCGAATAGTGACATACGAGTAGCGATCCCTCGGCTCTGTGGTTGACGGACAACTCATCAGCGGAGTTGTTTCCCACACAACTGCAAAGAGGAAGGAAGTCCAGTTGGTGCCCATTAAGACAACTATTATGTGCGGATTGCCAATGTCGGCTTCAAAACGAACAGCGGTGCCTTGTCACGCCGTGACAGGTCGCACTCTGAGTTCACACTGGCTTGTATCTGTTGTCTCTACAGTTCATAGCAGCGTGGCGTTATCTCTCTGTCAAAGTGAATATCTCTGGCAAGTCAATATTGTGTTGTCTATTACCCATTAAGGGATTGCACTTTAAAGCTCTCGTGAGATCTGATATCTAAACCGTAAATAAAGACAGTTAAGGTTAAACAACAGTTCAGAAAGATGCACCGTTTAAAAGTTTCCGAGAGAAAATCCAATGTTGTAAAGTATTTCTCACTTTTAGTGTGTTTTCATGCATTTCCCACAAATACAACAGCTTAAACGACAGCTCGAGCACGGCTGTTTACTGTGTCTGAGTGCTCATCGCCTTTAATACGTCGGCACACCTGTAATTGCCTTCATGTTCAATCCTCTTGAAAACACGACCAGTTCAAAGGCTGTCTCTCTTCTTAGTATTCTTATCGCCGCCTCTTTTTTTGGGAGTTTGCAAATAAGAGGCTTGAAAAGTGATTAATACGCTCTTCGGAAAGGTGGCTTTCGGCCTGTTTGCAGAGCATCAAGCAACCATTACAGATTGGCCTTGATTTATTGATCGGTTGCCCAGTAAAAAGAGGCCTTGCGTTGGCAGTAAAAGTCCTTTTTTATGTGTGATAGGCCTTCATCTTTTGGTGATGAGTCACAGAGCTGAGTATGCGCATGTCTGCGTGCATGTCAACAAAGTGTGTGTGTGTGTGTGTGTGTGTGTGTGTGTGTGTGTGTGTGTGTGGGAGGATGTACCTGCCATATGTTATACCTCGACAAACAGACACAATATCATTCAACAACATGTGTGACACACGACAATTTTTTAGGGCGTCGGCATTGTGTTCGTTCGTGTGTGTTTGTGTGTCTGTCCTCACCCCTTGTGAGAAGTAAAACGCTGCGATCCCCAAAGGCCAGAAACAGCACAGCATGGAGAAGATGGCCAGGCCCAGGTGGTCTCGTGGAGGGACGACAATGAAGTTGTCCTCGCTCTCGCTGTCGCTGGAGCAGTCCGTCTGCAGAGAACAACTCAGGTCAAAACGCACATCCGGTTTGTGTCCTGAACGTGAAGTAATGAAATGTTCCAATTCATGAGTGGTGATGTAGCAGTGAACAAACAGGCGCGTCCAGCTACTCTCTCACACCGACGTAGTTTGACATTTTGGGGAATAGAAGAGTCAATCGATACCTCAGTCATGTCTATACGGTAAATGTAATACTACGGCCAGTAGCCGGTTAGCTTAACTTAGGTTAGCATGAAGACAAGAGGAAACAGCATGGCAAAGGAATCTGCTCATCAGTTTATTGAAGGCTCACTAATTAAAGGGACAGTTCACCCCAACATCAATAATACATATTCCCCCCCTAGCTGTAGTGCTATTTATGTATATAGATTGTTATGAGACATTGGCTGTAGAAATGTCTACCTTCTTTCCAATACAATGGGACTATATGGCACTCGGCTTGTGGTCGAAGTGCCAAAGTACCTGTTGTTCTTGGACCAAAGTTTGGCAAAGTCTGTGGATTATCTTGAATAACTGGGTCATGATTCCTGGACAGAAACATTGCTGTTGAGTTTTCAAATGTGTTTTAATTTTTTTTGGCACTTTGAGTACCACATTCCAAGTGCCATAAAGTCCCATTATATTTGAGAGAAGTCAGACACTTACATATGGCCGATATGTCCAAAACTAGGCAACTCAAACAAAAATGAGACTGAAATAAGTATTTTGTCGTGTTTTTAATTTTGGGGTGAACTTTCCCTATGAAATTATATTTATATGTTGATTGTTTAGTCCTTACAAAAGTGTGAAAATGACAAGTCATGGTTTCACGAGGAGGTTATGGGCGGAAGTGGCCACCTCACGGCCAATAAATAGTCTGGTACATAATCCCCCATAAAAACACAATGTGTCATATTAACACTCCTGCGTTTATATGGATTAAATAAACAAGATACATTATGTTCATAACTTGGCTTTCGAGGTGCTGGTAGTCTGATGTTGTTAGCATTGGGCAGTGTCCGTCTGGCTTATTTTTTGTCTGCTTCCAGTCAGATAACTGGCTACTGGCTGCAGCTTCATTATTTTAGCATTCAAACTGTGGTCTCAATCTTCTCATCAAGCTCTTGGCAAGAAAGGTAATAGGAGTACTTTCCAGAATGCCAAACTATTCATTTACAACAAACCCTTCATAATTAATTGCAACTTCAGAAAAGACATACATAGTTTGGTGGTTTTTGTTCTTCCCTCATGTCATATCTTGTATCTGATATTTGCAGCACCCCTTTGGGTCAATCAGAATCAGTGAACAAGAGCTGTAGCACCCTCTGTCAAAAACAGTGCATCCATTTCCTGTGAAGTTTTGGAAAGGTTTGATCATTGGTCAAGTGGATTTGCAGACAGACAGGGGTGGCTGTAGCTCAGGGGGATGAGTGGTCGTCCCGCAACCACAAGGTAGCCGGTTCGATCCCCCCATAGCTCCATGTCGAAGTGTCCCTGAGCAAGACACTTAACCCTCAAACTGCTCCCTGGGCGCCTCACAGGGCTGCCCACCGCTCCCTATCCAGGGATGGGTCAAATGCAGAGAAGAATTTCCCCAAGGGGATTAATAAAGTGCATGTTTCTTTTCTTTCTGTTTCCTATTTCCTTGTAAAAGATGAAAGTTTTTCTGTCTCTGTACAGGTAGAGGTGATTTTTGAGTCGACGGAGAGGAGAAATAATCTGCATTCACTGAGAAAAAGCTATTTTGTGTAATGGGGAAACAAAACATAGACGAGTCACTTGCATTCCGGATCATTTCGTTCCCCGTAATGTCAGAGCTCGTATTCATGGTCTTTTTGTGACGGGCCATTAGTTTCTCATTAGTTTTGAGATATGCAGATTCCTACATTTTGGCATCCAAACAACAGATGGCATTAAAGAAGAAGCAGCTACGGTGGATACGGTTGAAGGTACACTTCATTTCAAATGTGAAATAGTTATGAATCAAACACACCTCCTCCCTAAAGCTTTATGGAACTATTTCACGCTCCATGCAAAGTTCCTCACATGAAACTGAAACGCCTTCAGCGAAAGAGAATAGGTGCTCGTACATCTGCATACTGTTTCGGGGGTTCTCAGCCGTGAAGCTTCACGGCAGAAAAGATCAGGGTGTGTTACAAATTTCAGCGTTTTTTTCATGACCACATTTGTCCAAACAACCTTTAACGTACGTACATATATAACATTTATTCTGCCCCACGACAAAGGCAAGACTAAGAATAGAGATTTATTTTCCAGGCTGCCTGTAATGAAAAGAAATCACAGATTTAGCCCGCGGTTTCTATACAAGCCATTAAGCTGCATCCTTCACACATCATCCTGTTTGAAGGATGAGCCAGCAATAGGGTGGAACATGAGAAATAAATGAAAGAAATCAAGGCTAACAGTATACTGTTGTATAGCAGAAAATGAGCTTCAATATGAAGCTGAATATTTCATCATATCAGATGGGGGGGAAATGGGACAAAACATGAGGACATTATCAAAAGCTCAATCATCACATTTAAGATGGAAATCTAACAAAGGAAATGCTCGTCCTTCATTTTCATTTAGCGATCTGACGTCTTATTCTTTTCAGCGTTTTCACTGGGTTTATAACTCTTAATTCCTTCGTCTGTTTTTCGTGGTTGTTGTGTACCTATCGTTGTGTGTGAATTTGTATTTCAAATCCAAAGATGACAGTGTTTCCTCTTCAACCACCTGGACGAGCATGGCCCGCACCAAGGCTGGATGGAGTTGTTGTTTTCTAGTCTAGTCCAGGTGTTGGTGCTGGGAAAAACATTTTGCATCACTGGCACCGGGCTTGTGTCTCCCTTTTGCTTCTGAATTTTCAAAGTTAAAAGAAAGCTATAAAATCTACTTTCTGTTACTGATAACGCATTATAAACATACTAACAATATAAACATATTTCTGATGCATCATGATTTGCTTATAGCATTGTATGATAAGTTATGACCAGTGTTCCCTCTAAGCTGCGCGCGTGCGCGGCCGCGCAGGCCAGTCGAAGTGGCCGCGCAATAGATTTTTCAGACCGCGCACATTTTTCAGACCGCACAAACGATTTTTTTTCAGGGGTTAAAAATCTTTTTTGCGCCAGTGTTTCTGAGACAGGAGTGAGCCATCTCCACAATAGAAGATCTTTGATGTGACGTGTCGCGTTTTCTCGGCCAATCAGCGTCCTGTTTCTCGACATGCGCTGTCTGTACCTCTGCTAGCGCTCTGCCTCCGTTAGCACCCCCCACCCCCGCTGTCCTCCTCCGGGCGCCAGGAGTGAAGCCCGCCTAGAGCGCTGTTTAGGCTACTCTTGGCGGGCCCTGCTCCAGCAGTTATAGGCTACCATGGCGAAAAGAAAGGCAGAGCAGGTGCCCCAGAAAAAGGTCTGCTTAACGTTCAAACATGAGTGGCTAGATGAAATAGTCCAAACTGACACAGGTAGGATGAAACTTTCAGACATATTTAAATATGAAGAAAGGAGTGGCGTGATCTGCAAATTCTGCTCGGAGGCAAAAGACAGATAGGCCTATCTCCCTCAATGACATTCAAATGACATGTTTTGTAGCCTAGTTTGTTGCAAACCACTCCAGTTATTAAATTATTTATATAGGCTAACCTTTAGGAAAAATGACACCATGTCAATTTAATAGGCCTATAATTATTGTTAAGCACTGCATTAGCATTTTTCTTTCAATGAAGTTCTATTTAAATGTTGTACCTGCTGAGAAATGACTAAACACCTTTGATACTTTTATTTTGTATATATATCATTATCAGTCATAACCAGTGAACCAGTCATAACCTCCCCTTATTGAAGTTCAACAAAGATCCTGTAAGTTCAACTAAACTGACTGGTAAAACGCCATCATTAAAATGTTCCCAAAGTCCAGCCATTATAAAGGATATTGAATAAATATCAACCTTGTATACATATTGATGCATTTGCTGTCATCTCTTTGAATCCCCTATGGCTAACGCAGGCTTGTGGTCATTTTCGGCAGGTCGCGTGGTTGCGAATTGCTCACAGTGCTGAAATGTGCGCTCAGAAAGAAAAAAAATGTGCTCAGTGCTGAAAAAAATTAGAGGGAACATTGGTTATGACCAGTGTTCCCTCTAAGCTGCGCGCGTGCGCGGCCGCGCAGGCCAGTCGAAGTGGCCGCACAATAGATTTTTCAGACCGCGCAAACGATTTTTTTTCAGGGGTTAAAAATCTTTTTTGCGCCAGTGTTTCTGAGATAGGAGTGAGCCATCTCCACAATAGAAGATCTTTGATGTGACGTGTCGAGTCTTCTTGGCCAATCAGCGTCCCGTTTCTCGACATGCGCTCTCTGTACATCCGCTAGCGCTCTGTACCTATGCTAGCGCTCTGCCTCCGTTAGCACCCCCCACCCCCGCTGTCCTCCTCCGGGCGCCAGGAGTGAAGCTCGCCTAGAGCGCCACATGAGCTAGGGCCGGCGCTGTTTAGGCTACTCTTGGCGGGCCCTGCTCCAGCAGTTATAGATACCATGGCGAAAAGAAAGGCAGAGCAGGTGCCCCAGAAAAAGGTCTGCCTAACGTTTAAACATGAGTGGCTAGATGAAATAGTCCAAACTGACACAGGTAGGATGAAACTTTCAGACATATTTAAATATGAAGAAAGCAAATTCTGCTCGGAGGCAAAAGCGAAAGGAGAGTTCGCTCGTGGGAAAACGTGTTTCTCTTTTGGTTAACCTGTTTTTCAGATGCTGTTCTTCAGAGACATGTGTCTTCCATAGCCCTGCAGACAAGATGAGCCACATAGCCAGATAGGCCTATCTCCCTCAATGACATTCAAATTACATGTTTTGTAGCCTAGTTTGTTGCAAACCATTCCAGTTATTAAATTGTTTATATAGGCTACCTTTAGGAAAAATGACACCATGTCAATTTAATAGGCCTATAATTATTGTTAAGCACTGCATTAGCATTTTTCTTTCAATGAAGTTCCACTTAAATGTTGTACCTGCTGAGAAATGACTAAATACCTTTGATACTTTTATTTTTTATATATATCATTATCAGTCATAACCAGTGAACCAGTCATAACCTCCCCTTGTTAAGTTCAACTAAACTGACTTGGTAAAACACCATCATTAAAATGTTCCCAAAGTCCAGCCATTATAAAGGATATTGAATAAATATCAACCTTGTATACATATTGATGCATTTGCTGTCATCTCTTTGAATCCCCTATGGCTAACGCAGGCTTGTGGTCATTTTCGGCAGGTCGCGTGGTTGTGAATTGCTCACAGTGCTGAAATGTGCGCTCAGAAATGAAAGAAATTGCTCAGTGCCGGAAAAAATTAGAGGGAACATTGGTTATGACCACAAAGTCATTGATAATGGCTTTAATTATAAGATTAAGTATGATTCTACTTCATGGTTGGACACTTTATGTAAAGTAAAACATATAATTAAAACAATGCAAGACGCAACAATAACCACTTAGCCCTTAGATAAACTCATCATCACATCATAATGCATATAATATGGAGATTATAATACACAATGCAATTATGAAGCATTATGATACTAAACCGTACGACCGTAAGTCTTTATAAAATGCTATTATTATTGTTATAAAGCATTATGAATATTTATGAATACTTAAGTATAGTTAAACATTGCTAGAAGCAGATTATAAAGCATATATATGCTTATAATGCATTATTGACATTGGCATCATAAGTGTTACCAAATTAGTTATTGTATTTACTGTTAGATTTTCTTTGAGTTGAAGGAAAACAAAAGGCAGCAGGAGGATTTGTTGAATTCTGAGTATTACTTTTATCTTGTTAAATGTAAAGCTACATCTTAGGGAAATCCCTACTGGGAATTAAGGCTGAATAATTTAAATGAACAACATGTAATTCTGTTGTGTTTTATGTTCTGTTTGTGTGAGAGTTTTATTTCAGTCAGCAGCAGTGCAGTGTTATGGTGTTTGCTTTGTATTAAAAGTTATTCTAACTAGGTGAGAGTGTGGGGAGTTAATTTACTTTGAGGGGTGAAAACATTTTCAATTAGTTTTCATAACACGTGGCCCTGGTGTATCATGTTGCCGGATGGATGGTGGGGATTAATGCGTGGGTGGTGAAAATGTGTGGGGGCCCTGCCCACTAATGGTCGGGAAAACACACACATGGACACACATGCACATGCTTTCTATGTTAATCCCAAAAAAATAGGCATCCTATAGGACATAACAAGTATAATAAACTCCAAAAAATCGAACGAGCAAGCAAAAACTTCCTAATCCGTCTCTGCAGCCTCAGACAATGCCACTATGTGTTGTCAAGCTGAGAAGCTTATGAATCTGTTAAAAAGCTGTGAACACAGACCCCAGGCGAGATGATCGATATATTCTCATTCTCAAAAAAGAAAAAAAAGGTCATAACACACGAGCATAATGCGGCCCACATTCTGCATAATGTCATTCTGCATTCATAGCCTTAAGCAAGCGGTATAGCGCAATCTCTCTTCAGAGCGAGCCCTGCCCTGCTCGGCGCCTCAGATCTTACTGACAATATCTACGCAGCCTTCTGGCTGTTTGGAGAATGAAACCATACATCATCTAGGGATACAAGCTGTTTGGTTAGCTTAGGCTATCAGGGAACAGGGCGAGAGAGGCGGAGGAAGAGAGGCGGAGGAAGAGAGTCAAGCGAGCGAACAATGAGGTCGGCTGGAGTCTGTGCAGACCGGCACGCGGGACATCACAGGAAGCCAACATGCAGGCCTGTCTGGATGGACAGGAAGGTCATAAATCATGAAACTTTCAAACGGCTGCAGATAAAAAACAGGCCACTAATCCCTCTGCAAAGCTGTCTCATGGAACATTACATATGTAGCATTATCTTTTATTTTTCCTCAAATCACACACTCTCAAGAGTGCAAACTAGCACACAGGCCAGACTGACAGACTTTGAATTTACCGAGAAGCCGTTTGATTTAAAGTAAACAGAATTGTGTTTACCCATTCCCTACCTGACTTTTAATAAGCATGTGTGTGTGTGTTTGTGTGTGTGTGTGTGTGTGTGGTTGACAGTTGTATGTGCCCAAACGTCCTAATGACTATGCATGCCGGTGCTGCTCGCTGCTCAGATATGTCTTGTGGGGTGTAAACCCTGTCGACATGTGGCAACAGGCTGACAGGTAATGAAGAACTAATGGATGGTTTCACCACTCAGCCATGACAGCATAACCAAGAGGAGGGCTTGTATAATTTATTTGTTGTCAAATTGCCTCCAACAGCATACAGGAAATGTGCCCCTGTCCACTTCTGCTTTTTACCCTGTGCTCTCCGTTCTCCCCGGAGATTTGTCTTTGTACCTTTTTATTCTTTTGTCCCAATGTCGAGTGAATGTGTCGCACCTCACCACCTGAGTGACAGGCAGGTAATCATAGGAAGACGGCGTCGGGGCGAACATGAATTTTAATGTCGGGGTTGAGCCACTCCACTGTGTAAGAAGCGTCCCATTTATTTGATGCTGTTTTTATTTGCGATGTGCTAACGTGTTTAGGAATTCAGACTAAGCACAGCGAGAGTGTTCATGATTTACTTACGACAGTGAAATAGATAAATAAATATTGTCTTTGTGCACATAATGTGACAGCAAGTAGACCCAGTGAATCTGGCTGGACATTATACGAACCCTGTCAGCATTATTTTTCTTAATGTGTCACTTTGTTATGCTTTTGAAGCCAGATTTACGTTCCGAGGGCTGAATCCTTAAATGACATGCCACAGGCCTCTATTAGGAATTTCCCCTTGCCATGCTATGCAATAACAACATAGTCAGTGAGTCGAAAACAACTATACAATTAAATATATATATAAATATATATATGTGCTTGTCTGAATGTAAGAGGAAAAAGCAAACTGCACACCACAAACACACTTTACTGAAGACACTGAATCAAATTACGGCACCCTCAGAAATTAATATTGTCTTTTCAACCATTTCATGAAGCAAAAACCAGCGTTTGAGATTACATGAATGAATTGCTTTACTGTGCAGCCACACAAAGGTAGAGGTCTGGATGCTGAAAGAAACCACTTTACAACCCAAAGGTAATTCAATTACTTGGCTGAATGCATAAGCAAAGTTAATGAGCGAATGCCATTAAAGATGCAATACGGCACAGAAATTGGCATTTTCAGCACATTTACAATCCCGATAGAGGAGAAATACTCACTGGGAAATCACACAAACTATAAGCCCAATGTCATCTCATGGCTGCAACAGTGTGCTGTATCCATTAGTAAAAACATGCCATTTAAAAAGGGAGCAGGCACACATCATTAGGATCGCTGCCCTTTTAATAGTCCCATCTTATTTAATTAAACTTCGACAAAAGACGGTGCATGTTCACTTTGCATAAGTGTCATCTGCAGGTCATCAGACCTCCCTGTCTGTCTGTCGCAGTTCTAGCCAAGGCAATATTCAGTCCCCTTTCTTGCATGTGCCTCCCCTACCCTCATCTCCTATCACCTCTCTACTGTGTATCTCCTATAAAAGCATAAAATGCCCCAGAAGCAAAATAAAAAAAAGCTTTAAAATAATTATGTTTTATGTCGAAAAAAAGGGGTTAAGCTCTTATAGCCCACAGTCCACACTGAACACATCAATAGTGTTTCATCAAGCAGGAGCACTTTATGTACGAATGAAAGAAACTTTCACCCGAAAGCTGCAGATGGGACTGGATTAAACAATCTAAATATCAGCTCTAAGCCTGTAACTCCACACAACAAACACCAGATCCAAAGATTTTAGCCACAGTAGAACTAAAAACCTTATGTCAAGATAAATGTCACTCTGAGTTTAAAAGCATTGGAGTGAAGCAGCTAGCGTCTATAATTTAGATGGCGATTGATGAGCCCGTGCATGTAGCCATTTAATACGCTGTATTACATATTCACACCCAATGAGAAGGTGACCTGCCGGAGTTATGCAGAGAGTGGCTATAAGGCTGAAAAGCAATATATTGTAACAGATGACTGATTATACATACATAAAAATTAAAAGAAAAAGCCTCTTCTCCCCCAAGTTTCTTTTTGAATAAAATGGCTAAATCCAACAGACTGAAGGACAATCATTACGCGACTGTCCCCTCAAACTGCTCAGATTTATAACAAGTAATCGTCCACGAAGGGCTGAGATTACTCAAAACTCGTTGCATTAGAGAAGCCTTTCTCTCGTTTTTTTACTTTTTAATACTCTGGGCGAGGATTAAGGAAGCGCCCGTGAAGTTTGGCAAAAGAGACGATGCTGTGCTACTTTTGTTTTTTTATTTTCAGGAACTATATTGAAAACCAAGAACGGGGAGAATTTTTCTTTTCAGCTGTTTCAAACATAACTCTCACATATTATCTCCTTTTCCTAAACAGCCCAGCTATTCCCACCAGCGTTCAATTGTACGTTACACGTTATAGGAAAGAGAAGATATATACCAATATATCTAACATTACATTTGGATAGTAGGCCAAAAAAAACAATCTGGAGACTGAATACAAGTGTGCTTAATAATAAAAAGGCAATACAGGAAGTGAAATCGGAAATTAAAACATTTCTTGAACTGAATGATAATGGGGAAGTGAACCCAAATATATTATGGGACACCTTAAAAGCAGTAATCAGGGGTAAATTAATATCGTTCACCTCAGCTCTCAAAAAAGAAAAAGAAATGAAACTCAAACACCTGGAAAAGAACCTAAAAGAACTGGAAAAACAACACGCCGAGACTCGGGACACTCAAATGTTGACCAAAGTTAAGGTAATTAAAAACCTGATCTTGGACATTTATAAAGAAGAAACAGAGAAAAAATACAAGTTCTTAAAACAAACATATTACGAAATAGGTCCGAAAGCTACAAAATTACTAGCTAAGAAAATACGGAAAAAACAGATCACACACTCCATATATAAAATACTTGATCCGGAATCAGGACAAATAAGTAATAACTTGGAGGAGATCGACACTGCATTCCAAACATATTACAAAACCCTGTACTCTCAACCCAAACTGGAAACTAAAGAGAATATAGAATCATTCCTAAAATCTATAGACCTGCCCGCAATTGGAAAACACCAGAATGATAACTTGACTCGACAGATTACCCAAAAAGAATTGGAGAATGCAGTGAAAAAATTAAAAAACAATAAGACACCAGGAAGTGACGGTTTTCCAGCTGAATGGTATAAGATCTTTAAAGAAGAGCTGACCCCAGTACTTATGAACTCCTTTAATTGGACACTTGAAAAAATGTCAACTCCACCTTCTTGGAGTGAAGCTATAATTTCTGTCATCCCAAAGGAGGGCAAGAATAAAATGTTATGCAGTTCATACAGACCGATTTCGATTTTAAATCAGGACTACAAACTGTATGCATCTATCATGTCTAGGAGAATGGAAACCTTCATCCCTGATCTAATTGACAGCGACCAAACCGGTTTTGTGCAGGGACGACAAACCCAAGATAATATAAGACGCTCACTCCATATTATAGAAAATATCGGGAAATCCAAATCAAAGGCTGTGTTAGTCAGCCTAGATGCTGAAAAAGCTTTTGACTGCGTGAGCTGGGAATATTTGTTTTTGGTTTTAGAACGATTTGGTTTTGCTGAAAAGTCAATTAACAGTATTAAAGCCCTATATTCGGCCCCGACAGCAAGAATAAAAATAAATGGACGTCTTACTGACCGAATAAAATTGGAAAGATCGACCCGTCAGGGGTGCCCCCTCTCCCCAACCCTTTTTGCACTTTACATGGAACCCCTGGCACAAGTAATAAGAGAACGCTGCGATATAAAAGGAATTCTGATAGATAATAAGGAACATAAAATAGCGCTATATGCCGATGACGTGCTTTTATATATCCGTGATCCAGATGTTTGCCTCCCTAACCTCTTAGATCTCTTAGACATATTCGGTACATATTCAGGATACATACTAAATATGCAAAAAACTCAAATATTACCATTTAATTACAATCCACTACCCCTTATGAAGCAAAGGATACCCATTAACTGGTCTCAGAAGGCAATCAAATACCTTGGAATTTGGTTAACACACAGTACTGGTGACTTGTATAAAAAAAACTATGACATTTTAAAAAGAAAAATTAAAGAAGATCTAAGTAACTGGTCAACACCCCTATTGAATTTAAGTGCGAGAATAGATATTATAAAGATGTCCATTTTACCTAGATTACTGTATTTATTTATGTCGCTACCAATTAAAATCCCAGCCAGACAATTCCAGGATTGGGATAGACAGATCTCAAGATTTATTTGGAACGGGAAGAAGCCACGGGTTAAATACAGCACGTTAATTATCAGTAAGGAGAGAGGTGGTATGTCCCTTCCTAACCTTAAAGACTATTTCTATTCTGCCCAATTAAAAACAATAGTTCTTTGGTGTGATAATGGCTACGAGGCGAAATGGAAGGAGATGGAATATGAATGCAAAGGTATCCCAGTACAAGCAATGATCGCAGACTGCAAACTAATGTTAATTTATCGTGACCATCTGAACCCCATTGTCTCATTTACCCTCCATACCTGGTTTGAAGTTATAAAGCGATTCAATTTGTGGAACCATTTAAGAAAACTCAGATGGCTTGAATATGATACAGAATTTAGGCCAAATAATATAGATTCTAGATTCAGGTATTGGACAAAACAAGGTATTACAGCTTTCTGCACAATAATGGAGAAAAACACATTGCAAAGTTTTCAGGCACTGAAGGAAAAATTCAATTTGGAAAAGTTGGATTTTTTCAGATATTTACAATTACGGCATTATTTTTTTAAAGAAATTCGGAAACATGAAGTAACTATAGAACATAATGAAATAATACAATTAGCAGTACAGGCATACACGAGTAGCTCTAAATCAGTCATTTCAAAGGTTTATCAGGGAATTACAAAAAGCAGGGGAGCTACCACAACATATATCAAGGAGAGATGGGAGAAAGAACTAGAAGATGAAATATCCAGTCAGCAATGGGAGAATATGTGTGAAACCGTGTTTTCTACTTCCTGTTCTATGTACTGGCGTGAATTCAGCTGGAAGAACCTTGTTCGTTTCTTTATTACCCCGAAAATGAAATCTTACTTAACTACAACAAACCACACATGCTGGAGAAATTGTGGGGAGGGGATAGCGAACCACCATCATATCTTCTGGAGCTGCACTAAAATAAAAATATTCTGGGAGAGCACTTGGACAATGATGCAACATATTCTGGGGCAGCAGATTCCATTTACATGCAAATCACTTTATTTGGGTGATCTACCAGAAGAAATAACAGGAAGTGACAGGTACCTCCTAAAAATATTAACAGTAGCAGCAAAAAAAGCAATCACTCGTAACTGGTTACAAACCGACCCACCCTCAACAGAAAACTGGACTGAAATAATTAAAGAAATCCACGAAATGGAAAGAATGACCCTCCTTCTGAGACTGAGAAAGGACATATACATGGCTAGATGGACAAAATGGACAAAATATATGTCAAATTAAGGAAATGGACAAGATGACCCGCCCTCCCTAACCTCATAGGTTTCTGGATTTTGTTGGCTCGAGAACCTCTGTATCGCTTAAAAAGACAAGCACTAAGTTTCACCAAGATGCAACCCCATACATATGTTTAAAACTAAGGTAATGAAACCCAGTGAATATAACTCTTTGAATATAAAAATGTATAATATACCTGTATGTTGGAATGAATTTATGGTTGACACGATTGACGGACGATGCCTTTGAAGTGTTGCATGGTTGTTTGACTGCTTTGTTTCTTATTTTTACTTATTTTCACTTATTTACCTGCTAAATAATTGTATTTGTTTCCTTCTTTAAGGCCCACTTGGCCAGATGCATGGTTAATTCCTTATATTCCTTCTTACTTTTGAAGGTTGTTGTTTGTTAAATTGTAAAAACGCCTAAATAAATTCTCAAGTATAAAAAAAAAAAAGAAAAGGAAAGAGAAGAAAGAAACCAGGGTTTGAGAACTCGTCTCTTTTAACTATCGCTGTCACTTTCCGCGTGAACAACCGAGTGCAACATGATGAATGTCTTCCAGGAGCGAATGTCAAAAACTATACGCCATTATCCCCAAATTTAAACAAAATCACATCTCCCCACTCTCTATGATGGTCTGCTTTTCTCCCCATCTTCAAGTGTGGCCATTAACTCTTCAGCTTTCTGATGAAGTCGGACAACGAATCTGATGAACTAGTTCTGATAGATTACATCCCGGCCTTGTGCGGTGGATTTTATTATGTAGGACAGTAATTCTTTCTCCAGAGTAACCTGGCTTTTAATTTGTTTGCTTCACACTACGTAAAACATATGAGAAAAAATTATGTTATTACATTAAGCTTTTATCCAAAGCGTCTGCCATTCTGTTTCTACTATAGACACAGGAACGGGGAGCAATTCGGAGTAAAGTGTCTTGCTCAAGGACACATCGACATGGACTAGCGGAGCCGCTGTCACAGTTGTTATAATAATGTTTGAGCATGTTGAGGAAAGAGGGATGAAATATCGATGGCCAAAGTGCAAAACCTTTGAAATTGTGACACAAATCACCCTTACCAGTTTCCCACCTGGGAACATTGCCAACTGTGGTCCACGGTTAAAGAACGGCCGCCGGCGTCTCTTTATTGGTGGGCGATTGCTTTTTCCCGCAACATTTTGTTTCAGTGAATATCGTGTACTAAATTGTCTGTCTCTGGTCTTTATACTGTCAGACACTCCGGTGCACCTTTAAAAAAAAATTGTGGATCATATCTTAAATGATGTTTTCAAAACTCATGTTTTCATAACTCGGGTTTTCTTTGAGTTTGAGGGAGGGAGTGAACGATGTTGGTCATTCAAATGGCGATATATGCTGCGTAAACTTTCATAGTTTTCCTCTGCATAATGCCCCAGCATTTTACGCGTAACTAAACAATGTTGAAGCAAACCATCTAAAGATTTCTTCAATGATTATTTCTTAACTTTTCTGAATAATTTGAATCCTCATTCTCAAAAATCAAAACATCAAGGGCAGAAAGGAGTCTGGGTTTGAATCTCTCTAACTCTTGTTTTTTATTTTTTATTAGTTGAACTGTGAGATTTGACTAGTAAGCTATTTGAAAAGGCAGGCGCAGACAGAGATATTTAAAACATTTAATTTAACTTTTGACTCTTATCTTGCCCCAAGCGGAAATGGAAAGGTAGAAAATAATATGTTATTTTGTCTGGAATTTTCACAACAATTTAACGTCTAACATTTGCTAAGACAAAATAAAACGTTTGAGATGCCTAACTGGATGGTTGACTATTCAGCTGACATAACAGTATGGAATAAAACCGCAAAATGTACATGTGAAATGTTGGGATTTTAATCACCCAATGTAAAACCTGTGATTTATGGGATCTGGAAATAAGAATAAGGGACCTATTTCTTCCTGGTACATTTAAAAGTACTTCAACAATTAAGTGACATTCTCTGACATGTCACAATTTCCTTTACTTTTCTGGAGCCACGATGCGCAGCCTATAATTTATGTAGCTCAGAGAGACACGCCAAACCATGAGATAAATATCACCGGTTAGCAGAGGAGAGCAAGCTTTAAAATCCAACGGGCGGACTCGCTCACCGCTGAATTGAAATTATCCAAGAGATCGGTTTGTCATTTACTGCTTAATGACAAATGGGACATCTACGAAAGATTATACGACACAGGCTCATATTGGGTGCTGGACCCTTCAGGAAGGGAACAATGTGTGTGCACTGAACTGCAGCATGACTACATTGTAGATTTCATGAAGGCGAAAGCTCAAGTCCCCTCAGATTTAGTGAGAACGGATAAGCCCTCTAATCAAACCTGCTCTGATTTAAAAGGCTGCACAGGTGATGCAGAGGGCAGTTGGAGATGCATTTATTTAAAAACCCATCTATATATTTGATTTCACGCCCTCGCCCACGAGGCATTAGCGCTCCAAGGCTGATGCAAAAAAAAGAAAAGGGTTTTCAATCAGAAAATCTGAGCAGCATCCATTTTTGTTGAAATGTGGCAGAGTGGCACAACTTCCACATGCTCAAATTATTATGTGAATATGAAATGGACTGATAAATGCAAATTTAATCACTGGAGTTGGTGTAACAGATGGCAGGCAAATATAAATGGCGAGTCTTATCCCCAGCTCAAGTGCGATTTCTTATGCGGGTGAAAATACATGTTTCCATTTTAGTGGGCCGAATACATGACTTCAAGATCAAAGCAGTGTCCTAGTATTTATTCCGCTGTAGCCATTACATGCGTTTCCATCCATTAGTTACCTCTCAACACAATAGTTTAAATTGTCAGTGTCAGAGTTTGCTGTTCCAGTAATCCAGAGAACAGAACATCTGGTTATTTTAAAGAGGAAGCATATTCGGGTATACGTCCAGTAGACTATTTGAGGGGGGATACCAGCCCTGGTTCACCCAATTACCCATTTCCATCCTCTAGTAGGAGAGGGAATGCAGTGCCAGAGGGTTTGTTTGCAGTAAATGACAAACCGATCTCTTGGATAATTTCAATTCAGCGGTGAGCGAGTCTCTCTGAGCTACATAAATGTAGTCTACAGTCTGCCTGACATCTGACTGACGTGTGTGCGAGTTAGTAGCCTCCACCAAATAAAGCGCCTACTGTGATCACGCGAGACTCGCCGGATTGCATCTCAGAAGAGACTTCAAGTTTCCTTATGTGTCTGGTGTCCGGACCAATCGGTGTCCTGTGAGGAGCTACCGGCAGAGTATGTGCGTGTGAGACGACACAAAAACGCAACTGTTCGTTCTTGACAATGGCGGCTCCTGAAGAGATTAGCGTGGATTCCGCAATAGCATCATTTATATCAGAATTGGAGAGTACTTCTTTATTGGGGGGAGAGCAAAGAAGGGCACCGAAGGCTTTTTTTTTTTTACTCTTCTCCCAACTGGCTTCGTCAAGAGTTTGATTGACAGATGGTGTATCCAATCACCTGCCAAGTCTTATTAGAAAGTGCTTACCCTTTTTCCAATGGGTGGCTTCTCAGATGGTTCTGTGGAACAAACCATCTGGCGGGTCAGGTTAGCTCAAAACCTAAATCAAGTAATTTCAAATGGAAATCCGGGACTTGTAATAGAGACGTATTAAGCATTACCACCAGTATCCAAAACACTGAAATCTTAAAGATTATAGTTTTAAAAAGAGTAGTTACAAACAAATACAATTCATGATATTGCAAACCCAACCATTACTGAGGATCTACCAGCACTATTCACAGGGATGAGTGGTTTAAACTGATTTAACCGTCTTATTCTCTCTGGAACTATATACTCTGCTGTTAGATGTACTACCTTTGCCAGGTGTGTCCACATATAGAATACAGAAGATCTACCCACTGACGAGCCTGGAGCAACAGTATGGTTTCTTTTTGGGACCTGATCTCACGTGCCGGGGAGAGGCGGAGACAGGGGGGTCCGCTTGGCAGACCTCCAGTGCTCATTGTACACTTGTTAAGGCTGGAGCTGATAAAAGGAGACAGATTAGGTTGTCTTGAGTTTTCCGGCACACAGGGCCTTTTACGTGGAAGGACGTTAGCTCTGTGTTAGGTTTGTCGGCCTCTGAAGGCAAAATTCTCTTGGCTTTAATCTCCTACGCAGAGGGCAGAGGGCACGACTGCGACCTCGCAGCTGAGAGCGATGCAGCGCCTTGCTGAGGTCTCTTCAGCAGGGCCCGCTGCCCTCTGCTTATTGGACGTTCTGCCTAATAACTGCACTGCTGTTTTCCAATATTCCGCTCAAACTGAATAAATGCAAGTTAATGAAAAAGGAGGGAAAGTGGTGTTACCTGAGGATATACAAACACATCTTTTATTGTATGATTTTAAAAAGTAATAAAGGGAATTGTTATGTGGAGATGTAAGCCAACAAAAAAAAGGTTCTTGACAAAGGGAAAACATTTGTTGAAACACGACTCTTACAGAGGGTTGCACATTTCTCAAGTGATACCATTAAAATCTCAGTTGTTTCTTATAATGCACCTTCAAGTTTGAAAACAAAAACAAATTTAAATCTCCTGGATGAAATTTCTCTACTTCACTGATCCCTCCCAGAGGCAATTTGTAAAGTGTTTCGATAATTGGGGAATGTGTGCTGTGTTTAATAAACCCATTTACAAATAAAATGCTCCTTCTCCTTTTTCCTATTTCTTTTTTTATGATTAGTTCTAAAAACAGCAGTCATTTAATATCTGCATGTTACAGAGAAAGCAGAACGAGCACATCTTGTATTGCCTGTAGTTAATGACCTTTTAATGAATTGGTGAGGATTTAAAGCTCATTATTTTACACAGTTTCCCGTGTTGTGTGCAACACCTGAACAGTGGCATTCCTCAGTCTGTACATCGTGCAATCTTCTGATGCTTCCTGCTGCACGTAATCCTTCTACTACAGCAGGTTATTGAACTGTGTATGTGCTGCATATTTGTTTAATGCAGGAAAACATTGCTAATCTCAAAGAAAGCTACATCAGGTGAATCAGCTTTTCTGGCTATTTTCCATCTCATCTCGTTAAAAAGTGCTGATGATAACTTTTCAGATAACGAGTAATATGCATTTGAAATGGCTGTATCGCTCCACAATGCAGGATTATGATGATTAACGATTGGACCCGAACTCTTTTGGGTGCTGAACAGTTTGGAGCTGAATCAGGCAAAAGCCATCACACTCCACTGATTCCTTCATTAAATCAATATGACTCACTAAGGATGAGCTGCGTGTACAGAGAAACAGACGAGATAAATGGGGGATTTTAAAACTTTGAAAGACGCAGTCGGCATGCGGAGGGTGAAAAAGGAGCATCGGTTAAATCCCTGAAAAACATCCCTATAGGCACACCAAACCGTGCGACAGCTAAATTTAGTGATCAATTTCACACAGTTTATTTAAAAGGCAATACATATTTGAACCGCTGACCCCTGTCTTACAACTGTCTCTGAACCACATAATTTTTTTGTGTGGCATTCCTATAATAGGAGCAGCTGTTGCCTTCCCATGTGTTGCTCTCGAGCTATCAGGTTTTATTAAGGTTACGCAGTCACCTTAATAAAAGAAGAAAAAAAACACGAGAAATCTGGCTGGGCAACAACCATCTTTTCCTATAAAAACAGCTCCACCCACTGATTTAGACACACAAAATCGCTGCGTTACTACGGAGAACTGAACAGTTTAGATTATACCAGAAATTGCCTGGATATAAAAAGCATCATGTTCAATCCTTTTGTCACATTCACAACCTTCTTCATAAGAAGCCTCTACATAAATATTTTTTCTTCTGTCTCATGAAGAGGAAAAATAGATTGGATTCTTTTTCCGCTCGGTTGTGCTTCAGAGTTTTCAAGTGAAGGTTTTCTTTACGAGATGAATCTGAACCCAGTTATCTGAAACACTGCGCATGAGCTACAATGGTGAATGTACGCCATTGGAGTTCACAATAGTTCGGATTAAAAACAAGCATCAAAATGAACGCAAACCTTGACATTTAGCTTTATTTAAAAGCACAAATAGTAACATTTTGAATGAAGCAAAAATACACCTTTTGTGCAAGTGGGGCTTTTTTTCAGTTTTTGTGTCGTGCACGCTTCATCGTGTGGGCAACACAATACACGTTATTCCTGCAGCACACGTCAAGCTGTCCTGCTGAACACTTGGTGGCAGTAATGTGCAAAGCATAGGCAGCGAAGAGCAACACTGCAAACTACAGTGGCGAACATGCATGTAAATATTACACAACTTTAGATAGTCAGAAAATCTTTATTCATCTTTATTAATGCATGTTTGTTAGAGCTTGAGGACACAATCAATGCGTTTATAAACATAACCTTTGTTTGTTTACAGGAAAACTCCATAGGGCTCCTTTCGGCTAATTAATATTTTCCCACAAAATGATACATTTTCTCTCCATGTCTTCACGATACCCGGCCCTTTGTGGTGTCAAGAGGTCTGCTGGGACACTACATAATAAGTCCCACTGTGTATTTTCCTTTTTTGCATCTCGACACTGGCTGAGGGGACTGATGATGCTGTTTTTTTTTGTACGTGCTTGTTCATATGTGAACAGGGAGTGTGTGGAAATGTATGAACAATATGGTAATGTGTGCACTTAACCTTTGAACTGCCAAGAGGAGCCTCCAGTTGGTGCATTATTGCGCGCAACATTATTCTTTCTTACTCATCTGTTCTGGATTTTGTGTGCATCCACCTACGTTTACGAGAGAGAGAGAGAGAGAGAGAGAGAGAGAGAGAGAGAGAACTTCATCGCATCAGAAAATGCATTTATTTAGTATATAAAAATGTATTTGCTTTTTGACATCTGCACAACAATGTATTTCTTTCTCTCTGGGAAGGTAGTGAAGAACCGTGTTTTCTTTTCTTTATTCATGATGTGAAATGCGCCATCTCTCTGCAGAGCCGCCGAGCTCTATGTAACCGTGTCACGTTGCATTTCAGCAGCTACATGTTCATCACAGCGAGTCAGGTTAATTCTAGCAGACTCGCGGGTGTGTGGCAGTCGGTTCATTAGTGTCTAGCAGGACACTGGTCGTACTCAATACCCTATATGCCGCCAGTCCAATCCCTTAAATCCTTTAGAGTGCTTTGTGCTATTGGCCACGCCGGTTGAGGGTGAAAACTACTGTATTGCTGTAGTACTGTCACACTTTATAACCCCGGGTGAGGCCGGCACGGGTGATTTATTACTATCTGACGGGGAATTTTACCAGAGTTGGGAATCGAGGCCAAGGTCAGTGGATCAAGTGGGATCTGTGGTCAGTAAAACGTCAGTCTGATCCAGGCGTCGAGCCGAATCGTGTGAAGTGTGCAAATACCACAGGGATATGGGCTCGTTCGCTCGCAATTAACACAAACACAGTACAAGCCAGCGCCTGGACACCTGGATGGATGAATACATCAACCTGTTATGGAACGTTAGGAACGCAAAGTTTCTCGCTGACTCCCAGAGAAATGAATGATCATCTGTCATCAAGTATCTTACTAAGCTAAAACTAGAACATTATGTCTGGATCTCTTTGGAGATAATGCTGAGCATCCTCGATGGTCTGCACACTGCTTTGGATGATGGTGCAAGCATAAAACTCAAGGCTAAGTGCGACATACTCTTTTATTTTAAATGACCTCATTTTAAAATTAATAACACCGCAAAAAAACAGTCTATTCACAGCTTGGGAAGAAATCCATTCTAGTCAAACGGTTGGTTTCTTTCATTATTCCACTCATGCGTTTCCTCTCTTACCTCATACTCCACGTACTCCTCCTCCTCCACCTCGTAGGAAACCGTTTGGATCTTGACGTGCTCGCCGTCCTCCAGCAGCTTCGCCTGGGGATCCTCGGTTGAGGGCGTGTCCGCCCCCGCCGTGTTGGACGCCTCCTTGTCTTTCTTCTCCGTGAACGTGGTCTCGCAGCACTCGCTTTTGTATTCCTTTGCCTTGATGCTGCCGCTGTCCTCCTTGTACAGGATGAAGTTGGGCCTGTAGAACGCCTCGACCGCCAGGTGGAGCGAGGTGGCGTCCAAAAGCTGCTGAGATTTGATCTTCCCGTTGGTATTGTAACTACCTCCGCTCATTACGTTGCCGTTGTTCACCTTTCCTCCTCCTCCCTCTCTTCCTCCTCCCTCTCCTCCACCTCCTCCACCTCCGCCTCCAGCAAAGTAATTAATAATGTTTTCCTGGTACTGGTTATTAGGGAAGTCGCCCCCATAACCATTGACCATGTGCTTACTGTTTTTGTCCAACAGCGGGTTCTGGAGCTCACTGAGATTCTCCATGGCAACGACGGTCAAAGGGTGAGCGGGTGTTTGCTGCTCGGCGCCGATGGCACTCGTAAGGAGACGGGAAGGAGGCGGGTAGAAGAGGACAGGAAGTGCTCCTCAATGGCGTGCGTTGATGTCAGGAAAGATGTTAATGGCGTTCAGCATTCAGCACTCAGATCTAGAGACAGAGACAGAGACGGGGAGATTTTCTTTTTAGATTCATTATTTAAAAAAAATGGAAGGATGATTTTATTTGACATCTACCAGCAGGTAACAGTTTGCCAAACACTTGCTCGCATTTGATCAAAGTTCAGCCGTCGTTCCCTCTGCAGTGACAACTTTTACAGCGTCCCGCCTGTCGAGACCCTGCAGATGATTCAATTAAGTTTAATTTGCTTCCTCGCTCTAAACACATAAAGTCAGACTTCACATACATACAGACACACACACACACACACACACACACACACACACACACACACACACACACACACACAAACACTCATACTGTATCACGGTGCCAGCAGCAATACATCAACGCGCTGCCATCTCCTACAGTATAATTTGATTATTATTGCTCATTACGTGTCGTCAAGGTGTCATCAGCCTGATCCGGAATCAGTTGAGTTCTCCGACACCTAAAGTAGAACACTGTTGTAGTTTATATATCATAATGTGAACATATGAGAGAAGTAAAAAAAAAAAAAGGAAGATTGGAAATTAGCATCAACAACACAGGCGGCCCCTCGGCATATTATTTGTATGTTTGTATTGTAATCAGTTATGAGGGTGAGTTCACTGAGAATCTGCCTCATTTAAAAGCATCTAATGGCAATAAAGATGTGAAACACTTAATTCTAATTGATAATTGGCTTGAAATTGACAATAAAAATGTTCAAGGAGGGAAATTTAGGCCACACAAGTTCAGATGAATGTTTTTTTTTTATAACATATTTAAGTGCTATAATAAAATTAAACATTCAGTAGTTTTGAGTAACAATTTGTTATGTTCATGGGAACATTATCTAGTGTGTGGAATCTTATTTTCTCCGTCTTTTAGACAATTATTACACCTGAAGGAATATATGATTTGTGATGATGTTCCCTACCAAGATCTACTCTGAAGTCTGATGTGTGTTGTTATGAACTTGTATTCAAGTCAGGACAACTGAGGCTCATTGAGTTTATTCTTTTGTTTACCTAAGTAACAACAGACCAGAAGTACACATTTTGCACACAGAAGAAGTGAATCATTACCGGTGGCTGATAGACTCAACGTCTTTATGGCCGCTATGCTTCGATACATTTCCCCTTTCTAAAATAATATGAGCAAAACATAATTTCTGGCTGTTTGCCACAAAGAGGTTAGGGCCATAAATAATCTCAAATTGCTCATGAATGTAAACCAAAGAAGCACAACCATACAAATAGACGGTTACAGCCTTTAGTAGAGGTATAAATAAGCCCCCATTGATCAGTCTTTGTGATACTGATGCCAATTGTTAATATTGTCTCTGGGTGTCTCTAACAGAGGACACCCTGTGTGCTCCGATCAAGGACTCGCCACCTGATTCATCGTTTTAGATCACATCTACATTTAGTTATCACAAGAATCAAAACTAAATGAAAAACATATTTACCTCCCAGCTTTCTCCAAGTTGCAAAAAAATAACCCAGAGTTCTCTGCTTCTTAGCTGGCACCCCTTAACCTTTGTCTGATTAATCTGCGTTTAAAATAGAAATGCCCAAAGCAGATTATTTCTTTGGGGTCCTGACGTGTCTTGTTACGACACTATTTCCAAATGGTTAAAGAGAAGGTATTACCAATCGAAGACGACAAGATTACACGTAATGCCAAATAGCATTGTAGTGATGGGATATCGATAATAGCTTGTTGGTGCACAGGTTAATAACTTGTACATTAATCATCTTGTGGACAATCATCATTTTTTTATCCCTTTATCCCTTGGTAAATCAGGTTCCAAAACCGCTGCTGTTTCATATCCGGCAAACAAAATATTCATCTTTATTTTTGATTAACCTTTAAATTCTGGGTCATACATTAATTTAAAAACAGACATCCAGTGTACTCTACATGGCTGTCAACAGGAGGTGCAGGACAAGTAATGAAAACATCAAGATCTCCTCCTTATTTCTAATTCTTAAGCTCCATATTACATGATGTTGTGGAACAGTACTCAGAGTAATCTCCCATCGGACAGAAGAAAGAGACTGACTGGCCAATAACCTGCAGTCTGCTTCATTCTCACTCTTCCCTTTCTGCTGCATCCTCGGTCAAATAAAGCTTTCATCTCCCGTTTTAAACTTTCATTATCTCCGGCAAACCTGTGGGGAGATCACGTGTTCTGCCATATGTGTGCGTCCGTCCGCGGCTAATCTCAGATACTACTGGACCCGTCGGCCTCATAATTTGTTTGTGCTCATTTACGACTCAAGTACCTCTCGTGATTACGTTGACAACATTTTATTTTTATTTTTAAAACTATTTCTTTTGGCAGTTTTCTTTACTGTCATTGACGGCTGACTCCTCACTCCTCTTAACCATCCAGTAAGCGATTAACCACAAAGGCATCTCAAAGGCTAAAACGTACATAGACATCCATCGAAAGGTTTGGTCCCATTTTGAACTGAAGCATCGGGAGATTAATTCCATTCCCGATATATATTATGATCCACTAAAGGCAAGCGCGATACTATATGAATAAATCCCCATTTTGTTTATCTTCATGCCCATCTTGAATGTAAGGGGAGCCGGGAGGGACAATTGTGTGAGATTGAACTCTTCTTTGGTCGAGAGGGGAGAGGGAGAAACATCTGCTGGTGGATTTCTGCACTCTGCTGAGAGCACTTTTCTAGTTTACACGGTAATAATCCCTTGCTTCTCACGTTCCCCCGATAAAGTTATCTCATTCTTTCTGAATCTCTCATTCTCGTCCTCAATTACCCTGACGTAGGATGTTTCTGTTTGCTGTACTTTTTCAGTGTTTTCTAGCCCATGAATAAAACACAAGCCCCGCGCTCGCGGGCTTCCGAAAGCTCAGTAAGCACCGGACAGCCAACAAAAGTTTTCAGGGTTCCTCCCTGTTGGACCTCTGTGCGTCTGAATGTGCTGACATTGGTGTTCCACGCCAGCGTGCCCTTTGGTACCACGTATAGCTCCAGTTATCGCACACTCATGCAGTTCTCGAGTCGGCTGAAAGAAAGTGTGAGTACTTTACGTAATGAAGAAATCCTCATGAAAAACTAAAGATGAGCCGCTGCTGAGGCCTCTATCTACTTAGGATGCGGTCGCCACAGCTTTTCTGGGGTAGGACGGTCTCCGATACAGGTCTGAGCCATGTGGTGGCATCTGCCTTGGGCGTGTCCTTAAAATACTAATGCTGTGTTAGCTGTGATTTGATGAATAATCAAAACTGATTATGTGGGCATGAACTATTTTAGTTATGTGTGCTGCTTTCTATTAATTGGTTCCAGCTGGGTGTCACAGACAACTTTTACCATTGTGAGTTCATGTCAGAAAGCATAATTCTGCACAAATCAGAGGATGGCGACTTAAGTTGAAGCGGCCACAAATAGCGTTTCAACATCAATAAATCACCACCGCATTAATACTCACGCTCCGCTGTGATTACCATGATCAAATGAGACAGCCGGCACGAGGACAAGCTCCTTCTACCGGCTTCTATACACGTTTAGATTTGATGGTGGAGTTTTGCAGCTTCAACAGATGTTGCCTCAACAACACTTGACACGATGTTGCTGTTCCAAAAACAGGTAAAGATTTCAGAGTGTTTCCACAATGGCAGACAGCGGAGCCTCAGACAAAAAGAATATCGTTTTGTTTTCTCTTTAGTAGGCGAAAGGCGTCAGTTAGTGCAACCAGATGCTAATGAACTCCCCTCTCTGACGTGGAAACGAACCCAGTGCCTGTCATGCGTATAGCCTCAATAAGTGCTCTTCCAAGTAGCCCACTTTCCTGTTTCTGCGACTGTAACACTCCTGGTCTGCACAAAGGCTGCGAGCTGACAGCGGATTAGTTTTCGTGTCATTACTTAGGGATGCTCTGACAAATCTTCTTGGTGTTGTCAGGCTTCCAAATACGTTGCTGCTGTGTTGCTGGTGCAGAGAGGGGCTTTTTATTTTTTTACACCAAATGGGAATTTAAGTGTGAATAAGCTATTTCAGTGAGAGCAATGAGTAATGTAGGACATCGCTGGTCGAGTCATAGAAATAATCACTGTTCTGTGTGTTTGTGTGTGCGCACATTTGTTTGTGGGTGTTTGTGTTTCGTGCCTGCACGGTTGTGAGTAAATATACGTGTGTACGAGTGGGCGGAGGTGTTCGGGATGAGAACTAGAGAGTGACAAAAGAGAGTCAGAGAAGAAAAGTGAAGGAAAGAAAGAGATCATACTTATACGCAATGCTCCGGTTGAATGCATCGTGCATGTTGGTCGACAGCAGCGGCCGGGAGGCGTAAAGAGCTTGGGAGGTGCGGCTGAGAGCGAATGAGGCAGAAAGGGAAACAATCCAGTATGACAGTGGTGGCTGACGCACAGGCCTGTGTGCTGCAGTGCTGCTGTGTGAGAGAGCCCAGAGGTGGCTGACAAAGGGGCTAATAGACGAGTGAACAACCTGTAAGCATCCAGGTGCGCGAGGGTAAGAGCGAGACCGCGGCATCTCTAACATGCCAGCCGCGCTGATACGTCGGCGAGCTTCAACCCCATTAGACTCCAGTCAGCACACTCTATTTCCCTGCGTCAGCCCGTTGCCAATCAACTTCAGACCTCTGACCCTGAAGCCGAGAGCGGGTATTATCAGCCGGGCCTCGAGGCCAGCGTGGTGTGATGCAGCTGAATACCAATGTGTCTTATCTGCCGGACATGTTTACCAACCCATCTCACGCGGGCCTGTGTCTCTCACAGCTTCCTTTTCCTGGATGTGGAGAGCTCTGCACACTGCACTCTGCAACAACAACAACTTCATCTTTCTGTAATTTCATTTTAGAAGCGGTGGCTGGCGTGTAATGTGCATAATAAGGTAACGCCAGGTAGTTATTGATGATCGCAGAACGGGATAATGCACGAGAGCTCATTGCAGGATATGCAAATGCATCCCGGAGCACATTCGTCAGTGAACCTTACCCCGTGGCCTCGGCACATGAAAGTCCACCGACAGATTAAGCAACAGAAAAGGATGAAGTGAGTAATGGGCTTATAACCGTGTTGACTGATCCTTTTATGAACTATTATCATCAAAGGAGACTGCGTAAAATGTCATAATCCACTTGAAATAAATCTGAATCCTATTCCTGTGTCAGCAGCCACTGCTGATAGATAGTCTGTCCCCTCTGTCTACTGTCTATCAGTGGAGCTGATAAAACAGTAAACCCTTAGCGAAGGAACCTTCCACAAAAGGAATTAGCACCCCATGGAGCCTTGTCTCTCCTCGTGTACCGCTACACTCTTGCGACTTGATTTTTTTTCCCACACCTCTGTCAGATGTTCCTTGATGTGTAAATTCTCCATTGAAAATCTCCGCCACATGTGTTTGAATAATCCAATGGGTTGCTGCTGTCAATAGCAGTGCACAACAGTGGTTTGTTGTTCAGTGAGAGAGAGGTTCTGGCTTAGTTGTTATCATTGCCTATTGATCATGGTCTCCTGGAGCTGATGGCCAGACACCAGAATCTAGATTGTGTTTTGTCTCGAACAGAAATTTCTTAAAGTTATTCTGTGAGATAGATAGAAAGAAACATATTCTTTTTTTTTATGACTGCTGAAGCTGAGTGGAAAACCAGCTACATTCTGGCTCAGGTTTTCTCTATTAGCACTGTAGCTCAAGCGGCGATCAGACCTGACATCACTTGTGCGGTCCCAATTGTTGCAGACACCAGGGGCAGATCAGAAGGTGGGGATTGATAGCTGTGTGTGTGTGTGTGTTAGAGAGAGAGAAAGAGGGGGGCATAAGCTCCTTGCTGAATGCCTCTTTATTTTGCCCTAGCTGCTAAATCTTGGCCGCAACATTTATCCCTGTCAACACCTTCAACAACAACTTACTGCATGCATAAAAAATAATATTAAACAAAATATCTTCAATGTAGACACTCAGCCCATCATTTTCACGCTTATGGATGTATTTTTGTCTTGGCTGTCTTTGTTTACATGAAGAGAAATATGCTTGATAAAAACATTTAATCATATATATATATATTTTCTTTTTTTTTTTCTTTTTTTTTCTGTCAAACCAATCTCCACAGTTTAAAAAAAAGGCACGATTCCAGTCCAGAGCCCACAGAGAGTCTTGATGTCTTCATGTTAAAAGCTATATACCTCAAACCACAACACACACAAAGAAAAGGGGATTGGATCTAGCAGTCGCAGGTGGGAACTGTGTGCAGAGTTCTTTCTCAACAACATCCTCCATCACAACACACATGCGATGCGACATTTCACCACTTGTCTCTTGTTTGTTAATTAAACACTGTCATACGAACATGCGCGCGAATGTAAAAACATATTCTGCGTAAAGGCATTAATGTACTCGTCATGAAACAAATACCTTCACGCGCGTTAAAGCTTTAAAACGGACCATTACGCACGCTGTGAAAAGCAAACTGAAAAGCTAGTTGTAGCTTTAATAGATGAATTAATCTCCTACCTTGTGAGTTCTCAACAATCCAAATATTGTTTGGAGGATGCAAACACTGGCTTGTTTCCGCCTGTACATGGTGGTTGGGAGGCTGACGGTGTCGCCCAGGGAAATAGACATTTCTCAGACTTTTTCATTTGAAGAAAGAGCCAATCATTTCGGGCTGAACATGTCTCCGCTCGGCAAACCGCCGCCGTCACAGTGTCGTTATATATCTCTCTCTTCTCTGTACATATAAAGGTCTTCCTTCCCAATAAAGCGTTTACCTTGAGAGTCGAGCGAAATGTTGTTGCCTTCGGAAAGTTCAAACACCCTCTCCCGTTGGTCTGTGCGAGAGGGAGTGAGAGAGAGATGAGTTCTGGTTGGGGGAGGTTCAGAGAGGCAGGCGCGGCTGGAGAGAGGAGGAGAGTCCCGTATGCGCTTCGCAATGCGCGCAATAGCGAATAAAACGCGCACCCTCCCTGCATGCATGCGCTGACTTTCACTAAGCGCGTGAAGGATTGTTCTTCGAGAGGATGTTTTCTTCTTCTTCCCAACCATCACCAGGCAGCAGTATCCAAAGCACTGGACAATAACAGTACAGTAACCCCCCTCACACCCTTATTTTAATTGATTATTGAGCTACAGTTGGGAAGCAGATGGCAAGCCTGCAAACTATAATATTGTTTTATCCAAGTGATATTAAAGTATGAATAAATAGCAATAGACGTGAGGGAGATTATGATTGGGTTGGCTGGATTCCTCATCTCCCATAAATCTCCTGTGGACAGATAGCAGCCACAAAAGAAGGTTTCTTAAAGAGCCACTAGCCCACTACAATTACTCAGAGTGGGATGGTGAATGTCTGTGTTGAGCCCACTGATGTGATTAGTGCAAGTGAACGGCAATAACGTCAGTGGAGCCCTCTCTGTCATTTTGTGGCACTCATATTAGTCACTTTAACTTTCTTCAGTTTTAAAATAGACTTGGAGAGCCAAAACGAATAAAAGCCAATCGCTCAACCAGCCTTTTATTGTGAGTGATGAGCTCCATGATCACAACATTTCCTGCCTTAAAGTTAAATCAATGTTATTTTGTGACGTGTTTCCTGTTTTTGTGTTTTGTTGTAGTTGCTGGTTTGAAGTGGGCGGGACTCAGTTGAAACCCGGAAGGGTTAAAGGTGATGTCACAGCTACTTCGAGGCACCGATCAGGTTTACGGAACATTTTAAACAAAGTCTGATTGCGGCTTTGGGTTTGCTTATGTTGCCGGGCCCCTGTCTGGATCCGCTTGGATCAAACCCACAGACATTAGAAGTGGACGTAGTCACTGTGACGTCACCCGTCGGTTTGTGAACTGCGGGTTTGAAGCCTTGAATTCAGCTTTTTGTCCTTCACCATCTTTTTTTTTTTTTTTTTTGCAACCAGAAGTGATCCGAGAGGGTGGAGCTAAATACAACCGAATGCCGGATAAGACAGCATTCGGTTGTAAAATTTTCGGCACCCGGCAACTATATAATGAAGAGCAACGTGTAATCACAGTCAAATTCCAATAAAGCTGATTCTGATTCTGATGAACAGAAAACACACTGCGAAAGAGTTAAAGAAAAACACTCCCAGCCAATAAAGCATACTCTGCTTTATGGTCTATTTTAAATGGACCATAATTTACTAAATGAACAAAGTGCTGTATTGAAAAAGACTTGCGACTGAGACCATAAACTCAGGTTTTACAATGTTTACTGAGGTAATAAATCAAGTGAGTGTTAGAGTTGTTTTCCTATAGACTTCTACACAAGCTGATTTTTACACAAGCTGAGTTGCTCCATGATGGATATTAGAAAGAATGCAAGTTGAGGCACTTCCCCATCGGCTTCACTTTTTAGATTTGGAGATAGACAGCCTGATCAAACCACACCAACACAGTACTGACTGAGAGATATATATATTAATATTGACTATAAATGGCTCACTGTCTTCTTGTCTCAAATGTCTTGTGGTTGTTGGATTAGTAAAAAAAGAACTTAAGATCAAACATACACACAACATCACACACACTCCAGGCAAGACATTAAAGTGCAATTGAAAAGACAGAAAATTCAATAAATATCTCCCAGTTTGATGGGTAGTACTATCAACGCAGTGAGGAAATAAGTAAGTACAGCAGCTTGTTGTCAGCTCCATTCATGTTGTAGTTTTCACTGGTGTCATATTAATGATGTTTTCTTGAACACAATGCTATAGAAATAGCATGTGAGCATGTGAACTTCCGGCTCGCAAAGATGAACTGGAAAAGAAAATCAAGCCCAGCAGTAGGATTTTGGGGTGATTTTGTCAGTGTATTTTGCTAACTTAATGTTCTCCCTCTGAAGAAGAAGTGAGAGTCGCCAATGAGCCGCTGCAGCCGCCCGGCAGAGAGAAACAACGGGGTAAAACAGCGTGTAGTGCTGGCATATTTCCCTCTTCTTTACTTCCACCAAACCAGCTGATTGTTTGAACATTAGAAAGACTAAAGATGTGTTTGGTGAGTTTTTTTGTTTCTGTCCAGTTCCCTATTCCTCGTACCTGGTTTACTGAGTTAGCCGGATCATTTTCAGGATAAGATGACATAGGTCAGGCTTTTCGGTTCCACGAAGCAAGTTTGGATAAATCACCATAGCAAAACATTGAAATCCCTTAACCTGCTCTAGGGCAGGTTTACTTAAATTCACTGGATAAGTTGGCCACTCCCACCGGACAAAAAAAGCCAGCTCCCTTCCACATTGATGAAGGAGCGATGTTAGTTGTATTAGTTTTGTAGGGAGAGAGTTCTTCCAGATCGCCAAGATCCGTTCTCACATCATGATGACTTCCTGTACGAGCGCAATCGATTCTGCCGACAAGGAATAATGTATTTACGGGACCTTCTCGAGTCGTACATTGAACACCACAGGCGCAGCCGATTGACCGTCTCACATACTGTATGCAGACTGTATGCATAGACTATCACCCGCTGCATGCTGTGCTGTTCGTAATGTTTATTTAGCGCTTAAGAAACTTATCGATGTGTTGAAAGCACTCATAATTGTATGTCAGTGTTATTAGTACACCATACATATCATTATTGTAGAAAATGATTAAGGTGGACTCGTGATAAGAAGAATACAGAGAATCACACACAATTTATTTTCACTGCTTCAATTGATTGAATTTCTGATTATGAATAATACATACTGATCCGCCCATACACAGATTCAAACTCCTAGTTATTTGGTAATCTACACATACATGTATATACCAGTGGCGGGCTGTCAGGGCCTGCTAAGCCTTCTCTGCTGGCCTAAACAGAATCACAAAGTTATAGCTATTTTATAATTTAATTTTGTAATTTTTAATTCTTTTGTAATTTAAAAAATATATATAATTAAAAGTCATATCTATTTTATAATGTAATTGTTTTTCACAAATACACTACATGTATTATAATTATTTTTCCCTATTAGCTGTTGTAATTTAAGCTGGAAAATAGGACACTTGATCTACTTTGTTGAACCACGTACGAGAAATGGGGCCCATGGGGAAATCTCTGCTTGCACACAATGCTTCCTGGGACTTGTAGGCACAGCTGGCATGGCTCAGCAGCAGGAGAGATCAACTTTCTCGGTCAATATAGCACTCTGGGGAATGTATTCTTCCAGTGGCCTACATTCACCATTAGCACTGATTAGGCATCCACATAAAAGGTGGTCAATTTTACTTTTTTTTACAAGTTCAAGACAGCCTCCACGGGGTTAATGCGTAGTTCAAGTAGCTTGTTTAAGTGAGTGAACTTCAAAGGGTTGCCTTGCACCCTGTCTGAAATCCTATATCATTATCTGGGATCTAAATCGTCTTTAACAGTACGTAAGAGGAGTCCTGAACCACAATCTCGGCATTTGGATCTTTGAAGAAAATGCTCCTATGTTTTGCAGGCGAGGGATCTGTGGTATTGACACTTCTGTCCTTTCATGTGCAATGCATTGTGCGTTTGGCATTTGAACGTGTGCACTACAGAGCAAGAAGAAGAGAGGCTCAAATACAGTCTTGTAGCCGCACTGATCACTGCTTTGGTTTGACCAGGTGATGGACAACGGGGGTAGTGAAACGAGGGCAGGTACATAGGGACATGGCTCTGATAGACTGTGTAATAGCCTGAGCGTTCTGAAACACTGATCACACCTCCGTTTCAACATTTTCCCAAACCACCCTCTGTTCTTACCCTGCAGTGTGTAATCTCTTTCTCACTCTCTCAGTATGCTTTTTCTCCATATTGTCATCTACTGTCTTCTTTTTTTCCCTAACTCAATATCACTGCAATCATTTCTGACAAATAGATCCTGATCCACTGGCCAGCTGCACTCAGGACCCCATCAGAAACCTATCAATCATATATATATATATATATATATATATATATATATATATATATATATATATATATCACACGCAGCCTTTCTTCCTTCCTTCACTCCTTTTATTTTGAACCCAGCTCGGCCACAGAACTGAATTTGGCTGCATCCTCCTCTGTTTGTCGTATTGGGTCATTCAGCACCCCACCATACCACCGGGCATGACTTGCAGTACAGATGAGCTGCAAGATCCAATTTGTTTATGTTGCGATGACTCCAATTCCTTTGCCACAGAACATTAGGGCTGCAAATTAATATCCCTGGGCTCAGCGGCTCACAGGTCTGTTTGGAGACAGGTGACAGGCATACCGGGGTAATGGCAGACGCATGGAGGGAATTCTTTAAGAACTGAAGTACCTCATCTTTATAAACCCTTATTCTCCCCTCCCGCCGTTTTTCCTCCTCGCTTTCCCCTCGTGGTTTCATCTGTCAACTTTAGAGACCTTCTCCTAAATGGGTTTAGAAAGTAGAGGCCTCATCTACAGCGTCGTGCTCAGAGTTACAACATCTCAAGTCACTCTCACCTCTCAGTAGACATTCTCGGGGAGCAGCAGGAGGGAATACAAATGAGCAATAATGTGGAAATAAAGTTGTGAGAAACTTCCACACAGCTGAGCCAGAGGATGGCGATGTTTACAGATGCTGGATGGTAATCACCGATGTACTGTATATTCTCAAACATTAAGCAGTGTTTATGCTGCATGTTGTTTAATATGTGTACATATTAATTTTTCTTATTTGTAAAACACATTTGTATTGACATATAGTACATAAAGGTTATTATATCACACATGTACCATATACCATAATTTAGTTAAACTGTTTTGCCCCGCCTCTGGTCTTTATGCTAAGCTAAGCTAACCAGCTGAATGACTATGTGTTTTCAGCCACATATTTACTTTAATTTGCTCATCTAACAGCTACAATAATACCAATAATATAACAACTGTTGCAATATAATACATACATATATATATATATATATATATATATATATATATATATATATATATATATATATATATATATATATATATATACACTCACCTAAAGGATTATTAGGAACACCATACTAATACTGTGTTTGACCCCCTTTCGCCTTCAGAACTGCCTTAATTCTACGTGGCATTGATTCAACAAGGTGCTGAAAGCATTCTTTAGAAATGTTGGCCCATATTGATAGGATAGCATCTTGCAGTTGATGGAGATTTGTGGGATGCACATCCAGGGCACGAAGCTCCCGTTCCACCACATCCCAAAGATGCTCTATTGGGTTGAGATCTGGTGACTGTGGGGGGCATTTTAGTACAGTGAACTCATTGTCATGTTCAAGAAACCAATTTGAAATGATTCGAGCTTTGTGACATGGTGCATTATCCTGCTGGAAGTAGCCATCAGAGGATGGGTACATGGTGGCCATAAAGGGATGGACATGGTCAGAAACAATGCTCAGGTAGGCCGTGGCATTTAAACGATGCCCAATTGGCACTAAGGGGCCTAAAGTGTGCCAAGAAAACATCCCCCACACCATTACACCACCACCACCAGCCTGCACAGTGGTAACAAGGCATGATGGATCCATGTTCTCATTCTGTTTACGCCAAATTCTGACTACCATCTGAATGTCTCAACAGAAATCGAGACTCATCAGACCAGGCAACATTTTTCCAGTCTTCAACTGTCCAATTTTGGTGAGCTCTTGCAAATTGTAGCCTCTTTTTCCTATTTGTAGTGGAGATGAGTGGTACCCGGTGGGGTCTTCTGCTGTTGTAGCCCATCCGCCTCAAGGTTGTGCGTGTTGTGGCTTCACAAATGCTTTGCTGCATACCTCGGTTGTAACGAGTGGTTATTTCAGTCAAAGTTGCTCTTCTATCAGCTTGAATCAGTCGGCCCATTCTCCTCTGACCTCTACCATCAACAAGGCATTTTCGCCCACAGGACTGCCGCATACTGGATGTTTTTCCCTTTTCACACCATTCTTTGTAAACCATAGAAATGGTTGTGCGTGAAAATCCCAGTAACTGAGCAGATTGTGAAATACTCAGACCGGCCCGTCTGGCACCAACAACCATGCCACGCTCAAAATTGCTTAAATCACCTTTCTTTCCCATTCTGACATTCAGTTTGGAGTTCAGGAGATTGTCTTGACCAGGACCACACCCCTAAATGCATTGAAGCAACTGCCATGTGATTGGTTGATTAGATAATTGCATTAATGAGAAATTGAACAGGTGTTCCTAATAATCCTTTAGGTAAGTGTATATATATATACACAGTGGTGTATAAAGTACCCAAAAGCCGTACTTGAGTAAAAGTAAAGATACCGTACTGGAAAATTACTCCAGTAAAAGTAAAAGTCACCTATTAAAATACTACTTGAGTAAAAGTCTTAAAGTATCTGATATTTTCTGTACTTAAGTATCAAAAGTATTTTTCTGATATAAAATGTACTTAAGTATTGAAAGTAAAAGTACAAGTACATGCTTTTAATAAAAAAGCAAAGGGTCAGAATTTTGAGAATTATGAAGTTTATTCTTTTAAGTGCTGTGGCCACCGTGACCAAGGACAAGGAGTTGTGTTGATAAAATAACTGGGTTGGCTGGGATCCATCCATATATATTATGTTCAACATAATATATTGTACCTAAGTATACTTTTGCATCTACTATGAACTTATCATCATAATTCTCCAAAAAGCATATGACACTATGAAGGACTTGTAACAGTGTGGTTATAAGTAAGCTCATTCCGCCCGCCGTGGGTCTCTTGGTACCGGTCTGTGGGTCTCTTGGTACCGGTCTGTGGGTCACTTGGTACCGGTCTGTGGGTCTCTTGGTACAGGTCTGTGGGTCTCTTGGTACCGGTCTGTGGGTCTCTTGGTACCGGGCCACAGAAAGAATGAATGAAACATTTCAATTAAATAAAAAAAAATCAAGGCCGGAAAGATGTTTTATTGTGAAAAATGACCGCATACATCCGTCTGTGGTAACCTCATACGGAATCTCTTGACACATGTCAAGATGTTACGTTACTCTAAAAATGAAACGTAAGTCTGTTACAACTCTGTCGGTGATCTGGAAACCAAGGCAGAGTATCCTGAGATCGCCAAAAAAGCATGAAAACCTGCTTCCATTTCAACATCCTGTCTTTGTGCAGCGCGTTATAAGTTAAGCAGTAGACTGGACTAAAGGTTTAGTTAGGAGTAGACTGGACATAACGAACACACGTTGGGTGTCGTTGTCTCCCGTCTTTCCGAGGTCGGACCCGGTCTGTGAAAATATTGTCTTCACGTAACCGGTCCGTGACGCATAAAGGTTTGGGAGCGCTGGACTAGAGGATGTAGAGGGAAAATGCAAAACATTGTGATTCGCAAAACCTGCTTGGTGGAGTCTGTGTTCCACCACAGTCCCCGATGTTTTATTTTTTTTCTAAAGATAGATTTGATTTTGTAGCGAGTAAAGAAGGTTTCAGGAGAAATGTATCGGAGTAAAAGTATAATTTTTCTTTGCAAAATGTAGTGAAGTAAAAGTAAAAGTAAACAGAAATATGAATAGTAAAGTAGAGTACAGATATCCCCAAAAACTACTTAAGTACAGTAACGAAGTATTTCTACTTCGTTACTATACACCACTGTATATACACAATTGGCCACATGCAACATATGCATTAAGAAAAGTTACTTTGTGGGATGGAACGTTTCAAATATGAACCAGCATCTGCTTAAAGGTGCAGTGTGTATAGGATCGAGCGGGACGGTTGCAGATTGCAACCAACTAAAGTGTGAATGGTCTTATAGCCAGTGTATGGTTTGTCCACTCTGGGCTGCTGTAGCAACATGGAGCCAAACGCTCTGTATGTAGATATAAACGGTTAATTCTAAGGTAAAGAAAATACAATGTTTCTTATTTTCAGGTGATTATACACTGAACAAAAAATACTTATTTATATCACATTCCATTTCTGCCTGTAGATCCCCCTAAATACACACTGTTCCTTTAAAGTCATGTTTAATTCACCACAATATACAGTATATTCATGACTCTCGGGCTAAAGGTGGGTAGAGTCTAACCTTCGCCTCATGCTGCAGAAGAGCTGACGGTTTGAAAGGCGGCATACTAAAAACAACCACCTCGAGGTGAGAAAAAGATTCTGTGGGCTTTAAACTCTCTGCTCAAGGTAAGATCAGTAAGTAAGAACATCAGTCACGTATACTCTCTATAGCGCCTTCACACCAATGCTGCACATTCTAAGAGAACGTCCAGCTGTGAAGAGAGACAGTTGTTGCCTGCATGCTATCAACACACCATTGTCATCCTTCTGAACCCAGCACACAAACCAAACTAGTACTTTCTTTTGTAATTGCTGCTTCATCTTTTGACTTCAAGTCGGTTTGAATGTGAGACACTTTCATCAGTGATTTAAAAGGAATTCCAGTCATTTTCACGTGACTAACTTTGTTTGCACATTCATGGGATTTTACAACCAATGAGAGCGGATCACAGAGGCTTTTTCAAACAGAGCTTTGTGTTCTCGCCACCAAATGAAATAGAGAAAAAAAAATGAGTCTGAAAATAATCAAGCGTCGAAGTGGACCCGTCCTTTGGTGCTGAGCACACACTGCTCCAAAAATGACTTTGAAAGTCTTTCCATGAATTGTGTTGTGATTTGAATATGAAGAGAGCAGTCATTGCAGATTATTGGAGAAAGCACTGAGGCTGTCAAGTCATATCTCTCCTCTCCAGCTATGTCTTTAATGTACATTCACGGCCAGTCCTCAATGCTTTCTTTTATGCCCACCTCCATGTCAAACATTAATTGTTTTTACGCTTGCAAGCTCCCTTCTGTTTATAGTAACTGGTCTTTTACTAATAAGCTTCACTGGGAATCCATGAAGCCTCTCATTTTAATAGTTTCTCTGTTTCTTGCTGGGATTGACATTTTGTTCACTTTGTGCAATTTCTATTTTCCGCCAGAGATCCACACATTTATTTGTTAGATTGATAAAAATAATTCTCTTCACTGTAATACCTCTCTGTATTTAGCGTTCTCATAAAATACTCACTTTTTGCAATTTAAAGTAATTGTTTAATGCTAATACAATCATTTTGATATTTTATATATATTTTCACGTCTAAAACGGTCCCTTGTGGAGGAACTATCTTCCTCTTTTAACCACACACAGACTATCAGTAAGTTATTCAAATGTTCAAAACTTGCTTCAAATGTTTTAAAACTGCTCCGATTAATTCATTATCTTGCATAAATGTGGAAGTAGACTCAAAGAAAATGAGTTAATTTGGGCAGATAGACCAACTCATATTAATCCTTTACCACAAAATGTCTCGTCAGAGCCAATTTAACACGGTGTGGCTGTTCAACGGGCACAGCAATGCTTCACTGTCGCGTTAATGAATAGTTCTCAGGAAAAAACAATCGAATAATCACTGATTGGTTCAGTAGCAAATGGGATAAACCTTTTGAGTTTGTCAAAGGCTGGAAAGGCTCATAGTGTTATGACTGATAAGGGTTGAGTGACTTGAAATTAGGGTAATTATGTTGTTCAGCAAGATGAACATACAATAAAGAGTTGGTATGAAGGAGATCCGTAAGATCTCTGACAGAGTGTGCGTGTGCACATAAATCTAAGACTACAATATGTGTCAATGGATGCAAAGTGCGTGCATTCTCTCCCTGAGTGTTAAAAAAGCTCATGCGCTGTGCATACCATTTGTCCTGCATTTTACATTCATATAAAGCCTGATACAGTGCAAATATACTACTTCAGTTATTTGGGACTATATCCCATGGATGGCTGCTCTCAGCTCAACTTTCTCTTTGATCAGGACCCTCTCCGTCTCCGTTGCATCACTGCCAGCCTTTGGGTGTCCTACTAGACGTCTCTCTCTCTGGTTCTTTGATTCCACCACCTGCCTGCACTTGTTGTGACTGTTTCAGCCAGCAACTAGTTAGCATCTCTGCGTGTGTGACCATGGATAACCCATGAAGACTGCTTTAGAGTTAATTCGGAACAACAAACTGAGCTACCGATGGTGAAAAAGAGTCTCGCCGCCGAACAAATGCCAGCAGGAGCTGGCATTATTGTCTCCTTGGCAATTAATTAAACTGTTAATGGGATTGTCTTAATGGAAATATCTTGCAGAAACAGTTGTGCAGCTGGGTGGAACGTGTGAGAATCTTAGTACGTCATTTTATTTTTATTTGGTGCAGTCCCAGTCCTCCGTCTTTTGAGGGAAGGATGACCCGCCTCTTCAGGAGTTAAGAATCATGTACAGTTTAATTCTTCTGTTTGCACGGTATCATAAAAGAAGGGTGCCTGTCAGAATACCAAGCCAGATTTCACCCTCCCTGAGTGCTCAGAAAAGCCTCCTGTGTCTGTCTCTGTCTTGGTCCTGGCTTGGTGATTGGCAACTGTTTAATGAGGCCCTGTGTACCTTTAATTACGAGGCCCCACTAATGAACAGCATGTCAGTTTTGCCCTATTAGCAGAGAATACAGTGCTGGCTACCCTGGGTAATCAGTGGAGCGGCGTGTCCAAATGCCAGTCAAAGGGCACAATTGATATTTCATGTGGCTCCCTGTGGAAAATTCTAATCATCAGTTCAGTCTTTTAGATCATATTTCTCTGTGGTGATGTCATCTGCTCTGCACAAGAGTCTGGAACTGATTTTAACACCTGCTGTGAAAGCATGGTTGTATGTATTGATGCCCTCTCAATATGTATCACATACTTCAACAACCTTGCTGACTTTATGTTTTTTCTCTACCCAGGAGTGACATACAGATATATTTTCAGCTTGTGTTGGAAAACACAGTGTGTATACCGGGAGTCACGACCGAGAGGAGTCTGAATAGTCCAGATGGGGGGATTTCCAGATCACTATAGCGAAAGGAATCAAGACAGTTGCTGCAAGGCTGGCCTGCAGGATATAAGGTTGTCGAGCACCCCACCTAGATTGAAGAAGATGAAGTAAATATTAAATTCAAGGTGCTTTCTGACTCAAAAAACTTCTGTTTTTCTTTTAAAAATCAAACCACACAAGGCATGAATAACATGAGACTGAATCTCATTCGCTCTAAAAATCCTTGACTGTTTTTTAGCGAACCAACTGCTAGATTACCTCCCTTCTAATAGCCTTTTTGAGGATTTCAGTCAGGCTGAGACTCTGTAATCGCAATCTTAACATTTTATTAAATTAAGCTGGAATTAAATAAACGTCAGCACTGTCATGATTTTCATTCTAAATAAGCAGCTAGTCTCTCCATATTGTTCGATATAATATCTTTCAATGCTCATGTAAATTCCTAGCATTTATATTTTTGGCATAAATATCCACTTTTATGCAGCCAACACTGAGTGTTGCCATTCGTCCTAATGATCGCTTGGAGCTGAGTGACCTGTTGGCATCCCCCTGTTGTGCGTCTCTGCTTCCAAGATCTTGTGCTACTTTTCTCTCTTGGGCCTTCAAGCTCATGTTTTCATTTTCCAGAATTGAACACCCTTTGCAACGTAATAAACACCCAAGTTACTATTTCTCTTTTTGTATTTATTTGTATTGATCGTTTCCTATTCTATTAAAACAAGTTTAGGCCATCAACATTTGAGTATTGACAACTATGGGGAAAAGTCTCCCCTTACAGTAAGAAACAAAGGCATGAAGACATGACATTGGTTTAAACTAATTAGCTAATTTGATATGCCGAGTATATTTTGGGGACCATCAGTAAGGACTGAAAGCTATGAGTCCTAATTGTGGTATTACGCGTACACTAAACTTGACTATTGAGTTAAGATGTCAAACTCAAAGGGTTTGAAATACCCCGTATGTATTTTTAGCATCCTTATCGTACACTGACAATGCAAGCCAACTTTGCTTCTGCAGAACGGTGCTTATTGGAGTCACCTTCATTGTGGGCAGACATCTGAAGAAATCTCTGAGTCAGAATGCACAATGAGATATTACAGTAGGCATATTCACAGCTGAGTGCGGATGGAGGCAAGGGAGTCGAATCAGCCGCCAAGACTGAGTTCTGAAACACACAAAGACACACACACAAAGACACACACACACACACACACACACACACACACACACACACACACACACACACACACACACACACACACACACACACACACACACACACCTGGAGAGACCAGATTTACTGCAAAACGAGACACAATCAGCACCATGCTTCACTGGTCTCTCGCTCAAACTGCTTCTAGTGCTGAGCTCATTTGGACATTATTTATTATTTATATTAAATATATATGAACTTTTCTCGACAACTTTGACGTTTTAGTTTTTGAGGCAAAATTTGTAGATTTCTATTTCAGAAAATAGAACAAATAGTTCCAAATATATATATATATATATATTCAATTTATTGGACTATTAGAGACCGGTCTGCTGTAATTAGGCACTAGATCTTTTTTTTTTTTACATTGTTTACCTCAATATACAATTACTTGCTAATTACACTGCAACAACAGCCCTTATAGAAAGAAGCAAACAATTATTATATTCAATCAAATCATCCTATATCAAGCAAAAAAATCTGCCAATGGGGTAAGCTTTTTTTGCTTGACAAGATTTCTTAAAATAAGCCCAAAATTCTTGGCTCTGAAAGACTAAAATGAGACTTTAAACTAGACAGAAAATCTTAAATTAACCCGAATTCTTCTAAAACAAGCAATGCCATGCAGTTTTCATTCAGCATGGTTATTTGTATTATGTTGTGTGTTGTATAGACTAGTATACTGTCATCTTAATATGTTAGATATGAAGCAGCAGGTTCTGCCCTGCAATGAAAATAATAATAATAATAATAATAATAATAATAATAATAATAATAATAATAATAATAATAATAATAATTAAAAAAAACACTTTAATTGTCCTTGTTTCATGGCATTCTTAAATTGAGAAGTTGTGCAAATGGTCTTACTCTTAAAATAAGGCAAATAATCTTGTCACTGCACTGGGTGTTATTGTAAAACATTTTTATACTCTGTTTCTGGTTGATTCTAGCTCAAAATTAGCTGATATATCTTATCAAGAAAAAGTAAGGCATACTTTCTTAAAATGAGATAATTTTTCTAATCAAAACATGCTTGACAAGATTAATATTCTTTTTGGGCAAAAAATATGACTTATTTTCTTGATACAAGGCTTTTTTTACTTTCTTGAAATTCCTTTTTTTGCAGTGTAATTAATTGGTTTCCTGGTAATCAATTACATTTGTTAAGTATTGCCAAATAATCACACTTCTATTCAAACATGGGGGCCTATTAATATTCATTTATTCCTATATTGATTTATATAGTGGCAGATTTACATCTCTTCCACAGTAACAGAAGATATTCACATTTGGATCACATCAAATACGGGATTCATGGGAACGAATAGGTTTGTGGACATAAGCTTCTTGTTAATGCCTCAATTCAATTAAAGCCTCATTTAATACGTCTCGTATATGCTCATCTCTTTGTAAAATATATGGACGACTAAAGGGGGTTATGTGTGGAGTAATAAATGTCCTCTCACTTTGCAGAAAGCGATGACACCCTCCAGCTACGGAGATTATGACTGAATGACTCAGCCCGAGGTTGGAGGATATTGGAAATAAAACTTAACTTGGAGTCACTATACCATGCTGAGAGAATCTGGCTGTCAAGGCCTGTTCTCTGTAAATTCAATTAAAATGTCAGACTTTGTGTCGGTCCATGCATAACGTTGGGGTGTATTACATTTTTTGTGACAGAGGAGTAGAGCGAGTAGGTGTGAAGACTAGAGAGGTTCTCGTAGTTGCTCTGTAAGTAAATTAAAGAAAAGTAAAAGGTCGGAAATTTTGAATATCAGCAAGTTAAATGGAAGATGGTTGACTTCTCAATGTGCTGGACTAGAGAGCACGTAGTTTGATCACATGACCTTTGTTGCAGGTTTTTCAAACGCATTTTTCATAGTAACTTGCAGTCCCATCCTTCCACTATACACTAACATGAGATACAAATATAATATCACCATGATCATTTATATAAATGATTAAGGTAATATATACTATATATATATGTATATATGCTTATATCTAAGCAGACAGATATGACAGATAATCACTTACTTACAACATACTGTGTTACTTTTCACATTGCCTGTAGCTAAATCAATGTCACAATTTAACAAAAAACAAATGCAAAGAGTTCATGGAAGGTAACTACTCAATAATTAGGACGTCTGCACATTGTGTACAAATCCAAATCAATTGCCATTTCTTACACATCATCGTTGGTTCAGTAGACAGACAGAGATAAAGCACAGCTCTGTGTGAAATTCATAAATCTGCCATTTTTCACAGATGAGGATTGATTAATACAGCTACCAAATCATTAGTCCTGTCATGGGGGAGATTTATTCATCCGTGTTGTTTCTTTACTTGTTTAACAATCAGATGTTATCAGTATTCCAGCACCACCCTGCTCAAGGTGTGTCGTAGATTATCACTGAAATGATGCAGAGTGCTCCGACATTATTTCTGACAACACATACGTGCGTCACAGCCGGACTAATTTGTACGAGAGAGCAGGTTATACATACAAACACGACTAGAAGTCCAAAGGGCCGCATTGGTCTGCAAAAAAACTGTTGGATACATGTTTTAAATAACATATTAACTCTGGAGCTTTCCCAGTGTACTCTGAATAAAAAGTTAAACATTTTCTACTGTAGACATTGGAGAAAAGGCCTGCGTAGGGTCATTCAAAGCTAAATAGTTCATCATCCTGGGAGCATCATCCACAGCTAACAGAGTGTCCAAAATGGAAAGGGTACATCCTCTAGGAAGCACGAATATGTGCAGTAAATATCCATTACATTTTCATAGTTAACATTACATAAACCACTCAGCGACTTACAAGAAATGCAGTCAACATTCCCAGGAAAAGATTAAGAAGCTAAGGAATGCAAACCCAATGGAAGTAAACCCATTTTATATTACCACTCCAGAGTCAAAGGAGATTCAATAAAGGAAAAAAGGAGCCTTTTATCCTTGCTACTTGTCTATAATCTGAATTTTAAAGGCAATATCATATGATTTACTAAGATGGCTTCTGATTTAGTAGTGTCTAGATAGTGACCCACAATTTTCAAAAACTTGCAAAAACTCTTGCGAGACTTGATGCCCAACGACCTAACTAACTTTAATTTATTAACCTTGATCATCCAAGAGCATACATTTGTCTGTATGACTGTAAAATGTTCTCAAAAAGTTCTGATTGTTAAGTTTTCCCATGAAATTCTGTTCCTCTTTTTATGTGTGTGTGTTCATATATTTCAGACACTGGAGTTACTGTATATATAGTAGTTTCCCAAAATCAGCACAATATTGATATTAAGCAATGCAGGCACAAATAAAATGATGTTTTGTTTGTTTATGCCAACACCAACACCGCCTGCTCCTGCTTTCCAAAATCCTCATCCCTGAGCAGGCAGAGTACATTTTTGCTCCATTATGCTGTGAAAAGCTGAACAGGCTAAATGAACGAGCCCAGAACAAGCCGAGCCGTTTAAATGGCTTTACATGTGAAGGCTATTTTTAAAACGGCACAACATTGTCGACCAAATTGGCTGTTCAGCTCAGCTCGTAGTCTTCCAACACTGTTTTTCCCCAGTGTTTACACACAGGCTGCAAATACACGTGTGGATTACAACTTGCCTTCCCTTGTTTTCTCTCTCTCTCTCTCTCTCTCTCTCTCTCTCTCTCTCTCTCTCTCTCTCTCTTTTCTGAGTGACGGATGTAGATTGACAGCGGCTGCTTAGAATAGGATGTCATGAGAGGCAGAATTTTTGGCATCTGGGTTTGATGTGTTTTGTTTTCTTGTCTGTCTCTCCTCTCTGGGTCTTTGAGTCTTTGAAGAGATTTTTTCCAAGAGATGCTTTTTCATTACAGACATTCGTCAGAGAAATTGCAACTGATGCAAGCTTTTCAAACAGTCATTCAACTATCAGTGATGTCACAAGTCTTCTTTGTCTTTGCCTTGTTCTTCACGATTATACCCGTATCACTCTGAACATATTGTGGATACACATTTTTTTATGATGGAGGACACGTAAATAAATAATGGAATCAATGACTTGAAATAGAAGTAATTGATGTTTTTTTTCTTCTTCCACTTTTTGTGTTCCCGCCCAACGACACTAATGGAGTATATGAAATATTGAACATTGCAAATTTGTTGGCATAATACTAGTGTTCAGTTGAATGCAAAACAATCAGGGGTGTTTCATTAATTGTAATTCCAGCAATACATCAAAAGATAATTGCCAGGAAATAAACCTCTATTTCACTGCAGTTGTCAAGACTTGACGCTGGTTGTGTATAATCAGTCATCTTATGGGAAATCATTCGTTTTAGTTCCCACTTTTATTTTCCCATTGAACAGATGGTCTGTTTACTTTGCAGGGGATCAGTATTTTGAACGTAGATCGTTACAAATTAATTTGCATGAGCCTCTAATGCTAAATATATATACATACAAATTTCCCCCTGGGGATGAATAAAGTATCTATCTATCTATCTATCTATATATATATATATATATATATATATATATATATATATATATATATATATATATATATATATATATCTATGTATATATATATATATATATATATACATAGATATATATGTGTGTGTATATATATATACAAACTGATATGTTTTTGCTCTCAGGATATATTTTCCTGTTGCGTTCTGTCTAGCCCAGCTGGACATAGGATAACTGAGAGAGCCCTTAAGTGTACATTTTTCACATTTTTATCTGACAAGTCTATGATTAAAACAAAAGAGGTGTTTTTTTTGCTTTTTTTGCCATCGTTTGGCATTTCAACTAAGTCATAGGGGGCTTGTTCGAGGAACTGACAGACTTCTGCAGGAATGAATGAGCCTCCAGTGTTCTGTGTCTGGAACAAGAGGCATGAGCCTCTGTGCACAGAGATAAATTTAGGAGAGAAAATGTCAACTTCTGTTGTGTGCTAGATTTGAAATGCACCGGAGATGAGAAGGTGAGGCTCGAGCAGCATCTTCAATGCACATACGCACACGCACACACACACGCACACACACACACACACTCACACACACACACACACACACACACACACACACACACACACACACACACACACACACACACACACACACACACACACTCACCAAGAGGGAGACAACCTTCAACAATACTTTTACAGTGTTTGATTCTTTCACATATGTTGTGAAACAAGAAACAGGTATCGCAAAATTTCCCTTTGGAGAATTGTAAATGTGCATGGAAATTCTCACCAACTGCAGATGTTTTCAGTTGAAAAGGTATTTGCTTGCCTGGAATGTACAATAGCCACTAATTACATTAATTAAATGTAAATTATGAGAAATCCTGACGAGCTGATCAATCCATTAGCTAATTGCGAGAGGACACTTTATTCTCAGAGAGACAGAGAATTACATTTGACATGTGAGAAAAATATCCATACTAGCCACAAATTAGGTAAGACAGGCTGGTCACAATAGCAACACGCTGTGACAGGAGTTATTTTCATACCAGCCGTCTGCTCGCGTACAATACTGCACACTGATTAGTTTAATGGAATATTAGCATAAAGACAGCGACAATGTCCCTGGATGAAATTACTGGCGTGACACGGTGGCCAAATATGTTTTCCGCGATAATTAAAAGGGCGAGATCTCACTGGACTCATGAAGCTATAAAGACAAACATTAGGATTAGCATTATTTTAGCATTTCACAGAAGGGATTGTTTAACACAGGCTGGGCAAAAAGTCAAGGAATACAGATCCTTTTGATGCTTGTACAGCTTGTTCATAGATTCTCTCTGCATGGACTCGATTATGAACAGGCAGGGTTATATTAAAAGTGATTATAGATTGTTAGTGCCTCCCTGTCCATCTGTTGATCCAATGGACGTAATACACCTAACATATCATGCCTGGAGGGGCAGATAGCAGGAAACAAAGCATTTATCATCATCATACAAATCATTTCTAATGAATCGCCGTGCACTCGGACCCCTCCCTTCTTCCGCCCCCACCCCTCCGTCAACATCTTCTGACATCAGAGACGGACAAAAAGCAAGAGGAACAACTGTGATGTTTGTTTAATTATTTCAAGCAAATTATAAAGGCGGCGCACGCTCCGAAAGCTTTTGTCAGCCTACTCTTTGATGAACCATTGCCAGGCGGGGGCACACATTGAAGGGAAAAAAAAGTTTATTGAATGGATTGGTTTCATTTGCCTTTGAGGCAGTTTGCATTATCGTTGGTGTGATAATACCGAGCTTCGGGCTGAGATAAAAGTGTGCTTTTCTGTATGCTCCCCAATGTTCATTACAGTGTGTGAAAGAGGAACGAATCAAAGGACCAACTAAAACCCGGAGGGCAAGAGCGATGGCCAGGTGATATGTTGTAAACAACAAGAGAATAAAGCACTTAGAAGCCCTTAGCATTTAGAAGCCCCTCCTTTGGCATGTTTTTTTTTTTTTTATCCTGACAGTGAACTTGTGCAACCAGGGGGAGTTGGGCAATTCATCACACACAACAAATGCATTGACACATCCTCGATGCACTTGCAGTGAAACCCACAAACTGTACAAAGTATTGAGAGGATGCAATAAATACCTTACCATTAAACCGGAGGATGTAGCGGACATGTTCGACCCAGTTTCCCCCATGGGGTGCTGTAACATGTTCCACGCTTCCCTCCACACACTTGTCATCACCTTGGGACTATAAATACAAAAAAGTCAAGATAGACACTTTGTGGATTGGACGATTGCGTTCATAAAGCAGGATTAATATTGATATGCGTTTTTTGTCATCTTAACTTTTGGCCTGCTCTCACCAGGCACGAGGTGGGAAATGGCACTCTGTTCTTGTCCCCTAATGAGTTCACGCTCTATTGGATGCTACACCGATGCACCATCAAAGAGAATGATCATCAGCGGGGCACACTTCATTTACCTCCTCATTTCTCTTTCTTATATTCCCTTTGCCTTTCTCTCTCCCTCACTTGCTCACTCTCTGTTGCTCTCACCCTCTTGTTCCCGTCTGCCTCTCATGAGTAGCATATACCTTACTGTAGCCGCATTAGGGACACTCTAATCTGTGTGTCGGGGCGGAATGGGATGTTCAATGGCTTTTCCTCGTTTCCTGGCTGAGAGGGCCGTGTAATGTGCTAATGGACTCCGCGGCTGCTGCCTGACCCCCACGGTGGAGTGTGCGGAGTCGGGGTCCGCAGCCGGGACTTCCCCCTTTTGCTGCTATCTCAGCCAAACAAGTGCGGCTTTGCTGAACATCTTTTTATAGCTGCAAAGAGAGTGGCCATCCACTCTCAAGGTCATTAGAGCTTTATAGGTGACGGTTCCGAACAGTCTTTGCTGCATGTCCATGAACTGTACCATTAATAGGTTTGGAGAGACATGCACTCTGACATGGAACTGTTAAGTACCAGCGCATTATCTGTAGCCACATGGGTCAATAGTGTATTTTCGTTGAAGAGTGATATTTAGGAAAGGAACATATATCAGTCTTGTGCCAAAAGAGTTATGTACTGTAAGAAGGATTTTCTTTTTTTTGCTAAGCACTTTATGGATCCAGTGTTAGTATGATCACCTGATTTCATCCTCACAGAAATGATCTGCTCTGGGTGGACATTATTAAAGTCAAAGTGGTACTTTCCGAGGGTCTTTGAGGGTCATCGTCATCAGAGGGTGTACGCGTAGGCTTTGCGCTGACGTCCACATACCATCCAATTTGTTGTGACCGCGCAACTGTGCATGTTTTGGGGCGCGGCCTCCAAGTGGACGGTATAAACAGAACTACTTTCCGTCTGTGGCGTCTGCAGTTGTCCGTGTAAGCGTCCTTTTGGGAGTATAAACGAGGCTGTGAGAACAAACACATTCATACTTTGAATACTTTGTCAGCTACTTTGTTATCATTGTGTTCTTTTGTTTTGTCATTCAGGGTGTGTGGCCTATACAGAGGAGAGAAGATGAAAATAATTTAGCATTTCAGAAAACAGACATTGGTAATGCACTTTATCTTTCTCTATGTATTTTGTTGTTTTGTGGGGATTTGTGGATAACTCTTTCAACTTAATGATGCAATTGCTCATCAATACTTTTTTTGTTTTGTTTTATAGCTAAAAAAGAGTTGACAGCAGACATAGTAGGCTTTGCTTTGGATTAACATTCATGATCTTTCATCAGCATTTAATTCATTTAAAATCAGAATCAGTTGTAGTCGTATTCACATTTCTCACAATGTTGAAAATCCAAAGAAAGGCAGCACACCCATCGCCAAAAAGGTTTTACTGTCTATGAATCGGCCGCAGCGTTGGCCACAAAGGGCTAATTTACTCGAGAAAAACTGTCGAAAACTAGATGTGAAACACTACAGTAATGCCTTCATTACTAGATCTCCATGTCAGATGACGTTGAGAACAGCAACGTTGGTAGAAAGAGTTTGAATGTCAGCCACTCCTCTGTTCTGCAGGGGGTTGTTCACGACAACTCAAGATTCTGACTGCGATCTCAATTACGAAGCTTGCTGAGCAGAGAGTGGTGTCGTGATGGTTCCCTACTCGTAGTGTTTCAAGATGTCTGATTTCAGACAACAAGCAATTCTAATCTCAGTGTGAGCCTGGTACAGAGCCACGTGGTTTGGTAATTTGCATCAAGTTTGAATTAAATCTCATGTGGCCTGTTGCCACAAAGGCTGCGTGCACACAATCAATTTGCTCATGTGTGTCACATATAGTCAGAATCTGATCTTTTTTTAATCTGATTTGGGCCACTTTAAAATGTGATCCTAAATCAGGCTGGGCAGATTTTTATTTTTTGCAACACGACCTCAGTCTGAACAGTAACATCAGAATTCATGCGACGATCCCATCGCTCCTGGCCTCCAGCTTTGCACCCACACACACACACCTCCGTACAGAAGCAGCTGCCACAGAAAAACCTCACTAGAAATGTGTCTCTCGTTCTCCTCATCCTCGTCCTCTTCATCATCTCATCTGCCCACGAACTCGCTGGCTTCCACTGCACATTAACTTTAAAATGAAACCGTAGTTGCTGACTTCAATGTCCTCCGTGTTTACTTCTGTACGGCGAGGTGCTGCGTGTGGCGTCTTTGTTCTTGTTCTTCCATTTCACGGCTTTGACCAGTTGAAACTGGTATTGGTCACATTAAAAAAAAATATGTGAACAGCCAACGAAAACAAATCTGATATGAGCAATAAATCCAAATTGAGCACTGAGGCTTGCAACGTGAATTTTCCTCAAATTCACTTAAAGTTGCATTTTCCTTCACATGAATCAGAGAAGACACATTCCAGACGGAAAAAGGAATCGAAAACCTAGCGTTCTGCAAAAGTCTTTGCAATCTGACCTCAGATGTACTGCTTCAGAGCAAACCAACAGAATATTAAAAAAAATATCTCCTCCTTGGCAGAAATAATAAAAGGAAACAATCCGGACTTCTGTGATCTTTGCCATCACTAGAACAGGAAAGTACAGAAAGTAATGATGGATGATCACAGTGACCCGGACACTGTTAACGTTTTATTGTTGTAAAAAAGCTTGCTCCGATTAAATGCCAGTGTTCTTTTAGCTTAACAGCTCACTCTAACGTCCATCATCACCTTTAGAGAGCTTGAGGAAACGATCATCGTAGCTCAGAGCTGGATGTCTGCCTGAATCTTGCCTAACCTTGGAACATCCTATCAGAAGGGCTTAAAGGCACATAAAACACTTTTTTTTTATCGTTCCTTATACTCTGAAAAATGTCCAGACTATTTCAGCTTGTCCCTTAGGCCACTCTGGTGACCGCATGCAGTGCAGAAAACCAAATGTGATGCTGGCAGCCAGGGGCGGTGTGACATTTTGAGTGGAGATATATGCAGAAACAAGGGCGGGGCTGGCCGATGAGGACGTAAGTTTGTGGGCCCTCTTCTGTCTCCCTTCCTGTTCACCCTGTACACCACGGACACCACGGACTTCCAGTACCACACAGGGTCATGCCATCTGCAGAAGTTCTCTGATGACTCTGCAGTGGTCAGGTGTATTAGGGATGGACAGGAGGAGGAGTACAGAGCAGTGGTGAGTGACTTTGTGGAGTGGGCCGGTGAGAATCACCTGCTGCTGAACGTGGCCAAGACCAGAGAGATGGTGGTGGACTTCAGGCGACGACTCCGAGTCCTCTGAGTGTTCTGGGAGAGGACGTGGACATGGTGGAGGAGTACAGGTACCTGGGTGTTTCCATCGACAGCCGACTGAACTGGAAGGCCAACATCAACGCTGTCTACAAGAAGGGGATGAGTCGACTCTTTTTCTGAGGAAGCTTCGATCCTTCAATGTGTGCAGCAAGATGCTGGAGATGTTCTATCAGTCGGTTGTGGCCAGTGCCCTGTACTTCGCCATTGTCTGCTGGGGGAGCAGCATTGGAGCCAGAGACACCAACAGACTTAACAAGCTAGTTAAGAAGGCCGGCTCCATCATCGGCTCAAGCAAGAGTTTCTGGAGCAGGTGGTGGAGAGGAGGACGCTGAAGAAACTACTGTCCATATTGGACAACCCGGACCACCCTCTCCACCACCTAGTACAGGGACAGCAGAGCACTTTCTCCAAGAGATTCATCACGCTACGCTGTCACAAGGGCCGTTACAGGAGAACATTCCTGCCTACGGCATTATGACTTTATAATAAGTCACCGCTTGCCAGATCCTCACTGATTAATCACTGTACATGTTTATGTTTATCTACACTTCACACTTCACATATTACATGCATAATTTGCATTTTTGCACTCTCCTATTGTTTGTTATTGTTTGTTTATTTACGCCTCACACACTTAATATACACATACATACTTGCACTTTTGCACTTCTACTGTTTAAGTTTAAGTTTAATTAAATTCCTAAATTAATACTCTGTTTTTTTTTTCTTTCATCCCAGCTATTTTTATTTTTATTAGTATTATTATTGTATATATCTTTCATCCCTGCTGTTTTTATATCTTATGTTTTTGTCTGTAAATTGCTGCTACTCGACACCAAATTTCCCCTTGGGGATTAATAAAGTATATATTCATTCATTATATTCATTCATTCATATTGTTCACAAAAAAATATGCCTATTGAATCATAAATAATCAGAACTCTACTGCACTTAATCATTTAAATCCTTGTCTAGCATCACTATACTATTTCCATCATATCTCTGTATACAAATTACAGCATACGGTCGAACAATAAGCCTAAAATACGCCACTATACCAAAGTCTCACATGTAATGCCACTTCAGAAATATGAATATGGTAGTCTAATTTATGATTTTGATTATGTTGTATTTACATCTTGTATCATGGCATACCAATATTATCGAAATATTACTTCATCATGTATAACATGAGTTCTTTTAGAGAAACTCAACAGTGAGATTATCTTTTTTTTCTTCTATTTTTCCTATATGAGACTGTATAATAGTATAGAACAGGCCTGGCCAACCCGCGGCTCCCGAGCCGCATGCGGCTCTTTGCCTGGTTTCATGCGGCTCTTACGTTCATATTGAAGTTTTTTTTTCTTCTTTTAAAATCTTTTTATTGATTTTGCAAAAAATACGTCGACCCATTAAATGCGGAGACGGACTGTTTGAAAGCCCCGCTAGTCACAGCTTCTCTGACACACCTTGAAATATTTCAGCAAACTTCTCCTCAGACCTCAATGCTTATTGTGTGAATTACTCCATCAGTTAGCTTGTAGGCTGTGGAGTGGTCCAGGCTTTCTTCTTGCAGAGCGTTTGATGAAGAGCAGTGACTTCACATGTTGGGGTGCTGATTTCCATGCAGAGGATGAATGCCAGGTTAATCACATTTTTGTACATTTTTTCTAGCTGTGAATTCTCGTGACATTTATAAACATAAATTCAACATACTTTGTCGGGGCGAAATTCTCACAAGAACTCAAATAAATGCCCCATCAGATATCAAACACATTTGGGGGGAATTGATGACGGAGAGAGTCATTTTTATTCTTAAATACTGATGAATGAAGAAAACATTGGGCTCCAGCAGAAGGGGCACTTTTCTCATCCAGGGCAAAAGGGCAGGTGGGCAGGTGGGCAAAAGGGCAGGTTGAGCACCACTAGGCGTCTATCTGTGCACGTGCCTGCCCATGTGAAAGAATTGCTTCGAGTGGCAACAACGGAATACAAGCCAGATTTGAAGAGGATTGTTCAAGGCAAGGAATGCCAGAAGTCCCACTAAGCAACATGCATAGTAAAAGAAAAACGCTATTGTAAATTATTATATTTTTGTTTGTGGACTTGGTTGAACTGAGAGTTTGTGTGTGTGCACACAATGTTCATTGTTGAAAAGGACTGGCCTGTGGTCTTAGTACTGTTGGAGTCAATTTCTGTCATTATCATGTTGGTGTGTGACATTTACAATAAATCTGGCTGAGCAGAGGTCTGCGTGTGTGTGTGAGGAAGGGATGGGGTGATGTTCATGTGTGCCCATGTGTATGATGTGACTCTTTGCGGTAACACAGTAAAAAATGTGGCTCTTAGTCTCTGACTGGTTGGCCACCCCTGGTATAGAGACTGACAATCTGTGCTTCCTGTTGAGAGTTTCTCCAGATAACGGGGAAGAAAAGTGTGTGCCGTTCACAGGTGCTGCTCAGACATCCAAATCTGAACAGAGTAGGCACAATATGAATAAAATACCAGTACACCCAGCCCAGTGTCACTGGCCTTTACTACTGGTTTACCCCTGAGAAACAAGAGGCCATGCGAGACAATAATCGGTAGCACTTTATAATAAGTACACACTATTTAGCATTAGTAAAGCATGAATAAACACTGAATTCATAATTTATAAAGCATTATTCCAACATGAACACTCATTAGTAACTCAATAGTATTTCATTATTGATTAATACGCTTGGGATTTCATACTTTATAAATGATGGATGCATTTAACTGTAACTGTGTTTATGAATTGCTATTGCTAGTTATTCAATACCAATAAAATCCCAAATGTTTTCTGTTGCCAGAAGGTGAGACCTGTTTATAGATCAGTCAAATTAAATAAATAATAAAAAAAGAGTATTTAAGTGTGGTTTAAAAAAAAGAAAATGAAGGTGTAATCTTGTGTCTTGGTGATGGTGGGCCCTGAGTCAGCTCTGCTCCCCAAGCCCCCCAACCCATAAACCCGCTATTGCCCAGTAATACTCAGCAAATCAGAAGCTATTCCCATTTCGTTTTCACAGGTGACAGCAATTTGAGCCACTGGGGCTCTCTTTCATCTGGCGGATGTCATAAATGGCTTCCGGCAGATAAATGTCTTTGCCTCTCAACTTGTTTCATTGACTTTCAGTGATAAACACATCAGAACTTCAAATGTGACAAATAAGGCCAACATTTAAAACACTGAATTTGAAATAATAGAATTGTTTTTTTTAAGCTGAGTTAGCATTACATTGTACAAGAAACATAATTACACACTTGGAGAAGATTACCTTAGGAATGCTGGAATTGCAGCTAAAATGTGCTCGCAGTGAAAATGATACAAACCAACCATGAATTATCTTGCTGTACTGAAAATGCCCCCAAGCTAATATTTGTCTGCTTTCAAATATGTGTGAATTACAAATGTATAAATTACACTAATTGCAATGTTAGCTGCTGCGCTTTGAGGAACACCATGACAAACAGTCTTCTTCAAGCACCATGATGTTCATTTGATAAAGTATGGTCCCATTTAGAGTCAAATAGACAATAAAGCAGGGTATGCTTTATGGCGAGGCTAACTTGTGATGGTCCCTACCACAGCGTTGTCTGGGTGTTTTCATCTTACAACTTTAACCCTTTCACAGTTTGTTTTCAGTTCATAAAAGTTAAGTCGTCTAACAATGTCTTATTTAGCGTTCAGTTGTATTCGGCTCCACCGTCCTTCGTTGCCAAAAACCAAGATGGCGACAGACAAAATGCCAACATTTAAGGCTTAAAAACGATGTCTATAAACCAACTGATGACGTCAAGGTGACAACATCCACTTCCTTTATATATATATATAAATATATACATAAATATATTTATATATATATATATATATATATATATAAATATAAATGTGTGTATGTAAATATATATATATATATATATATTTATACATACATTTATTTATTTATATATATAAATGTATGTATAGTCATGGCACTATCCAAGCTGACATTATTTACAAAATATAGGTGACTATTTTACAGTCAAACAATTGCTTGTGTAATATGTCTCAGTTAATGAATGACCTTTTGTCCTTTTTTTTACTTTCAAATATGCCACATCTAGGAGACCAGGAAAGTAAAATGTACCTCATCATCTTCAAAGTCACTTTTTACTCCTTGAAGCTGTGGTGTAGTTGAGCCCCAGGAGAAGCTACCCGAGGCCCACCTGCCCACAACATCACCTGCTCCCAAGGGAGAAGAAGCAGAGCTGGTGCAAAAGAAGAAAGGAATCTGATCTCAGTCCGTCTGCTGTCTTTTTTTCCCGTCTCTAAACCCAACGTTTTGTTTGTGAGCCACAGCTGAACTTTATCGGTGATATGGAAAACCTCTCGTGGTCTCCGGTATGCGTTATGCTGTCTGCGCTACATTGTACCGGAACAATATTAACACTGAGTGCTCCTGAGTTGGCAAAAAACAGGACATTTGGAAAGAAAATATAGAGGTATAAAATACAAATTGTCAAAAAAAAAAGAAGTCTTGAGCCGTCCCTTTTTGTATCAACATGTTTTAAACTCAATCACTGATGCAATTTATGTTGTGCATCCAACATTCTTTTAACCCACATAACTTTTTTATTAAATTTGAGCAGAGATCCCGAGGAGGAAATGTGTTTAAGATTATATTCAACACTAGCAATAAAAAAAACAAAAAACATGACACCTCAGTTTATTGCCCTCTGTGTGCATGTGGAGCTACTGTCAAACATGGGATTTGGAAAAGTTCAGCCTTTATTCAAAGAAAATCAATTGACATCAAGTTTGATCATCACTACATAACTCTGACTATATTTTGTCGGCCATCTTTAATGAAACAGGTCTTGACTATCTAAATACATTTTATTTTTTTCTATACTACATCCCCTGCTGCTGTTATTGGTAGCCGTAACTTTTTCATCATGCCGACTACTCTCATGAAATTTATCATTTATGTTAGTGATTCTCAACTGGTGGATCGCGACCCACCCGTTTCCAGTGGGTCGCGGGCCTTTGCCTGGTTTTATTTTGAAGGCAGCGGAGTGTCGTTTTTTTGCTGGCTCTGGTTTCAACTTGTCCCTCCATGTTTTCAGCAGCGTGTGCCAGGTTGGGTCAAACCATCGTCATATGGGGGAGACTCTGGGTTTTTAGGATAATTAAATTAAACAGCCTACTGAATATAAAATTCACAACTGGTGACGCTGCCTGCATGACAGGAAAACACTCAGGGGTTGTGAGGAGAATTGAGTGCTGCTTAATTTTCTGTAAAGCACAATGTTTTTCTGTATTTACCTACAGATGAGGTAATCACAAGAAAAGTTCATATGAATCCTTTTGAAATTTTGTTTAATTTATTTAGAATTTGTGGAAAAGCTGCTCCTCGAGACAGTGACTTTTTCCATAGTAAAGTGTTTGTCATAGATTCAGTGAGTGTGTATTCTCAGTTAAAGTTGGGTCATTGGAGTCTTTTTGAAATTTAGTTGTTGGACTTTTTTGTTTGTGCATGAAAGCTGTTGAGTCTGTTTAAAAATAGCTGAAGATTCTGAATTGTTATCTACAGTATGTTGTAATACCTCGTGTCCTGAAGATGCACTTTATTTATTTATTTATTAAAATGCAGCTAATTGAGTGTAAAAGGGAATAGTTCCCTCTCTAGCATCGCCACCAGCTGCTCGTTTTTGGTTTATCATTAAACTTGTTTTTGTGTTGGCATACATATTCTCTACTATCTCCACCATCTTTTCATTCAATACATTTGAGAAGTTGAGAATGTTCCTCGATTTGGGTCGCGGCTTGTCATTAAGGGGTGATGGTGGGTCCCGGAGCCAGACCAGTTGAGAACCACTGATTTATGTCATATGCATTGCATGTGTCATGTTGTTCATTCTGGTCACATGATATCAGCACTTCTGTCCATCCTGGGAGAGGGATCCTCCTCTGTTGCTCTCCCAAAGGTTTCTTCCTTTTTTCTCCCTGTTCAATTTTTTGGGGGGGGGGGGGGAGTTTTTCCTATTCCGATGTGAGGGTCCCGGGTCAGAGGATGTCGTACAGATCGTAAAGCCCTCTGAGGCAAATTCGTGATTTGTGATTTTGGGCTATACATCATAAATTGAATTGATTTATATTAAATTAAGTCCTACTACAGTCTTTACCCTTCTGTCATCTTTGAAGCCGAGCCTTCCCTTCTCGGTAAGATGAAACATCATTAGCCCTCTCACTGGTCTGCCTCTCTGTCCTGTCTCACATTTGAACTGGTGTCTCTGGGAATGTCTGGAGGTGCGAACTGATCCTTTTAGATGAGAAAATGGAGTTCATGCCTTCAAATCCTCTGAGGTTCCAAACACAGATACTTTGAAAGACTTTGCAACCCTTTTATTTAGCAGACATGTTTATCCCACAGAGAGTTTGGATCGGTAGTAGCTAACAAATAGAGGAGAGGTCAAGAATTGTATTCCATTGTTTTATAATTGCTTTATTTGCTGTAGTCTATACAGTTAAAACTGACATCTACATATTAGTAACTTTAAGATTTGGTTTTCTATTAATGCTGTCATATCTGTAAACGTTTAGTAAATATTTAATACTATTATTACTGTTGTGGGACCACTACTCTCTATGTAACAAATCTCTGAGCATAATTCTTTCAATTATATGAAAGTGCCAAAAAATTGCTGGAATATCCTTTTGATGCGATACCCGTGATGATATTGATTTAAAATATATTGAGACAGAATATATAAAGTAGTCTATATCTTCCAGACTGTATCTTTAAGACCACGTTCCTCCTTTTTTTGTCCTCAATTCTGTCTTATGCACAAAGTGCTCAAGATTTTCATAAAATTGTGCCAAAGCAAAGTTTGACATTTAGATTATTATTTTTTCGAGGTTTGTGACCCCTTCATCTTTCTCAGTTAATTTCTGTCCATGTTTCTTTAAGCAATGAACAAAGAGACCGAAATTTGAGAAATGAATCAATATTATTGTATGACTTTTATTGATTTGTTTAAAGGATTACTGTTTTGGTGTTATGATGAGTGATTCAACCTTTGAGCCATTTTAATGTCGTGTGAAATTATATTTGAAATTGAAATAGCGACTTTTTCATTATGAAAATGGCAATGCAATTTTATTTTTCTCTTGGTTTTGTCAAGAAGGCTTTTATTAAGTTAATGCTGTCTGGTCTGTCAGTGATAAAGTATGAGTTAATTTTATTGCCGTATGTGTCGTCCACACTAAGGAATATAAAGCAGTTCAATAAGCTACCTCAGACAGGTTAGACCTCTTTAGATACACGTGAACGCACATGTCTGCTGCTTTCAAAGGACTAATCCTGCAAGACCACCTCGCAGGGCTTTTTTTCTCCATCCTTTAAAATACAAAAGCTGATTTCTAGAAATGAAAGCCTCTGGGTGGAAAGACTTTTGTGTTCAGCTCTACAACTAGTTCCTTTTTGGTGCATTTGGAGGAGATACAATTCCCAAAAAAAAACTTGCGGCCAGTTTTAGTTTTTGATTCTGAGCAGGTTTCTCTGTATATGATATGACAAGTGACATATTTTCTTTTAATCACTTTTCATTCTTCCTTTGAAGCATCTTCACTTATGGCCCACCATCCTTTGTGTGTCCTATTTCACTCCTTTCAACCCCTGCAGTTCATTTTGTAACGGCTGCAGATGGAAGTGATACAATATAGAGGTTAGGATTAAATGTATTGCAATACTGTAAGCAAGCCAATATTGCAATTTTTATAAAAATTTAGGAAGACTGCCATTGTATAAAGAACACACCATACAATCTAACCAAGAAAAAAAGGTGCATTCCCTGCAACAACTAGCTAATGTGAATTCTGAAGAAAGGAATTATCATGTGCCAATATCAGTTAAAAAAAATTAATAAATAAAATGAATGTGCTTCCAGGATTCTTGAGGAAATAATGTGTCAGACTGTTATTTCATTCTAATATGACACCATTTAGCTGCTCTGCTTACATACTTGGACAAGCAAGACAGATGCTAGGTTTCTGCTTTATTGTTCAGATTGTTAAACAATAAATTTCATTTTTTAACATTACAGAGAAAGAGATTTTAGGATTCAATTCAATTCAGTTTATTTTATATAGCCCAACATCACAAATACAAGTTTGCTTCGGAGGGCTTTACAATCTGTACACATAACATCCCTGTCCCGGGAACTCACATCGGATCAGGAAAAACTCCCCCAATAAAGATAGTAAAGGATGAGGACTAACCAATGTGTTTGAACATACAATTGTCTCGGATGATGAATTCTTTTTCAGGGTTGTTGGAGTGTGAAGCTCCCCAAATCCAAAAGGAGCAAGACAGAGCCATCACTCTGAGTCCAGCCCCATTCACACCACTTAAACATGTGGTGAAATCCAAATCTTGGCAGACTCGCCGTTTCCTGGGTAGTTACGGTTGCTAAGCTATGATTGGACAATCACCATTGCACTTGAAAAAACAACACTTTCAACAAATTTAATGAATTATGTTGATCCAATTTAAAGTACTTGAGTATGATCAACTTAATTTACTAGGGTTGGTTAAACGCATTAACCAGCGTTTTGTCCAACTTAACTTAATAGGATTGGCTAAACTAATTCTACATTAGTAAAAAATACAGTAGCCAATTAAATTGAACCAACTAAAATACATTTATTTAATCCGGCACAAGTAAATTAGGTTTGACTAACCCTAATAAATTAAGTTGATCCGGCCCAAGTCAATTATATTGGACCAACATAATTGATTAAAGAAAGCAATGTTGAAATACTATCCATGATGGGGATTGGGGTTAGCTTCATTTTTTTTCTTCTTCTTCACAGTAAATTGCTACGATACGATTATTTGTAGACTTTGATGATGTATACCAGCCGTAGCAGGACCTTCAGTGCTTCACTTGATTTGGTCTGAATCCACAAACATACATTGGGAGACATGTTGCTCCTGATGTTGAAGAGCAGGAAGTGACATTCCAGTCTGACCCCGTGAGAGAGAGAAAAGTGACAGCCTGACTGACTCGGAGAGGGATGGAAATGAACCAGCGTGCCCCGAGGGTGCGAAGTCTCACATTCAAACCGGCCCTTTTCAACCTCTCCCTCTTATCGTAATGTGATGAGAGGCTTTAATTAACCCCTAGATGTCTCTCACTGCAGTCTCATGAGCAACAACACAGAAGAGCGTCCTCTTTGTTTCTCTGTTCAGTGTGGATGACGTCTTTCCATTCACAATCTTGCCGTTTATTTCTCATTGCGTCGCTTCCTGTTTGAAGTGTTTTTTTCAGTCCAACTCATCTCACATCTCATTCATTCTTATATTGTTTCTCTATTGCCAATCTGTGGCCTGATGTATTTCTCTTTTCGAATGATGTGTCTTTGTAGCCTGGATTAAAAAATAATTGTGTGTGTGATTTGGAGTATTTGTCTTCCCGTTTATTGGACTATATACAGCTTAAAACAATGTTATTTTCAGATGACTAGAAATACATGTTTACTTACTGTATCATTGACTAATCTGGGTAGTAAACAAGTAAAACAACTTTGAATCACCTGCAAACTGTGATTGATTCCGCTGTGTTCATGCTCTGACTGTTGTAGCCCTTCTGAACTACTGTCACAGTATAACATATGTGCCCACTACTTTGTCTCTTGTGTCGCAACGCAACATCGCAATCCGGTATCTGTCTCTGTCGCAGGACTGTAATAAGCCCGTCTGATCATTTCATTCGACCCGAATGTAATGCTTGGACGGGTTACCTGCCTGTCTTCTTGCCCACCTGCCTGTCTGTATTTCTGCTTGTGCACCGATATCAGAATCAGAATCAGAATCAGAATCAGCTTTAATGGCCATGTAAATTTTCACATACATGGAATTTGACTCCGGTTTCACTGGCTCTCGTACTTTTTCCACACACAATATACAAGATAATATAAAAATATAAAAAGGACATTAAAGACAGTAGTAAAACAACAAAAAAGTGCAGATAGTGCAGATGAAGAGTCTGTTTAACTGTTCATTTGAGTGACGGCCAGTGGGAAGAAGCTGTTTCTGTGTCTGGTGGTTTTGGCGTACAGTGCTCTGTAGCGCCTTCCAGAGGGGAGGAGTTGGAACAGCTTGTGTCCAGGGTGTGAGGGGTCTGTGGTGATCTTTACAGCCCGCTTCCTGACTCTGGCGGTGTGCAAGTCCAGGATGGAGGGCAGGCTGGAACCAATGGTTCTCTCTGCAGACCTGACGATCCGTTGGAGTCTGACTCTGTCCTGTTTGGTGGCCGATCCAAACCACACAGTGATGGAGGAGCAGAGGACAGACTGGATGATGGCGGTGTAGAACAGGATCAGCAGCTCCTGAGGCAGGTTGAACTTCCTGAGCTGGCGCAGGAAGTACAGCCTCTGCTGGGCCTTTTTCCGGATGGTGTTAATGTTGGCAGTCCACTTCAGGTCCCGGGAGATTGTGGATCCCAGAAACTTGAAGGTCTCCACCGCAGAAACAGTGCTGTTGTGTATTGTGAGGGGGGGTAGTGATGGGGGGCTCCTCCCATCACTACCCCCCCGTCACCGGAGTCTTACACAAGCTCCGAGCTTCACAATAATACTAACAATAGCCATGTCCGTTGTTTCAGTTCCTCATGATAATTCCTCATCATTTTTGGGGAGTGGCATAAGAGGGAAAGGGTTAAAGGCAGGGTTGATAAGAGGCCTGAAGGGACGAGCTGTCCCTTTAGGCCTCTTATTATCAGTAGAAAATAAATACATTTGGTATTATTATTGCTTTAAAGCTACCATGAGGAACTTACATTTTCTGTTGATTTTGCCGGTCCCTGTGGACAAAATCAGTAATGTTTCCGAGGAACCAGAATCCCGTTCTGCTGGTTCTGGTTCTCCCATGCCTCCCTTCCTTTCAGGTGACCCAACGATACGGATTGGGCCTCCAACTGCGGGGTGTCAGTTTCTCTGATGATGCCACTGAGATGGGAAGAGGTTTTCTACTCCTCTGAACAAATCTGGGTGTAGTTCGGTGAGACATGATGCCACTTGGGACTGTGCGGCGTTGAGATTCCGTGTCTGCAGGCGGCTGGTGTTCAGCTGCTCGGGAAGATGAGTGGGCCGGAGGTCCAGTTTCACTGCATTGCCCTTTGCTGCATAAATTACCACAGTCTATGTTTTGCCGCATGCTGTCCTGGTTCAATCTCCTCTCCAGTTCGGAATGCACCACAACCACCATGATAGCAGGGCAGAGATCATCGTGCAACCTAGAGAAGCTCCTCTTCAATTGCAGGTCACGTGCCTGTTCAGAATAGTCTGATTGCTTTGCCTCCGGTATTGCTGCTCATCTAAACAGCTTTACATTCAAAACTGTGCTTCATTGGGTCCTGAGCAATATGCCTGCCATGACATAGTTAGATCTCCTACCACTGCTAGAGTAGCCTAGACGGATAACTTGACTGCAAAAGCTCACATGTACATCCGTGTAGAGCGAGCTGTACCCAGCATGCCGTTTCGTGGTGTAAACAGTTGATAATATTGAAACAGCAGTCCAAAATAGTAGGTGGCAGGATGCACCTTTAAAAAATGATTTAGAAAGTGATGTGCCAATAATCGGTGGTGTAGTGGCTAGCACTTTCACCTCACAGCAAGAGGGGCCAGGGTTCAATCCCCTATCCTGGGCGGTCCTTCTGTGTGGAGTTTGCACATTCTCCCTGTGGCAGCGTGGGTTCTGAAGAAATGCTCAAAAATCCTGGGAGATGGTGCAAGGAAATAAGGTCCAGGAGTCCAAAAAAGAGCTAAACTAATAATTTAATAAAAAGTGATAGACAGACAGCTTATGCTTTCGATCGAGCTCTTTTGGCTCCACAGCGAACTCCACGGGCACGCAGGTCCGATTCGCTCGCTAGCAGCCAGAAAAGAGAAAGTTTTCTCGTCATACAGTTAATTTATATCTCCCATTCATGGAGCCTAGAGCCCTTCCTACTCATTAAAGTCCCGTTTTCACACCTCTGGTTGCTGATTTACTCGGCCATTGGCCCGCAGCTAAAGTGACGGAGCTAGTCTTCCTCTTCTTCTTCTGACCGGTAAAGTCTCAAAAGTCAATGTTCAACTCCGCCACCTCAGGCGAACAAGAGAACTACAATTCATAAAAAGCGGCAGTACATGCAGCATGCAACCTCTAACATTCATTCACACATTAATCATTTCACAGTAGATAAAAGTGACCTTCATATGCATACAATTACAAATCCTTCATAATAATATCCCTTATTAATTATCATATTTCATGCATTGTAATGTACACATAACCAATTTATTTTTACATTCTATAAGTCCAAATTTGACTAACTAACTCTAAAAAACCCTTCAGTTCCCTCCGGGTTCTCCTGCTTCCTCCCACAGTCCAAAGACATGCAGCGTAGGTTAATTGGAGGCTCTAAATTGCCCGTAGGTGTAAATGTGTGAATGGCTGTCTGTCTCTATATGTGCCCTGCGATTAACTGGCGGCCTGTCTAGGGTGAACCCTGCCTTTGCCCAATGTCAACTGGGATCGACCCCACGACCCTCAATAGGACGCAAATAATGATCTGTTCCAAAAACACCTTGTTGGAAACTCAAAACACCTTGGATGGAAACTCAAAATACCCTGTAATAGGTTTCTGTAGCTGCTGCCCGGAAACAGTGAACTAGTGCTGCTCAAAATAATTGAAAATGTATTACTGGTGGTAGCGACTAGAAGGAAAAATTAAATGAAATGAAAGAAAACAAAACATGAAAACACAACATACTTCAGCAGCACCAGCGCAATTACCGTGGCTAAGATGGATGGTTACCTTGGTTGTCCTACTTTCCCACCAAATGTTGACCACATGGTTGTTCGCTTGCTTTCTTCATCATCATTTGTTCAAGAAGAAGAAAAACAAAAAAAAGAGATTCACATTTTAATGCTGTGATATATTATGTATTTCAAACAACTATACAGACTATGAAATATCTTATTTTGAAGAAAAGGACAAAATAGCAAAATAAAAAATGATGTTGATAATTTTTGTATATTTTGTATTTCTTGTTTTCTGCAATATCTGCACATAGCAACTACAGTATTAAGATTAAGGGGTTAAGAACTCCGCAACCTTACTTTTCACTTCGATATTGTGTGTGTGTGTGTGTGTGTGTGTGTGTGTGTGTGTGTGTGTGTGTGTGTGTGTGTGTGTGTGTGTGTGTGTGTACGAGACTGCATGGTGTGTCAGTGTCTGTCGATGTTGGGGAGCAGGGGGCGTTGTGCGCCTAAATAAATTGAACAAGAAGTCATGTGTCAGTAATGTGTCAGCCGTCCAACACGGCAGCCTGGAATAAGCAACATTTGGAAGCAACAGCGAACTGGACATGTGGGCTGTCCCATCGTGCCACCGTCTAACAAGCGGACAAGTGGCCTAAATGGCAACAAGCCGTGATATTTCTAGGCTGGCACTCCGACATGCTCCTGCAGAGTACTTTGACACGTGCATCTCTCACATCAGTGTGCACCAGATGGACGTCAGAGACGAGAATGAGAGTACCCAGAGCTCCAACCATCCGTGAAACATCTAAACACTTGAGAGAGAGAGGTTTTCTTCTTTTTTTGACGAGTCCGGCACCAGAGCAGAGCCTGGAGATACCCACTGGAGCCAAAGGTGCAGTGTGATCACACACTTTGCATATAACATCAGATAAATGCATAAAGTGCAGTACATACATTCTACCCAGACTGCAGGAGGACTTTAGAACATCTCCTCTACTTAGGCTCCTGCAGCTGATTGCCCAGGAAATAGATGACCCATCATGCAAAATGTCATGCCTATATCGTGTTCCTCATGCTAATCTCATGATTAGAACCTTATATAATTATCTGTTTCTGCACAGTAATAAGGAGGTAATGTGAACCAGAAGCATAGCAGATCTTCATCATTAGAAGCCGTCAATCCACAGCAACTTCCTTTTTTATGGACTATGATTGAGTGTGTTTTTTCTGACATGTCTGTAGCGAACATTACAATCAGTAGCATCAAAGCTTCTGAAGAAAAGTGTGAATGCAGCAGTATGAAAGAGAGAGTACGGTAATCTTTGAGGCCTGAAAGCACACATGGATTAGAATGTCACGTTCTTCTTCAACTTTGAGAGGAAAAACCTGACAATGTCCTCTTTTCAGAAGAAAGTAAATGATGCCACTGTGAATAAATGGGGAGTCATAAGCGTTAAAGCAACCAAAGCGCTGACAACGTGTGAAGTTCATTGTTATCTTCTTACACTGCATCTTTCTTTAATTCTGCCTTCTATCTTTTGAAATTCCACAGTATTATTAATGTGGTCATGCTATGTGCTCATATTTTGGACCCAGTAGTAATGAAGATAGGCATTATATAAAATAAATATTCAGGCAAATGCCTGAATTGAGATTGGAGACAAAGCATTTGCTGCAGAAAAGCTCTCACGGCGAGTCCTTTTCAGAACGCGTTTCGGCTCTTGTTGATGTGGGTGGTGAAAATGGTGCTCGTTACTAAATAAAGTGATTGCATGCGGTGCAAATATACAGAAGGTGTAGAGACTATAACATTAAAGCAAATATTGACAGAAGTGGGATGAAGTGTGGATTGACTGGAGCATTAAAATTCAAACTTTGTCCACAAATCAGACTGGAGCTTAAACATTGATTTGAAAATATTTATCAGGGATTAATGACTGACTGACATTTACAAGTTGAATTAGCTTTAATTGCTCTTAAAACATTGCCACCTGTGAAGCAATTAAGGCTGATATTACCATGCAGCCCCGCAGCAATCAATTCAATCAACACGCAATCAAAATTGAAATGTGTTCACTTTGGAGCATTACGCATGTGACCGTTTCCATTTCGCTAAATGTTATCGAATAAACATGCGTGGGATGAACGTATATCAACATAAACCTTCACATTCTGCTCACCGAATATGTTGTTTTAGTTTCCTAGCAACATAATATATTTTAACACTCTTCTTCTGTCTTTTTCTTAATGGGAGCCGATGGCTGCAGCACCGGGCAGCAAACAAGCCTCCGATTGAAATACATACAAGACGCTGCGTGGCACTTCAGGCGAGGGAGACCAAACTACATGTGTCTTACGTTACTAAAAATACAGCCAATGTGAAATTTGGCTCCACCTCCACCCGCGGCGCCACCACCGCCGTTCTCCTGAGACACTATTACCACATTTCAGCAAGGTTAAAAAGAAAAAAGCTCCATGAGTGGAGCTTAAGGAGGGCTGTCTGACATGTCGGTCCTCCATTGTGCGACTCAACAAAGTCACGACTGTTTGCTCTCCTGGCTCCTCAATGGTGGTGTTGGAGCCATATATTTTTGTTTGGATTAGAAATCATGTCAAATAATGTATTTGTATGATCTAAAGACATTCATTTGCATCAGGCTAACTCGGTTTCTCCACGGCACAACGCAGAGGAAGAACAAAGAATGTCTTAAGATAAACACAAAATAAAAAAGTGAAAAAAAAGTAATTACTTTGTCTGTCAAATGAGTCTCAATATATATATATATATATATATATATATATATATATATATATATATATATATATATATATATACATATATATATATTTATTGTTGCGAAGTCTGAACTTAGACTCATATTCCAGTGCCTCTGTATTAAGAGATGCAAAGTCAACATGAATAGCATCCTCCGAATGTCACATAAAATGGTGAGGAGAGACATACATACAAAGCTGCAGGGAGCATTACAAGAGAAGCACTTGAATGATAAATTACATAATATAATATACTACTATCTGAGCTACAATACAGACCATAATGCTTCCTCATGACTAAACCAAACAACCAAAAGGAATATTAAAAGCAGGATCTCTTCCTCATTCAAAGGCTGTTCCTCTCATGGCACCAAGCGAGGAAGAGAAAAAGACATGTTCCCGTCTTTCTCCACTTCCACCGATGCTTTCTGTTGTTCCCCAACGACGTCTTGGCCGGAAATCATAGCATGGTCACATGACACGATACAATGCAGTACAATACGTTATGCTATGATGAATTATGATATGATAAAAACAGAGTGTAACAACACAACGTGAAACAATATATTACCTAACAATACAATACATTACGAAACATTATGATGCAATATATTTTGATACATTTGCGATGTATTGTTATTTATTACGTTATGGTATGACACAATGTATCGTGGAACATTTTGATACAAGATTAAAACAAATATGATAAATTCCCACATATTCCGATACAATACAATATATTATGTTACAACCCTCTCCGCTACACTTGTGAGCAATGCTGGAGGGTGGACAGTTATTAGCTTCACGAGCCACACCAGGGCCCTATTTCTCGTACGTGGTTCAACAAAGTTGAACAAATGTCCTATTATCCAGCTTAAATTAGCGAGATGATTGACATCAGGCTATCTGGGTTTCTCAACGGCAGATCCGCGCTGAAACGGTCTCGTTAATTCTAACCAGACGTCAGTCATCTGGATAAATGCGCGTGCCTGTTCCTCTTCAGAAGGGATGATAATCGAGCATTGACACCACGATGTTCTAACAGTACACTGGCAAATAAACTCAGAGGAACCTGTTTTTATTTCTCCGCTGAGAAGCAGGAGATGATCATGAACGCATATAAGGAAGTCAATACCTTAATCATAGCAAAATCTAATGCTGCATTCGCAGGGGGGCAGCTTTCGCAGGGGGGCAGCTTAACACCGCCCCCGTTGCAAATATATCAGACAAGTTAAATGTGTCAGTGTTGGGAAAATGTATCGGCAAATTATAAGTGCTTCATCACCCAAATCAATCAGATTAATTTATTTAAATGTGCCTGCTGGCAGTAGTATACAAATATATATATATATATATATATATATACTTATGAGGATATATGTACTGTATACTGTGCGTATGTATTATGTACTATATATGTGTATATACATGTATGTGTAGATTACCATATAACTAGGAGTTTGAATATGTGTATGGGCGGATCAGTATGTATGTATTATTCATAATCAGAAATTCAATCGATTGAAGCAGTGAAAATAAATTGTGTACTCTGTCTTCTTCTTATCACGAGTACACCTTAATAATTTTCTACAGTAATTATATGTATGGTGTATTAATAACACTGTCATATAATTATGCTTTCAACACATCCATAAGTTTCTTAAGCGCTAAATAAACTTAAAGGAAGTCATCCTGATGTGAGAACGGATCTTGGCGATCTGGAAGAACTCTCGCCCTATAAAACTAATATAACTAATATCGCTCCTTCGTCAATGAGGAAGGGAGCTGCCTATTTTGTCCGGTGGGAGTGGCCAGTTTATCCAGTGAATTTCAGTAAGCCTGCGCAGGAGCAGGTTTACATTTTTGGCTGTGTTGCTATGGTGATTTTTCTAAACTTGCTTCGAGGAACCGAAAAGCCTGACCTATGTCATCTTATCCTGAAAATTAGCCCGCTAACTCAATCAGCCAGGTACGAGGAATAGGGCCCTGGTTGAATGAAAGTCGCTTTGGATAAAAGCGTCAGGTAAATGAAATGTAATGTAATAATGTAATGCCTGTTTAAGAGTTTATCTTAAAAGTGTATATCTTACAAGTTTATATCTTCAGTTCCAGACAAAGGTCTTGTGAGAGTGAATGGCCTTTTAGGGAGGAAGCAGTGTTTCTAAATCACAGTGCAGATGTGCAAAAGTATTCTATGAACTCACTTTTTTATTTCTTTTGTGGAAAATCTTCACTGAAGTACAGCAACATTTACAGATATGAATGACTCCGCGTGTGTCCGTCAAATGACCACCATGTCCACTCAGGGGAATCCAACCAATTGCTCTACTTCCTGATTTCCATGGCAACCCCATTTCCATCACAGTGTGATTTTTGGATTGGAGATTCAGTTTCACCCTGTCTGCCATCTGTCTCTCCAATATGGAGGTTTGTTTTTGATTTTCACAAAAGAAAAAAAAATGCAGCCTTTTAGGTGGAAGTAGAGAAAAGGATTGGCAGAGCACCAAACAGATTCCCTCCACTTGCTTATGTAAATTATTCATGCTCGCCATGCATTATGCATCCGGTATGAGACACACGCAAACCAAGCAGCGCTGTTTCATGTTTATGTTCATGTCTCCATGTAAGCAGGTAGTCATTTGGCACCACCATAGTCACAGCGAGTTCTGTCTCGCATCCATTCACAAGCTATTCTGGGCATGGAGCTTGACTCACTCTTGCATCTGAATACAAAGATGAAGATGTGATTTTTGCCTGTGTGTGGCTTTGGCAAAATTATAAATGTGTCTCTTATGCTACAATGAAGGTAATTTAAAAAACGTTGGATGTAGTTTGTAGCTTGTAATGCTTCATTTACCAATGTGTTGCTGTCTGATCAGCTGGAAAATTGACCAGATCTATGAGGTAGAGATAAGTCAAAGTCAAAGACACACACTGTACTTTTACACTTAGCAATACCGTTCACACAGTGGAACCTATTTATATACTTTGGTTGGAAATATACCTGGACAAGTACAGTACAACTTGTCCTTCACACACACCTTGTCCCTGCTGGAGAGAAATGAAATAGAGATATGTTTGTTGTTTCAGGCAATATTGCAACCGAGGACAATCTGGTCTCTTCTAGCATGTGCCTTAAAGCAATAACCTTACACAGTTTCATGCATCCAAAGCCATATTCTTCAGCAGCATAGCAGAGTGGGACTAAGTCAGTTAGCTAGTTTCAGAGACTGCACTCACTCACTCACAGAGGTGGACGCACGTTTCTGATGAAATAACTGTGATAATAACTGTGACTCGGTGATGTCCCACTTTGCCAAAAGCCAGAGATCCGATATTTTGATCCCTTTATGCATGCTATGGGCCTATAGGAATGTGGGATTATTGCTGTGTGTTTTAGCCTTTTAGCTTGTTTTTTGTATGATTAATTTAAATCATGTGAAGTGTCTTTGAGTACCGTGAAAAGTGCTCTAAAAATAAAATGTGTTATTATTATTATTATTATTATTATTGTGTATTATATAACTCTACAGTACTGCCGGCATGAGGAAATAGTCCACAATACTATAGAAATGGACATGAAAGAAGACAAAAGCCTCAAGATTAGAGGGAGAGAAAAAATCAGGATGTGACGGGAACAAATTTACATGCATTTATTAAAATGTCATTATCTAATTGCAGCATAGCATGATGGTTGTCCTAAAAACATGTTTTAAAATTATGTTGTTGTCTGATTTAATACAAAAAACATTCAAATTGTTCTCATTGTTTTATTTAATTAAATATGAATATGTGCCTCACCTTACAGCCACACACAGGTGAGTGATGTGAGTCACGTACAACTCACGTACAACAATATGTTTAAACACCCTGACATCTTGATGCCAGATAACTGAGACTCCAGTCTGTGGTGGAGTCAAGAGATTTGGACAGAGGGTTTATGGGACTGTTACTAGTTTATACGTAGGCCTAACCTAACTAAACTATGGAAGCCCTGAGAGGCATTAGTGACAAAACAAAAAATGTGATCCATTTTCTAACTCTGATCGGAATTGTTTTCTCTCCTTTGTTTAAATTGCAAGTTATGTAAATTAAAACTCAACTGGAAGAACATAGGAATGTGTTTTGTTCTGTTTAGAACAGGTTAGTGGTGCGCTTTAGATTCCTGTGGCTGAAATGAGTATTACAACAACAAAAACAATGCAAATATACATTCATAAATGATCCTGACAAAAACAACTGTCAAAGCTGTTATTGCTTATCTTAGACACTTATAAACGTCCTTTAAACTTTAAACTTGTTTTCACCTGGTCATACATATTTGCCTCTCAGCCAGATGCAATACGAGATATTGTTGATCTCTGTTTCATCACCACATTCTTGTCCAATACATATTTTTAAAGTTTTTGTAATTCATTTTCATGATTTTCAAAAAATGCCTACCCCAAGTGAAGGAGTTCAAGTATCTATGGGTCTTGTTCACGAGTGAGGGTAAGGTGGAGCGGGAGATCGGCTGCAGCAGTAAAACAGGCGCTGTACCGGGCCGTCTTGGTGAAGAGGGAGCATCTAATCAGGATGCCTCCTGGAGGTTTTCCAGGCACGTCCAACTGGTTGGAGACCCTGTGGAAGACCAAGGACACGCTGGAAGGATTTTATCTCCCGGCTGGCCTTGGAGCGCCTCGGGATCCCCCAGAATGAGCTGGAAAGTGTTGCGGGTGAGAGGGAAGCCTGGGTCGGCCTGCTGAACCTGCTGCCACCGCGACCCGACCCGGATAAGCGGCTGATAATGGATGGATGGATTTTTTCTAAGATCACTGCTTTCGCCATCTTTGATGACTGTGGTTCCCGCTGCTTATCAGGGGTTTTCCAAGCAGTGTTGCAGTGTTTTCACTGTCTGATGCTCAGTAAGGTTGGAGATGGTTATGGTTGGGTATTGTTTGCTTGCAATGACAGGCAAATGAAGAGACACAGTAGCCATGCTTCCATTCACATATTTTTCTGCAAATTTTTAAGTATTGTTTTCGGAACAACAACATTCAATACAACTTCTCCCAAGAGGTGGGTTTTGCCTTGATTGAAAAAGAGTTGATGAGTTAAATGGGATATGGAAACCAGAATATTTAACTTACATGACTGATCAGCTGTTTCTGCTGTGGGGGTCTTCCTGACATTCCCATAATGTTGCTGACAATTACAACTTTTCCATTTAAGTCCTATTTTTCTCTCATAGATGGCCAAGGTGACATGTTTTGTTTCTGGTTTCTGGTTCGTAAGCTAACCTAACTTCTGACCAAACTATGCTGGAGCCAAGTTTATTTTCTCGAAATGAATCGATGGATTGCTCCTAATTAGTATTTTTTTCTTGTTTTTTTTTTACAACATTTCAAAGGTTCTCTTAAAATTTGCTTGACAATTGCTTATTGCAGTAGGCCAAGTATATCATAAGTTATATAATAATTCATGCTAATCATTGATTCAGAGTGTGCTATTAAATCATGTATCCATTTGTTAGTCTGTAAAAGTCCAAAAGTAATTTTTGTATTGATTATTGTATCATTTTCTTGGTGAAAAAAATAAAGAAATTCTTCATTGATAAATTAACCCCACTCTGTAATCCAGTCAGTGGTGTAAGGCCTCTCTGTTACCTACAGTTTAAAGACAACACCAAGCTTTTCCGGCATGAATTACCTCCTCTGTTTAGGAAAAAAGTGAGGACAGCTCCCGGTCCCCAATTCATCAGACTGTCCAAATACAATTGCACAGCCGGCCCCAGTTCAAGCACACCATTTATTAACTTGAATCTCTTGGTGTCAGGCACAACACCTCATTCATTCTAATACTGTGCTGATCCCATGGGTCTTTTACTCCAAGACAAGTGGATAGATCCTCCTGTTCAGGACCTGTGGGTGTCTGGCACATATAAATTACAACTGCTGTGGTTTGGATGTACTTTTTTACCTGTGGGAGACCTCTCACCTTGTCATCCTTACTCTTACTTTTGCCTCAAGTATGGCTGAGATTATTAAAAGGAGAATGTAAACAAATATCAATGTACACATGGTGTTAAAGTCTAATTCAATTAAAAACTCCAGATGGGTACGTAGATCTTTGGGTATTCTTAGAGGATGATTTTTTATTTTCTGTTTTAAGTGAAAAACAACATTACGAGCATAATTTATTTGACAATAAAATATATTGATCCACCCATTCACAATATCACTGCATAGATTTATCCATGTAATTGTTTCCTCCACACTGAGGATTGCTTGCCACCTTGAAGTGCACAATTACCTCTGAAAAGGAAAAGGCTTTTACATAAAATTGGAGAAATCCTGCTGTTAGAAGTCTCAGTGGGAACACTTTATGTAAATGCAAATAAATTATACTGTAGGATAATTGACAGATAGTTATAGATGGCCTTTGAGAGGAACAGCAGGCAATGCCTTTGTAAGCACAGAACACCTCGACATAAATGAACATTATGCAACTGCATTAGCTGCTCAAGTAGTTTATGTCTTGGCAACTTATTAAAGCACCATTGCTTAACTGCGGTTAATAGAATATTAAAAGGGAAATCTGCTTATTCTCACATATGTTTGGGTAATGTCTTATAAGGGTGGCAATGACAGCATCTGTTGTTAAAGTCCTTATTCAAAAGTGGCTTGTCAAACCTCAATCCAACAAGAAAGGGGTTTGCAGCAGTTGAAGCATACATGAAGAATGCAGCTTTTCAACTATTTCACATTTAAAATTAAAGTTTGGAATATCACATAAACTCACCTTTATTTCTGTGGCTGAACACATTTTAGACTGATTGTGCCTTGAAGCAGCACTAGATCAGTTATTTTTTTAATTAATTTAGTTGCAATAAGTTACAGTACATGATCATTTATCTTTAGCTAATGTATGGCCAGACTGCAGCGATTTTAACCCCATCGGCTCAGAGCTTTTTTTTATTGCTTTTTCAGAAATGAGGAAATGAAGGAAAGAACGCTTCTAGATCATCATCCACAGGTCGGATCTAATACATTTAAATGGCTAAAGTACTGTAAACCCTTGTGAGAAGAGAAACGATGGACTACATAAAAAAAAAAAAGATCGTTATATTTTTATAATTATGTAAGCTCCTCACATGACTGAGCGATTATAACGTTTCACTATTTAACTAATTTAGTACCCCTAACAACGGCGGATTTCGCTCAAAGTACCACGGCTGTAACCGTAGAAACTGTATGAATCTTCCAGTCGTAGGACTTTACTGTTTGTAAAGTATTGACTTCGCGAGCTGCGAAAAAGCAACAGGGCTTTTTCCCCATTTCTGCTTCCGTGTTTTGAGGTCCTGCGATCTCATTGGCCTTCAGACTCATCTGAAGATGGAGCTGACGGAGCTCACGGAGACTGGTCATTTACACAACGGTCATGGTGTGAGCAAGATTCAGGTCAAAATTGCTAATTTTTCTATTTCTGAACCGAAAAACATGATTTTTGGACTGGAAAGGCTTGACATTTTTTTATTTCTTGTGTTTATTGTGATTATTATTGCAGATTTGGATGCTTTAGGTCTTAATCTTTCTAAAGAGGTGCAGTTACAATACAATTCAAAAAACCCGGGGAGCGATCGAGGAGTCATTTTTTGATCAGACTCTTGACTTTTGATCATATTTATGCAGAAAATATATATATTTTTTTATTTAAAGTCAAGGAGTTGCTGATTCTTTAGAGATCAAGGACAATAGGGGCTGGTATTCATATCAAGGTCATATGAGCTGTAGAACACCTGAAGAAGACCTAGGTTTCCCTGATCAGGGGGACCCTAGGGCTGATATCTGAGGACTTTTTCAGAGAAATACCCGTTACAGGTGGCTTTATTTCATGTTATACTCTATCAACAAAAGGATCAAATCAACAACAGACAAGTCTGTACATCCTGACAAAGATACTCAGGTGCAAGACAAAAAAAATTATAAATTGCAGGAAAATATTATTTAGATTTCCACTGGGATGCCCCTTCCTGTTGACCCCAATGAGTGCACACCTGTGTCCGTTCCTCCATACCCCAACACACTGCACCAGCAGTCATGCGGTACCAAAACCCCAATCTATTTTTGTAGCAAACGCAGAGAAACGTCAAACGTTTTTTTCAAAAGTTTCCTTCTTCTTTTATCTCACTGTTCTGTTTCTCAAGATCCAAATGTCACAGATATACATGGGAATCAGTGCTAGATAATGGCTGATCTGCTGGGGATGTCCGAAGGGGCCTTGTCTCTAACCCCCGACATCCTCAATTACCTACACACCAACAAGCCCCCTCCCTCCTCTGGGCTCCTCACTGCGAGGGTGAGCTGAGAATTTATATACAGTATATTTATATATATATACATATATGAAAGTGCATACTCTTAACCATCTACAAGTTGTATTCACCAGTTCAGACACACACACACAAGCAGGACTGTATACACCATGGATGGTCCTGTGGGAACATAATGGAGCTCTTGGTATCGATTCCTAATCCACACACATGCATGACCACGCATACAGTTCTATATAAACATCTATTATATCAAGCTCTTTCAGATTTAGATGGGAAAAGAGGTATTGAACACCAGCAGCGTAGATGTCATGTTCATATCATGACTTTTACATCAACACATAATGTTGGTTGAACTGTTCCTATGCTCTATTTTGACCCAATGGCAGTTTAGTATTCAAAGCTGCCACTATTAGTATAGATATTTACGTGGTTCGGTTCACATATATCGACTTTTGGTCAGTGCTCACAGGTATCATGATAAGACGCTCAAAGAAACAGATGTAGTGTAAAGAGCACGTTAGCCCACACAGGGTGGTGGATAGGTCAAACAAACACATGGGTTTTTGTTTAGGACACTGCTGTTCGTGTCCTGTGCCACAACTAAATGCTGACATTTTGTCATGTGAGTCGATAGTCAAGATTAACACAATCTTTCCCTCAACCTAACTAAGTGGTTTTGTGGCCTAAACATAGCTTCCTGTAAAGACTTAAGTTGATTTTGAAAAGACAATATGCATGTACAGTAATGAGTGGACATTAAATAGCTGTCCCTGACACACCCAAAACTAGCGCTAGAGAGGTATCTAATTCGTCAGTTTGAGGCTTAAAGCTATTGACCAAGTGTCGGTGTTTGAAAAGTTGGGAGTGAGAATGTGTTGCTTTCAAATAACGCATGAAGACACTGACAAACCTTAAGCACACACACATTATGTGTGACTTTGACATACCGTTTTTTTCAATATATTTCAACATTGACTCAATGTTACATATTCCTGTTTGGATTTCTGTTGCGTAACGTTGCAACGCGACACATCCACAACAGCTCTGAGAGACTGTTTACGCTCTATAAAGGGACTCCGACTATTATCTTCAGAGAGCAGTGTATCCTTCGCCGCGGCTTCACAGACGTGTCTACAGTAGTATAACAGTGAGATTTGTTATCGCAGTTTTCAACGTATAACACTGATGAATCATTTCAGCAAATATGCTTCACTGTGATTGGAATAAAAACACCCGCATGCCAACGTCTGTCCCTCTGATGAAAGTCCGGAGTCCGCTCTTTTTGAAGGATACTGCTGGCAGGTTAGAACAAGGTGTTTCTACACTGGAATATCTTGCTCAGTGTTCATGAAGACTGCAGCAGAAGAAGGGTGCATATCTCAGTGGTGTTGGTTCATGTATTTTCTCCAATCACGTGAATATGGGCATCTTGTGTCAGTGAGGATGTTTAAATGGTTTAATGAAGAGGAATTGTTCCTGTCGGCTTGCATAAGCCCACACGCTGTAAAATCCAAGCAGTGAAATCCATCATATGGCACAGGGTAATTATGCATAGATAATTGCTTGTTTAAAGAGCTATCCCTAGAAAAACAAATAAGTGCTCTTTTTAATTCCATGGAAATGCCTTGTTCTACAAGCTAAACATAAAAGAGTACAAGCCTCTCAAGCTCAGGTATCACAATCGGGAATTTAAGGGCTTTATCAGAAAAGAAGCTAATTGTATTCCCTGTTGTATGTTTCTGGTAAACCACACCTGCTGTAATGTGAAAGCGTACAACTTAATTCAGAAGGCAGCTGTAGTCTGCTACAAGTCAAACAACACATTTACAGCCATGCTAGCAGCCCTGTTAGGCTGCACTATTAAGGCACAGCTAAATGTATATTATGTATGTATAATGTTTACCAGGCATGTTCACCATCTAAGGTTGCGTGGTGTTTGCCAACACCTCGAGCTACTCTGTTATATTGTTCAGGAATCCACAGAATACAGCAGTCTCCTAAATGGGTTACACAATGCACAGAAAGAAAGAGGGGAGCCAACAAATACAGACAAGTGAAAACATGTAATATGCTAAATATGTGCAATAATACATATAATATGTGTTTTATTGTGTCACTACAATATATTGGTTGAGCACTTTGTGAAAAGGAGCATCTTCAGTATCCTACAAGGATTTAAGCAAGGTTTACCTTTTTGTTAATTTTAAAGTGAGTCAATTGGACATAAAGATAACATTTTTGGAGAGTTAAACTGATTTCTGGCAAATGTTCAGATGTTTGAAATAATGCTAATTTGACCACTGATCTCATAAAGTTAATAAATTAATTCACTGAGGATTGTGAAGACACTTTATTGGGAGGATTGGGCATCTACTTTTGACAGCTTAGTTTTGAGGTAAATGCCAGCCCCTGTTCAGGTCCTTTATATTCTCCACTCTGGGTCCTGCTGTGTCGTCTTTCTTTGTTTCTCTGGAGAGGAAATGTCCAATGTGTGTTTTTGGGGTGAAAATGAAGTCAGATGCACCTTAGGTACTGCCCGGGGCCCCATGTCTTTCTAGGTTTGAAATCATGATACTACAACTATAATGGAATTCTGTAGTCTAGCAGAGGCATTTACCATTCTGACAACTGAAAGCTCGACATAGTTATGATGTCTGGCTGCTCTGCATAAAGTTGTTTTTTAGCTGGTCTGATGGTATCGTCACACTTTTTACTGGCCTTGGAATAAACCAAATCACACATTGTCCATTTCAAGAGATTACACTCACCAATTCATTAGCTGGAAACCTCATCCAACATTCCTGCAAGTAACATACAAAATGACTATAGCTGTTAAATGATCGGTTTCCTCAGTAAGAGGGTGTTCACTGAATGCAAATAGGTTTTTGGTGCGTCAAATTAATAGCTTTAGCAAATAATATTTTAGGATTTTACTATTAAGATCCTGGACATTGTTGCTTGATAATCAGGTTGATCACCATTTAGTTTGTCACATATATACTTGTTTTAAAGAACTGTTATCTGTTTGTTTTTTACCATATTTATATGTTCAATGTTTTTATTCTATGTCTATGTATATTATTATGCACCTTTCACCGAGTCAAATTCCTTGTATGTTCAACGTACCTGGCAGTAAACACTCACTCTGCCCCAAAGAATGATGAATGAGTGACTCCATTCAGCTGACGGCATTTTCAGTTAACATGCAAGCTACAGTCGTGCTCCCTTGGAGCAATTGACCAGTAAAATACACCAATGCATTATAGGGAGACCTGATCATTTCTCTTTAGCTAACGTAAGCCCAGGTGACTGCAGAGATTGGCTCTCTTGCAGATGCCATTCATCATAGGTGCCGCCGAAGAGAAAGAAACGGAGATCCTCTTAAAGATGCATGCTTTTCACGGAGCGGCAACGATTAGCTGATAGCCATTAGCGGTTGCTTTCATGTCTCCCATGTGTGGCTACCAGCTAACTAACAGCTGTCATGTCCAATTATAGTCATGTCAACGTTGTTTGCAGGCTCAGCTTCTTCCACCGCCCAAACGACCTTATGTGCCGTATTCTCGCTCTGCCTTTTCTTTACTTAATTAAGATTCATGTTCCTTTATATGTTTGAGGTATTAGGTCTCTCAAGAGAATCCTCAATGCTGCTCAGATTTTTTGAGGGCTCCCTCGAAAGAGTAACATATTTTCTGCCATACCTAACTGTATTGCTATTTGTTATAAATGGTCAAATGGTTAATTATTTTACGTAATTGTCCCTGAGATTTGTTGCATAAAAATCTAAACCTCCCGACTCGTCTCACCTCTGTATGCTCTATTTAAAATGCACCTCTATAGATCCACACGGAAGATCTTGGCATTGACTTTTTAGCAGTTAAGTGATGAAGTTTCAGCTCAGCTGGCATTAGGGCTGTCAACGAATAATCGAAATTCGAATATATATTCGAATAGTTGTTAAAAACAGAATTTCGAATGTGAAAATTAATATTCGAATGTAAAAAAAAAAAAGTATTTCGGAGGATAATTATCGTGAATCTGGCAACCCCCGCCGCGGCCGCGATGAAGTGTCCTCTTTTTGTGTGTGTGTGTGTGTGTGTGTGTGTGTGTGTGTGTGTGTGTGTGTGTGTGACGAGCCGGTCGGGGCAGAGTCTATGACCCGGAGCAGACGTGAAGCTGGTTGAGAGGCTTTCACGGGGTTTTGCTGTTGTTTTGGCGTAGGCTACGGCCCACAGTAGCCTGTTCTATGTTCCCTTAATAAACACCCTGTAAGCCAGCTAACGTCTCGTAGCTTTCCTGACCCAGGGTCGCTACACTATGTAAGCTAGAGTTAGCTTACCATTCAACGACAAGCAACTTGAGGCCACATCTCCAGAATGTGCACCCAAGAGAATATGGCATAAAATGTGGAACTTCAGCGAAACAGCCCCGTCTGGATACGTATTTTGCGCCGTCCGCCACAAGTTCGTTGTCTGCGGCACGACAGGAGGCCTGAACACAAAAATTGATTTCGTTCGTATGCAAGGACATGAGGGCTTCAGGGAGTTCTGTGAAGCACTGGAACCGAGGAACCTTATCCCTGATCAGCACTCAGCATGTGTTTATTGTTGTCGTTCATTTAAACCGCTATGCGCGACCGACGGGGGGGGGGGGGGAATTTTGTATTTACACATATATTCGAATATATGTGTTTTTTTAAAGGGAATATTCGAACGTCATTTTTTAGCAATTTTGACAGCCCTAGCTGGCATGTTTCACTCTCTGACTTCTCACTGTGTCTGGATGGTACCCCCATAACCCCAAACCCCCCTCGAACCCCACTCACCCTCTCACCATGTATTAAGTCCTCCTGATGGGTCAACACGTGCCTCAATCCTCAACTCCAGAGTAATTCAAATCTCCTTGTGGAGTCGGTCAGGAGCAAAAGTGAGGAGCAGTGGGAGCATGCGGTTGGGAGGAGGTTCGGATGAGTCAACCCTGAGGAGATTTGCTTTCTCCTCAATCACTCCTACACTGAAACGGTGAAGGAAGGAGGATGGAATTCAATAGGACACATCTGCAAGCGAAAAAAGAAGCACAGACCAAGACAGTAAATGAGAGCACCGAGGTGGTTAAACTTTGGCTTTTGGAGCGAATGCAGTAAGTAGGAGATATTTTGATTTACAAAGAAACAAGTTTACAAATGGGTTAAGGAGAAAGTGTTATGGCTCATTTGGAAACGGATAGTGTAGAAAGGTCAAATAAAAATTACATTGGTATTGAGCTGTTACTTTTGGCCACCACAGAAGAATACTAAAACTTAAATTGGACGGCCACTATAATCCCTTTGGTGCTGAAAGCGGCTCTGGCTCTCCACAGATTGATCGCTGTTGTAAAGCATAACAATATCAGGCCGGGGAGAACCGTTGGATGGAGATTTAATTTGTGTGTTTGTGTATGCGTGTGTGAAGACACGAAAGTCTCACAATTCCAAGAAACTCGCCAACTCTATTCATAATTATTTTCACTTAGAGAACACACACACACACAAAACACAAGCAGCACTTCAATCGTCACATTTTAAGTAGAATCCTGGTATTGTTTCTGACTTCCATATTTTAAGTAGGATGATAGTCTGCCAGCTATTACCTGAGACGTCTCCTCACTTTAATGCTTCCAAGTAGACAGAACTAGACATCTTAATTAGCCAAACTCCTCTAGGTGAACAAACACCCAAATGTTGACAATTATAAAAACTAATGGAGATGTATCAAACGACATCAGCCTGATGAAACTGAGAGTACAGACCTAATGTCACCTCTTATTTCTTCATTATGTTGTTTGGCAGGAAATTACAGGTCGACACAAAATTAAAAATAGAAATGTCAAGCGTTTTGTTTACTGCCAAATCTCCCTCAGCACACAACTTTAATATGATTGTGTTAAATTCTCTCGAGATAGTTTTTGTGGACTTTGTGAGCCAAGCCGGACTCGATTTCCCAATTTCATTATCATTTAAATGACGCCTTGAGATTCAGCGCATTGTTCCCAGTCTGAACACCGCAGGGTAGTTTCTTTAACTGAGTAGTTTCTCTTATCTTCTGCTCATCTTTGATCAGACCTCGCCATCTTCTCTGCGTCTGCATCCTGTAATTATTTACTCTCTTAGGAGACACATTTCCTTTTGATCAGTACTTGAAGGTCAGAAAAAAAAGCAATTCCTTTAGAGAATATTTATAGCATGGATTATTTTTCATCAGTCAAAGCAACTGCTGAGGATATTTTTTCTGACAACAAAACTGTATTTCACAGACTCACAACAGTCGCTTAGACAAACACACACATATATACATATACACATATATATATATATATATATATATATATATATATATATATATATATATATATATATATATATATATATATATATTAGTGCTGTCATATTAGCGCGTTATTAACGGCGTTAACGCAAACCAATTTTAACGCCGTCAATTTTATTAACGGCATTAACGCATTTTAATTTTTCAATTTTTTTCTCGCGAGCACCACGCCGGATGTAGCTCAACCGGAAGCAAAACAATAGGCACGCCGTTTGGGCTTGGAAGCTAGGCTAACGTTACGGTTTGAAATGAATGAATGGTGAGCGCGATACGGCAAAATGAATGATAAGACGCTAATGAATGGAAAGTTTACTTTCAAAAAGTTGTCAGATGGTTCCCTTGACAAGACCAAAGTGGTATGTGCCATTTGTCACTGTGAACTGAGCTATCATCGTAGCCTATCCAGTCTAAAATACCACTTGATGGCCAAGCACACAGCTGATGCTAACTCTGCGCCCCCTCGTCATAGCCAGACAAGAATGGATGACTTCGGACAGAAACACATGGACACCACAACGAAGAACAAAGTTATTGCAGCCATAGCTAAATGGGTGGCTACTGCGTGTAGGCCTGTTAACGTTGTGGAGGACGAGGGTCTAGCTGATATAATACGCATCGCATCCAACGACAGGACCTACGAATTGCCTTCGAGAGCCACCATTACAAGCCACGTTCAGAAGTTGCACGAAATTGAGAAGGCTAAGGTTTTTCAATAAAATAAAACATTTGCATAAAGCAAGCCAATCCACCTTTTCATGTTGATAAGAGCATTAAAATGAAGAAAAAAAAATTGCGATTAATTGCGATTAAAAATACTTAATGTGCATTCTTGAGTTTTTCTGTCTATAGTGGCGTCTGTATCATTTTCTAGCTGTCTAAGCCTCCTTCCCCTTCATAGCATGGTGAAAGCATTTGAATGCCACTGAGCTGTGAAGCTCCATAATTCCATTTCAGAGGTGATTGGAGCCTCCATTCTTGATGTGCCATATCTGCAAGGCTTCTTACCTGCAGACACTGACATGACAAACAACATTTTCCGCTCACTGGTTTGTGACACAGTCCAACCCCCTTTTTTTTCCTTTCCAAGAGAGCCTCAAGTTTGAATGAATCTGATGCTTTTTTGGTGTTGTCTTGCTTTCTCTCTCCTTGGGGGAAACAATGGAACAGGATTCATGCTGTCACAAGTTGAATTGCTTTTAACTTTGGATGGATGGAAAATACCCTCCACTGAACCTGACAGTATCCCTCAGCTGTCTCTCCTGTTGAAGAGCTTTTGAAAGGAAACGGATCAATTTAGGGAGTTTTTTCAAACCAGAGAACGGACAAATACCCTGCGGGTATTACATTAAAATAGGCCTTTCTGGAGATTTATGCCAACATTATCTTTTGCTGAGTATTGATGGAACCAGCCTTTGTCTATTTAAGTGGCAGGGCTGACACTTCATTTTAAGCTTTACGTCTCAGCGCCCATTCAAAAGGAAGGTGTTAGACTTTGTCCGAGTTCACTCTGTGCATAGGCTTACTTTTTGCTTCGAGGAACATCGGAGCCGAGGCTATAAATCGTCATGCAGTAAAGGTGTGGGTGCAAGGAGACTGAAAGAGACAGAGAGAGTAGGGGGTTTAAGGAGAACAAAGAACAAGGAACAGAGCAGAGAAAAAAGAGAAAGCGACAGAAGGAACATTGAATTCTCACCGAAGCATATTATGAGTGAAATGGATGGGGTTGGCTGTAAATTGCAGATAATTTGTGTCATGAGTTGGAGGATTTAAATCACTGGAATCAAAAAGATATTGCACCTATAGTCCACATTACAGAGAAGAGAGGTGGCGTTAATGTAGGGGTGGAGACGGGGAGGTAAAAGAATGAGAGCTTAGGAGGAGGTCAGAAAATGAGACGCATGATTTTTCACTCTTCTCTGTCTCTGTCTATTGACAGGTGCATGCACGCATCATTAAAGCGTTGAGAAATGTGAGAGGAGGAGGTTGTAATGACTCACTAATGACCTTGACCGCCAACTTTAGCATCGGGGGCTCTTGTCTGCTGCTATCCGTGCAACAGGAGGACTGGCGACATGATTAACTGGAATACTGCCAAGGACATGAGGAAAGAACCAAATTGTACAGACTATTAAACAACGCTGTGTACGGCCATGATACTCTCTTTTTTTATACAGTCGGCATGGAACTGAAAAAATGACATATGCTCTGTTCACTGTGTAATGCATTTCACTCATGTCCAGTTTTGAAGACATAAAATCTCAAACCAGCAGGCTTCCCTTCCCTCTTTTTCAGATGGATATGTCCCCAAAACAGATGGATTGTAAACACAAGTGTGTCCAAGTTGTCAGAAAAGAAATCCTGAGAGAAGAAAATGGGCATTTACAACAGCTTGCACTGCCATCCATTATGCCGTTCTGCTGGTGGTTGTGCAGTATTTCATTTACAACTGTTGCCTCACATTGCATGTTTCCCACCACTTCCACTGCATTATTGTAACTGGAGATAATGATAAACTCTGCTGGAACAGGGGCAGAGGATTCACCAACAGGCCACCATACTAAAGCTGGTACCAGTGTGTGTGTGTGTGTGTGTGTGTGTGTGTGTGTGTGTGTGTGTGTGTGTGTGTGTGTGTGTGTGTGTGTGTGTGAGAGTGCATGTGTGGTACCCGATAAGTGGTATTCTTGCAGAATGCAAATGTCAGATTCTAAACACAGCTTATTAGCATACATTCATAAATCAGTAGCGCTGATAGCACTGCAGAGGCTCTTTCAGAGTATAAAAATTAAAACTTATCTTTCTCATTTGCATGTTAAATAATTGAATGTGTGTATCAATTTTTAATTATAAAATTTAATTTGGATGCTATCTGTAATCCTCATTTATGTTTCCAACTTTTTAAGATATCAACAGAAGCTTGTTGCATCAACATGATCTGTTCTGGGAAGTTGAGATCCTCAACAGCCATCAGCACACAACTGGCTCACGCTATTGTATCTTCCTCACCTGTCAGAGAGGAAGAATGTGAGGCAAAGAGGAAGCCAGGAAATGAATTACAGAGCAAAATGGAGAGAGTCATCTATTGCCGGTGACAGAATACTCTCAGACTAGAGATAAGGAAATCCCATTTGTAAGAAACGGCCACTCAGCAATTTTCAGAATAACCGGTTAACAGAGCAGGTCAGCCTGTGGGTCAATGGAGAGATAATGCTGCTTTGATGGTGGTGGACAAAAATATGTGTAAAAGGATATTGTCACTCTGCGAACATGGTTATCTATGTAACATGGAAAATGGACCTCCGCCGGTGGCACTCTGCCAGACGTTAGCAATGTCAGATTTAATGCTGTATTATGGGAAGTTACTGCAGCGACACAAAAAGATAAAATATGGTGAAAGTACAGAGGATATTTAATATATATATATATATATATATATATATTTATTTATTTTTTGTTTGGCTATAGTTGCAACAGTTCATGTACAGTACCGCTCCTGTTTTGATGATTATTTCCAGGCTGCAAGTGAAAGAAAGAACAAATTTGATCAGCAGCGTAACATAATTGCGATTGGCCCCGGTGAAGTCCTTTTTTTGTTGGGCTCTTGCACGATTGTGCGCACACACTCAAGGACACACACAACCACTCTAGACAATTGCAAAGCAGACAATCGCTCCATATTAACAAAATGAAACCCCTTCTCACCCACCAAAGGTTCATCTGATGGGCCTTACCAACGCTGCTCGAGAACTGAGACCGAACTGAACGCGATGCAATCGAGAGGCAGTAACACAATTATTTTGATTGCGTGGTCTTCTACTGGAATGTTCCAATAGGTGCGTCGTTTTGAGCTGAAGTCAGATGCCCTATTTCTATTAATGCCTTTCGTCCGCAATGGACGAGGAACGGCTGATTCTTGAAGTGGAAATGAAGAGTTATCTATACGATCGCTCCTTCGTTGCCTAAAAAAACCTAAATAAGGTGGCAGCTGGCTGGAGGGAGCTCGCCAGAGAGCTGAACGTTTCCTACTTCCTGTTGTCAATATTGTTTTTTATTCAATCATGTTCAGTAAAAATCAAGGTATAATACATGTGTTTACAACTTAGGAAGATAATGGTTTACATCTCCAAACTGATCTTCAGTGGACAGTTTATAGATAGACAGGCTACGTGGATTTCTGGCCCCTCGTCCATCGATATTTACATTTTTTTTATGTCGTTGATTTGTTGCCCTGTTGACAAACATTCAATCTGGGTAAATTACTTTCCCCCTGTCATATTTGTGCAACCATGAATATGGAATTCTGTGCAAACATTTCATGTCGGCCTCCAAGTCATTATTGTGTGGTTTTGAACAAACAAAGTAAGTATTATCTAAGAGGCCTGGAAGACGCTTCCCATCCTTTATTTCCTCTAGTTGTGAGGACACTTTGAAGATCTCTTTGGCAGTTTAACACTCCATTTATCTCCCCTCTGTCTGTGTCTCTTTTAATTACAGGCCCTGCTTTAAGTAGGAATCAAATAGAAACAATTAAAAGAAGAGTGTTTTCAAACCACTCGATCCAGCTAATGAATAGACTGGGAATACAAACAAGCTAGAAACTTTCTGTAAAGGTTAAAAGGAGAAATTAATTGTACTTATAGAAATTATATTTCCAAAACATGATGTTGTTAGTGAGACTGCATTTTCAATCTGAAGATTGAGGATGGATGTTTAAGCAAGGGCTATTATTCAATACAACTCACATATAAACTGACATGTGATGCATTCAAAGCCAGAGGCTGAGACTTTGATGCTACTTTAATCAACCTCAACAGCAATGGGCCGGTTTGCCTGCAATTGCATGAAGTTCATCTGGTGAGACAGATGATGAGTGAGGGGAGCGCTCCTGTCAGCCATCACGCTTAAATGAGGGAGAAACCCTGACGCCTCAGATGCATGTCAACGCAGAAGAGTCACTTGAGGTGGTTGTAAAAGATAACACAGTACAAGGAGGTTTCAGCCCGGAAAGCCTGCAGAGACATCCGAGTTTGATAAATGAATATACCGACTCACCAGCTTGAACTTTGTGGTGGATCTTTTTCGCAGGTTCATGGCAAATTAATTACATCTGTGCCACAGGCTGTAATCTCAAATGATCCCTTTGCAATAAAGCAATATGTCAACTGGACATTAAGCCTACAGTTATTATTATTCTTTAGATCAGGCTGGTATTGATAGGCTACCGCAAGCCAGAGTTGAGGATTAAATGGTGCGCAGTAACTAGAAAGTGGTGTGTGTGTGTGTGTGTGTGTGTGTGTGTGTGTGTGTATGTGTTTATTGTGGAAGAGATAACGCCGACAATAGGTGTGACAACAGGCAGAGAGCTTCTTTATATGCTACATGTATTTGCATTACTTCTAATACAAACATTTGCTGGTTGAACATTGATTGAAAATGTCAAATTAAACACTGAAAAAGGGGTTTGGCGTCTGAACTTTTGCTCAAACTTCACCATTATTCATGAGCACATGCAGGTAGAACAGATGTGCTAGATAATAAAGGGTTGTGTAAAGATGCCCTTTTCAACAGATATGAGCGAGTAACATTACATTGGCGTCTAGCGTTTTGCAAATAACACGTCTACCACAAAACTTGAACGGCTGTTTGCCAGTTGCCATGGTGACACATGCACACAAGGGAGAGTGAATGGCGCCGGCAGCTTTGAAAGAGAGGAACTGAATAAGAGTGAATGTTGGAATCAGACAGTGCATAATATGGGGATGAATGAGAGAGTGACGTTGAATAGGATGGTTTGTTGTAAAGGAGCTAACTAGAGGCAGATGTTATTGATGGGATCAGTCGACTTCGGCCTCTTTCACATAAGCACCTGCAACATTGTGCAAGGGTTCAATTATGCAGCCAAGGTAGTGCTTTTTGAACATAGCTCCCCTTTATGAAAGATGTGTTCACAAGTCTGTTTGCCAGCATCATAACAACCCAGATAGATGGAGAAGTCCTTAGATGCAAGATGAGAGTGGGGTTGTGGTGAGGATAAGGGTGCATGTAGCCCAGAGTATATGTAGTCATGCCTCATACTCAGCACATATAAAAGCACTGGTTGATATCAATAATGGAAGCATTGATATTTATTTCTGTGCCGACAGTTTTACGATGCTTACTTCCCACAGTATCTGCTCATGTCACTACAGTGTATATGAGGTGGTGGAAAGACGGTGGTTGCAGCTCATAAATTGTGGCTAATAAAAAGTGAATAATAATTCGAGGTCTGTCAGTTTCCCGAATGACTAGTCTGATGAGCTACACACCCATCCAACACCCGGACCTCCACACCGCCACAGAAGGGGCACGCTACTTTCAGCACTGGCGTTGAACGTTGCCATTGGACGTAAATTGTGTGGAATCATCGAATCTGAACCTAATTCCCGAGGATACAAAGGACACTACGCAAAGAAATGCGCCAGAATTATTAGTGCCTAACTGAAGGATTTTTAAACATATTTTGCAGTTGGAGGGTTGTTATCCAACAAGCAAACTAAAAACACAGCTTTTCCGACTATACCTTGAATAAAGAAAGTAACACTTTAGTGGCACTTAAATGGCACTTATAGCACTTTGTAGTTTGGCTTTCTTGAAGCTGAGACCAGTGTCACCTTGTGTGCTTTTGTCAGCGCTGGATCCCTGAAGACGTTGCTTGACCAACGCTTGTGGAATATTGACTTTAGTTTCTCTTTTGAGATGATGCCGACATGGAAACTGCCAGGATCCCTGTCTGACCAATTGTGTGCTTACCTCTGTTCTCCCAAGTTCCTTACCTCATGTGTCTGTCATCCCCCTGTTTGTTGTGTTTTGCCATGTGCTCGTTGTGTGTTGGTCCTGCTTCCAGACGCCGCCCATGGACACCCCCCCCCCGAGCGGTGCACAGCTGCGGCCAATCTGGTTCATCACTGGCTCCATATCAACCCTGGTCCTGCAGACCTGGGTTGTCAGTCTGTTACGTCTTCAACCCCGGTAGTCATCACTGCCGCCCTGTGAGGTTCTCCTTGTCTGGGTTGTTCACTAACTTCTTTCTCTCCTCACTCCCAGAGTTCCTGATTGTCCGCCCTCTTCCCCGGTGTCAAGCCACGGGACTTACACCGCGATCTACTGCCCCAGACTCCTGCGTCGAGCCACGGAACTCACGCAGTGATCCGCTTGCCTCCAACGTCGAGCCACGGGACTCACGTTTGTGACTTGCTGCTTTTGTGTCGGACCTCGGGCTCCACACGGTCTGGTTGGGACTCTAATAAACTCCTTTCACTGATACTGTCCTCCTGTGGTCTGCATCTGGGTCTGAACATTGTGCTCCCGTGACAGAAACTTTGCACCGCAAACGGTTACAGAGAGTGGAGACAGCCTGGAGTCGAGGTGGAAGCACAGGGCATCCTCACAGCCGCATATGCACACACAGATTTAAATTCCTCCAACACAACAAATACTTCTGTTTTTATATACTCGTGGCCTCGTCATGGTTTCGACCGGTTTATTGATGTGTTTCATCCACTTCCCAGTGCATCTGCACCCCGATCCAGTCAGTCATGTACGAGTGAAAAATGTGACTTTCCCTCAGTCCGACATTATCTCCACAGCAAGCTGTCCTCGTGTGATGAAGGGCTCTGCTCCAGCCTGATCATATTACACACAGTAAGCACTACAGCTCAGGAGCCTCGGAGGCTTCTGGGGGAGAAGATGGTTTGGTCCCTATAGCTGGGGATCCAAATGGAGGTTAAGGATTAAGGGGCCATGATGCTGGGGCCGTGGGAGGGCTATGGGTGGGAGCATGTGAGAGCATACTTATCAGGTGCCAAGGCCCCATCATCACCAGCAGCTGAGCACGAATGAATATGAGGCGACGTTCATGAATATTCTATTGCGTGTTATCTTTCTCTTTCAACTTTATTTTTATCCTCTTTTCCAGCACTCTCATAGTTTCTCCCTGCTACTCTGATCTTCCACTTGCTCTTCCTCTTTTTTTATCTACATCTGTCTTTCTGTCTTGCTGTGGTGTGTCTTAAGACATCGTGTCCTTTACCACACAGGGTAACAAGCACTCCCAGATCATATTTAAATCTAGCATGTTCCAAAGACTCACAGTCTCACACAAAGCTTCAAAAAGAGAACGACTTAACCACAGAGCTCCCACTGTGAATCAGTAGTTAAATCTTGGTTTTCTTTCTTTCTTTCTTTTTTCTTTTTCTTTATGTCCACCAGCCCAGACATTTTGGCTATTTTCTCAGTAAATCTTGGCATCCATCTTCATGTGAGATAACCACAAGGACGGAAACCAATTATACTTTGTTTTTTTCCACAGTAGTCACAGTAATTATGCAGGGTTGTTTTTGTTTTTTTGCTCTTAGTTTTCCACAGCTTAAAGCGATGTCCCAACACCATTATCTGCCTCCTCTCTATTGGTTAGATAAGCTGTATGCTTATAGCCCAGGAAAAACGAGAAGAAGTTATAATTGTTTAAACAAGCCCACCTCGGCCAGGTTTGTGTTATTCTTCTGAAATGTGTGCTGCTTCTCCTAGCCATCCCAGATAAACAATCACAAAACGTGTGCAGTCTGGGGGCTCGTGCTGGCTCTGCTTAGATTCCTCGGTTCTCATTGCTTAGTCAAGTCAAAATGAGTCATAAGCCAGCTGTGTCCAATTCTAGTTGGCACAAGTGTCCGATCAATGGCGCCACGATCTAAAACGAGCAGAAGGCCACGGCTTTGAATGTCTCTTCCACGGGACCCTCGGGCACGGCCTCAACAATCAGCTGGTTCAAATGGAAGTGCAAGAGTAGGCGAAAAGGGCAACAGCATTCTGGCAGACACACAGACTCAAACAGCGGCCCCGCCGGACCACTTTCTGCCTGATCGGTTCTGGAGTTGGCAGGGTCCACACAAAGGTCATTGTTTTGGAAGAAAAGAGGAATACAATGGGTTTGTGTGGTTGCTGTTGCTCAGCAGTCTAATGCAGTTCATCTTTTCCAAAAGATCATTTGAATGATAGAAGAAATTTAAAACAACTGCAATGATAACATCATTTTGGGGGACTCTAAAAACTCGAAATTCCATTTGGCTGAAGATGGTGTTGTTTTTAAACCAATGGGCACGTAAAAGGTAAACACTTTCACCACTTTCTCGGCACATTTCAGCACACAACTGTGGCTATGGCTTTGAGGAGTTTTGTTTTATTCAACTTCCAATCCAAATTTTGATCCAAAAGTGTAGGGCTTGATATGCAACCCATACTACGTCATTCACTTACACCAAAGCTTTGTTGTTGTTTTTCTTTGTCTTCTAGCATGTTAAAATAGTTAGATTTACTCTCTCTTTAGTTGCGATTTTGAACATTTGACACGCTTCCCTAGCTTGTTAGAACCTTCCCATTCCCTACCAACACACATCAATGGATCTTTTTCATGGCACTCAAAAATGTCTTGAGACCCTGCAATGTTAGTGATGTCTAAACCCCCCTTAAATCATAGTCGGTGTGCACTGCCTGATGCCGCAGTAGGGGCACCGGCTAGATGGGGAACAAGTGAAAGGTTGTGAGTGGATAGATGATTTGTTCACCTCCTTCAGTCTTGGGCAGCACAGTGCTGCTGTGTACCCTCCTGTCAGACTCAGAAGCTGAACACCAGATATCCCACCAGGAGATTCTGTCGATGAAATAAATCCTCACAATCTCTGCACCCCCATATCTTTCCCTTTCTTTTTTCTTTACTCTCTCTCTTCCCGCACACACATCTCGCAAACAATAATCAACCATGCTGCTCTTTTTCTGTATTGGCTGCTAAGCACAAGGAAGGGAGCAAACATGCCCCGACCAAACCCAAATCAAAATCTAAGATAGGCACAGGAAAGGAGAGATATGTGTGTGTGTGTGTGTTTGCAGTGTGGCCATGTGGGAGAGTTATGAGTGAAAATATAATCATAAAGCAGCTGGGTATAAATAGGTGATCTACAGTGGCAGATAGGAGCAGACGGGGAGTGGTGTGAGGGAGAGAGAAAAGCAAACAATGGTGAAAGAGACAATCTGCGGTTCAGGCGTTTAGCAGGCGTAGTAGATACCATTTTAACTTTATAAGCATAGTGGATTAGCATTTTAACCGTTGCTAATTACCGCTAAAACAAATTACAGTTGAGGCTCATGGTATTTAGTCATAAACCAAAGTATAAGTCACACTTTGACATGATGGTGGTGCTAAATGAAAAGTTAAGAGACCACCAAAGTTATTACACTTCATCTCTAATAGTTGTCGAGATATTTCAACACAAAAAAACAACGTCAACCTCATGGTGGCGCGAGAGTAAAAGTCCGAAGATCACCAAATTCTTTCTGGCAAACCATCTGGAAACCAGTGGCGGGCCATGGATTTCCTACCTATGCCTTCAGTGGATCAGCTGTTTAAGCAGCGCACCCCCCTTTTTCATGTATTTTCACCAGACTACTCTACCACATAGAAAGAGAGGTGAAATGTGATTGGATAAAATGTAGGGCTGCAACAACGAGATCTTCGCAAATAAAAGATCTTTGATGTAATGTGTAGAGTCTTGGCCAATCTGCGTTAAGATGTCTACAGCGGCTTTGTTTCCCTCCAACTTGTTTTTGATGGAAGCTAGTGTTTGGGTTGTGTATTGTCGTTAAAGTTACTTTATGTTCCGTTAGAGTTCAGTCTTGCTTGTAAAAAAACGTAAAGTGATGAAACATGCCGTAACCCCCGGTCTGGTTCAGTTCACCTGTCACTCGTTAACGTTAAACCGGCACACCAGCGGATCTGGCTGCAGGTTGTTTTTTAACTCAAGGTAGAATGAATCAAATCACGTAGTTGGGCTTAGCCAACAACGTGATGTCGTGGTCATAAGAGACCCAGAATGAAATAGTTTAAGGAAGAGGACGCTCTATATGCAGCGCAGCTTGATGCAGGGCTGAGATGAGGTGGAGCTGGGCCTGAAGGTGGAGGTGAAAACAGACGTGAGAGGAGCAGTACAGCTTCCCTCTGTCCAGTATTTCATACATATTGATAAAGCAGGGCATGCTAAATGCAGCCTCTGCTCCAAGGAGATCAATTACAGTAAAATGGGCTCACATTTGGCAGATGTAAAGCATACATGTGTATGTTTTTAGTGTTAGTCCATTTTAATTTTGAGCAACCTGTTTGTGCACTTTCTGAACATGTTTTGCACGGTCACTTCTGTTTTTGAATGAAGGGTTGGAAATTAATGCTTTTTTTTGTTTTTGTTTTTTATCCGATTCATCGAAAAAATAATCAACCGATTAATCGATTATTAAAATAATCGTTAGTTGCAGCCCTAATAAAATGTTGTTAACCAGCTCCCAAGCAGAGGTACCAGAGGTCTGAAGGAGCAGAGGAACAGATGAAGACAGCTGTGCAATGAGAAAATAAGCTAATAGGGAAAACATAATTATAATACATGTAGTGTATTTGTGAAAAACTATTAAATTTTAAAATAGCTATAACTTTGTGATTCTGTTTAGGCCAGCAGAGTAGGCTTAGAAGGCCCTGACGGCCCGCCACTGCTGGAAACCATGTATGTCCGTGACTAAATAAGTGTTGGCAGATTTTTAGGTATTGCACTGGATAGCTGGTGGCACTAAAGTAACAATCGGGATCACAAACGTCAGTGGGATTTGTCATCTGGGGACCATGAAAACTTCATTTCATAGCAATCCATTTGATATTTGTTGAGATATATAAGTCTGAGGTGGAGTAACTGTCATTGTCATCCCTGTAGTCAGGCTGCTTGGTGGTTAAATATAAGATATTAATTAGAGGACAAACATATATAAAAATGAAGAAGAAAAAAGGGAACTGTCAAGCATCTAATATTTTACCTTCTTTTCCACCACTTTTACGCAGTGTAATTAATATAAAATTGAAATGACTCATCCATGTTGTTCTTAATAGAGCAATTTACCGACATTAAATTGCAGAAACACCCTACGAATGTGAAACACTTTCGTAGTGTGAAACACTTTCTCAAGGTGTAAATTGACCAATCCTTGTCTCGGCCTGTCTGAATGCCCCCAAGAGCTTTTTTTTCTGATGAGCTGATTTTTCTTCCTCGGTAGCCATGCAGAAAAGTTCAATATACTCAGCAGTTTCCAAAATGGCTTGTATCCACCGCGGGGCGGACTGAAATTGAAAGGGCGCACACAATGGCATAAAAGCAAAGGGGTCGACCGGGGTGAAACCAAAGCTTCATGACAGCTGTGGCTGCCAGAACGCACACATGGATACAGAACGTGTGTAAGCGTGTGTGTAAGAGAGAGAGAGAGAAAATGAATGCCCTATCTAGCCCAGTAATTCGATCCATGAAACTCCATTCAGGAGGGGCCCCTGGGAGCCATTTCTTCATTTTCCTGTAATCAACACTTTACCTGGTGATGAGCCACCGCTGCTCTAATGGTAATTTAGCTTTGATGTATGGAAAACAGTGATACACATTATTCTATTTTGATCGGAACGGCACATGAATGCAATTACAAAGAAACTGATGATTGCGTTTTCAATCAGAAACAATTTGATGCAGGTGCAAAACAACAAAATGAATAGGTTCATAAAGACACAATGCATTTACCTCAGGCTTCTGTTAGTAGTGCCACAGTATTCTACGAATCCACATTGCAAGATTTTTTTTTTCAATTGCTTACCTTGAATATTTGTCAAAGTACATTAGCAAATTAACACAAATATGTAATCAGCATGTGACAAATAATTTTTTTTAGGAAAGTGGCCAACTTAAAACATATTAGTTTTTAACAAGTCAATTCAATCTCAAAGCAGCTCCAGTGATTTAATACATTTTTTTAATTAAGATTTATCTTCAGTTTTTAGTTAGGTAATTTCAAGCTCCATTGTATGAAATAGACGGGAAAAGCAAAATGTTTTATTCAATTAGTTTTTGGTAGTATTTCTGCAGTGTGACGAGGCACATCGAAAACACAACCATCCTAAACAGCATCCAAACATTCTGCGTTTAGAAAAGGTCATTGCTTGATTAATTAAAGGCATTTTAATCAATATTTTTTTGTAATGTGAGCAGAAAATAGTTACAGAAAAAAAACCTATCCTGAAACGAACCCTCACTGTGTAGCTTTACCGCCCCTCTTGCAACTTGAAAATGCCAATTTTCCACTGTCTAGTCTCCATAACTACAACTGAAATCTCATTCTTTTCAAAGTCTTCTCAAGCAGTAGAGAGACTATTTTATTCTGAATGTGAAACCAACACCACCATCTTCAAAGTTGTGCTTAGTCATGGGGAGAGTGGAGAGAAATGAGAGTTAACCGCTTTTATCCCTTCAATTGTGTTGCTTCTTCACAACTTTCTTTGTTTATTCTTTACTCTTTGTTTCCTTTTGCTTCCAACCCACTCGCTCTCCACCCCTCTCTTGTTTTTCCTTCATTATAACATACTTACTTAAATGCAAGTAAGGGCGACTGTGGCTCAGTGGTGAGCAGGGTCGTCCTTCAATCAGAGGATCGGTGGTTCAATCCCTGGCTCTGCTAGGCCATGTTGATGTGTCCTTGAGCAAGACACTTAACCCTAAATTGCTCCTGTAGCTGCGCCTACGGTGTATGAATGGTTGATAATCCTGATGTGGCACCTTGCATGGTAGCTCCTCTCAGTGTGTGAATGGGTGAATGATGTAGTGTAAAAGTGCTTTGAGTGGTCAGAAGACTAGAAAAGCGCTATACGGGTACCATACTTACTTAGGTTATAATGAAGCTCACAGCAGTTAGAGAAAAATAGATGTGGTATAATATGGTTATGTTGTTTATTGCTGACCTGCATACACTAATTAGTGCATGAGCGCATAGGATGCCCCATTCTTATTATAAAGTAAAGGAGATCATCCTTGGTATGTGCATACTGGGTTGGCATGATGGAGTCAGAGTCGAATACTATTTCAGCACCATGGACAGCAACAGTTGAAAGCAAAACTTAACAGTTTTGTGTACGTCCGTCTGAGAATATCTGATAGAGTTGCTGTAGGTGCAGGATACTATGAAGCTCATAGTGACTATGATATAAAATATCAGTGTAATTGAAGCTCTCATAAGCTTTTAATAGCATCATTTTGACCACAATCTTTGCCTGAGGAAGACCTGTGATGTGACCTAAACTGGTGCCCTTAATGAAAAAATAATCTCTTTAAAAGCTTTTTGACTGTTTTTGAGTTTTATTGGAAAAGAATACCCGTGTGACTATATAGATTAAGAACAAACAAACATATCCCCTTCATTTAAGATTGGATTTTTTGTTTTGCTTGTCTATCATAAAACAAGATTTATTTGTGAGTTATTGGTTGCTTTACTCATTCTATGTTCAGCCCAAAGTTGATATGAGTCGTAAGCATGTCTGTATTTATTTATACAAAATGTTTGTTGCAGTAAATGAAAACTATTAATAAGTGCAGATAAGTATGTTTTTCTTTTTTTTTTTACACATAATTAAGACTGTGGATATTGACCATACATTTTGAATGTCAGCTGATAGAATGGTCGTTTCTCTAATCATTGAATGCTTCAGATGGGCCAACCTGCTCCTCCCACCCTGTGAAAGTGACAGCAAAGACACAACAGAGTCACAGTCAATCCTCACCCAGCTTTGCAAAGATTGCGTTTTGTTATCGAGGCCCACTCAAATGACAACAATGTCAGCCATCCCTCTCACATCCATTTGAAACAAGGGTAACGCTCTTTTCATTGGTAATCACACCAATTCTCCACTTTTATGCTTTTCATCTGCAGCGTTCACAACCTGAAGGTCACAACACAGAGAGGCATTACACTGTGTGAACACTGAAGCCCTGTTTATAATGAAACTCTACTGAGAACCACCAAGGTCAAGATCAACACTCCAGCCCTGCCCTGTCCTCTTAACAGGCACCGACCAAGGTAAGTGCATGTTTGCCTAAGGCCAACCTCAAGGCATATACGCGCACAAGTACCCACACACAATCTTGCACAAATGCACACATGCATGCAGTCCCCTGTGTGCTAGCAAGGTTGGGCGACGGAGTGTGTGATAACACTGCTGTCTGCTCCCTCGGCATGAGGGGTCAGAACAGCAGAGTCTGGATGCATGTTTGACTGGTTCAGATAATGACCTGTCATTCTACCCTACCTGATGTCATTTCCTATATCCCTCTGAGAGAGAGAGAGAGAGAGAGAGAGAGAGAGAGAGAGAGAGAGAGAGAGAGAGAGAGAGAGAGAGAGAGAGAGAGAGAGAGAGAGAGAGAGAGAGAGAGAGAGAGAGAGACTCAATACATCTATGCATGACATTTGTGTGAAACACGGAGGCGGTAAAACAGATGTGAGAATGTCAGACACAAACAGGTGAGTCAATTGGTTTGTACAGATTGCCTCAACACAACAGCCTCAGCCAGGACACAGGTCCTTTCACCTGTAGCTGTAATTAATGTTACTGTCGCCACAGGCAAACAGGAGACTATTCCCAGAGCACTTTGTTTTATTGTTTGAGTTTATGGGGCTGTGTGTATGCATGCATACACCATATGTCTCCATGTGGACCGTGCTGTATTTTATAACCCTGATCTTTGTTCTTTGCTCATTCAAATGCTAACCTTAAAAGTTTTTCATCATGTGGTTTTATTACCTTTTCAGTGTAATATGTAGCCATATGTTATTTGTGCATGGATATAAAGTGGGTGGGTGCAACAGCTTGAGTACCTGTTAAATATAACGTGACCTATTGCAACACATACGCTTTTGGTTATGACTGTGTCAGACTCTGCAGTTTGTGGTGATGCGTACTTCCTCTCATACATTATTCGGAGGTATTACAGCACCTATTGCATTATAATAAAACCCTCTATAGTTGTATTAACACTGTCAACAGGTAATTTAACTTACAGTCTTCACACAATCAGTTGAAAGGCTACTGCATGGGATTGCATTATATATAACAGACATGCATGTTATTGGTCTTCAGTGATCCAAGGTGTCAAATCCCTGAATGTCGTGTTCACGATTTTCTTGCTGACATTGCTAAATATGAATCTGCATTAATTAATTGTTTGGCTGCTTGACATTGACAGATTATTAAAGTCCAAACTGATAAAGTATTAGCAAACGGTGGCTAATTTATACATTCAGCCGGCACAACATTAGCATAAAACAACATGAGCATTAAATAATTTTGAGTCGTTTGTGTCCACCCAGTGGATTTAACTATAATATTTACTTTTGCCTTGTTTTGGTGTCCACCAACTCTTTAGATAAATATATGGCTCTGATAAATAGTTAATTTCTCTACTGATTTGTGTTATAAATGTAATTTATGTGTGATTCCAATAATTTATAATTTTATAATCAAAATCAAATTAATCTGTGCATGCCCTGTTCAAACAGATTGCGCAATCCCTCACAAACTGGTTTGAGCGCATGCCTTGTTGTTTGTCACCACGGTAATATTTGTAGACACTTTTATTATACGTCCTTTCTTTCCATACAGTGTATTTTTACGTATGTGTAGAAGCTATTTATTTAGTCTTGCTGATTTACATAAAACCGCAGTGAAAAAGCACAGAGGGGAGGCACACAGTACCTCTGCCTCAGGGAAGGTGGTGTGCGAGAGCCCATAGGTGTATGCTTGTTCTGCCATTGCTCTTCTTCTACACTTTTAAAACTAAAAGAAGATAAGGATGGAGATTTCTGTCCAGAAGGATAGACGGATAAACTTCATTTACAAGTAAAGGTCAGACCATGCATACACCGCTGTCGGCTATATGGCCTATTCTTATAAGTATTGAATGAGTATGAACTGTGGAATTACGATGGTAAATTAAAAGCACACGGAGGGTGCAGAGGAAATGCGCCCTTTCTCTGGGCCGCAATAACGTAGTGGAATCAAATATGTACCTTACCTATGTGTGTGTGAAGAATGCTGATATGAAATATGAAAAACAACGAGTAGTCAATGTTCAAGCTGCTAATTAAATGGCGATTTAAGCTCCTTTATTGGATTCATATATTCACACCAGCCACGAACCTCACCGCAGGTCACTGTGTGAGGTATGGCACCGAGACCATGTTTGAGACCATTTGATCATGTGTTGTGAGAACATGGACGTTGTTGAATCACGTGGATGTGTGGTTGTAGAATAGAATAGAGAATGCACTTTGTTGTCCTTGAGTGGAAATAGGTCTTGGGCAGAGGGCTACAGTCCGTTAGTTTACATACAAACCATGGCAAAAACAACACGAAAACATGATAAGACATAGAATACATTGGACTATACATTTATACATTCGATATTGCCAGCACAGCAGCTTGAAACTATACTTACTGCCTCGTGGTTGTGTGCCTCAGCCAACAAGTTAATCAAGTTGCAGTTTTCATCTCTGCCTGCCTGTCATCATTGTACCCTATTAGACTTGTGTGGAATTGTCATAATTAGCATATGATTTATTGACTTACGGCCACAAATGTGTTTTTATCAGTTCACCCTTGAGACCAGGTAGACGTTTGTGCCAAATTGGAAATAATTCCCTCCCGCCGTTATTGAGATTCTGTGTTCACGAGAAACGGACAACCAGAAAACATTATGCCTCCGGCAACGACTGTTGAGGTTTAAAAAGAACCTGCAGAGTTAAAGTGCAAAAGTGCTAAGTGCTAAAATGCTTGTGTATTTATTGCACATTTCTCTCTGAATGTGTGAGGATGAAATATAAAGAGAGGATAAAAGATTTAAGGTTAACATACAGTGCTAAGAAAAAAAGTGAACTCTTTATGCATGATTTATCCATGAAATGTGGACTGATCATCATCAGGTCACTACAATAGATTAATACACTCTCTGCAAACTAATACAATTCAAGTATTTTTTTGGGCATATTCATTAAATAATCTAAATATTAAAAATGAAATAAAAAAGTATGCGAACCACTTCACAAATAACCTCTAATACTTTCCCCTGACTGAGTTGAAATTGTAGCGAGTTCTGAACAAAACACATGAAAAAGAATCAGTTACTGGTCGCAATTCATATCTCATCAATAAGAAAAAGTATAGGGCGGAAGTGGAGCTCATGGAAGGACACCAGGGATGAAAGCACAGTGTTCCCTTCAAAATAAATTGATGACTTTGTACATCAGAAAATGAATGAATGTTTTATTAAGTTACTGGGAAAATGTTCTATGGAAACTAAAATAAAAAACTATAGTTTGTGACAGAAACATCTTACACATTAATAAAGTTAATAAAGTGCAACAAACTAACTGCCTACCTTCAAGTGAAGCACGGAGGAGGGTGCACCATGATTTATAGTTGTTTTTATTCCCTTAGACGTGAAAAACAATGCACTCAAATATATAAAAATGTTTTTACAAGTTAAAGTTTCAGGGTAGCTGTCAGTCATCTAATGCTTAACCCTAGAACACTAACGTTACAAATAGTCACACTATCACTAACGTCGGGTATATTTCACCCGATATAATATACCTATTAAAATACAACAATACAAGGCAAATTGAAGATCCTCCCTTCAATGTTAAAACCCATCCAGAATGTTTTCACCCTCTATCACTAATGCCGGGTGAAAATCACCCGAACACGTGCCTGTTGAAAAAAACAGGGATTGGAGCAAAGAGACATGCCTACCTTCAATAATGTCAGTGAGCAGCATGAAGCTACACAAGACCCACACAACTCAGACAAAGCAACACAATGAAAATTACGTAACCACAATCGCACCCGACGTTAGTGTTCTAGGGTTAATGGAAGTTGCGACATGAAACACGAAAGGAAGGAAGACATCAATATAATTTATAAAAAAAAATTTGGGGGCAAATCGCCCAAAATTCCACCTGGCCAATGTGATCAACACATGCAGGTAACATTGGGTCACTGTTTTTCCTATTTTTATTTTTATTCTATTTACTAAAACCAAGGGTTCACTTTCTTTTATCAAACTGACCTTGCATTTTGAAGCAAATTAAACAAACAAAAAAATGCAATTGTTTTCATGTTACTATTTCAGGCACATATGTCAGTGATATTTAAGACGGATCACATTTAATGACAACATTTTGAGGAAATGAAGGGAATTTCAAGCGCTTTACTTTCTATTTCTTGGCACTGTATGCGTGATCAAGATCAAAATACCACTTATCGGGTACCACACACACACACACACACACACACACACACACACACACACACACACACACACACACACACACACACACACACACACACACACACACAGGGCCGGAGTGGGGCCACTTTACAGCCCGGGAATTTCAGGCTCAAGACCGGCCCACTTTTTCCATGGTAGTGGAAATTGGATAAATGAAGCAACAGTTCAGCTCTTACTATCCTGTAGTTTTTTTTTTTATTAATACCATGGTCCAACAAATAATGTAAAGGTTAAATACAACAATAATAATCCACTTAAGATGAGAAGTTAACAAAAAATATTCCACAAGAATAGGTTGATAAATTAACAAAAGCAGAAATAAATAAATAAAACATTTGAAACGTATCCCACTCTTCAACAAAGAGGCATATTGAACTAATGTTTACAGTACAGTATACAGTTACATTGTGAATAGCACCAACAGCATCTACAGCATCAGTAACCGCCTAAGCAGTGCACTGGTTTCAGCCACTGTATCTATAACTGTGTTGTTGCTTATAGACATGAGGATTTCCTTCTCTGTGCACATTAACATGAACGCCTACAAGTTTTTCTTTAGCATTCCAACGCATTTTTCTGCATGAGTATTATATAGTGGTGATCAGTGGCGGTGCGTCAATAGAGGGCGCTAGGGCGCCGCCCCTCCTAAAATATTGCGATGAAAAAAAAAAAAGAAGAAAAAAAAATATAATATATACTGTCAAAAAACATTATATATCAAATAATTTAAATAAGAAATATACCGTGTTGACGCGCTAAATGTGTGTGGGAGACCGTAAGCCCCTGTCAACAACCACTTAAGTTAAATATAATATATCGCCATTCATCATTACTGAGAAAAGCCCCTCCCCTCTCGGGGCGCCGGCCCAATGTGTGTCTATGGAAAGCTAACAAACATTTCACCCTCGTGACGGCAAGGACAGCTTCTCATTGGCGGATGAAACGTGAATCTTCGGGCGCACGAATCTGCGCCCTAGCCAATGACATCGTTTCTTATTGCAACGTGGTTGGACTATTCGTCCAATCAGAGACCTTTATCATTCCCTCACATCCCATATAGCTCCCACGTAGCTACGCGAGCAACACAGCTAGCAGAGACTTTGATTATGTTAGTATGGCGACTGAAAACTCTGTGGTATCTCTACGCGAAACACCTTTCAATCCACGATCAGATGTTGACAAGAAGAGGCTGAAAGAGTTGGGACCCGAACGTCCGGATTTAAATATTCAGCAGCAAAGCAGTGAAGCTACATGCACCAAGCTACATGCTAACCGGAGCTGCTAGCTGGAGGCTCCGTGTGTAGCAAAGCAGTGGCTCTGAGCAGCCGAGGAAGCGCCGGGCTGTGAAGGAAGATGAGCTTGAAGGATTGCTGCAGAAGTGAGTGTCAAAATCAGCAGATGCCTGTGTTAGAGTTTAATGTTTTATCTTTCCCACAGCAGAACACATGTTGGACATTGTTAGATTTGGGTGGATATCATATCAGGCTATAACTTTATCTAAAATACCAATTCAACCCCCAACAAGTTAGTGTGTGTGTGTGTGTGTGTGTGTGTGTGTGTGTGTGTGTGTGTGTGTGTGTGTGAGAGAGAGAGTGAGATAGCTACAGCCATCAAGGTGGCTCCTGGCCTTTTGTCTATGTTGCTGAGCCATCAAGACACACAAAACATAGTTTTTTGTCTGTAGTATGAAGCCTGTTTGTAGTAGATATTTCCCCACAACTTATCTTACTGTCTCTGTCTCTCTATATATTTATCTGTAGGTTATTGACACCATACTTGGACACACCAGGGAACGCTTTGCCTTCAAAGACCACCTCACCAGTGCCACCTTACTGCAGGGCCCCCAGTTTGAATGCTACGTCAATGTAGTCCCTGAAGTTGCTCTGGCCACCACATTGAATGTTTCTTAAACCATTCTGCTCTGAACCTCTCATGCCCAAAGTTACTGTTTGTTGATAGTTGTTATTGGACAGTGTTGAGCACTGTGTTTTCTTGAAATAAAGCTTTGTTTTTTAGAATATTCTACTCCAAACCTCTTTTCTTCTCATTGTGGAGTGCTATTTAAACCGCGCCGCCCAACTGCGCCCCCCCCAAAAAAAATTTCACCAGCCGCCACTGGTGGTGATTTACTCCTTTACTACACCCACTTCTGAGCAGACAATGCATATCGGTTCATCAAGTACTGTCATATACTGCTCTTTCTTACAATATATAACTTTAATTCATATTGTTTCCTCTGTTATCCTCTCTACCTGTCCCTGTAGTCATGGCCTCCTCATTGCAAATGTCGGGCTCATCATTTTCAGCAAGAGACTGTCTTATCTGCTGCTCCGAAGCTTCAAAGAAAAATTAAGTCATATTACTGCATACTTCAATATCAATATCAATATTTGCATAATATTTGCAAAGTCTATGGATGGCCATATTTTGGGTGATAGAAAAAGGCTAATATTTTAATTCAATTTAATATTTTGCTTGGGAATAGGTTGACAACGCTACAACGATATTATCAAGGCTACAACGTTAGCCGAATAGTTACGTTGCTAATCATTAGGCCTTTGTCTCTCTTTACCAGTTGCCACTTGTGTTTGTCCTCTTGAAAATAAATCGGTAAGCTTGGCACATTTGGCAGCATCCTCCTCCAATGACTTTCTTTTTTTCAACCTTTTTCAGCCCCTCCTGCCCTTTTCCTCCCGTCCATCCTCCCTGACGCGTATCGTTGCGGTCGGGCCGGCCCAGCTATCGGTAGCCTATCTGAGAAAACTTTTTGTAAAAGACGGGCTACGGACCGAACCAACTCTATTTGGAAGGGGAGAACTTCCTCGCATGATACACCGGTTGTACCATGCGAGGAAGTTCTCCCCTCCCAAATAGAGTTGGTTGGTTCCATAATGGACCGAACCAACTCTATTTGGGAGGGGAGCTTCCTCGCATGGTACAACCCATGCAGAGGCTGCGGTGTCAGAATGCGGAACGTGTGTAGCCCACTTGAGAAGATGGACTAACGTGACAAATGTCAACAAATACAATTCTCGACCGGCCCAGCAGTGAAGCGGCCCACCGGGAACTCTCCCGATTCTCCCGATTACCCACCCCGGGCCTGCACACACACACACACACACACATAAAGCGTACATGAATATCACAATAGTACTAGCACTGAAACGTATATGTTGATTTTGTTTGTTTTTAATAACAATCTATTCCTCGCTCTTGACTGAGTCAACACTAACCAGTTCTAGTAACTACATGTTTCAGCAATCATGACAGTCAAAATATGAAATTAGAGAAGTCTCAAACAAATAGAGCTAATCTAAGAGGAAAATCCAATAGCTGATATGTATGAATTTACCACAATAATAAGAGAAGGTGCTCACATAAATGTACAGAAATAATATGTATTTGATTATCAAGGTATTACAGTTAAATATATACGTTCTAAAATTATGTTCATGATTTTTTCAACAGTGTGCATTTGTATACCTGAATATGAAGTGATTTTTGAGAACAATATTTGTGGATGCACTCTAAGGGCCCGTTCACACCAGACGCGACTTTTAAAAGCGCAGTCGCCTCTAAAACGCCTTGGCAAAAACGCGCCTGTGGAGCGGGCCTGCGTGCGCAACCGTGTATACCGAGTGTGACATTGATGAGCTGTGCGACTCCGCGCCTCGCGCTTAAAAGTTGAGAATATTTCAACTTTTAGGCGTGCCGAAAAAACGCTAGAAAAACGCGACACGCGGCATTTAAAAGGCGTGCCTGAAAGACGCGTCGTACCATAGGGAAACAATGGTTTTGCTAGCGACGCGTTTTTGAGAGTCGCGTCCGGTGTGAACGGCCCCTAAAGTGTTTTTTATATACCTTAGTTGAGCGGTAAATTATTATGGTATGCATTGAGAATCATTTCTGTTGCAGCCGGCTGCCCCTCCTCCCTAGTTTAAGGGGCAAAATTGCTATATTTTGCCCCTTATGGACATAACACTGCAATATTAAAGTCCACACAAGTGGCAAATTGCCTGTCCGCCTCTCGTCACCATGTGGCACAATCCCACTGCTTTTGCTGCACCGTAGGAGGCCTCATTGTGCTTCTCAAAGTTCATTGATTTGGAAGACGTTTTTTAGTTGACACCGGGCTGAGTGAACAGACCCAGAAGAGTGCAGGGCTTCTGGTTAAATGAGATACTTTGTTGTTATAGATAATAAACACACTTGTTTTATGTTTTTTTTTTTTTTTTTTTTTTTTTTTTTACTCACCATGTAGTAGACAACAAAACCTCTCCTCTGTTGATCTACTGTACTTACTGTAATATTTTAATTGGCTCGGAGGGAGGCTCGCCACTGCGGTCGATAGAGAAACAGCAACTTTCTTTGATGGGAAAAGACTCCATCAGCATCGTGTGGTTTCTCAGTACAGAGCGGGTCTGACAGCATTACAGCAGACAGAAAACCCATCTGTTGAAATGTCTTCTACAGAAATTAATTAAATTAAATTCGTTTTTATTTTCCATTTAAATTGCTGTCTATCATCAAACTCAATACCGAACATTCACATATGAAATTGCTTTCTGTATCTGAAAATAAAATCTGAGATTTTAAATAATTTAAAGTGAGTTGACTGCTTCTTTTAAAACATCTGTTTTTGAAGAATAAAATTCAAACTTTCTCTTCTTTTTACTTTTTTGTTTTGATGGTTTTCTTTCTCCGTGAGCATCTCTGTTCTCCCGTCTAATTAATCAGAAAGACAGTTCAATGAAATGAGCCATTCAGGACATGAAAGCTAAAAGGTAATCCAATTTCCATTTAATGTGATATTCTTAAATTCCCCTGCAGACCTTTTGGGGAAAGCCATGATTAGAGACGAGGAACGCTTGTCATTTCATTCCAGTATTTCATCAAATGAGATCTATTAATAAAATGTGAGTCTAGGAGATTAGTTGTTTCCCCCACTGCACGCCAGCAGAGTTGATTGTGGCAGGCATTAATGAAAAATATGTATTCTTAATTTGTCAGCTTCCACTCAATCATCATATTTTGATTACATTTCATGACAAAAAATGGCCGATTGACCGCCATCTAGACTTCACTAAGAAGGATAGGGCACAGATGCTTGAGCTCTTTATTTACAGCTGGAAGTTGACCCCACCATGAAGCATTCTCTCATAAACTCATATATTTCATTACATTCACATCGCAGGATATTTTGCTACTTGAGATGCAGCTCTTTGCTCAACCAGTGAATGTCACACAGTTTATCACCATCCTGATCAGCCTGTGCATCAAAGGGAAACCTTTTGGGATTATACATCAAAAATGTGTAAAGTAGAGAGCAGGACAAACAACATGAGTCACTAAAAGAGGGGAATTCCTCAAAGAGTTTGCTCAGGCACACATACAGATCAGTACCGAGCCACGACAGTGACATCTTTGATTTATATCCTGCTCTGAGACTTAAATTTAGACTGATGACAGCAGGGCACACACTTTACAAACTTGAATATATTTGAAGAAAAGCCTTCCCCTAGACTGTGTGTTGTAGGTCAAGGTAAGAAAAAAACAATAAAAAAAGAAGGTTATATGGAGCTAAGAGAATGGAATTAAATCTGAATTGAGGTCTGAAAAGTGACGTTAACACAAACATTCATGTCCCCTTCAGAAATAATAGCAATACTTTTGAAATGTTAGCAAGCTAAAATGTTAAATTAAGATTACACCAATTAACCAAACGTTTGAGAAATTGTTAAAATCTGTATTTAATCCTGATTTATCATCTATCTTGAAAAAACTATAGGAGCTATTACCTGCTATACATGTTGTAACATCGTCATTGTGACTATGTTAGCATGAGCTAAATTAGAAAGTCCTTCCTTCCTGCTGCTGTCAGGCTGCACAACCAGCTGAGCTTGCAGTAGACCACAAAAACACTTAATTCACTTTGGTCACTTCAACTGGTGCAATATAAATACATTTTTAAATGCATTGTATTATGTCTGTGTATATAATATTGCTATTGTGGATTATTTACTGTTTGTATTACTATTTTACTTGTTTTTTTATTTTACTGTGTCTCTTGTGTGCACTTTACATGTACACTAATAAAGGAATATCTTATTTTATATTGTCCAAATAAAGCCTACAGAGCTGGCAGCATGTCGACACATTGTCTTTTTTTTTAACATTAGGCCTCAGTCGAGTGCGTCAGACTTTGGATGTTAGCTCCGCGTCACTAACGTCCTGTTCATTATCCAGCAGTCTGTTTTCAAGTAACTTATAATGATGTACCATGCACTTAAGTCCCTGACGGACAGAGAAACAGAAACTACTTGTTCATTTTGTAATTATTGTTGATGTATCAGGTTTCAGAAACTGTTGGAAGCCTATCATGTATATTTTTGTATTTTCTTTTCAGCAACAGTCAATGCAGAGGGTTAATTTATTTTTATTCTGCCTTTGCATGAGTAGGTGTTAGGTTGATGGCTGCGCTGTGCTCCCGTAAGGATGATTTATTAGCTACCCAACCAGCAACCACCAGGATTTACAGGAGGAAAAAGTGCGAGACAGCATGCTGACCTGTGTAACTCTGCATAAACACCCCAGGGCCATGTGTCTAAATGCTAAATCACACTTTGAGTGGTGGATAATCTGCATTTACATACTGTATGGGTGATAAGTGAATCGGTTTATCGCATTCTGTGTCTGCAGTGCAGCTTTAAGTAAATCCAACTACCTTGCTTTGAGTCAGAGACCATCTTTCCCTGGCGTTTTGCCAAGCCACTGCCCCCGCACTCAGAAACCAAACACTCTGTAGCCTTTGCACCGAGACAAATAGCTTCTGCAAATTACCTGAGAATACTCTGCCTGTGATTGTGTCTGTTTACACTGCGTGTGACCAAGCTCCTGAGGCGGTTGTGATGGATGCATGGTGTATGAAACCTCATAGCAATCTGGACCGGGGCAATATGTATTTTTGTGTTATCCATGAGGAAGTAATATTCCTTTTATTGTTTCTTCAATTATAGATAATGGAGGAAGGAAATTGAGTCTGGTCAGTGTGTTTTTGTGTGAAAGGTGCTCAAGAAAGACACACAAAAGCTTCAAAGCTATAAAATAATTACTGAAACTGAATATGCTGAAATTGGAAAGATGTTCTTCAATCCAAATGAATGCATATTACCTAACTGAAAAGCAAAAAGGTAACCACATACTGTATGTTTATCATCGAATGATTTGTTTGTTTGATTCATTGTTTGAACTATTGCTTAAGTTTACGCCACAAGACATGTCATTGTCATTAACAATGACATGTTGTTAAATTAAATGTGTAGGATAGCATTGCACCACTCACGTTCACATGCAAAGCATTATCCACTGGGTAATAATAGTCTTGTCACGAGGAGCTCAAGCTTGCTCTGAGTCACGCCTCCTCCCCTTCATCATCATGCCATGTGAAGGCAGTAGGCGTCTGCAAAGACCACTGCCTCAATGTGTGATTGACAGAATATGACCCACTGGAAAAACAGTGGCCTTTAAGGAGTCGTAATACACATTGTATTTCAACTCAACAAGTGGCAGTATATGTGTACTGCTTTGAAATATTTATTTCAGATTTCTTGATTTAATATCAGTCGATCCATTTAAAATAATTTATTTTCACAATGGATGAAAACATTACTTACCTGTATACTATACTGACTATAAAGGGAGGGAAATGATTGTAAGTTTCAAAACAAAGATTGATGTGTTTTTGGCCGTTCATTTTAAGGGTGCAACATATGCAAGCCATTGGCTCAAAGTTGAAGTACAAGACAGGTCACACAGTCTTGCCAAAAACTAAATTAAACTCACCAAGCTGTCTGCCTTCACAACAGCGGCTTCGATGCGAAGAGGTTACATTTTGCCAAAACGTTAGCTGTTAGCCGAACACATTGCAAACTGTTATCGCCTCACTGTGGGTGCAGAGTAGCGGATGGGGGGGTCGCAGATGCACTCAGCTGTGTTATGACTCACGGCCCCTACCGGACGTGGACTGGTTAAAAGTAGTGAGTCAATGGCAGTATAAAACAAGTAATAAAAGAAAGTGTTATTCACCCCAACCACGAGAAGTCCTTCTCGTGGTTGGGGTGGTTCCAGCTGTAACTGGACACAAAGGATATAATGCAGTTTGCTGCAGGAGAATGCAAGATTAGCCGTGGACAGACAGAGGTGCACACACACACACACACACACACACACACACACACACACACACACACACACACACACTCACACTCTTTCTTACTCAGGGACTCACATACGGACTCAATCATGAACGCACACAAACATGCACGATAAAAATGGGAATAAAATGTATATTTCAAATTTTCCAGTCAATATTGAGCTATCCACATACAGTATTAATTGAGTGTTATTTAATGAATGTACATTTTTTATTGACTTTCAGTACTTCACTACTGTCCATCAAAAAAGTCATAGTAAAGTTTTTTTTTTTTTTTACAGGTGTCTTTTATTATGCAATAGTTTCAATATCCAACATACGCAATATATATATAACAATAATGACAATGAATATAAAATTATGTCTGAGTGTCCACTGTGCGTTGTTTCCTAGGTAACAAACGAGGGGCAGCCAGATCTAATTCAATTGTGAAAGTGGAAACGTCTTTCTTCTTTCAGAAAATAAAACGTTTTTCAAAATAATAGTTTTTGCTGTAATCAGACTATAGAAAATAAGTCTGTGCTGAGCTCCCTTATCAGACAGTTAAAATAATCCAATACCTCGCTATCGTGGGACAGAGGGTGAAGCTAGAGGAGATTTATTTAGAGGAGTATGTATTATTATTATTACTTTTATTAGTATAATAGCTTAGTCTGCGGATAACCCATGACTGAATGAGACAATAAAGTTGATGTGCATTAATCTATTTAGGGCTCTCTTCCCAGGCTTAATAGAGTTACAGATGTTTCTGAATTGTAAGGGTTGAAGCACTTTCAAAAGAAGGAAAGTTGTAGTTTCTGACAGAAATTACTCCTTGGAAATAATAAAATTATTGTAACTGAAAAAATTGAGAGTAAAGCTTCCACTGTGGTTAAAACGTATCCAATTGTGTGAGTCTCTCTGCTGTAAGCCTCCATCACCAAGATGTGACGGTGGGAATGAAGGCTACAGGGAGAAGGAAACCACGGGGAGCAGGGAAGAGTGAGAACTAATCCCAAAATGCGTCTTAATTTGCTTCCAGGTTCTGACTACTGTGAGGCTTCCACTGTAAACAGATTTATCTCAAGCCATTGGAGACAGGCTCACTGCACCACCGTAATAGCCTCCATTACAGCAGTTTGTAAAGCTATTCCCTATTAGCTATTAAGTATTTCCTAGGTGATCTGTGCCTCCAACATTGACAACGTCATTGATAATGCAGCAGGGATTACATATTTTTAGATGTATTTGGCCATGTGAACCCACTGCAATGGCTTAAAGGAGAAGTGAGTGTTTGAGGCTTTGGTTGTGTTTCTGCCTATTTCGTGCAAAGTGTTTTATTCATAATTGTCAAGCCAAGACCAACCGCATTAGCTGCATTTTTGTGAATGAGTCTCTTGGTATAAATGTTTAAATATACAATATGAAATAGCCCTTTTCTGGTAGTTGTACATAAATGAAAGTATTGCTGATAGGTTTTGGCCGAAATTGTTAATCTCCACTAAAGTAAACTCTCTCACATTAAGTATTCAAGTGGTGCAGACAGTCATGTATTTGTGTAGGTAAACATGCTCTGCTGTTGAGTTGCACTAACTTGGCACTAGGTGGGTGGCCTCAAGCATTCATTCTGAATTCATGAGTTCAGGGAAACTGCACACACAGAGACAATCATAAAAAAATAAAAAAAGATGTTTGCTTTACATGCATACTGTGTATACACCGAATGAAATAACTTGGAAAGCATACAGTATGTGCACACCAAGCATCTCATAACACATACACTTAAACAACTTGTTTTTAGAAGTAATGCTTCGACTTCCACAAATGAAAACTCCCACATCGAGTCTTCAGAGACTCTGAACGATTCCTTTTTGACATTTGGAATGTTTAGTTTTTTTATGTTGCTGCTGCTGCTGATCAATAGCAGGGTTCAAACTAGCCTGAAGCTCTCTCTCCCTCTGTCACTCTGATCAATATCATGAATGGCCGACATACAGTAAGAACCATAGAAGTCAGTATAAGACGTGAAGAAGATATTGTAGATATGCTAAACAGACCATCATGTCATGGTATTTACAAACAGTGAACATCATGTCTTCCTCCCAAAATGATTTCATCTCTCATTTTGATATATTTTCTAATGCACTATTGTGAGTGTATTCTTTTTTTCAGAGGTGTCAAAAGTATTCACATTCATTACTCAAGTAGAAGTATAGATACTAGGGTTTAAAAATACTTCTGTAAAAGTTGAAGTATCAACTCAAGCTTTTTACTTCAGTAAAAGTGTAAAAGTACTGGTTTCAAAACTACTTAAAAGTATAAAAGTAAAAGTGATGTAAGGGGACACGACACCGACACAAACACTTAAAGCTGTGGTTCTCAAACTTTTTCTGTAAATAACATAATTTTGTGACTCATCTGTGCTTTTATAAGTAACAGAATAAAGACAATTGCAATCACTTTCAAGTAAATCAGATTGCTCCATCAGACAATGTTTTGTGTAATTCTATCTGTGCAAAAAATAACTAATATTTAGTTACTACTAAATAGCTCATTGTGGAAAACAATAAGCTTTTAATTTTTGTTGCCAAACAAAACAGAATGAGTGCAGATATGTGAGCATCAGGTTGTATCAGTACTAGTGGCTGCAGTGAGCTGCTTTCCTCTACACATATTTTATAAACGCGGTTGTAGATTTGATACGGCCTCTCTCAATTCATGCTCAATATTGAGCTTAGATCAGTTTTTTTTATTTTAAGAAACGCAACAGCAGGAAAAGACGAGCTCACGGAGACTTCTGGCAAAACGGCAAAAAAAAACGCGTCGAGTCGCGCATGCGCAAGCGTAACCTGTTAATGGCGTACCGTAACCATTTACCCGAAAGTACAGGCATTTCTCCATGTATTTATTAATGACTTAGTTTTATATCCGTGTACTTTGTACTTCTGTAATATGTGAAGCCAGCAGCTCATTGTTGGTAGAAGACACAAGCACTTTGTCTGTTTCACCTGGAGCAGGAGAGCTGCTTATTTAGACATATTTTTCGATGCTCTCTGTCCGCTGGTGTGTGTGCTCACCTGTGTGCGCGCGCACGTATCTGTGCGCAACGGGGCGGAGAGTTTTTTTTTGTGTGTGTTTTTGAACGATGACAAGCCGGAATGAAAACAAACCAAAATGAAATAGTAACGAGGCTATTTTTAAAATGTAGGGAGTAGAAAGTACAGATATTTGCGTGAAAATGTAAGGAGTAGAAGTAAAAAGTCGTCTGAAAAATAAATACTCCAGTAAAGTATAGATACCCAAAATGTCTACTTAAGTAAAGTAACGAAGTATTTGTACTTCGTTACTTGACACCTCTGCTTTTTTTATATTATGTGTGTGTGTGGTTTGCAGTTTGTGGGTGCTTGATGCCTGGTGCAGCAGCATCCTGTGAACTGATTGGTTTCTCTCGGTGGACATATTGCTCACATAGTGTTGTGGTCCAAGTGAAAAAACAGCTGCATCCACTTTGAGGCTGACCTGTTACCCCTGGATCATCTCAGTGTGTGTGTGTGTGTGTGTGTGTGTGTGTGTGTGTGTGTGTGTGTGTGTGTGTGTGTGTGTGTGTGTGTGTGTGTGTGTGTGTGTGTGTGGTAGAAACAGAGGACATGAGGTGCTTGTTCATGGATACATCAGATCAAAAACACAGAGTAACTCAAACATACTGAAGTGTAGGATTTGTTTTCTGCTGTGGTAAGATAATAAACCTGGCACCCTGAGGTATTATACAGAATGTCATGTTGTTTCACAAGTTCCTCCCCACTCTATAGACTGGATTAAAGGGATATTTCACTTTGGAAAATCATTTCAACTGTGGGCAGCAGAGCCAAAAAAAGAGTGAAAAATAACGCCGTCCTTATTGTGAACCACAACTTTCTGTTCTCTTTGTGCTGTTATGTTCTTGCGATACATATTTTGACTGCTGTGAAGTATGATTGCAGGTTTTGTGGTGGTGGATTGATTACTTGTTGCAAAAATACCTTTGAACCGTTTTTGTGGACTTTTTTTTCTTCAAGAAAAAACATTGCATTGGCTTGAGACATTACAGTGTGCAGAGGTTTCAAACGTTTGTTAAATAATAGAATATGACTGGTGCTTGTGGAAATGTCTTGTCTTTTCTCTTTTTTTATGATAAAGCATGTCGAGATAGAGCATCTGGACCATTATTTATATTCTATGGTTGTTTTTCGTTTTTGTTCTTTGGTTTGTCAAAGAAATAAATAAATATTGTTTATGTTCTGGTTTGGTTCATGTTCACATATTAGCATTGTAATATTTGAGAATGCATTTAGTTCAAAGCACTGCTAAAGTAAAGCCTCATAGAGCTGCTAGCATGGCTGTAGACTTGCAGTCACATGCTGACGGTTATAAGACTGACAGACAAACAATGGATTAAAATGTTAACTTTTGAATAGGCTAACTATCACAAAACCATCCAGGAAAACAAGTAAACCCATCAAACAGGTCAGGAAAACAATTTCAATTAACCTCAGCGAACTTTATCATGCTTTAACTGGAACCTTTTTCACTTCTGTGTCTGGTTTTGTTTGATTAATTAAATGGGCAATTGCCCCCATTGGTGGAAATCATAGACTGTATATAAGTGTACGTAGTCACTGTAATGTCATCCATTGGTGACGGCTGTTTTGAAGCCTCGGATTTGGCCATTTGGCCATTGCCATCTTGGCTTTTTTGCAACCAGTGACCAATGTGACCATATTTGGACGGTGGAGGAGTGACACAGAGACACCTGCCAATCACAGTAATCCCGCCCTCAGCATACTCCGCTTTATGATATTTTTTTACTCTAAATGGGACCATAATTTACTAAATGAACATCATGCTGTATTGAAGAAGACTTGAAACTAGCGATTGAGACCATAAACGCATGTGTACAATGTGTACTAAGGTAATAAATAAAGTGAGAGGTAATTTTCCCATAGACTTCCATACAATTCTACTTCTTTTTGCAACTCTAGGGGTTTAAGGCACTTGCTCATTGGCTTCACGTTTCAGAACTGGAGGTTGCAGCCTGGTGGAAATATAGAACATTGCACAACTTTGGCTGCGGTTGGCTGCGTTTCTTCACAAACCTTTGGGCTTGTCATGTGTTCCTGGTGTCATAGTTGACAGACAGATGTGTAAGCTACCCTGCACTGTGGTTGTCCTGGCTCAGCTGATTGATGCCAATTCTGTCCAGCAGCATGGTGACAGAGAAATACTTCTTTTTTGGGAGCGGGGAGGCTTGTTGCTCTAAAACTTTGTTGTATCTATTTGTCTCCAACTCAGTTCTATAAACAGATATCATAGTTTCATTTCTGCTGCCCCATGAAACAGCAAAGCACCTTCAGCAGGGATCCTTGGAGGAGTGATGGCAGAGGCCGAGAGCCTCCGGCTTGGAACAGTATTACTGTCACAGTGCTGCAATGTACTCAATCTGGCTTCTACCCGAACAACTACTCTGCTCCTCGGGCCAGTCATTTTCCAAGCTGGGGTTGTGTCGATATTGACCTCCCACAGGTACACGACTCTCCTTTCATCATTCCCTCTTTCTACCCTGCAGGAGTAAAGAAAAATAGGCACCCTTCCCTCAGTGCCTGGATGCATAAGCTCTCTGCTGTCTGTCAGAACTTATTGTGTGGGTTTGTTTGTTAGCGTATATGTGTGTGTGTGTGTCTGAATGCATGGGACTTTCCCCCTGAAATGAATTCAAGTGGGAGAGATTACAAGTTAGTTGTTACTTCTTTCAAGGTTGCAAAAGTAAATCATGAAAGTACAAATATGCAAATGTTTCACGCATTCTACATGATTGTTTGATTTTTAAAGAGCTTCACACATATAGAACGTACCTGAAGCATAATGCATATCGTTTTATCGTGGCCTTTGTGCATCGTCGGCATATTCTGAAAACATGCAGCTCATTATTCCCCAATGGATGTTTAATTCATGAAGGGGCAATTGAATTATCCAATTCCTTTCCTCGGAAACTAGAGGCGGTTCTTGATGCGAAGCTGGTGCGAGGCTGTCATAAAGACTAATAAGCCGAAGAATAGAAAATGTCACATGCATACTTCACGGAAAATATAGTACATTCCTCTTTTGTGCACTTAAACTGCTCCAAGTCCACAGCCTTGTGTTTTAAAGGTTGTAACTACACTTTGTCAAGGTAGCTCACTCTTGTCATTTTATGACAATACTTTAAATATGCTGTACAAGCAAAAAAGGTAACATAAGTGCGACTGTGTCATTGCACTGAGTGACTTTCCCTTTAAGAAAAGCAATGTTGAACATACAAACTTTCTGTAGCTACAAAAATGCAAATATTATCTGAATCTGGATACTTGCCACCTTGAAGAGCTATTTATGTAAAGTTGCTTTTCTTCCCACTACATCTCATAATGTGGGGAGCCAACACAGCACATTTTGTGCAGAAACAATGTAGATCTGTACACCTGATCTGCAAACAAGGGTGGATGAATATATTGCAGAACAAAGATAATATGAATTCACTTCATGTTGTTTTGTCAAAACAATACGTTTGGTTATTTAGTTCCGTCCCTCTAAGCACACTCCTGTTGCTCTATTGCACTCTTATTACTGTATATCACCTTAATCCTTTTCAAGTAATTTTAGCATAATAAAACATTGCTATTCAATTGCAATCAGCTATTCCAAAAATCACAGGGGTATCGGATTACCTTTTGGCCCTTTTTCCACTTCTGCCCTCAACTGTCAGACATATAGACAGTACAAATAAAGACTAACCTTGGTGTAACATCCATCCTTGTGACCTCTTGCTTTCACACATAATCACTCATCGAGAACATAATATCTCACTAATGATCCCAGCAAGTGGTCCATGAAAAAAAAAAAATGAAAGCCCAAATTCTGTAGCCTTGAAATGAGGTTCAAAGCACCTGTTTTGAGCCGAGCAGAATGAATGAGAAAGTCTCTCTCGTGTTTCACTGAGGGGGAACCACAGAACAAAACAGATACTTTGGAGGCAATCTGGTGTTTCAAAAGAAAAGCACCAAAGGCTACCTCATTAAGAAGTGGAATTTCTGTTTTTGACTTATTAACCAAGATGTCAAATGGCAAGACAATCAAATATGCATGAAAGTAACATAACATTTCAAAAAAGATAAAAGGATATTGTCATGCAAAAAAACAAACATCATTTTCTTAAAATAAGCCATTATCATCCATAACCAGAAAAAAACAATGACTTGGCAAGCAAATAAGATAAGCAACACAGAGCAAAGATTGGAAGCTGGAGCAGAATATCACAAGACGTTTAGATAACGCCCTCTATTTTTATTATATTAAACTAAAGAACAATTTCCCAGAATAAACCAAATCTGAAAGCTGTATTTAAAAATGAGCACAATTAGGTGGAAATGAGAGAAATTTGTGAAAGGACATATAAGATTAGTGCCCCACTGTGCATTTGATATTCTCTAATTTCAGAAAACCCATCAAGTTATTTAGTCATAGTTTTGCTTTGGGCGCTACAAATACTACTGTGCCATTTGAGTAAAATCCCCCTCCGAGCTAGTGGGTGAATCTGTTCCACCCGTTTTAAGGCTGAAAATGTTGAACATATAAAAACCCAAGAAAAATAACATCTGGCATATAGATTTGCATTAATTATCTTATTTTTCAAGTTTACTTTTCTCGCACCTGATCCCAAAATCACTGTCATTGGCTTGAGACAAAAAATGGGACGACAAACTCAGTTGGCCACGCACCAAAAGCCAGTCGCATTAAATTCATTGTTTCACATTTTGGGATATGCTTTTGCGCTAAGACAGGAAACGGGGAAAAAGCTAGCTTGCCTCTGTACACAGGATCGTTTGTTTAATCTTTACAAAGATCGAACAAATGGCAAGTTGTGGTTTTACACACGGTTGTATTTCTTGGCCATGCTTGGATGTAAGAACGGTATAAATCTTCAATTGATCCCTAATGGAACTGCGTGATGAGTCTTGAGAGTCCAATAATAGTGTCTGCAGACAATTAGATTGCATTTAAATATATTGTACAACGTAGTGATTCAGCTATCTCTGTGCAAAATCAATATTACCATTTCTGTTTGACAAAGTAGCCATGGGTAAAATTATCTGTACAAGATTTAACGTGTGAAATCGAATGCAGGTAGAGATTCAGCACTTTAATCGAGATCACTTAACCAAGGTAGATGCTTGATGACAGCTCCCCACATTTTAGGATGCATATGAGCTTCTAATAGCTTCTCCAGGCCCTTCTTTTAACCTTCTGTCAGCCGAGGACAGAAGTGTGAGATTTCATGGTGCCCTCTAACGCTGCCTAAGGGAGGTAAGTCTGCCCAAAAGTAAAGGCCAAATATGGAAAGAATTACAGCAAACTCTAATATGAGTCTGGGTAATATTTCCTGGAGAAAGCCCAACTCTCCCTGGATTCAGCCTCTTATATATTACATTTTTTTTAAATCCAATTCCACCTCTTTGCCCCTATGTGCACCCACAGATTCCGCATGGTGTCTTCTTCTTGTTATGTGCCATTGTTTCCCGTATAGTTTTACTATGTCGGGCCCCCTTTCATGAAGTTTAATCCTTCTGCTCTGTTCTTCCTCTTATCCACATTTTTGTCTCACTGGTTTCCCCTCATCCCTGTATAAGCCTTTCTTTCATAGCCATGTTGTCTCACCTCTGCTCAGCACGGAATTAAACTGTGGGGGAAAAGCAACAGTGGAACACAAAGTTGGCAACAACAGCGTCCAAGTCTTTGTAACCTCCCCTCAATTCCTCAGTTTACTCTTTCACCTCTCGCTCTCAACCATCCCCAACAATTACCTCCTTTCTCGCACGCTACGTTCTTCTTCTTTCCCGCCTCTTCTCCTGCGTCTCCAGAGCTACAGCGTGTTAGCGGTGGGAGCTGCTCCAATTCCATCTCCCGAGTAAATGACTGCGAGGAGATAAAGAGACGGGAGAGGCAGAACGATTGTGCGGTTGGAGAGGGGGGACTCTCGTTTCCTCGGAGATAAGCGGCTACATTGAGTGTGCGAGCGCGTTTGTGTGAGTGTGGGTATAAGGAGGAGAGGCAGCCGAGATGGAGCTCCTCGGGGCACCGCAACGCGTCACCTTATCAGCCGCCAACACGCAGGCTTCACCGAAGACCACCCCTCAGTGCTTCCTTCTTGATCTGCAGTGATAGGCCTTGGGCCCGGCTCTCAAACAGCCAAAGGTAATCATATCGCCATCAACCTGTGAACTCCTTGATATGAAATGTGTGCACATTGCAGTAAGAAATGTTTTGTGTTACAGTATTCTTCCTTTAAAGATTGAAACGACAGGAAAATAAGCGGTTTGATGATGAAGTCCCTTTAAAACAGAGCCGCGCTGCATGGGTCAGCGGCTTTGTTGAATTTTGGATGAATCTGCGATAATGAATAATTGCATTTTTCCTTCAAGAGACTCACTCAGACTTGTTTTTATGAAGAGAGCTTAATGTGAATAATGGATCTCTACGCTCCATCTATTCACCAGACACTCTTCCCCCACACACACACGCGCAAACTCTTTCCAGCTTCCCAAAGTTCCTCGCTTGCCTTGCCGTAACAGTTTGGTAATTAGGACCAACAGCTGCGATTTCTGACACAACTAGTCGGCGTGTCACAGCCATGCCGATCCCTCACACTTCCCTTCACCCATTCACTTTACAGTCTGCCTCTGGCGCTCCCTTTCTTCCCCAGCTCTCTCTCTTACCATGACTAATTGGGATTAGAAGATGAATGCTTAATGTTTTGTTGTTCTCCGTGTTTTCTGTCTCCGCCTATCACGTTCCAGAAGCAGACCCCCTGTTAATCGCTGCAGTCGAGTAAATATTTATTTGCATGCATGAGGGGATGCGCAATGTGCCAAGGCGAACACTGGTGGCCCAGTGGGTTTGACTTCACAAGTTATGCGAGGCCTATTACCTGTTTCTTGTGATGGTAATTAGTGAGAGAACGTGACAGAGGGGAATGGTTTCTAATGCATGCAATTGCTTGTGGAAATCTGTTCATATTCTCATGCTACATTTGGAAACAATTGTAAATGGTGCAACAGACGGTGTCCATTCAGTGAAGATTTGGAACAATTTAACAAGGCCAAAATCCCAATTCACTCCTTTTTCACAGGAAAAAGGCACCGTAATGACTCTCCTGTGTGATTTGAGTGTCTGAACTCTGAGTTTGTAAATGTGTCCACTAGATGCTCTCAAAAGATGTGTACCCCTCTGGAGTAAATCATTCATTAAGACTTCTTAGATTAATATCAAGCCATCAATAATAACCACTTTTGGTCACCAGGCTGTTGTTTACAATCTTTCTTTGTATTTTGAGACAGCTCTTAAATTCATCAAGAACACTGTCACGGAGCGTGGTGGCGGACCCAAACGCAGACACAGACTAGACTAGAGAGTATGAACGTAAGGGTTTTTAATTTCCGGGAGGACAAAAAGGGGAAACTGTCATGGAACAGCAGCGTGGGTGGAAACCGGGCAGGGCCGGCAGACTGGGGAACCAAACTGCAGGCACAGGAAGAACAAGGTAAATACGAGGGGAACTTGGAATAACTCTGAATAAGAATCTTTTAAACTGAGCGGCCAAGAATGAAAAAAATACTCCTGAGGTTGTAACAATGATCTGAGTGAACGAAGAACCGGGGTAGATGTTGAGTGATGAGTTGATGGAAGGCAGGTGAATCGTAATCAGTAGGAAGCTGGGAGGAGACAGGTCAGAGACCCGCCCACAGCACACACACCAGACATGCAGTGACAGAGGGTGCATCCCAAGTCTCTTAATTGTCGTTTCCTTGATCCTCGATTGAACCGGAAGTTGTTCTGCGCCGCCATATTGACGGCCGTCCCAAAACTCATCAGTCATTTGATTGGACGCTACAGCTGATCTGACGAGTGAAGACGATCACAGATTAAAACTAGTTATATATTAGATTTGTTTTCTTATTCACAATCTGGTTAAAATTTGGTTCATTGTAGGTCTGAACAAAAAAAGGAACACAAACTACTTTCTTCATTTATACAAAGATTTGATCTGTTTCCCTCAATAACTTTTATTATGTATGTAATTAAAATCAGAGAGAGCTGGAAAGAGTAAACACTTTTTACAACAAGCAATGAAGAGAAACATAATATTATTGTGGGTTATTTTATAATGATGTCACAATCAGGATTTCGAAACATACAGACGTAACTAATTAATAAATAAGACGCATTCCACCGGTAGAAATCGATCCTGCGCGTATAAGCAGGACACAGAACATAGTATAAAAATACTCAATGCAGTTTGTTAAATGGGTAACAGACGACAGAGAAAACATCTCCACTCTGACAGTGGTAATAACTGTGTCTTTTGCAATATAAGTAGTAGTTTAACACCATTAAATCAACTGAAAACATACGATCATTTTTATCAATGTTTTAAGTGCATTTTTATTGGAATGTTCGCTAAAAACAGTCCGGACCAGAAAACAACTCCGTTACCCTGATCATGTTTACAGACACAAACTCCGTCAGCTGTTAATGCCGACTGACAGCTGATCAGCATGTGATCAGATCTGATCAGCTGTGATCAGATGTGATCAGATGCGATTAGAGGCCGCAGTCATCAGAAACCGACATTGCTTCACGTGACGCTTCAGAGGAAAGGAAGTCTCATGGCTCTTAAAACATATTTCCTTGTGTCCTCTCTCCTCGCATGGTTTCCTTGGGTCTCTCCATGCATCCCTGGTGGGAGGAACTAAGACGCAAGGAAAGGACGGAAGTGAGGGAAAAAGGGATGCAATTTAGAGACTTGGGATGTACCCAGAAGAGACCCCACAAATGGACACTCTGCACACAAACCGTATTCCAGGATCAGCCTATACATCCTTTTGCTCTTATTCTATCAACTATAAACTTGACAAGGCAAAGAGGAATGACCTTGTTGGCACTGTCGAGTGGAACAAAGAAGTTGGTCCCTGGACAGCTGTGATTGGTCTGGGTCCAACATGTCTGCCAAGTCAGGGGCAAGAATGTATGACTCTGTGATCCTAATATGACTCGGGGACTATCTCGAAAGGTAAAAATATTGTGCAGTCTGACCTCGAGGTCAATTTGCAGGAAAAGGGCTGCCGATTAGCGAGACCAAAATCCATTTCTTCAAGACTTTTCAACTGCATATATGGTGGGCTTTTGTAAGAACTGTTAAAATAACATTACATTTGTCCATTTATTAATGACATTATTAGCATTCGGAACAGCAGAATCGAAAGCTTATTAGAAAGTTAGACCCCTAGTTGCCATTTATTTATGACTCACTTCCATTTATATCAGATGTTATGGTTTATTCAACCCTATCAGCAGATAAAAATGTAAATTATTGACGATTCTGCAATACTGATTGTTCCATTAAATTGTTCTTCATGTCAAATTATCACGATTTGAAATATATCTGCATGGAAACTACGGTATGCTTAAAGCTGGTGATGGATCGACTTAAGGGCAAATGTATCATCGCTACTGTATGGTTAGGGTTAGATAATTAAACAGCAGGTTAATTTGAAACCTGTAAAGGGTCCTGTACTCCAAACTGAAAAGTAGTACTGCAAGAAAAGACTCAAGAAGAGCAGCATTATATTTGAAATGTGGAGGATATTTTGCATGAATGAAATAGTTAAATCATGACCCGACAGGTGACCTTTCAGCTCCTTAGTCTCCAACAAGAAAGAAGACAAATTAATGCAATTAATGTGAATCATAATAGCGTCTCTCAAAGCAAGTGAAAGCAGCACTGTGCAAGAGAGTTTCTAAAAAAAAAAATGAAGTTTGTTTTAACACTGCCTGATATCTCTCTTCGGTTTGTTTGCAGCGTTTCGTAGACGTGTTCTCTGCAGCAGGGTGCAAGGAAGCGGTGACCTTTAGGTGACTTTTCTATCCGAAAATCAGCACACTGTCTTGTCCGTCCCCATGGACAAAGAAAAGGTCCTCTGCCGCGACATAACCAGGCTATTTTATTCTATTGTATCTCTTTGCTCACACACAGCAGGAATAATAAGTAGCATTTATGTTCTCATAGGTAAATACTGCAAAATGATACTACATTGTGTGAAGGTGACCATTACATGATATCATTCTGCCGCTTCTGTTATCTCTTTAACATAATTATTACACAAATACATGATGTCCAATTTGTGTTACAGACAAAAAGGAGAGAGAGAAAAAAAAGGCAGATTATAGGCAGACATCCTTTTAATAATCCATTATACAAATGCATAAAGAAGATGTTTGCAAATTATGTTTCCAGTAATGTGGACTGTAAACTTTTTTTAACCTTTGAAAACTGCTATTGGATGAATGACTGTGTTTATTTGTATGTACAACTACAACTCATTCTCATCTCTGTTTGGTTCTACATTAGACAGAGAAAGGCCAATTATCTCCAACGGGCTCGCTGAGGAGTGACCCCAAGAGAGTGAGTGGGGAGTGCTAACAATTATCCAACCCCCAAGATAAGAATTTGATCCATTTACTCTGAAGTATTTTGGCAGCCAGCACATCCACTGTACACTCTGAAACCCTCTGAAGAGAAAGTCCCTCTCCACCTCATTTTTTGGACTGAAAATCTGTCTCCCTGTTGACTGTCGAGGGAGATGTGAATCAGAGAGGGGAGAGAGATGGGGTTTTATGAGCTAAAAGTGTGGGGCAAAACTTTTTTTTTTAACCTTGGGCACATCATGTTCACTCACACTTGTCAATGCTTTAGTGGGTGTGAAGCAGCACACAACTATCCTATCAACGGGGATTTGAGTGGCACAAAATAGAGATTGAAAGCCTTGCGACTCAGCCGGAAGTGATGCGCAGAACAAATCAACTGAACCAAGGTCGCTCTTGTTTTTCTGGTGACATCAAGTGTAGGTCCAGTAAAAACTATTATATTGCGTTGATGCATCGATGGTCATGTGTTTTTTTCACAAGATCATTCATTAGCAAACTCCAATTACTTTAACTGAGTGCAGTGGAAGCTGCAAAGACACCCTGTGCCCTGATTGATTTCAGCACAAAAGAAAAAATCAGCGAGCCATTGATGCAGGGAAGCTTTGCCGTGTGTGTGTGTGTGTGTGTGTGTGCGTGTGTGTGTGTGTGTGTGTGTGTGTGTGTGTGTGTGTGTGTGTGTGTGTGTGTGTGTGTGTGTGTGTGTGTGTGTGTGTGTGTGTGTGTGTGAAAAGTGATGGAATTAATGTATGTAATAATTGGGGTGACAGAGGGTAAATGCCGGATTGTTAATGAGGCTCTTGGTCCTGGGGACAAGGTGACCTCTCATGAATGACACTCATGAACCAACATGTGTTATTTTCCCTATAAAGCTGGACAGAGTGGTATCTGTGAGCAACAACATGTAGAGACATAAAAGCCACATTATAAGCTTTAAACCTTACGGAAGATCTTGTTATTCTAGTCAGAAAAAATTTGAGCTTCCAAGAAACACAGGAATAAGCACAATACAAAATAGATACGAATGGGGTTTCCCTTGTGACAAAGATTTTTTTTTAAGGAACTTTAAAAAAATAATAATTGTAAAACCCGGATCCATTTCTCCTTCAAGGAAAATGATGGGGGACATAGTACAGATTAAGAGGGCCAAATAGAACACAAATGTTACATATATGTCACATTGGGTGTTATTATTGAACCTGCTGTGAGCACATTTCTTGAAGAAACTAATATAAAACAAATCAGATAAATATCATTGTGACACAAACGTCATATCGGGAATTTAACCTACAAATTTCACAAAAAAACTGATGTGACATATGTCACAATACGAAAAGTAATTAGGATCGGCTCAGTTAATTTGGCTGATTCAATGATATTTTGCTAACATATTGTATATTGTTCAATACAAAGCATATTAAAACAACCATTAACCATTAATTTTTGCAAGGAAATCTGTTTTCTTGGTGATGTCAAAATTATAACAAAAAATAAATAAATAATAAATGAATAAAATGCTTTATTTACTACATTATCGCTTTTCAGGTAGTATGAATTATTGGTTCATTTCTCGAGGCACTAAAACTATTTAAAAACATTTCAATATGCACACATGCAGTTAACCAGCTGATGTTGCAAGCCATAGTTTATCTAATCTGTGTTTTGATCACTTCACTAGTCTGTATGTTACTCTGTGTAGTGATTCAAATCTGACCCCATGAAGGAGAGACAACTAAGGTAGATGCTGATTCCACAAATATGTCCAAAAATTGGCATTATGTTTGTTTCAAAAATGGAAAATAGCTATTAGTTTATATTTCCTCCCACAAAAAGTGAGGAAAATTCAAATTTCAGTTCTCACTTTTACCTGCAGATTAACTAATGGCCTCATTGTCGACTCTGCAGCCATCATGCTAGTCACCTGTGAGGTTTGAGATGTACAGGGTCATGGCACGTGAATGCATCTAGACCTGGCCCTCCTTCTTGGACCGCCAGTTTGAATTCATATTGAGGCAGAATATCGTTGCAGCATTGAATATGCAACTGTTACTTCCACTTGTAGATATTATAGCCTATATGTTTTTTTCGTCTTCTTTCTCTCTCTCCATATCACATACCAACACACATCACGCCTCTAATACTCTCTGCTCTTTTCCCAGTCTGTTCTTTCAGTCCCGCCTCTCCTGCAATATCAAAATGGAAATGATGGACAGGCAATCTATATGGAAATGTATATAGGGGAACCAACACACTCTGCTCAGGGAACTTGGGCATCCATTGCCGTAATCTGTGGTTCAGATGCACAACAATATATATCATCTATAGAAATGGCCGTGCTGTTGTTTGGCTTTGAAGCATTCATCAGCTTTAAGTTGTTGGTTTTTTGCCTTATCACTGATGGGATAACACAGAACATGGCAATTATTGGTGCTGTCGGTTCAACCGCATTTATAAATAGAAGCCCCTATTTATTCAAGCCTGTTGAATTGCTGTATATAACTGTAATATTACCATATTTCCATCATGTTTTCCACCAAGTTTTTTTATGTTTGACTGGCTCAAACTGGTTGGTTTAAATGACGTTATTTCGTTGTGCCCTCTTCCTTTCCAATGTGTAATGTCAGTCGACTGGAGAGTTAATGGCTCTACTATTGCATTTTCTTTTGCCAATATTCTGTAAAATTGTGATGTTATTTAGATGTAAACTTGGCAAATGAGTCTCTGTGAGATTTGGACAAAACAAAGTTTAAATGATGGATTTTTTTATTGAAAAGTTGCTAACAATTGAACTATCAAGTAAATTAATAAACAAATAAAATAGGGAATTAATAGTAGATTTAATACACACTTTACAGCAAAGATTACATATATTTATATTTTACCATCAACCAATATCATAACAGCTTGCTTCATAATTGTAGTGTAATGTAGGCACTGATAATGCTATGTTTTGTATCAGTATCATACAATGACTCATTGTCAGATTATTAAAAAGCACTGTATCATACAACCTGTCAAACCAGACATATTCATAAGACTTTTACAGTAAGTAAGATGGAAGTTGGACCTTCAAAATGCACCCAAGTATGTGTTACTGACAGATTATGTGTGGAAGTGCAGAAATCAGACATGATGCAATGCACTACTAAACATTCTAGTAAATTCCCACAATATTTTGGTGAGACAAAATAGGCATTTGTGGTTCCAATTAGCAAATTAAACTGCACATAATTTACTCCTGGCATTGTGTTTTTAATTGTCCCTTTGATATGTCCCGGCAGCCGCTTCTAATGCTTTTAATAAAGGCGAAAAGACACAATAAGCCAAGTGTATACAAGCAGTCAATACACACGCTAAATGTTTTTTTTTGCAGTGTCATCAGGAAACTCTCACATAACCCACTTCCTTCCACTGACTTTGTACACATAACACCTTCATTACATTCACCTCGAGAAAAAAAAAGCTCTGCAATATTGGTTTTGAGAGAAATAAAGGGAGAAAATGTGGGGAGCCAGAGCATGAGAGAGAGTCAGAGGATTAGGCAATGAGGTAGGTTGTGGAAATGAAGAAACGAGAAGCATAGGAGGTTGGAGTCAGTTAATTCTTGACACATTCAAAATGCTACCGTGGGTTTACACTCCCACATGCCAAGTTGTTGTTTTTTCCCTCTGAGACCCGCCGTGCTGCCTTCAACCCAGCCTGCCTCCTTCAACGCTGCCTTGGAAAAGGTCAGAGCGGACTACGCAGCACAGCTTCCTGCAGCCGGACTGCTGATACGTAGGAAGACGTATAGCGATGGGTCCCAGGTGAGTTTCTGGCATTATTGAACCGTAAAGCTTGGATGGAAGAAGTGCAACGGGGGCCAAGCGGTGCCTCAACTTTTGGTTTGTGGAAAAGCTCGTCACCAAAACGGTGCCGACTGAGATCCCCAACCAATAAAGAGGTTTCACGTCGGTGTGTGAAAACTCGGGTTGTTATTGCCACCCCATCCATTCCTTTTCTCTTGGACGAGGCACTTCATCTTTGAACCCTTAACATCAAGTTTCCACATTATTTCCTGCAGTCAGGGTTAAATTGTCTTGTTCCACACTATGTGGCAGTATCAAATCAAGAATAGTCTGTGTTTGTTAGTAGCCTTCCAGACCTCTAAATTGTTGTTCACATTTTCTTTTTTCTTTCTCTGGAGCTCATTAACATTTGTTTCTCCAACATATTCTCATTTCCAACTCTTTACCTAGGACTTTATAATAACTACACACTATTTAGCATTAGTAAAGCATGAGTAAAAACTGAATTCATCATTTATAAAGCATTGTTCCAACATGAAAACTCATTATTAACTCATTAGTATACAATTCATAAACACAGTTATAAATGTTTTATTCTTGATTAATAAGCGTGACTATTATGCGTTTCATGATTGGGTTTTCATACTTTATAAATGATGGATTCCCATTTGTAAATTAAGTAATATATATTGCGAACCAATTATTAAGGACTTATAAATGATGCACTAATGGTTAACATGTGGTTTATAAACATGTTTGAATACTGCAATTCATGATTAATTCAAGTAGTTACTAGTCGTTAGTTAAGTATTAGTTAAGTATTTTGTGTGACCGCATTGCCACGGACACATCCCATCATCTGGCCGCCGTTATTTCTGTGTGTAGTTATAATAAAGTGCCTCCAATACCGCTGTTTGAGGAGAACAACACTCAAGGTACCTCTCTAGCATTATTATTATTTTGATGTTTCTGTATTGTGGAGGGGAAATATTTTATAATAATGCGTAATATTAAGTACTGTGTTTAGATTGTTTTATGCCTAAAGTACCACTGTAAAAATCACTTAACATCATCAGCCCGACGAGAGAGTAAAAGGGAACATTGAGCGTAGATAGTCGCAGTGGCCTTGTTCTGCTCAGGAGTCAGCCGGAAAGCCCAGACCAAAACAACGATAAGGGAAGACGTCAGAAAAAGCAGCCACATTCCTTAAGTCACTGTGTTAGACTAGTAGGCTGAGAAGAGTGGGCGACGAGGAATATGTAATTAGGGGGGTTGGAGGCGGGGTGGTACCTAAACTATTTGAATTGATATAATAATGTGTCTGTTTGTTTATTCAGGGTTGTTGCGTTAGACAGACGGGAACGGCAGGTGTTGTCTAATGATACCGGGCGCAACTCGTTTTATTTGTAAACTGTGTGTTTCAAATAAATCTACGTGAATTGAACTTCGATCCAAACTCTCTGTGTTCTGTGGGTGTTCCGATTACTGAGGTCCTGAGTGAGTCCCTGTGGCGTCTCACGATCAGTCAGATAGGAGACAGAATCAAGTTCATACAGCATCAGGTTTAGAGGGATTTAAATCATCATCGAAGGAGGGAATCAGCCATTACAGTATGGAGTGTAATGCTTGTTACATAAATAGTGTCCTTTCAAATTAAACCTCCGTCCTCACAGGAAGTTCTGTTTATGCAACAAAGCCGCTGGCAGAGAGGCAGCAACACTGTTGAGTGTATTAAAAAAGTGCAGATACTCAGACAAATTTTAAGAAATAAAGAATGCTAGAAGATGTTAGAAGGGGCATACATGAATCATATGGCAAATTAGGTTGCCACAGCATCAAGTCATTCCAATAGAAAAATAAAGGCATAAAAAGGGGTTACACTTACTTTTTCCTTTGTCTTCTCAATGTTAACAATAGCCTTTCTCTCTTTCTTTCCAGCTTTGTCTGCTCTCTCTCTCTCTCTCTCTCTCTCTCTCTCTCTAAAATAACACACCTATCTGTGCTGAGTATCTTCTGCTTGATCCTATCTCAAACGGCTCATCTTGAGCCCCGTTTGCCTTCAGATCAGATTCTGCTGATTCTTTGTTATTTTTGGCTTCGCTCTCTTCACCGCTGACTGAATAATCAAAACTCTGCTGGTCTTTTCTGCCTTTTAGGGGACAACCGCAGAGAGAAAACATTGCTTTTTAACAATAGTCAGTAATGAACCTTGTGTTTTTTTCTGACTGGCGCCGTTTTCTTAAAAGTAAAGCAGTCAAGGGTCATCTCTTCCGACAATGTCTGTCCTCCTAATGAGCAGGATGGACGCCAACCTTTCACTGCTGTTTGCTTTCAAATGGTTCGGCCAATTATTTTTTGTTGCTTAAACATTTGAGGATCATGTCTTGGAGGAATATTTCATCAAATTTCTCCTCTGTTGTCATCGAAGACTTGGAGTTACAGCTGTAGGTTACTGTAAAGGTTTCTTGGCTCAAACAAGGTTTAAATTTAACTCATAACATACATGAAGACAGTATCTGAAAAATCTTATTATAGTATGCCATAAACACGTCATGAAAATCATACTATATAATGTTATTAGATACTATGATATTTTATGACTCTTTTTGTTCTTTTTCATATATATCTATATATCTATATATATAAATATATATAACTTTTTTATCACAATTATGGCTTATTGTACTTTTTTATGGTAAAGTATCCTATGACTATTTATGACACACTAGATGATAGATTGTACACACTTATTTTAAAATGTCACAACAATTTCAAGTATGACAAAATATTGTGTAAAGAATACTTTAATGTGACCTATGCAATGATATATTTCGTTACAATTTATGACATTCTGTATTTGTTGACGTCCTATGGTTATAGACGCTACATTTTAAAGCATACTATAGTACAATATTTTAATTTGATATTTTATGTCATACTAAACTATTCCTCTATGCTTTTTCTATCACATTATTTATGACTTTTTTTCGTCATTTTATTTTGACATATTTATGATATTTCTACTTCACTATACTAAACTTTTTTATTATATTTGTAATGGTATACCACAATATGATAATGGCATTACATTGCATACGATAAATGACTTTCTTAAGACATATTCATGGTATACTATATCATACATGTCATAAAAGAACTCATAGTCATTAAATATCAGAAACTGTCATACATGACATGTTAATGGCATATTATGATATGCCATTAACATGTCACAAAAAAGGTCATATTATGGGATACCATGAAAATGTAATACAGTAAGTCATAAAATCGTAATAAATAGCCAGCCAAATGCCAGAGTAAATCAGCTTATTGCACATTTTCATTGCAGTTTAGATAAATAAATAAATGGTATTGGCTTAGAGCTGCTGACAGAGATGAAATAAGTCCAAGTCTGACACTGCAGAGGAAGGAGTTGAAAAAGTATGGCCACAGGCAGAAATGATTCCCTGTGGCGGTCTGCGGTACGGCCACAGGCTTATAAAACATCCTCGGCATTATCTGGCAGATGTTGAATTAGCCTCAGCCTCAAAATATAGACGGCTCTGGCTCTTCTTGTAAAGGAGTTTAGTGTTCTTAGTCCGCTCTAATATATTGTCAATGTACGAACTGACCCCCCCTAGATGGAGATAAGTGTCACCGGTTGCTTGGCCCTTCAGGACACGAGGGGGGCATCCACTTGACAACATCTTCTCAATGGAGAAGTCAAAAAACCTGAACCACACAGTATTCGCAGACTTCTCCAGCTGCAGAGTAGACGATGGCGTCCCCAACTCGCAGTCAAGGCTTTAGGCAAACTGTAGGGGATCTAAGAGTGGACAGATCGTTGTTCCAGGACAAGTCTCTCCAGGGTCCTAATTATGTGTGAAGGTGATGCCACCGTACTGTAGTCCTTGGAGCCGCTGGGATGTAACGTCTTAGGTTCAGGAACGAGGCTGAACATCTTCCACAACACAGGGACTATTTGAAGATTTGGGATCCTGTTGAACATGTGGGGAAGAACTGCACACGACGTGTGCAGTTTGTGTGCGCAGCAAAAAACTGTCAGTATAAAAAAGTCATAGAATGTCACAGTATAGTTTGCCATAAAAAGGCATTATAAGTCCTTGTGTAAAAAAAATCATAGTGTAGCAAAAAGGTAAACATGTATTTGTTTAATTCATAGCATATTTTGCCATACAAATTTCCAAAAGAATGAAAAAGTCATAGAAAATGTATAAGAGGGTGCCATAAATGTCATACAAAAATGATGATATAGTAAGTCATAGTATAGTATAGTACGGCATGAAAATGTCATTAAACAGTATAGTATAGTAGAGGGCTGGCAAAAGTGGGGCCCGCAGGCTCTTTGATTGTGTTGGATCCCAAATTATGAATTGTGTTTCATAATCCAAGCATGGCAAGCAGTGACTCTTTTGGCACAAGTGAGGTGTACGCAAGACATGGAGAGGCAGAGACGGTGTCACACTGACAAAAGGCCAATTCAATTAATGGAACTTGGAATCCTATTAATATTTAGCATCTTGACAATACAATCAAATAAAATAGTGTTTGCTTTTTGGGCAGTGTCCACCATTGGGTTTCAGTTTTGGCCCTCCAAAGGAAAAAGTCCCCCCCTCCTGTTCTATAGACCTGATGAATTCATTTCAGGAGACACAGACCACCTGATCTGTGCCATGTAGTGTGTCAATAATATATTTGACACTCAGGCATGATTAAAGGAGAAGCTATGAATTGAGTCAATCTGATATATGTCTGTTTGACCACCAGCTGAATAATAATAATTATATTTTTCATCAATCCTTTTTAAATCCTATTTATGCAGGTGTACAACATTTATGCGGGTGTACAACATGGCTATTATAACCTCATCCAAGCAATTTGTTTTTAAACCTTTATTTAACCAGGAGAGTCCCATTGAGATTAAAATATTTTTCGAGGGAGACCTGGCCAAGACAAGCAGCAGCATAAAAAACACATAGTTACAGACATAAAACACAGAACAAGACAAGTTATAAGAAAATAAAAGCTAAGAGACAGTGACATGTATATCTTACTAAATGGTCCATTTCTCTGACAGAAAATGTAGATAACCGTATGTCCTTGATAACCGTATGTTGATAACCGTATGTCCTTGATATTGTTCAGTTTTTGTGAATATTTTGACATGTGTGTGCCTCGCCCAACCTCAAAAGTCTTTGTGGGACTCGGCAAAGAGATTCGGACCCTTTGGTGCAGTCAAGTGATTGTGCCAGTCATCAGTCAGTGCCGGGGTTTTCATAGCAGAAAGAAAAAATCAAATAGATATGTTTTTGTTCAGGTTATATAAACAAAAATACAGAAAAAACACCCTTCTCTTTCACAACAAAAGCACAGCACTGAAGCAGTGCCAGAAGCAAACTGAATATGTTTACTGTGCTCGCGTAGCGGCGAGGAGGGAGGCACAGAGTTTGTTTATCCATTATCTAAATAGGTTTGTTTATCTGCAGAAAAAATGAAATTTTCACAACAAGGCAGAAACGCGGACGGCTTATTAGGACACAAATGAGTTCAAATCAATGCAAAGACTTTACACAGGATTTTACCTCGGAGACCTCTTGTTATCTATCTTTGTAGGTTTTGGGGCAGTTTTCCCTCCGTCAGCATCAGGCATTTACGAAAGAGGATTGAAAGTGAAGCTCACAATATGCTTCATACTTTCTTGTTCATGATATCTGGCTGTGTTGTTGAAGCTTTGCAGGCACGGTGTTTTAATAAACGTTTTCCAAAAAGCTGTTCAATAATGTAATAAATAGATAAAAAAATAAGGTAGAGCTCAAAGCACTGAAAATAGACACAACACACGCACATGAAGAAACGTCTTCACAAACACGACGACTCATGAACACATAAATTTGACGAAACGCACGTTGCATTTTTCAAAAGACACTGCGAGGAGCTCACAACACAATGGGAACTGTTTCCAGGGGGGACACTTTAAAGTAATGTATGCGGCTGGGACACACTTCCACTGCTATGGTTTTTGGCATATGAAGTTATTGAAGTCGGCTAATTGGAGGACCCCAAGTTAGATAACTTTGTTAATGGCACTATAAATTTGTCAGTCAAGTTGGTGAAGATGTTTCTTCATTGGCTTGCAATCTGTTGAGCTCTCAAGGCCTCCATAGATATATCAAAAACTATATAAAATATATAAAGTTAATAACAAAAAAAAGTATATATATAGGCAAATATTAGGACAATCATAATGTATTGCGAATACAAAGGGACTGTTTAGACAAAAGCATCAAAACCTTAACCTTTTTAACCATGTCTAAAACAAAGGCACAAATACATTTTCAGCTTTGTACTTTACTGGTGGTTTGCAATTCTTCTACACTACACACCATTTCTTATGTTGGACACTTTTTAAAGAATTACATTTCTTTCAAGCATTGAGAAAACACTCAAAAACTGAAAATTGTTCTATACAAATTTAGTATAGAGCGGGCCGAATGTGTGTTTTTCATGTTTTTGTGTATGATATAATGTAATTCCATAAAGTCTAATAAAAATGTGTTGGTAAATAGACTGTACTTGTATGGCGCTTTTCTCATCTTCCGACCACTCAATGCACTTCAACACTTGTCATCATTCACCCGTTCACACCCATCCATACACTGATGACAGGGGCTACCATGCCAGGTGCAACCTCTTCATCAACATGCGCACAACTGCACATCGACATGGACTAGTGGAGCCGGGGATCGAACCGTCAACCCTCTGATTGAAGGACGACCCTGCTCTACCACTGCGACACAGTCGCCCAGCACAGTATTGGCAGCTTGGGTTGTATTTTCACCAATTTAGTCAGTCTGCTCATGCAGATTGCGACACACTGCAGATGACTCCTCTGCAGGATATCAGTATGAAGACAGAGGTTCGTCATCAAAGTAGACTTGTCATGTCTATGTTGACAGCACATTGTGTTATTGTATTTTATTATTATTTTCCAAAAAAAGTCTAATGGCGCGTCTGGCTGAGTGGCGCTATCGATGTTCCTGAAATGGGGATTTAATGCTGGCATGTTAAAAATAGTATTTAACCATTTAAATATCTAAATGTCAATATATTTACTGATATTACCATTATTATTTGGGATTATTTGGGAAAATTTAATTGATTATGGTGCGATTTCTGCAGGATCTGGACCAAACAGAAAATCGTTCCTTAAGTCTATAGGGACGTGATGTGTAGGCAGGACGTCTCTGCAGCAGGACAATATTTAATTTCACTAACAAAGACCACCATAGAGAGAGAAGGAGAGAGTGAGAGAAAGAGGTTATAAAGTTATAAAACTTCATTTAAATTGATATGTTGCCAATATATTTTGCCTTTAACAATTATTGCGCATTTTGCAATCTGAAAATAGCAGTAGGCCATATTGTGATTTAATACAAAATAATTAATTAGTTGTGCAGCCATATGTGTAAACAATCGCAAAAAAAAAAACTGTAATAGGGAAACAACCTCAGATTTAGATACTGTTATATACACAGTATAAACATATACATATGTAAAAAATCTAAAAATGTTTAGTTTTTTGGTTATATGGATTTTTGACTGATGAGGATAAGCTATATAATATTATGTAACTAGAAAATTTCGCAAGAAATTTTGAAAGTGTGGCTACTACTGCCGTAAGACGTCGCAATATATATATACATTACCGGTAGTGAGATGTGTTATTGAGGTTATTGAGGTACATTATATATATATGTATATATATATACATATATATATATATATATATATATATATATATATATATATATATATATATATATATATATATACATATATATGCCAACATTAGCTGTGAGGACTTGATGGTGTAAATATGAATGGGACAGCACTTTGCTGCAACATATCACGTGATTACATAAAAAAATATTGTGTACAATTGTGTATTTATTTTCTATTTAATACAATAATCCTCATTTGAGCTTTATGTTAAGATACAGTTAATTCATGAGGCTTTTATTTTGAAAGGGAAGACAGAAAGACAGACAGGTAGACAGACAGGAGGCGTTACAATGCCTTTGACTGAATATCTCCAAGTCATTTGTGTGTGCAGATTTTCTACCAAACCATCTGTTAAATCCCAGATTTAGAGGCAAAAACATGCTCAAATCTCTAATAGAGTACATTCACCAGAGAGGAAACAAGCAGGCGATCGCACTGGTATGCTTGAATATTTTTCTGGACTTAATGTGAGCGTCAGTGGAGCTGTTAGTCCTGATTCAAAGTGACATACACACGCGCGCACACGCGACCGTGCACGCGACCGTATTAACACGCGCACGCGTGACCGTTCACGCGCACGTGCACGCGGGCGTTCACGCGCACCCGCGCGGTGGTTCACACACGCGCACATAGACACACACAGTCAGTTAACTTTGTCTAACACAAAGCTAACTTCATGCTAGCAATCAAATTCACTTCTCTGGGTGCATCCCAAATCTCTAAATTGCAGCCCCGTTTCCCTCACTTGCGTCTTTTCCTTGCGTCTTAGTCCCTCCCACCAGGGATACATAGAGAGACGCAAGGAAACCAAGCGAGGAGAGAAGACTCGAGGAAATATGTTTTAAGAGACATGAGACGTCCTTTCCTCTGATGCGTCACGTGAAGCGACGTCGGTTTATGATGACTGCAGCCGCCTGACAGCTGATCAGTTGTGATCAGATCTGATCACATCTGATCAGCTGTCAGTCGCTTTAACAGCTGACGGAGTTTTGTCCGGAGAGTTTTTAGCGAACATTCCAATAAAAATACACTTAAAATATTGATAAAAATTATCGTATGTTTTCAGTTGATTTAATGGTGTTAAACTACTACTTATATTAATAAAGACAAAGTTATCATGTGGAGATGTTATCAGAGTGGAGATGTTTTCTCTGTCGTCTGTTACCGTTTAATAAACTGCATTGAGTATTTATATACTGTGATGTGTCCTGCTTATACACGCAGGATCCATTTCTACCGGCAGAATGCGTCTTATTTATTTATTATTTACGTCTGTATGTTTTGAAATTCTGATTGTGACATCATTATAAAATAACCCACAATATAAATATGTTTTCTCTTCATTACGTGTTGTAAAAACTGTTTCCTCTCTCCAGCTCTCTGATTTTAATTACATACATAATACAAGTTATTGAGGGAAACAACAGATCAAATCTTTGAAGACAGTTGTTTGTGGTCCTTTTGTTGTTCAGACCTACTATGAACATATTTTAACCAGATTGTGAATAAGAAAACAGATTTAATATATAGCTTGTGTTTAATCTGTGATCGTCTCTGGTATTAAACTCCAGCATCAGTCCGCTCAGCTGCAGCGTCCAATCACATAACAGATGAACAGTGAGGGGGCGTGTCCAGCGTTAAAACACTTCCTGGAAGCCTGCTCTCGGGACTCCTCGATCATGGCTCCTCCGATTTCCCTCCTCGCTCCTCGATCCTCGCTCCTCCGAGCAGAATAAGAGCTTTGGGACGGCCGTCAAGATGGCGGCGCAGAACCACTTCCGGTTCAATCGAGGATCGAGGAGCGAGGAAACGACAATTTAGAGACTTGGGATGCACCCTCTGTCTCTCCACTATGTTCACGTGACCATAATTACACATGCGCGCACACACACGCGAGCACTTAGACACACACACAGTCAGGATGTCAGCTGACCAACTGACAGTTCCTCCTGCGTGTGCGCGGTGTCACTGGTTGCCATGGTGGCAGTCCTGATTGGCTAACTTGAAACACCTGTGTCACTGTCACTGAGCAGAGGAGACTGGACTGTGGATTTAATGAGAAAACAACCTTTCAAACTATTGTATTTGACAGACAACCGTGAATCACATCGCGAAAATAACGTAGTCATGAGAAGCACAGGACTTCTGAGAACGTTTTCGTCTACTTAAATATTTGAAAGGATTTAGAAATAAGATCGTAACTTCAGTTTATAAAGTGCTCACGTTTGTGCTCTAGCGATGACATCACCACTCTAACCTGCGCCATACACACCCATTGTAAACTCTGAAATGGTTCCCAAATTTTCCTAAACTTGAACAATAATTACATGAAAACTGTGCTAGCTATCAAAAAATGCCCAATTAGTCAAATACACTCCAGACTTTTGTCAACGTTTTAAACTTTAAATCATTTCGCTACGTTAAATTATGGCGAGTCACTATGGGCACAAAGATGAGTGTTTTTTTCGCTCTCTTCACGGCGAAACCCCATTCAAGTCAATGGTACAATTTCTCGCCGTTTTTCGCGTTTTTCAGGAAAACGACCGGTCGAATCTCTTAGAAAGGTCATAGCACACGATTCCCGATCAGGCCGCACGTTTTGATGTATTTTGACGCATGTGCTGGCAACGCGGCAAAGTTTTTGTGGGACTATGATTATTATTATTAAGCCCGCAGGAGAACATGAAGTGTGCTTGCTGCAGGGGTCTATGACCCCTTGCAGCTGAAGCCACACTTAATAAGTTTAGGAAAATACAGTTGATATAGGCACAGGATGACTATATCAGAGTTGGAAAATATGCTGTATTTGGGCTACAAGCATAGCTGGAGCCAACCAAACATTTATGCTCTAAAAAAATAATTCATCCACAGATGGATCCTAAAAATCATTATTTCACATCCCACCTCAATAATCATTTAAATGTCAAAAACAAAATGTCAACACAATTACTAACTCTTGTCAACTCTTGTCTTTCCCTGGAAATCAATTGTACTGTTGTCAGTCAAAACAGGAAATGCTAATGAGGCTGCAGGGAGCAGAGTTCACCTTCATCGTTTTGTATACCGCAGAGATATACAGTCAAAATGGAAACTTAAAAATATATGCTTTCAATTTGGTGTTTGTGTGCATGAGTGTGTGTATGTTTGTTAAAAGGGAAATACCATGGGAAGTTAAGTGATAGTGATTGAAAATGGATTCTAACACTCAATTCTAACACTGCCCCACTGAAAGAGAAATTCTAATCGTTCACATTCTCCGTACAAAGCATGACATGCTGAAAAGATGATGCTCTAGGAGCTCTTGTCTTTTATGTGTAGTTGAAGAAAGTATCACAAAGTGGGCTTTAATCTTTAATTGCTACATTTTTGTCAGAATCAAATCTCTGCTGGCAGATAACATCTATAAACAGAAGAAAAAAAAAACTTTTGTTTGACAAAGAGCCCACTGTATCCAGTATAATGAGGCTGCATGGAATCCAGACTCCCACCCCAACTTCATTTACTTTACACTTGATGATTCAGAGCTGCTGGAGCACTGTAAGGAACATCTTTTCAGTAAAGGGCTTTCAGGTGGAGGTAAAATTAAGGCTTATTATTATATATTTACATTTAATACAGTGCATACAATAGATGCATTTGACAATGCTTCTCTCACTCTTAATTAGTCTCTCTTTCTCTCACCTTTTCCCCTCTACCTCAGCCAATAGCAATTATGGGACAAAAAAAAGGGCAGGAAAACCAGAACATTTCCAAAATCTGCTGTTGTTCCATGTGTGTGTGTGTCAGTGTGTGTAAACTAATGAGTGCACATCCAGACGGACAAGCTGATAGAAGGGTTAAAGAGCACTTTGATTCTCCTTAATCGGTTGTTTCCTTCGCCAGCACGCTTGCCTGAATTGATTATTACAATGACTGGAGAACTGCAGCGGATATTCCCTCCATCTCTCAGCAGCTCCGTCCTGCTGGGAGCCTCTCTGACACCTGGCTTTCTGCTGACAGATTGTGCTGTTCTGAATTCTAATTGTCAGAAAGGAAGCAGTAATCTTTAGACCTCACGCCAACTGTGCCTGTGTACAATTGATGTCACAGTGGAAGTAGGAAACAGAAAAAATGTCCCTATGCCGTGTCACAGGATGCATATCGTACAAACATGTATCTTTTGTATGTGAAAAACACATTAGAGATTGAATTTATCTGAATCTGGAGTATTATCTGTTGCCATGAAGCTATTTTCCAATTTAAAACATTATGTATGTATTTTTTTTTCCACATTACAGTGTTGCTGTAATGTTGTATTGCGTGGCATTGCCACCAGATCATTTGTAACACTGGCAACTTGTGTAATAAAAAATAGCGCAAACTAAAATGTTGGACTCAAAGGTCAGCACTGTCAAGGCGGTTGAAGCAAGTCAAGTGCAGATTTACTTCACCCCGACGAGTGAATCCTCACATAATGGATTTCACTGTAAGAGCTTGCAGGTTTAAACTCTGGTGTGCCTGGGACTCAGCAATACCCAAATCCTTTTGGTGGCCAGTTTCTGCTTTATATTTTTCATTATAGAAATCTACTAGTATTTACTAACATTGCAGCAAAGTTCAGGTGATTGTTTTGTGGGTGATGTCTTTAATTTTGTCGTCACATACATATTTAACCCATCCTAAGCATTCAGTTGACAAGTTACATAATATGTCAGTTTATCGAGTCAAAATGACCCACAATGGGCAATTATTTCAGTATTATTACACTGATGTGATTTGTATCTAATATTGTTGATCTCACAGGCTCTCTTCTACTGGTGATACTACAGTATTTTGAAGAAAGAAACAAATTAAATTGGTACTGTATAGAAACAAATGTACGTCACAATTCTGTAGGCTATGACGTGGATTAAACATTATCTGGTATGGCCGTGTAATGAAAAGTTTATAAAGTTCTCGTATTTAATCCCCTGCTTATTGTTATACTTCATCGGTAACCCAGCCTGTGCCTTCTCTAGTCAAGTCACAAACGTTTAGGAAAGATATCAAATGTCTGTGTACCCAGTGCGGTGCATCAACTGCATCTAAATACTCTAAAATCTTCCTTTTCTTTCCTTCTGGCTGGCTGTGCTGTGGGCTGAATGGCTGATGTATCTGCGTTTCACCTTTGATGACAGGGATGCATCTAGGCAGCCAGCAAAGCCCTGGGTTGAAGCAGGAGTGCAGGAGTGCACCCAAGGAGTCCCTTCTCTCAGGGGGTCACACAATGTTTGCCTCACCAATTTAAGAATTAATTTAAAAGTGCTGGTGCAAAAAAAACTCTCGGAACCAATTACCATTCCTGTCTGAGATACCGTCTCGGGAGGCTCGGGGAGGAAGAGGAGGGGGATCGTAGGCTCGATGATTTTCTATTCTTAGATACTTAAAGTGTCCCCTTGGACAGGTATTTTGAAGAGCCTTCGCTATATCTAACTAGAATCCTTTCCTTCCTCCAACCTTTCTCCGCCATTTTGTCTTCTCAGTTAATCCCCAGCCTCTCCTCGGCTGTTTTATTGAATAATCATCTCAAATTGAGTATTTTCCCCCCTTCCAGGGCACCTATACATACCAACCCTTCCAAGGTGCATTGCATCTACATTACATTTTAGGCAATTTGGCTGACGCGTGGGAAGACTTAGACTGAATGAGACAATTGTCAAACCTCTGCAGAGTTTGAGTTTGGCCAGCCATGACGCCATGCCACACATATATTCCCCCCAATATGAGTTCTCTAAACGTATATCTCTGGCATTTTAAGTTGATGAATTCGGCATTTGATATAAAAAATGTGTTCGATTTTTAAATCAAACACACCTTCCCATTAAAAGTACTAAATATGAGATTGTGAGCATCTCTACGGCTGAGCTAGCACCTCACAGCTAACAGTGCTAAAAGGCCAAACGACGGCAAAAGTAATGGCAGAGCTAACAGTGTTTATCTGAGGGGGAACAGGAGAGTGGGTGGTATACTTCCATGACGACACCATCGGTCTGGACGCCGTTATCAGCCGTAACCGCCATATGAGCGCCGTACAGTGATGGATGTGAACCAGCCATTGGGGCCCTCTCACTCTAAATTGCCCGACTATGTCAACAAGAAGAAGCCCAGAAATAAACAAACACAGGTAGGCATTACTCCACTGTATATTTACATAGCAAACAGTTCTCTGCTGCTAGAATTATGTTTTGAATATCGAATTTATGGCACCTTTAAATAATATTTAAAAGCATCAAACCTCTTTAGAAAAAATAAGAAATACATTGAAAGTATAGGTGAAGCAGTTTTGTTATCCTCCATGAACCAATCTGTTTGTGTTTAACCTCCACAATAATTCAGAATGCTTTCTGAACAATACATTAAACAGTTCACATTTCCTGCTGCAAATAGCAATGTAGTCCCATTAGTGGGCCTCCATCTTTAGATTAAACCCACACTGTCAGTCAGTAACCTCCTCCCCAATGACGGCCCACAATAGTGCACATTGTACAAAATCCCATTCAATCCCGTCTCAGCAGCAGAAAGCCTGCACCGCTAACACCTCCCCACAATGTACCCACGGAGCTGTTGGCAGCAGCCACCGCAGTGGGAATAAAAGATGAAAATGATTCATGTGATGTTATGTTGCGCTCCTCTGTAAATCAGCCAGAACAAGTAAACAAATGTATGTCTCTCTCACAACACAGAGTGTGACAAGTGAGGGAAAAAATTGGAGTGAAAGGGTTTTATTTTATCCTCTTTGTCCTTCAGGAGCGTGAATAGGGGGCTGATTTATGGGACTGCTGATGGTCTCTGTGAGGCCATGTGTGAGTGTTGATACTGTGAGTGTGTGTGTGTGTGTGTGTGTGTGTGTGTGTGTGTGTGTGTGTGTGTGTGTGTGTGTGTGTGTGTGTGTGTGTGAGCTACCGTACAAGACAGCTGGGCTAGCGCCGCTCAGTTCTGGCTATCCAACCCAAACTGGCAGGCTCAGCAGTGATGGATAGAGGTCAGAGTTCTGTACAAATCAAAACAGACAGGTGAAAAAAACACACACACGCTCACTCTAACACCTGGATTATCCAGGCTGTAACTCCTCCATCCGCTCATATTCTTCCAAGCAGTCTTAGCTGCCACATTCTCCGTGGTCGCTCCTCCATTATTTCATCATGCCGTCTCTTGCGAAGCCGAGAGCGCCAGACAACGGACTTGTCACCATCAAACGGGCCGTCAAATTGAAATCTACTGTAAATGTCCTGCCATCAACATTCACCCCGGAGCTGGAGGAGAGGATACGCCATTCACTCTTCTACTTCCGCTTAATGCTCTCAGTCTCATACTCGTAGTAGAGTAGTTCTGACATGCTGATATTCACTGCCCTCCACTGATTTTGCCTAGAACTGCATCATACTGTGCTGCCAAAAGACTGCAATATATTACACCTTACACCCTGAGACATTTCAGAAGGAACTGTTAATTGTTGTGATGAAGTATAGCAACTTTAGAAATGCAGTGCACTGAAAAGTAACAGGAAACCAGGCGTAAAAGTAGTGCAGAACATGTATAAATAATTCACTTGTTTAGGGGCATCTGCAAGACCCTGAGCAGCTGCTATGTGTATGCATGGTTATGAACAGCAAGTGTAAAATGTATGGTGATAAACACACAAAACTGCTATTAAATTCAAACGTTTCCCAGAAGGGACACAAACGTTGGTCGAAAAATGGAAATTGAAATGCTGGATGCTCACACTCCAAAGAGATTGATTTTCTCCTACGAAATTGCCATTTTTGTGAGAGGAGATTGGTCATGGTAATTTCCTGACACCCATTTTTCAATAGTGATCTATAACAATTTGATAGGTGTTATGCTGTGAGCAATAGATTCCCATATTTTTAACACGTGCAGCGTGGACAAAACGCACAACTCATTAAACGAGGCGGCACAAGAGATGCATTATTTTACGCCCTTTGGCAAGAGTGACAAGCGTGTGTGTGTGTGTGTGTGTGTGTGTGTGTGTGTGTGTGTGTGTGTGTGTGTGTGTGTGTGTGTGTGTGTGTGTGTGTGTGTTGGGTGGAGGTGGAGGACAGGGGAGGGTAGGGAGGTCATAATTAGCAGTTATAGTAATTAGACTAAAGGTCGATGTTAACAAGACAGAGTATCTAATTTCTCACTAGATATGAATCTGCACCGCAGGCTGTGAGGGACACACACACAGTCACACACACACACACACCATCACTCATGTGAGCACAGAAAAGTGCGTCGACATTTCCATTCTGGAGGTGAGGTGAACTCGCTCGTGACATTTTGCCCCCATCGCTTAAACTCCCCTCTTCTTCCATCCAGCCTCTGCATCTCATTAATGCTGATAGGCAATTAACACAAGCAAGAATTACTAACCTTTCCCATTTCTCCTCCATACCACTAATGACCCCAGTGTGCTCAGATACTTATCTCTATCCTTGCTATCCAAGACACAAGTGAGTTTATTTCTGTGCCCGGAGCCGGAGTTAATGCGGCAGCACTCACGAGGAGGAAGATGAATATAGTTGTGGTTCTGTTTATTGTCATAAAGGGCACCGCCATCTACCAGGGGGCTTTCATGAAGATTATATCTGGAGGTGAACTACTCCACCATGAGCACTTACTGCCAGCCTGTCTGACCTTTTTTTTATGTCTTTCATTTTTTAAGGTGTCAACCTGCATTCGATAACCCCAGAATCTTCTGCTACGACAGTCTCACAACAGGTTAAAGACAGTAGGCTGTGCTCTGCTGTGTGCACGGAAAGAACGAATCAGAAGAAAGCTCTAAAAGCCTCACGAAGATGCCTTTGCCGGTTTTCTGTGCTTGTGTGATGTCTGTGCAGAGGTTTGGAAACAGGCTTTTGAGACGCAGGTTTTCAAGGACTAGACACGAATGCTTAACACTCTACCTTTGACGTATAGCTTGCAGGAAGCACATGACAGTGTTAGACAAAGTATTACAAGCAGTAATTAACAGTCTGTACATGTGATTTGACACTTCTTTTTCATTCTCCCACACGAGCACAGAGGAGAGACACACAAACTGGGAGAGGAAGATGTATAGGGACCGAACCTCGCAGCCCAATCCATCACTTCCTCGATTAACATTTGATTAGGGTAGATGGTGGTCTGTATCGGCATTTCATTAGTGGCCGTGTCAGTAGAGCAGCGTGTCAGTTATGTTAATGGGTGGCTGGGGTGGAGCCTTGCAGTCATACACCAAATCAGGAAATCAGGGCTAGGAGCGAGTGAAATAATGAAGATGTCTTCCCCCTCTTATTTCCACTCATTCTCCCTTCTAGTTGGCTAAAACTACGAGCCTACATGAACTTCATCTGAAACTCCCCAAGTGTGAAAATACCTATAATTGCTCTTAGCGGGCGATAACATAACGGTGTAGATTATATGGCCGGCAAAATCAATGACAGCGATGTTTCTCTTCGTGGCATCAGGGCAACTTTCTGTGGATAATAAGATGCAATCTGAATGAGAACAGAGCGAAGACATCTGGATTGAGACAGGGGTAGATGAAAACAATAGATGGATGGCAGGAGGGAGTGTGACCTTAACTCCCAGCACCTATGGGGCCGGGGTATTACCCAGCAGGCCTCTCACTGAACGGATCGATCCAGGTGCAGGGCACAGTCAGATCAATAGCAGCCTTAATATAGTCCATACTAAACATTGGCTTTTTTAATTAGATACCTTTGACAGTTTTTTCACCTCACTTCTCAAATTTAAGTGCAGGTTTCATTTCACTCCCGTTTCAACCTCTGACACCTCTGAACTCCGGGGGCGGGGGGGCAGCTGCAAATATTAAAGTTAACACTTTGATCGATTTGCTGGCGAGTAGAGAGAGAAGTATTCTAATCTATGGTGTCGAAGGCCATTGTCCTTTCGTTATGCTGCAATGCTGAATATCAAACTGTATGTGTGTACGCAATGGACTATGTGAACGGATATTAGTATTTATGCAGGACGAGTATATTCAAGATAAATCCCAATGACGTAAATCGGACTATTCTGTTGTGTTCTGCCTCCAAGACTATTATTCATAAATGATAACGTTGTTTATGAGCGCAGCACTTCGTTATATAAAATGTTTTGAAGTTGTGTGACATCTGCAGCTCTGGAAGCTGTACCGTGCACATTGTTTGACAATCATCTAACGACAGCACCCTCATGTGGTGGAAAGCTCCTCTGCAACGATCTGCATGTCTCCTAATTTGTATTCCACAGGTTGGAGCTTGTTTCACCTTGCACGTGTACGTTAAAAGTTTCCAGATAAAAACTAAACCGGGATGCTTGTCGGTCTCTGAAGTTGGATCACTTCCACAAAATGCCAACATTTGTTCAGACCACTGAAGATTATTCAACCCAAAATGTCACATTTGCATTCTTTTGTAGGGCCAATTCCCTGCAGCTCTCATCTGAGATACATCCTTTTACCTTCAGGCTAGACTTTTGAACTGATAAGGCTTCTCACCACAGCAGTCAATACATTTTCAGCAGGCTATGAAGTGATTCTCTCAAGAAAAAAAAATCATTTTGATCTGCATCAAAAGTGAACCAAACCTGACTTGAGTACAAAAAAAAAGGAGCTTGTCTTTAGTTCCCATTTGAGTGGTCCATGCACTGTTGTGCAGAATCCATGCATTGCGTGAGATATTTCCTTTCCAATAAGTTGTCTCAGCTAAAAAACAGATGTAACGTATGTCACATAATAAGGCCAACAACAACAAGCTGCGAACTCCTTCTCCAACAAGTGCTCAGCCTCTTGGGAATCACAGTTCATATTTCTTGAGGCCAGTCAGCTTTTTCAATTCCTGGATGAACCTGGGAAGGAGTCCTTGAGGAGCAGGACCGAGGGTCTGGGACTTACTTCATTCTTCCTGGTGCCTCCTGGCCCCACTGGCATGACCTGGATAAGGTCTGATCGCACTGCCCTGCCCTGGGAAAGGGGAAGCCATTAACAGTCTCGTGAGAAGGACACATTCAAATAGGAAACCATACAGAATAAACACTGTGTGAGCTCACCGTCGCGTTCCCATGACCCAAAATGACTGGATGTGTATGAGTGTGTGTGTGTGGGCGTGTGTTCAGTGTCAGCCAGATAACCAGGAGTGTTGTGTGTTGACCCAGCCAACTCCCTGTATGAGTTTAGACTACAGCTGGCACCGCACATAGAAGGAACCATGAAGGAGATTTGGACTTTGGGATACTTTAACCACACCTCCACAGCAGCAAGGCCACTAAACATTTAAAAAAAAGGAAATTAACCATAAAATTGTGTCTGTAGTTTGAACTAGATTGCCTTTGTCAACCCATGAAGAAATCTATGAAATACAAACTAAAAACAGAAAATGTTGAGGCTTTTTTTCTCTCCCTAAAAACAGTTTTTCAAACTAAAGTGGATGTCAAATTTATGATTAAAGGGCAATTACATTTGTGCAACTGACAATTATTTTCACCTCTATATACCTCTTTGGTTTTTCAATTAACAGCGAAACTCCCAAGAGAGCCCAAGTTGACACCTTCAAATTGCTTCTTTATTTTTGTCCAACATTCCTAAACCCAAATACATTCCATTTACTGTCACAAAAGACAAGAGCAAGCAGCAAATGTTCCCATTTAAGAAGCTGGAACCGGATAATTTGGGTTATTTTTACTTGAAAATCAAAGCGTTCTCCTTTTTTTTACATCCTGTAAATTTAAAGAGGGTTTGTATTTCGTTGAATCGACTCTCAGTTCCAGATGTGAGATCAAAGTAATCTCCTTCTGAGTCCGCCACTGAGAGGCAGTAGAGACCCAGTGTTAATACCGCCCATGCAGTGCTGTCTACGCCAGGAGCCATGCATATCATAAACACTTTCAATATTTCTTGATGTACTGCAGGCAAAACCACATTTAATCCAGGCCCCAAATTCACCTTAATAAAACACATGATACGAAAGGCCGCAGAATCCCGAGCCGACATTCACACCACACAAAAGGACCATTTCTCTCCAAATAAAAACACACTTTGTCCAAATCTTAACACTTGTGGGTTTGATTTACAGCCACACCTTGGAACAATAACATGTTGCTGTTCATTATTTCGTGAAGATTTACGATGTGAACAATTTTAGCTCGAGGGGCTTTAGTGGCGTCATTTTTGCTTATTGGTGATGAGCCAGCAGACTTAGCCTGAGGAGGTTGCCAGCATCATGTCACCCCGCTGCCTCTGCCCTTGAACGGGCAATCAGAGCGGCCTTCTCGCCACACACAGGTCACATCCTCAGCCGGGCGACCTGAGAGTTGTATACAGTATATAATGTGTACGTAAATGTGTGGCTTGACTAGTGTGTGTGTGTGGGGTGGGGTCCTTGTGGTTCTTCAAGGAAAGGAGGCTTTGATTATGCTAGACTTGAGTCTAAGGTGAAGAGACAAGAAAGACAAGGGTGGGTTTGCCTCTTTGGATACAAATCAGGAAAAAACATACAACTAAATAAAGACGGATCCAAGAGAAATGCAATTACATGAATATATATGGGAACACTTCTATTTAGAACAGATTCATTTCTATTTCTTCAGCTGATCTGAAGCTGGGTCTGTATTGTATGTTTCATAAAGCATGAAAGAGGAATGGCTTTATTTGATTTGTGCCAGAAATCTGAATAGAGCGTAGGCACAGACAGATTGATGAAGGGTTTACAGGCTCACTGATGGATATAACAGCATGTTTATCTTTATAGGCAAGATGTTCATGTGTGTGTGTGTGTGTGTGTGTGTGTGTGTGTGTGTGTGTGTGTGTGTGTGTGTGTGTGTGTGTGTGTGTGTGTGCGCGCGCGCACACACACACATGTACCCATATTTCTGTCTGCCTACTTGTGTGTCAGATCGTCTTTCTGTGAGTGTGTGCATGCATGTATTGTGTGTATATATCAAGGGGGATGGGGGTTGTCACTGAAAGCATGGTGCAGATTAAAAAGGGGGAGTGTGCAAAGGAGTAATGACAAGAAAGAGGGAGCCGAGGGTTCCCAAGGCAACCTGCTGCTCCCTGGCCCTTGCGAGCTGGCGTGTGAGGCCCCGTCTCATCTCGTGTTGTGCCTGAGCACCTGCACACTGTTTGCACAGGCTCCAGTGATTATTTTGATGATCTCTTGGCTTGCTGGAAGCCCACATTGCAGGCCCTGTATCTACTGATCTAACATCTCCCTCTCGATGTCATTCATTTATTCAGCTGGAAGTGTGTTGTGGAAATGTCATATACGCAGAAAAAGACCCGGCCCAGGAGTAGAGAAACAATCAGACACTGAATCCACACAGAGCCTGGTGTGTTGCGACATGCTTGGCGTAGCCTTAAGCGATGGCTCCCCAGTGATGTGTTGCAGCCTAATTTCTACACTCTCAATCAAAGTAGGGGATCTCAGTGGGAGCCGTGCTGGATGGGTTTGAGTCGATGACATGTTGGAGGATACGAAGGCATCGACCGCATTTGATGGGTCACAGCATGAAAGTGTGGCGAACATTAAGCTCTTAAACATGAAACAGAATCACAGGCTGTGTGTTTCTGTGGTGGTCGGAAAGGGAAATAACAGCACAACCACCCCTGGAGTATAATTTCAAACTATTTGGAAATCGTACAAAGCCCATAAATAACCATTACACGGCACGACTGCCGGAAACAATGGCTGGACTGGGGTTTAGGAGAAGAAGTGTTCTCTGGGCTGGTCAGTAAGAAACAGCTGAGTCAGAGTCTGACAAAGTTATTACCATATGAAATATTGTAAAACTTATTTAGCTTTTGTAATTACTAAAGTCCCTATATGTTAAAATATGTTTAATTTGCTGCAAAATACAGGTTTTGATTGGATATTCACAATTTGTTGGGCACTTGGGGGCAGCAAAAACAAGTTGAAAACACAACACTGATAAATTAATCATGTTATAAATGGATATGGCTCACTTCATAGCAAATAGTTAATTATTTACACATTAACACAGAGCAATGTTATCATAAATGTCAAGTTATCAATTTAGAGTGAATCAAAACAGTAAAGTTGCTGGCCGGAAAAACAAAACTATAACGAGCTGTTAGAAGCTAAAATGTTCAGAGTGCCTTTTAACATGAGCATAGGAACATAATCCAATATTAATACAAACCTATCTATCAAAGCAGCTTTAATTCACATTTAAAACAAGGTGCATTGGGGATTTGTAGCTGAAACAACAACAAGGTAGCGTCTCAGTCACACACACGTTACCCCTCCTGAAGACCTTTGCATTTCCTGTTAGTCCCAATAATGCAAGAACAAGCAGCTCTACTTCCTGGTTCTCAGGCTGGTGAGGAAGGAACCACAGTCTGGTCACACGGTGCTCACCGCTTCCCTCTCTCGCCCACCCTACCCCACCCACCATCTCTCTCTCTCCCTCTCTCTCTCTCAAACTCTACCTCTCTATCTTATGTCATAGACTTTTCCCTCTCTCCTCTCACCTTTGTCTCCCTTCACCTCCCACACGGGCCCACACAGATTCTCACTGTGGTAATAAAAGACGACTACCTCTTGCAGGAGAAGGCGTGCGCACAAACAAACGTGCAACATTTTCTCACTGGAGGCCGGATGTTACCCAGATTGAAGGATATTTTTACATGTCACCGGGCATGGTATGAGAGTAAAAAAACACCGCTTCTATATTTACAGTCTGTGTTTATCTGCTGGTGTGGAAAAGGGATGTGGAAGTTGGAATAGAAAAGACAGCGGTGGAGAGAATTTGGAATAGAGCGAGAGCCATCAGCGGAGAGATAATGAGAGGGAATAGAGCTGCTGAGAGGAAGAAAAGGACACAGGCAGTCAATTTCCAGTGTGCTGTTGCGGTAAAGTGCATGCAAAGTGATCTACTGTACACTCTCCTCCTAAGAAATGGCCACTCAACACCCCCAAAACTCTGTTATAAATCATTCATTCAGGCCTCCGGAGCACCATACGGAGACTTGCTGATGCAGTTCCAGAACAAGTGCCGACAAAATAGCGCTCTGTGCAGCTATGTGTCCCCATAGACGTGTTATAGCATCGTTGTCTGGCTGCGATCGCCGCGCTCTTTGCTCGTGCTCCCCGTGGCGTGTCCCATTAGAGGGCTCGAGCCGGCCACAACTCATTCCTGGCACGAGCCAAAATACTGCATTATTAATCGGCCTTGCTTGTTTACCCCGTGTGATCAACCTTCAAAGCAACCAGTATGATATGGCCACACGCGTACACCCAGGCATACACGCACCCATAGTGCATGTACACACACTCACACACACACACACACACACACACACACACACACACACACTTTATTTACTCTCCAATATAATACCCCCAGGCCCGAAGCCCTGTGGGAAAAAAAAGAAAGAATTGGTGCTCTGGTTACGGGCAACAATGGTGGCATTTAATATGGGTCATGGTTACTAGGCAACCACAAGCAGAGTGGACTGGTGTTGGATTACTGATCGTTTCATAATTAATTACGGATTATAAATAATTGATGAGGGAGTGTTGGGTAATTTACAGTCGTGTGTAAATGGGAGCCACTACACTGCCTTACCATCAGAAAGAGCGTGTGTGTGTGTGTGTGTGTGTGTGTGTGTGTGTGTGTGTGTGTGTGTGTGTGTGTGTGTGTGTGTGTGTGTGTGTGTCCGTGTATCCACATGCAAAATGTGTGCACACAGCTATCATCGCTACTGTGAGTGGTGGATGATATTTATAAGGAGGACAAATTTATTGTTTTGCTTTCTATGCAAACATTTCTCAGTCTAATAATTACAAATTATAAATATGCCGAAATGTCTTTGTGTGATGACGAAAATACTGAATTGAAACTGTCACCTGCAGTTTGTGGTGTAGTTTGGAATTTACACAACCAAGGCAGATTAAGTCCAAATGTGGTGGATCAGGGGAAGATTCACCCACTTGCTCTCTGTTTTTCTGTCTTTTGAGGATGATGATATAAAGTTATAACAGGGGCCTGTTGTTCTGGATGCTGCCATTTACAAGCATTGGTGATTGGCTGCTTTAGTGAAGTGTGTGTTAACAGATAGATCAGAAAGAGAGACAAAAGAAGAGAGGAGGATGTAGGTGAGAGGTAGATACGCGGTGCGTAGGAGTTTGAGTGGGCCGAGGATAGAGGGAGGGAGAGGGAGAGGGAGAGGGAGAGGAAGGGATGGAGCGGAAAGCAGATCTGAACAACGGACCAGCCAGGAGAGAAAGCTTTATTCCTTTTTTCAAGCTGAATTAAAAAAAAAAGCAAGACTAACACTTATAAACACTTGCAAACTTATGTTTTACATCTGCGACCAGGGATTGAGATTGATATATTCAATATGTCCCACCCGAGGAACACATATTTGCATGGCATGACAATGTGAGTACTGTTTATTACGGCATCTGTGATTAACATGGCATCGTTTACAGAAAGATGCTGTTCTGGAGGTGACCAGTAGGGGTCAATGACCATCACAAAGTCCTCTTGTGAAATATAACAGCCACTGTGGGTGTTCAATTGGCAGAGGGTGAAGGATCATGGCCTTGAGAAGAGCACGGAGAGATTTACAGTTTTTCAAGTTGTCTATCCTCTAGAACTACAAATATATTACTTTGGAAACACAGATATATGTAAAACATATGTTTTGCTCATTGGCATTGTGGGTAAGTAGAATGGTGTGAGGCTCTCAAAGAAGCTGAAAAGGCAAGATCTCTGAAAATGAATTGATTTTAAAAGTGTAATATCCATGTCTGTATGTACAAACAGTTAAAGGATGACATCATGAATTGAGATCATTCTAACGTATACTCTCCTAAAAAGATGACGTTAAATGTTTTGACATGACAGCTGTGATATTTAAGCAGAAGACGATGGGGAACAAAAAAGCTGGTAATGCAGGTCATGCCACGTCATAAGGATTTCACTACTTTTCAAACAGCGTAACACACCAGAAAGAAAGGGGGGTTTTGGAGGAAGAAGTAAAGGAAAGAAATGGACACCATCATGTAAGGAATGAGCGGGAGATACTTAAAGGAGGGAGGGAAAAAAAGCACGAGACTGTTAATAGAAAGTAAAGGAGGGAGGTGAAAGGAGAGTTGGATTATTGCTAACCCTCCTTTCCCTCCTTTGACCCCCGCCATCATTCCTTCAACCAACCCCCCCCCCCCGCCCCACACACACACACACACACACACACACACACACACACACACACACACTAAAAAAGAAATTGAAAACAAAAGTTAACTAAGTTAAAATGTTTCTCAACTGCGAATAAATAATGACTCAGAGGTTTCTGGAAACCTTTGAGTAAGAAGCAGGAAAAAACGAGACATCCAGGAGCTCATCTCCTTGAGACAATGCAGGGCATTGTTGGCATATAGCAATAACAACACGTCCTCTAAATGAAATGAATAATATTATTAATTTGACCGTTCAAGCGTTCTAGAACGACACAGAACTATTTTCTAATCTGACGGCACTATCGACAGGACAACAACATTTCTGGGGGCACTTTTTTGACAGTCTGGACAGGAAATACAGCAATCTGATGAATTAAAAGAGGAGCATGGAAAGGAAGAATAATATAAGTCCCAGCCCAGGAATGACCCTTGAGGAACTTCACAGCTCAGATATGCACAATCAGACACTTTGTTAGAAATAGAAACAAATAATGTACTATATACTGTATGTATATATATATATATATATATATATATATATATATATAGAGAGAGAGAGAGAGAGAGAGAGAGAGAGAGAGAGAGAGAGAGTAAGAAAACCACTCCGAGGGACAAGCAGTTGAAAGATGTCCTATAGCAGGATATGAGCCTCCCCTGCTATCACGATTCGTGAGTAAAACTCTTTCTGTGTCTGAGTGAAAGAGGATGTTGCTGCAAAACAGCAGGAACACATAAATAATAATGAGTCATGAATCAATTCACGTTGAAGATCAACTGATCTAAAGAAGAAGAAAAAAACATGGGTACCGTTAGGGGTCATTGTGGTGAAAAACAATTGTAGAGGGGTAAAAAATGCATATATGTGTAGTGGCGAGGTGCAGAAGATATAGTATATGTGTGTATTTACTGAGCAGTAGTAAAGCTGCCAAGGGTCAAAGTACAGACATAAAATAGCCTGACAGCACCACCGATAAACTGCAGGCCCGCTGTCCTGTCCAGTTGTGTGTGTTTGTTTATTAGCAGGGATTTGAATCTGCGCTAATGGGCTAATAGACTATACAGCCAATCCATCATCATGATAGCTGTTCCAAACACAAAGATTAGGTAACATGTCTCTTAGCTCATATTCAGGAACTGACTTTGAAGTGCCACTGAGGTGTGAATTTGAGATATTTCAACATTCACACTGGTTCCTCCTTTTTTTTTTTTTTTTTTTCAGCCCATAGAGATGTTCCTATTTGTTGTGGCCGCATCCTGCATAAAATTGAGAAGAAGGATGAATCCGCCTTTACCACAGAGGGGCTGTGTTTATCTCTAATGGGCAGGCTAGCTAAGTGCAATGTGTGTGTGTGTGTGTGTGTGTGTGTGTGTGTGTGTGTGTGTGTGTGTGTGTGTGTGTGTGTGTGTGTGTGTGTGTGTGTGTGTGTGTGTGTGTGTGTACAATGACACTGACATCCTCCATCCTCCACGCTCATCTGCCTTTACAACCTATTAATTAGAGCGCCGCTATCGCAGAGCTCGTGGCAATTTCTCCCTATCTCACTTTGGACAAATAATCTCTCTCCTTGGATCTGTTTCTCTTTTGAATCAACGAAGACAGCTTTCTCTTTCATTTGAGTGACCCGACCCGTATCTTTCATTTTCATTCTCTCAGAGCGTCATGTTTATGCAGTGAGTCTCGCAAAACCCATCCAGGCTTACATTCATAAAGGACGGTGTGACCCTTGTAGTTGGAGAGCTTTTCTTTTTTTCTTCTTCTTTTTTTCGGCCTGTCTTTCTGTCTTTCTCCCAAAAGTTGAGAGGTAACCCCATGACTACAGGTTTACTGGCAAAGTCAGGAAGGATATACCTGAATAAACATGCACTGTGTGTATATGTGGGTGTGTGCTTGTGAGCGAGCACACAGCCCACACGCTCTTGCAATAGGTAGTAGTTCTCTTTTTATGTGTGTTTGTGCAAAATTTGACATATGGAACGAGGCTATGTTGCTGCTTGCATGCATACTGTGCTACATGTTTAGGAGTGTGTGTGTGTGTGTGTGTGTGTGTGTGTGTGTGTGTGTGTGTGTGTGTGTGTGTGTGTGTGTGTGTGTGTGTGCATGTCCACGAGAGTTTGCGTGTTCGTGGGGCAGGTTGTGATTTAGCAAAGGGAACACAGAGGCTCATGCAGGGGCAGGACTCAAGGGAGCCATCAGGCCGAACTGGCTGTTCCCGGGACGTGCCCCGGGATGAGACCCGATGTCACTCGGATAAAAACAACACACACACCCTGTCAAACAGCCGAGAGGATGGATGGATAGGAAGAGGGCAGGGGAGCGATAAAAAAAAAAAAAAAGATGGAAAACAGAATAACGACCGCCAGAGTTTCATGGACAGAGACGGATGACAAAGAGAGAGATGAATTAGATACGGAAAAAGAAGGAAACGAGACATAGAGAGATAGGAAGAGATGGGGAAAGTAAAAAAAGAAAAGAAAAGAAAGAGGGAAGAGTGTGTAACCTATAGTGACCCTGGAAATAGTGTGTCATGACTTGGCAGATATTCTGACACTGTAATGTTTTATAACAATACCTCACACTTGAACCTCTTCTGGATTCCCCAGCGGAGGCCTAATGGCTAACAGATAATTGTTTGAAGGATAAAGCAGAAATCAAGTCAGTGTTACTCTTCAAAAGGCCAGACAAGTATCCTTTTTGTGTTTGCTGTCGATCTCTTTGAATTGGACAGAGAAGACGAAGCATGATTGTCACAAATGCAGAACCCCCTCCCCTTCTAAATAAGTCTGGTGTGAAGTACCAGCACAGCGGCAGCAGTCCAACAAGTACAGAAAGCAGACTTAAGTGACAGCTGTGTTGGATAAGGCAAACGCTCAAAAGTCAATAGGCTGCTGTCACTCATGCGTCTCTCTTTATCACCCATGAGCCTCACCATAAATGTAGAGGCAACATGTGTGGAACATCCACCCTTTATGCTGGGCTGCAAAGATTTATGAGAGACATTCGGGTGGGGGAGTTCAGAGAGATTCATATTATCATTAAAAGCTGGGCACGAAGGAATAAGATGTTTTTTGTGCTTTTATAAATGTGTGGACAGAAGGCTCTAATTCAATTTTAAAAGCAGTGTTTGCTGCACTTCTGCTCTGCATGAGTCTTTGCCACCCACTGCATCCCAATTACAGAGACTTCCTAATGGATATCCTCTTGTCTCTGCTCTCTGATCCTCTACTGCTCCTCAGGGATGAGGCACTATTTGTCTTCAAGGGCATATTTGTGTGTGTGTGTGTGTGTGTGTGTGTGTGTGTGTGTGTGTGTGTGTGTGTGTGTGTGTGTGTGTGTGTGTGTGTGTGTGTGTGTGTGTGTGTGTGTTTGTGCACGCTGCATTACTTTACTGTATGTATGCATTGTAATTGGATAGGACTCTATTTTACACAAGCATCTTCAGGGTTTCTTTCATTGCAGGTTGGACCGTATGACCTGGCGAGTGATATTTGACCCTTTGCAGTGGTCTGTCAAGTAAACCACCTCATGGAGACTGTTGGTCTGTCAAACATGTTAAAGGCATACACAGACATTTACCAGTCTCGTGAAAAACATAAAATCATTATTTATCCATCTGTCATTTTCATTTTTAAACTGTGTTTCTTAAGATATTATAGTATAACTTAACTATATTTTACAATACTATATATATATATAGATAGATAGATAATAGTCTACTCTACCATAATATATCATACCATAATACACTGTATACTGTACTGTAAAAATGACACTATACTACTCAATACTATACTATACCTGTATATACTATACTATACCTTATATACTATGCAGCTATACTATAACTTAATGTACCAAACATTCAATAGTATACCTTAATATACTGTACTATTATCATATATCACGACTTAATATGCTCTATTACACTATAATATACTTTACTTTTATATACTTAAGTTTAATTAATATACTAGAATATACTATACTTCAAACATAAAGGTATATTCATGAAATATGACCTAACCGTTTATATATATACACACAAGTATATACTAGTGATCTTCATATCTATTACGTCGACACTGTTCCTTTTTGTTTTTGTCCTTGCGTTCAAATATCTGCAGCTTGGCTTTGGTGGTTTATCAGACAATCTTAAACTGGTTTTAAATGCGAGAGTAAAGCCAATCTGGCATAAGGGTTTTTAAGACGAATAAAAAACAAAGTATTTCTTTATTTATCCACGAGAGAAAAAAAGCCTGACTTTCAGTCTTGCCTTCAAATTTCCCACAAGCATAAGACTGTGGAAGAAAGACTAAGGGGGAGATTATTTGTAGAGAATGCACACCAGCTGGCAGTGATAGTATCAATATTGCCTTTTGTATTTTTCCCCACAATAATAAAATGGTACTTGTTTTTGTCCCCAAGATACAATTTGATCAATCCAGTCCTTCTTTTGCACATCATATGATTTGATATCTGCACATTTGGCTGTTGCATCTGTGTTGATGCTCACTACCTTTACGCTACTACATCAATGAGGAAAGAAACACTCTGTTTTTGTGTCACTAGGTTTGCTGGGAGTTCCAGGAAAAGTGTCCAATGCTTCTTCCTTTTCTCAGAGATCAAACAACGAAGGGATATTTACTGCTTTGTTTGGTTCTGGGGCACAGGATCGCATCATTAGATGCAGATGGGAAACCAGAAACGCTTTACTCGCAGTCATAAACAAAAATATATGTGACAAAAACAGCAAATGGCCTTTGCTTGGCCTGAACTTTAATTGAGTTTGACACAGACAGAAATACTCTCACAAAGTTCAAAAGCAGCCAAGAAAAGTATGATTTTGTAATGCTTTATCAAATGAATCCTTCTTTACGGATTTATAAGGCATTTTCAGCCAATTACAAGCTGATAAAATCCAGATTTCCAGTCCAACTTCCTCTTATCACACCTTATTACTGGGGCATCTTGTTTTTAGCCCATACATTTACAACACAATTCACAATACAAAAACATTTGCCCGACCTCTTTGTATGTATCTTTCCCATTAAACACTAACCATAAAAACACAATCAGAAAAAGGTATAATAATAAAGCAGTTGTTCCAATGTCAAAGGGAGCATATAGCCAGTAAGTGTTAAATGGATGACTATCAACACAAAGCATTGATAAAACATTTAATGAAGTCAGTTATGAAAAGCAAAGAGCAACAGAAACAGTTGTTTTATGACTTGAGTGTCCAGGTAAAGCACACCTGTGTGTTTTTCCAAGTAGCAATTATAGCCTATACCAGTGCACGCCATTTTATATTATTATAGTGAGAGACGTGACAGGTGTTTCATTATGTCTGCCTCGCTGGTCATTATTTCACTGAACTATACTCACAAACAATAAAACAATGGAAAGGAGAAACCGTAGGCTACTTCAACCAAGTTTATGATATACAAAAGTATGTGTTTTCTGTGCTCTATTTCAGTTAACATTCCGATATATTCACTCACACGTCAATATTTTGATAAGAGGATAGACTTTGGACTTTGGATGATTAAAACCTGTAAATTCAAAGAAAAGAAATCACTACACTGATTCATATTTTATCCTCATTTATCTTTGCTTTATGACATTTACAGAAATTCACAACATTTTATTTTAAGATAAGTTGGCATAATGTGCATATTCATGGTATTACACATGTAAGATCGGTGCATTTTCTTTCTCTTGCAATTTTTCTTAAACGGGTACAATAGAAAACTATATTTCTGTGGAGTCACATAAGGAAGCCACTTCTGTTTCTGTTTTTAAAAGTGGGTTAACCATGAATTATGAAATCAAAATGCTGACAACGCTGTTTTATGCTGATTACTCGATTCGTTTTTTTTTGTCACATCAGTGGATTTACAGGAGACTTAAATTACTAAACTACAACCTATCACTGATTTTGAATCCTAAAACTAAGTGTGAAAGAAAAACAATTGTGTTTAATTAATAAAAGCCTGTGAATACAACCTGCATGATACCAGTAGATCGGCGGCTGTGAGCCCCAGAATCAGTGGGGCACACATGTAAGAAATATAAAAACACACAAGGATTGTTGAGCTACCACATTGTATGAAATAAATGTATACTCCAGGGAAACTAGTAATAATACATAATACAGACCCGACATAATGTATATCCTGTACAGGGAATTTGAGGACACCCAGTGCTACCAATCTTTTATTGGGTGGCAATATTACAAACAATTGTGCATCAGTTTCAGAAACAACAAACCTGTCTGCAGTTGCCACTGATTAGAACGTGTCATCGTGCTTGAGATTGGTAGGGAATAGCTCGGCCACAGAGTCATCCTATCATCTTTAATTGTTCTATTTTATGATCATTTATTTGGTAGCACTACACACTATTTAGCATTAGTAAAGCATGAGTAAACACTTAATTCATCATTTATAAAGGATTGTTCCAACATGAACACTCAGTAACTCATTAGTATGCAATTCATAAACACAGTTATAAATGTTTTATTCTTGATTAATAAGCTTGATTATTATGCCTATTATTACTAACGACTAGTACCTACCTGAATTAATCCTGACATTTATAAATGCTTAGTAAGGCATAGATAGTCCTCACTTTAGTTGGGGTCACATCAAATACTTAACTAACGACTAGTAACTACCTGAATTAATCATGAATTGCAGTATAAACTTTATAAATTATCTTATTAATCATCTATAAGTCCTTAATACTTAATTTACAAGTTTATTAATTTCATACTAATGAGTTACTAATGAGGGTTCATGTTGGAACAATGCTTTATAAATTATGAATGAAGTGTTTACTCATGCTTTACTAATGCTAAATAGTGTGTAGTTATTATAAAGTGCTACCATTTATTTTTGTTTAGTCACCCAAAGTATCCAACCTATCTCTGTCTGATCCTCCCTGTCCTTTTTTTGGGGTGGCCTGTTAAGTCTGGTTCTGGCAACAGTTGGGGGGCTTGGCTGGCGTGGCCATCTCCTCCTCATCCAGATGAATAACGGTTGTTCCAACGAGCAGTTGCAGAGTGTCAGGCCCCGGGCCCCAGCTGCTATCTCAGCTTCACAGTCAGTCTGCTGAGTGTGAATATTCATTTAGCTGGCCAAATAATGATAGGCTCACCAATGTTTGTGTTTGCTGCCTCGGGGGTTTATATGGGGGCTGAGGGGCCCATTCAAACACATGAGGTTCAGTTTATTGCCAGCAAACAATGTAACGTGTTTTTAGTATATGTCTCTTATGAGCACTATATGATTGTGTCACGCACACTGTTTCAATAACATCATTAAATAATAGCACAGCATCGTGCAGGCACATAATAACGGTACATTTTCTCTGTGGGATGTGGTCGAAAGGAAAATGAGAAAGGAAACATGAATTGCCTGGCGTGCCAATTATAACTATGTTACGTGCACATTCTTCAGCCTAAATTCTCCTGAGACAGTTCACCACAGAATGTCACCAAAACTATGGTGGTGGGAGCTGGCTGGCCTGACAGGAACCAGAATAAGTAGCTCTTGGCCTTTGTTGGCCCACATGAGGCTTCATGGTCCTGCAGGCCTGGATGGCACTTGGATGTTGAACAGCCTCAGCACCCTGCTCTATTGAACCAAGTAATTCTCTGCCAGTTGGAGGCTCACAGAGGCACTCTTCTCCCAGAGAAGACGCCTTTCACAGCTACAACACCGACAAATCACTATTTTCATAGGGTTGACTTCCCCTCCAGAGCCGGGGCTCATGCCCCCATGGTATACTTATAGGAAGAGGGTTAATTCCTGGGTGTCTTTTACCCAATGCTGTTAATAAAATTGGGACCACTGACTGGGCGGGAAAAGACTCTATTTTGGAGATAGACGTAGGACCAGATGGTCAAATACCCACAATGTGCTTTCCTCTGCAAATTAGGTTGGATGAAGTCAAGGCAGCTGCTGGAGAACCGTGGGGGATTAGGAGGATCCTGGAGGTTGACATGTTTTGATTAAAACCAGGGGACACACCAATTTTTGGAAAAATTCTAATTAAACTTAAGAAAATATAAAGAAAATAAACAGGGCTGACGTTACAGTACGTAATCCCTGAGCAATCTCTCACTGTGCCCAATAATTCATCTACACAACGACGACAGCTTTACAGATTTGCAGGTCTTATACACCATCTTTTGGATAATTCATTCTGCCTGTTTAGCTGAACATACCACAGAGCGCAAGTGCGGTATCTGCTTTCCTTTCCAGTGGTCTCCTTTTCTGTCCCTCCTCCTCCTCCCCTCTCTCGCGGACGGCGGCGCTCGTGGCGGGTAGAACGGATCCTCCAGGTGATCGAGTTTTCAGCCAAAGCACCTTGAATAATTAAACACGTGGTGGGCGAGCCTGCTCGAGTTTCGCGGTTGATTCAGATTACCACGTGCATACAAACAGATGGGCGCGCGTACGTAGGCACACGTAAACTCAAACGTATTCACTTCAGCGTAAGGTACACACACACACACACACACACACACACACACACACACACACACACACTTCCCAGTATAGCCAGGCTCTTGGCTATGCAGCTTTGTGGGAGGCTATCTCACACCATTATCTGGCTGTATGGGCCAGCTCCCTCCCTCACTATCTGCTGCACAATCAAAACTGCGGCTTCAAAACAACTTAATCCCTCCGACTGGCACACACCGGGCTGTGTTGTTGCTATGCCGGCTAGATGTCCTGCACCAGGGTACAATTTCACACCATTGTATCCCACTCAGTCCGGTTGTTATGTTTATCTTTAAAGGTATTATGGAAATGCATTTTTCCCCAATGAATGACCAACAGTACTTCACTGATGATTTAAACATACTTCCTTCATGCTGTGGTCACTCTGGATTTATGGTGCCCAGCACAGGAACTGGGAGTCTTTTGTTTAACAATTTTGGTTCATGGCTCTAAAGGCTTAAGCAACGCCTTTGTATTCCTTAAACATGGCTGCATACCATGTGTGGAAATGTTTAATGGAGTGTTTTTTTGTATTGTTAGGGCCACTGTAACTGTGACACTAAAAGTCCCTCTTAAATACAAGTAAAAAAGTATGTGTACATATAATACATACATACATTTACATATCTCTATAAACACACAAATGTATATATATAATTGTAGGTCTATGATTAGTGACACATGAACTTACATTAACTTGTAAACGTTTCATTATGTATTTTGCTAATGTTACCTGCTTAATCTACTGCTAGATTGTTTAATCTATAACGATGCATCATATTTCATAAAATGAATGTATTTCAATAAATGCAATACATTGTTTCCCCATAGAAATGTAATGGAGTAGAAATAGAAAGTGAATGGAATGGCAATTCTAAAATATTAAGTATCGATTGTGAAAATATAATACAGAAAATAATTTCTTTATTTTTTCATGTGGACATTTGAGATATTTCCCTTAAAACCTACTGATATGGTTCCTGCGGTGCCACATGGCAGCCCTGCTGTGATACCGGGTGATGTCACGCACCTGGCCGGCCTCCGCTGCCACTGTGACACCCGATCACATTTGGCATGGCCTTGGCGCTGTTCATGGATGTTGGTACAAGTGTAATGTGACAGCTCGTTCCTTTCACATGGCATCCGTCCGATGTCGTCTCTACACACGCTGACGGGCTTATGCTGCTCAGTTACAGCACTCTGCACTTGCCAAGACACGGGAAACGCAGATCTATTTGGATCACTCCGGTCAATTGAGTTGGATCAGGTGTGCATTTTGGGGATACCAGTTTGACGCATGCATCGCTTTGAAGATGGCTTGTGGTCTCGTTCATCACTTTAGTTCACAGAGCAAATGTATTGAAACATTCGTCAAGTTCCAACAGGAGGAGGACAACAATGCAGCCAGCCCACGTTTAAAGTTCCATACACACTCGTGATATTAATAACAAAGCTAGAAGAGAAAAAAACAGTAAGTATACTGGACAAAAAAATCCTTATTTCTTCCTCCTTAAGTCTACAATGTGTAAAGCTCAGAACAGTTGCATGACAACGGAGCAAACTGTATCTGCTGATGAAGACTGTGTGATTTGGTCGAAAGCTCCAGAACAAATGAGAAAACAGAACTTGAGTTGAGACCTTTTTTTTGTCAACTGTGGGATTTTATTTATTTATTTTTGCACGTTTCAAACAATAAAATTAAAAAAATAAACAAACATAACAGAGATAAATGAATATCACAGTGCAGGAAGAGGCAAAAAGCCAACTGGCCTTATTTGAAGCCTCCACCTATATAATATTTAATTTTAAAAGCAGAAATGTATCCACATACAAACTGAAATGAAGAAGGGGAATGTCTATGAAAATGTCCTCGTCAAGACAGAAATCAAATATCCGAACTTGGCTGGAGAAAAAGTCTTCAAACATTTGAAGAAGTGATTTTGGATCTTTGGAAGTGGATGTTTTTATTAGCTTGTTAACATTTTCAGGCAGCAGTTGAGATCGCCGACAGCCCTCAGTGTGAAAGAGTGACATCATATCACACCCACTGACATGTTTATTATCCGCAAAAATAAAAGACTTTTTTTGGAGTCATAACTGGTCAGATTTAATCAATAATGCAATGGGCCCAGCGCATGCCACAGTATTATTGGCACACCCCTTATCCAAAACCACAACTTCCTGGTGGTGTATTCTCCAGACCTGTGCACACTCCCACACGGGAATGGGTTGACAGAGCGGATTGGTGTACACCTGGTGAGGAAACAACCGTTGGTTTGAGTGCTGCGATGGGTACGGGCGAGCCTCTGGGCTTCCGCCACCTGCTCCATTTCTCACATTCTGTCACACCTTAGGGGACATATCTCATCCGGTCCACAACCCAATTACTTCACGACACGTTTAACTGCCATCAAGCGCTGCACAGCGGGGGTGCAAGGGAGCCGGGGCTGTTGCCATGGCCACTGTCACTCAGCAGATTTGCAAGGATGCAAGGATGGAAAGAGATAGAGAGAGCTCTCTGATTGTTTTTTGTAATATTTTTGACCAACAGAGAGAAGGCCAGCACTCACAACAATCACAGACACTGTTTTTATGCAATTGAACAACTAGAATATGCACATTTGGGAATTCTGGCTGGTCTTACTCGTTCAACTGGAAGCATGTCAGCAAAAGTGTCTGGAGGCAAATTGTAGTATCTCTCCCTCTTGATCTTACCAGATCAACCATGAATTAACACCATGTGCTCCCTCATATGATCTGTGAAAGTATAAGTAAACCAACCAAAAGGAAAATGTTCATGTTAGAACACAAAACAATTAAAGAACGGATTTCTATCTGTGATTGAGAAATGTGGCGCACTGCATTTTGTTTGTGTTGTTTTTAACAAGTGAGGCAAAAAATAAACAAACACTATCTTATGTCTGGAGGCTAATCCTCTTAAAATGCCTCTTTTTATATGTCCAATGCTATCCAGGGTGACGAGCTCCTGGTGTGTATAAAGGAAAAAAACACCTGAGTTTCCCTCAGAGGCTCAGTTGAAGTGGAAACAGAAACATGCACAGACACAGACGAAGAGAGAAAGACATGTGACCAGCACTTGATACCACCAACAATCAGACATGTATCTCAAAGACAGATGATGACAGATTGTCAAAACCTTGTCTTTTGCAGTGCGGATAACCAGAGAAAAACATTTAAGTGCACCGCAGTTCTGAGGCACCAAAATAAAGCAATAAAACACAGAATACTATTTAAAATCTAAATTTCAAATAAATGTGACAGAAAGTTTGGTTTGGAGGAAAATATATGTAAGGCAAGTAAGTGGAAAGTAACAAAAAACACGAATGATCATGTCTAGAGATCAGAACCAGAAATCCTTTTTTGCCAAGTATGTTACACACATACCAGGAATGTGTCTTGGTGATTGGTGTGTGACAATACTCACAGTGCAATAATAAAAGACATGAAAATAAAACATTGTGTGCTATTGATCCAGATCCTGTCAAGGTGTGGACAGAGTTCCTGTGCAATGCTAATGAAGTCATGTGTTCCTATTTGCTGCTTCTTGGTCGTGGTGACAGCATCGCCAACAGGAACAGGACCTGACTAACGGTCTCCTTTCCCCTGAGCTTTGTTTCCTCTGACTCAGTGCCTTCGGACCATGAGAGCAAGAAAAGGGAGCACACCTTCCTTGTTAGTACATATTTAAATACACATGCTAACTCTTCCAACAACCTGTATTTGTATCTGAGACTCTATGTGAGAACAAAGAAAACATGTTAAACGGTAACAAATAAATGTCTTTCTATCTTGGGACTTCTTTTTTTTGTTGCCATCAAAGCAGAGGAAACTCAGCGCCGCTCCATCATCATGGAGAGCTAATGGGGAACGGAACCCAGCGCCTGGGTCTTTTAAGCATCGGACTCAGAGATACTGTACAAGAGGACGGGGGCCTAATGGGGACCAGAGGTCTGTGGTCTACGTGATGCTGGCCAGAGAGACCAGACGGCCGATGACTGACCTGGGAGGAGGAGGGAGTGAGGGGGGGTCATTAAGGAGCTGTTCCGGCTCTAATCATAGAATAACACTCCTTCTTTTATCTACCTTCGGCTCCATCTCACCATGAGAAAAAACAAAACTGAGTGTAATCCAAGCCCTGGTACAGAAGTTCACTGATGAGTCTTTGTAAGGAAACATCTGCAAGCCATCCACTTGGAATGAGTCTCAACATGAGGGGAGCTTGCCCAACAAGAGGAGGATTAATTGGATTATTTCGAGGTGTATTTAGTTGCTTGCTGTGGTCATTAAGTGAATCATTATTGACATAGATGCAATGCATCTTCTCATAAAGTAAATCCCAACCTTGCTTGCCAGGAGTTTGGGTAAAGCATCTTTTGAATTTGGCACTGAGTAAATGTTTGGTGCACAATGTACAGTATAAGCTAAGTACTAAGTAGTGTAACTTTGCAGTGTGTTGTCCGCTCCTGTTGCAGGTTTTGGGTGTTAGCAAAACAAAGTGAGAGCATAGCAGATTAGCACCCGAGAAAGCCACAATAAATATACAATGAAATCCAACGCACTGATGTCATCTTAAAACCCACATTGGATGTGTGAACGGGCTCATTCAGTTAATTTGCTTTGACGTTTTCATTCCTAAATGGCGAGCAGATCCAACGCAGATCTTAAACTGATTAAATAGGCCCGGGGAGGGAGCAAGGAGGGCATTAGTTAAGAAAACAGAGGCGAGGGCCGAGAGCGACGGGGGTTTGGCTTATCGGCGCGGTGAGCCGGGGCACTCTCAATTCATTCTGAATTAGTCGAGTCGTGTGTGCTGAAATAATCATCTCCTTGTTTATTTACTCAGGCCTTGGCGCGAGCCTTTATCTAGCTAGCTAGCAGTCGCACCTCCCTCCTTCCCGCTCTGCCTCCTTCCCCACTCTGTCTGTCTCTTAAACTCAGTCTGGGTGATTTACCAGCAAACACAGGACAGAGGGGTCACTGGAACCTGTCTTACAAAGCCACCGCTTGTTTTCTGTATGCTTTGGCGCTCCGTCGGCAGCTGGAGAACATGACCAGGCTGGGGAACTGACGAGCCCCACAGGGAAAACCTGCCTGTCAGACCAGTGTTTTTAATAGCCTTAAAACAGAGGAACTCCCCACAGAAAGTCACACCTCCGACCGCATTACTCGGCCTTGGCATGACAGCCAAATAAGACAGTGATTGAAATGAAGTTATTACTCGGTGACAGTGTGTAAACTGCAGTCAAACATTAATTGGCACTGCAGCGGCTGAACTGTTAAACATAATAATACAAAAACACGAAGACACACGTCTCAAGTTTGACAACCTGACACTTTGCAGCAATATATAGATAAGCCCTCAATCATCATCTGTGACACATTGCCATTAGAAATCACTCCGGATTGTCTGCATCTGCGAGGAAACCATGACATTGTACGCAGCATGCCTCATCAATTTGCAGATGTGCTGACTGATTCACTTAGAGGGCCGTGCATATATCCCAGAGACTGAACAGAGCAGATTACACGGACAATCCAGACATCAGTGCTCTGGCTAATTATAGTCATTACTCAATGGGAGAAAGTCTGTTATGGCACATTTAATGAAGTAAAGCGAAGGAAAAATATTTTGTGATCTATGAATAAATGAAACCAGGTTTAAAACTCCGGAGGTGAATGTTATTTCATAATATTTATACAGTATGTTGCATGTAATAAGGCACCAGATCCCTCTGAATCTACTCAAATCTGAATCACTCAGCTTTTACGGCTTTTCTGACTCCTCATCGAGGCCCATTCCTCAGCCATGAACTTTCAGTTTGCATGCGTATCACATTGGCCCAGAGTCTCCATTTTGATTTCCATTGTGGCTGAGTCTGTCATTAAGAGTGCAGAAACAATGGCTAGAATGAGTGGTGCCACAGTCAACAGCTCCCCTGTGAATCCAAGCACAACAGTTCCACGTCGCGGGAATGGGAGCGTTGGCGGCCATGCCGTGCCCGCTCTCGAGCTGCAAATCATATAATGGCATTATTGTGACCAGCGAAAAGCTCACTCTACACACACAATAGCTTTAAATCACTGCACAACGGAAAATGGTGGGTGTATTGCAAAAAAAGATGAAGTGAGAAAGCAGCCTGTGTCTCTATTTGGCCTGTCGGTGCCCTCACCGTGACCTCCCTGTGGTTTACCGCACAGGACTGATTGTGCTATTGTGGGTGTGGAGCGCCAAATGTTGTCTGCCAGTTGCTCAACAAAGACACTTTTGGGGCTCTCCTCAGAATATCCACCACAAGATTCAAAGAGACGTTTATTGTCAAAGGGGGTATGTTTATTTTACTGTGCCACGTCAAAGTGGCGCTCGATTATACAAGACACTTGACTGCAGCCATTCCATCGGCTCAGAAATCTTTCTGTGCCCCTTTTTCACAGGCTTTCATCAAAATTCCCCTCTGCCATCACGGCATCAACCCTGCTGTTCCTCTCCTTGGCCAACATCACTGGTCTGTTACAGCAGATTCAACTCACGATACAAAACTCTGCTTGTGCTCAGATTTTGAGTTGAAATACGCTTATTTTCTTTTATTAATTTTTTTACAAGAGTTAGAATAGAGGATCAATACCACAGCTGTACATTAACACTAACACTACCGTCGGGTGATTTTTACCCATGCGATTGTGGTTACGTAATTTTCATTGTGTTGCTTTTGTCCGAGTTGCGTGGGTCCTTGTGTAGCTTCATGCTGCTCACTGACGTTATCGAAGATAGGCGTGTCTCCCTCCTCCAATCCCTAGTTTTTTCCAACAGGCACGTGTTCGGCTAAAATACACCCGACGCTAGTGATTGAGGGTAAAACAAATTTGGATGGACATTACCATTGCAGGGAGACTTTTCCTTCACAGGACAAGGCTCACATGTCCCAGGAACGGGTGGACAAAATAACAAATTCATAGTTCCACTATTTATATTTTTAATCATGTTTCATTGACGCTAATTTTTCACCCGATTTTCAGCCTTTTTTTAGGGTCCCCAAATGATACCTGTTTTTCGTTTTATGAGAAGTTCTATAGGGTAAAATAAAAGAAGAGTACTTCAATTTCCATTGTATTGTTGTATTTTAATATATTTTGATGAGAAGTATTTTTTATCAGGTACATTATATCAGGTAAAATATACCCGACGTTAGTGATGGTGTTACTATTTGTAACGTTAGTGTTCTAGGGTTAAATATGAAGTTACTGCCTTCAGCCGGTGAGCTTCGCTCAGCTCTTGCTCGAGCACGCAACATGTTTGTGATGTGGATGTTATATGATATATTGCGTCAGCGGAGCTTTAAGAGCTGGTCAATTATTGAGTTTGATTGCATTAGGCTGACATTCATTTGTGCGTGATGTGTAAAATCTGCACTCTCCAAGACTTCTTCCATCAGCAGCTCACAGGTGGGCCCTTGAGGCAGAACTCAGCAGTCGACCGACAGAGATCCGTTTCTGCCCTCTGGGCCGCAAGTACATGGAGACATTTCACTCCAACAGGATTTTAATTAGTCTTTTCAGATGGACCGTGTAGTTAAATTCTTATAGGAATCGTTTAAAATTGTGGCCAAAGGTAGTAAAATCCACCTACCAGCACCTCTACTGTTCACTTATTAACAAGTCACATATTGTTTTGGTTAATCTGCACACAAAAAACAAAGAGTAAAGGACACATGGTGGTCTTACCAGGGTTTTCTGGGGTTATGTTTTGTTACTTTTAATTAAAAGGTCCCCCTCATTCCAGTCGGAATGTCTGCATATTCAAAATGCGGTCATAAGAGCGGGATCTATCTTCTCATCTCACGCTCAGCAAAATACAGAATAAGCGTACAGTATTTCCAGAAATGTCAAACTATTCCTTTAAAAAAATAACAATCCCCTTCTTGTCTGCCGTGGTGAACATGCCTCGTGCTACTTGTGCATTCACCGCACTCAGAGGCTCAGCTGCACCACAAACAAAACAGCGTACGAGTCAGTATTTTGCAAACACTGTGTTGTTGTTGCTTACCGCCGCAAGAGCAGATGTAGAAGTGGCAGCGGGGGACTAATACCCGTTATAACAGTCAATCCCGAGTGAGAGCTAAACTCTCACCTGTCAACGCACCACAAACACACTGCTGCACCAACCAGCTTTTCCACTCAATTACACTCAGGGGCCCTGTGGTGGCTGCCATTGTCAGCAGCCAGTTTAATGAACCGCTACTCTGCATATTGTCGAACACTCTGCTCAACCCTTGTATTTTTGTCGTGAGCTTTTTTCAGCCATCATTACAGCCGAGTAAGAATCATGTTGGGAGATGAATTTCAAAATGGGGCAGATATGTGTCGTCAAATATATCAGTGCCCAAGTATTGGATGGTTGGAGCATCCTGTTTCAGTGAGTCGGAGGAGAGACTGTGTACCGGCTGTCTGCAGACCACAACACTACTGTCACCGTTACTTCCCAGCCAGCATGTCCATGTGGGGCCCATAAGGTTTAAATTTGGGCTGCAGATAAGGGTCCCAAGTGGGTTTGTCCGCAGTTTCCACGGTGGCCTCACCTGTGTTTTCCCATACGGGTTTCAAGTTGGTGCGGACTGGGTTTATTCACCGAAACCCATAATGTAGCCTATGTCCCACTTAAAGCCCAGTCAGATCCCTCTTAAAGTCGGTGAATAAACCGGTGAATAAACCCAGTCCGCACCAACTTGAAACCCGTATGGGCAAACACAGGTGAGGCCACCGTGGAAACTGCGGACAAACCCACTTGGGGCCCTTATCTGCAGCCCAAATTTAAACCTTATGGGCCCTACATGGACATGCTGGCTGGGTTAAGACTCAAACCACTCTTTCAAATTTACACGCACACACAAGTGTAATCGCAGAAGGATTACGCTGCTCGTTGGTAATCTCAGCCTCCGAGCGGGACTGCGTTTGTGAATGAGAAGATTATCCTCAAGTCTCATACACAGAGATGAGGACATGATTGGAAGAGTTATAGATGCCCCTGTGGAGTTTTCTTGTGAACACAAAGTTATTATAAGAAGCGATTCATACCAAAAGTTGAAACGGTTAAATGCATTCAGCTTCTCATCGAACACCTGATTTTTTTGCTATATTAAAATGACCATAGCTTCATAGTGGTCAAAACTTTACAGGATACCTTTAAAATGTACAAAGAACAAGAATGAGGAGAAAGATTTACTCCTAACTGGAAGTTTACTTGTCTCAAGGAGTGTTGTTCATCTTGTGGAAAGAGCTTTCCAAAGTCATGGAAATGTTCCTGGACATCTCAAACACTCATAACACAACTGTTACACACGTACATGTCATCCAGTCCGTTACCACATCATGTGGCTGTTATTAGCCTTTTTTTAATATTATTGGGGTATTTTTGCATAAATTCATGCTACTACTTGGTACACAACGTGGAACTTTTCTGCCTGATAATATATAGCTTCTGTTTTTTACCTAGGAAGATACATTACAGGATAATTCTTTCATGCTGTGATTTCTGGACAACCGTCAGTTCATTAAAGTAGTCTTTCTTCAAACGTATTCTCTAAAAGGGAAAAATGGAATTGCATCTGGTAGAAGTCAACATGCGGCTGCTGTTGCTGATTATGAGATGAAGAAACTTTCTGGGAGACAGATGTTTTCAGTCAGCACGGTGTTATTGGAAATTAATAGTTTCTGGGATTAGATCAAGAAGAATTGGAGTTGGACGAAGCCATAAAACACCATTTACTCTGCTCAGTGTTCAAATTTGCCCACAACTAATTGTTGTCACATTTGATATTCAACTCATAATATAAATAGACTGATAGGTCTTTTACTCAAATGTTTCCAGTTAAACGTTACTTACATTATATTAAATTATATCAATGTATCATCGGATGGGACCTCCACTGCTTTCTGCCAAGCCTCTAGTGTCCCGTGAAAAGCTAAATGAGAACAATGTGTAAATGTGTTTGATGATACCGCTGCTCTTTGTAGCAAGCGAAGGGCACCCAAACTGTGATCTCACCTCCAAAAAAAGCTCAGTCACACACACACACACACACACACACACACACATTTGCAGCGACAAACAGCATAACATCCCAGACGTCCCGTCCCTCCCGTCAGAAACACACACATTTACACTGTATCCTACCCAAAAAGGAAATTACATGACCCTATCGACAAAAACATCGGCCCCAGAGAGGAACTTTAATAAACTTGAAAAACCTTGTGCACATTTTAATAACTTCAACTATACCCACAGTAATTCCCCCCACTGCCCCCACCCTCCAGCAAAACCAATAATTTAAAACTTGGCTCCTTTTGTTCAGCGGCTCGGTTTTTGTCACGGCTTGTTTGCAGCAGGATGCTCTCATCAGAAAACTTCATCCTTATATTGGACACAGGTGAGGGTGTGCACACAATGTCACCGGTTATGGTCCTTATCGTTCCCAGACAAAAGCGAAGCAGCTGGCTCAACGCGGTCAACGCGGTGTGTCACAAACAGTTAGATCCAAACCTTTTAAAACGTTTCCTGTGTGTTAGCCAGCATCTGTTTTCTATCTACCCGCCTCGCAAAAAAAAACAACGCCCAACCGTGGGTAAGGAAAGTACCTGAGAAAGGAGGAGATCACACTGGGCGAGCCGTTGTAAGACAGCGGGTGTGTGTGCTAATCACACTCATTTTAGAAAAATGCTCTTGGTGTTGATGGTTTGCCTGTCATGACCGAGGTTTGCTGCTTCCATGTATCTATTATAAAACTACCAAAAAAAAGGAGTTTATGTTCCAACTTTGTTTTTACTGTTTAGTAGCTTTATGGAAAGACTAAATATTTCTCTCTTTGTGGGTGGCCTGTTTCATTATGAACTTTTTAAAAGGTTGCTAAGACTTGATGCTTTAGATAAATAATGTGTCTATCCATCTTATAATCACTTGGGTAATCCTCTCATTAATCATCAAGTCAAAATGTCAGCTTGTCAGCTCAAAACAAAACAAATATTCCTGAGGCAGATCAAATGTACCCAGCAATCCATCCCATCCCATGGTTGTTGAGTCATTTCACATCAAACCACAAATGTCAACCTTGTGTTGGTCTGTAAGCTTTGTCCTGGGAGGACCATGAATGTGTGTAATAAATAAATATGTCATGGCAATCGATACCATAAGATATTTCTGTGGGAAACAAAGTAATCGACCCAGCGACCGACAGATGGACAACGGCGTCTCCAGAGTCGTGCCGCCATCATGGATAAAAACCGAGCTGCGTGCTACCCAGTTGTGAAACAGACAGAAAAAAGTAGCTGGATCTACTAGAAGCAGAATCAGGAGTTTTCAGTCTTTGCATTGGAGATGACAAAATCATAGAACACGCCAACACGTCAGCTAAAAAACAGACGAGTGATTCTCTTCCAACTGTACTCAATCTCTCCGGTGACTGATTGACCTCTTGGGGCTTTCTACACGTAAAAGCATTTTTTCCTTTCTCGGCTTGTTATTTAAGACATCTTTTTGATGCCTGAGTTGCTGCGTCTCTTATTTGGCCGGATCGCCTAACAAGCGATGAGAGCTGAACCGCATGCTGGTGCCTACTATTACAGCTGGGAAGGTCACGCAGGTCAGGTACAGGTAACACCTCAAACGCTGCAGCACCCGCCTCGCTGTGGGGTGTCGCATGTCGCTTTTAGGTTTCAGAGACAAGAAGCAGACTTTTCTGACTGACTGACCAATGAACTTTAACCAAACTACAATTTCCTACTTTCCCTTAAAATAAGTCCTTGATCTTAAATGAAGTGGCCTCCTCCAATTGAGAATACTAACCTGTACTGTAACGTGAAAAAAAAACAGCTATTAAAGGCTTATGATCTCCAGACGTCAGCTTCAGTCTGTAGGATCAAATACGGCCCTATGTCAAGGTCCATAAGCCATCTGAGCTCCTTGTTGGCCGAGCTTTCCATGTGTGAGTTCCCCCTCTTTTTACAATGTAAAGAGCTTCAAGAGGTTGGAAAAGCAGCTATATAAATTCCCTCCCTTATTGTCGGCATATGTCGGCACCATTGTGTCCCCCAGCCGTATTGTGCTGTGCCACATTTATGGACTAATGGTTTCAACAGAAGGAGAGCCACCTGAAGAAAGTGTTTCATTCATGCTACCACATTGTGGAGACTAAATGAGCTTCAGCCTTTACTGTGAAGAGACAGGAAGTGCAATAAAAAGGTGTTTAAGGGAAATATTTTATGATGTGTCTCTATTGTTAAGGTTTGAATCCGCCTCACAGAGTTGCTGAGAATGCCCAATAAGCTGAAACCCAATCAGCGGCGCCGCCAAAAGACGCTGAACTCTCAATTGACCGAGGAGCCGTTTGATGGGGCGGAACATGATCACGCTTCATTCCTTCCCTTTTTTTTCTCTTCCAGGTGGCTGCCTCGGTTTTCACTTTCTGAGTGCAAGCGTCGTGCGTTCTCTGCAGGCCTCCAGCTGTATTTACGATAAAATAGTGCAAAAATAAACTCTTCGCTCTGACCTGTCATCTTGTCATCACCGTCAACAGGTTGAGCTCCTCGACTCGTGCCATGGGGGGACCGGTGTACAGTACACACGCAGACCGACACATGCACACGCTGTAATATATGCTAAAAAACCCACGATAATGTACACAGTGTAGACATGGGACGCACGCACACAAACGCTTTTCAAGGGCACGCAAAGATCACATTTGTTTTTTTGATTCCCATTGTGCCATGGTCTTGTTTGTTACAGGGGGCATGGTGTCAGGGAGATAAGGACAACAATGCACGAGCGAACACAAGTGGCAGAGAACAGTTTACGAGAGCGTTTGGAAAAAATGTGCATGCCATATTTCGATAAGGGACAATGTAAACTATTTGGAGTGTTCTCAATAAACATGCATCCGTACGAAATCACTGGAAAGTATTAACAACCGGGATTCAAAGTCTCATCCAGAGTGCTGTTATGCGGTCCGAATGAAGTGTGTACTGTAAACATAGACTCACAATTTCCACCTCGCCAATGAAAAAAAAAACAGACCCTAAAAATATCAGTGAATATTTGAGCCAACCCCACTCAAGAGCTCTGGGCAGCAATGTTGGCCTGCGAGGTAATTCCTTTAATATCTCTTCAAGTATGTGAAATATGTTGGCCTGAGATAATAGATCCAAGCTGATGAATCTATTTAAATTGATGCATCCATTGTCCACAGAGCTGCATTTTGTGTGTCACTTTGTAGTGCGATTAAATGTCACGCAAGGAATTTGTCTTTCCTAGAAGTCCTTTTCTTGGTCCATCTCAAAAGAGTAATGTGTAACCTTTCTGTACATTAAATGCATCGGTAGCACTTTATAATAAGTAGACACTTTTTAGCATTAGTAAAGCATGAATAAACAATGAATTCATCATTTATAAAGCATTATTCCAACATGAATACTCATTAGTAACTCATTCATAAACACAGTTATAAATGTTTCATTCTTGATTAATAAGCTATGGTTTCATACTTTATAAATGATGAATTCCCCATTTGTAAATGAAGTATTCATGACTTATAGATGATTAATAAGATCATTTGTAAAGTGTTAGTAAATGATAAAAAAAATGCTGGCATTCATGATGAAATCAGGTAGTTACTACTCATTAGTTCAGTAGTTATTACTCATCTGCCAACATACTATGGAACACTTTTGCCACTGACGGGCATGGCCCCCCAGCACCAGCATATTAATGTTCTTTATCACTTTGTGTTGTGTCTATTTCCCTTTTCTGTTGAGAAGATAACTGAGACTTCAGCTAGCTTTGAGCCACTGCAGGGGCTCAAAGCTAGCTGAAGTCTCAGTTACAGAACATCCTTAACTAATACTTAACTAACCAGTAGTACCTACTGAATTAATAAATAGTAACTACTGAATTCATCATGACATTTATTAATGTTTTATAAAGCATAAATAGTCTACACTTTATATTAAGTCATAGAACATGCTTAACTAATACTTAACTAATGAGTAGTAACTACTGAACTAATGATCTTATTAATCATCTATAAGTCATGAATACTTCATTTACAAATGGGGAATTCATCATTTATAAAGTATGAAACTATAGCTTATTAATCAAGAATGAAACATTTATAACTGTGTTTATGAATGAGTTACTAATGAGTATTCATGTTGGAATAATGCTTTATAAATGATGAATTCATTGTTTATTCATGCTTTACTAATGCTAAAAAGTGTCTACTTATTATAAAGTGCTACCAATGCATCTTAAGTATGATTTATATTGCATGAGGCTGTTTCCAAAAACAGACATCTTTTTCTCTCTCCGAAATCTGCATTTTAAAAGGTTCCTCCCTTATTGCTCTTTTGGCCTGCAATGTTTTCCTCTCTCCTCCACTCAAAATCCTGATCCAGACGATCGCCAGGCGAGCTGTCATACTTCCAAGCCTCTGGAATGTCGGTAACCCTCCTGCTGATCTCTCACATTAACAAAAAAAAAGAAGAAAGGATTGAGGGGGGGGGGGGCATGACTTGTTTGTGACTTTTAGGCATCATGTCAAATGGACTACACTTTGGAGGTATGGCTTGGATTCATTAAGAGGCAATGGTATCAACATTGCTGTGTGAAATACCTCGACAGGAAGGGGACATATCGCTTTGACTTTGGCTGATTCAGGACAAAGGCAGCACTATGGGACCGGTGTCACATTCTACTTTTTCCACAGCAAGAAAACCATGCACACACACACATCACAAATGAACGCCTAGCTAAAATGATGAATAACATTAATTGCAGGGCTTTCTTCATATCTTCATTGGCAAAAGTTCAATAAAATATCAACCAAATGTTTATGTGTTGGGCAAATACGGGGGTTTTGCATTGTGTTTGTGTGAGGGCCCATAATACTCGAAAAGGGTGCAACAGCAAGCAAACTAGATTGAAATAAACAAACGATCACTCTTCCTGTCATGCCAGCTCCCAAGGGGACATGCATTGCTCCAGTCAAGTCGAACCACACAGTGCTGTCCGTGCACTTGATTGAATTTCTCTTTTCGGGGAAAAACGTTGAACTCCACACAACAACCCCTCGAGCTGTGTTGAGATTCCAGATCAGTGCGGCGGATGAGAGGCAAAGATAAGGAAGGCTCCAAAACAAGATCGCACATGCAGGACACAAGATAAGTGTGTCCATGGTGGGCCTCTTGTGTAGGACTGTAACGAAATAAGGAGTAAGGAGAGTACCCTGACACTGTAGGAGCAATCCGATAGAGACGCCGTTGACATGATTCTCATATGCTGACGCGGTGCAAGTCAGTGCAGCATAGCTGCTGCTGTGATGAAACTGTTGCTAACAGAAGAGAGGGGAAAAGGGGGGAAATGGTCTGGAGCAAATGAGATTTAAGGATTACGTCTAAAGAGTTGTGCTGTAACTCGAGATTCAAGATTGCGTGCGTGCGTGCGTGCACTTGAGATAAACACATACATATATACACACACACACACACACCGGTATATATACTGTATATGTATATCATGTATAAATAGTATAGGACTCTTACTTGTTTTGGTGTATAGGCTACTATTACCTAAGTACAGGATGTGTACTGATGTGTACATGAAGTAAAATGATAACTAAAAGGTACTTTTGATCACTCGGCTGAAAGGCAACATGAGAAGCCAATATATATTCAGCACAAAGGACAATATTGCTGAAGCTGTTGTCTGCGAGTATGATTAGCAGAGAAACTGCTCCCTGTACTATACAAAATGATACCATTTGTTTAAAAGTGATTTAAACAAAACAAGCATACAAAGAAGATGTTGAACTGCAGGTAGACGTAGTCACTGTGACCGATTGGTTTATGGAGTTTTTTTAAGCCTGGAGTTCAGCATTTGGGCCGTCGCCAGATTGTTGTTTTTTTGCAACCAGAAGGCACCAAAAAGTTTGGGGAAATTGTCTGGATGAAATTTGAATTAGCAGAGGCTCACAAATGACAGATCAAAATAGGAAGTTAAAGACATATTGGTACACATGTTAGTAAGAAAGCAGCGCCCCCATAAACTGCAGCGTATGCTGTGACTGACAGCTTTAGGAACAAAAGTCCACCTTGCGTTTAGAATATTTACCACACGTATGTGTTTCGAAGTAAGAATGAATCTCCATGCTGTCCTAATATTTGTTGTAAAGACGCGTTGCAGCTGCCGTGCCCTGGTGGCCTGAGGGGAATCAAGGCGTTCGGCAAAGGACCTTTGTTGTTTTCTCCATCTCTCTTTCCTCTCATTTCCTGTAGTCTGTCTAATAAAGGCGCACAATGCCCTTAGACATACCTTAAGATAGTACATCTATAAATATGAGTCGACATTTCCTGTATTTCAAAAATATATGTATCAAATGCATTTGAGTCCTGAGCCCCAACTTTATCTTGATTTTGATCTATTGAGGAAGGAATTATATAGACACTAAAGTTTAAGCACAACGTCCATTTATTTTCAAAGGTCTGCTACAGCATTACAGAGTCAATTCAGCGAAGTTCAGATGACATCACAAAACTCCCCGGGCCATTTACAGTATAAAGAAACTGCTCCTCGTGGCATTCATCACACAGGCCTCCACGATTTACAGGTTTGTTTGATCTCCGCTAACACAAGTCTAATCCATTCATCGCCAAATTACCCTCAAAGTACTCCCAAACCTTTAGTCCCTCTACATGTACATTTCCCAGAGCGCTCAAGGAAACACGCATTTACCTCCACAATCCTAACTCTGACATCATGAAACTGGTGAAATATTTGTTTCTCACAGCTGGAACATTCTGGGATAATTGAGCCAATACATCAGCATATACAGTTTCTCCACATGAAGCACAGAGTCGAGGCCGAAGGCCGACACGCCATTTATCGCAAGCGGACCAATAATCATCACGTTGGCATGTTTTTACGTTGGTGTTAGAGGAGACTTCTTTCATGTTTTTTGCAGGTAAGCGGATAAGAAATGCATCGCAGCACTACAGTGCACGTTCTTGTGTTTAATGACACTAAACTGTGACTTCAATTCCTGAGTGACACAAGTTGAATTGGGTATAATTGACGTTTGCCTTGCCCAGATGGCTGTGTGTGACTGTGTGTGTCGTACGAGAGGCCATGTGTTCCACTGTATGATGTAGGGGCTGCGTTTCTCCCACCAAATCACACTCTGGCCAATGTCACCCTCCTGCCTGCCTCGGGGAGTAAATATCCCTGGGAACCGAGCCCCTGATTAGAAAACCTCCGCAACTGAACTCACACGTGTACACACAACCCCCCCAAAAACCTTGTCACGGAGACACAAACACGGAAACTGCTGCGTAAACAGTGACACCCTCCTTTTTTTTTTCATAATGTCAAACTCGACCAGAGGAGCGATCGTTTGATCCCCAATCAAGACGACACAAAGCATCAGATGCAGAGGTGACCACCCTGACTTACAATCAGCGTGCGTTACAATCTGAGCCAGAGCCAACTCACAATTAGCAGTCACTGCCACATTTGTTGTCGACCCACATGGGTATACAGCCCAGCTTTAAATTGGACATTTTTGTTGTTTAGCTTAAGCCCTCTCAGCCCTCTGGGAGAAAGTGTATGTGTTGGGGGGGGGGGGGGTCACTCACAGAGAGATCGTTAAGCGCACATGCCATTTACCAAACAAATGGCATCAAACCGTTTCCCATTAAAAAGAAAATTACTTGAAAATTACCCTCAAGTCAAAGAGGCTCATTATTTTTCCTTCAGCATTGTGTGTGTGTGTGTGTGTGTGTGTGTGTGTGTGTGGGGTGGGGTGGGGTGGGGTGGGGGGGGGGGGGGACATAAGGGAACCAGTCAGCTTAATCAGTTACTTGTTTCACTAATTGTGTCACAGGAGGTCAAAAAAAGGTGGATTTATAGGGGGTTGAAACACCTGCTGGACAACAACATGGACACAAGCCTGTGTGCTGTGGAAAGTGCCAAAACCTTGCTTGTTGTCGCGGGACGAGGGATCCATGTTGTTGATTATAAACAGGAAGCAACATGTGGTCGTTGTGTGGGATTCTGTGAGTCTTTGTCACAAACCAGACTGTACTGACAACAATCAGAATCTATAGATGTGATCAGGCGCCGCTCAGGTATGTCGTACCCTTGTGTCTGTTATCGACTACCACAGGCTGTCTGGAGTCAGGGTAATTGTACTTTATGTATAGAGTATGCCCTTTACAACATGCAGCAATATAGGCGAAATGAAGACTGAGATGCTCAATTGTACAACCTTAAAGGAGTAATTTGACTCTCGTGTTTGTACGCTGCATATGAATCTAAAGCTGGTTAGCTTAGATTAGCTTTAAGGCTAAAAAGCAGGGGGATGCAGCTAGTTCATCAGCTTGGAGTACAGAGAGTTTACTGATGGCAGTTGTTGGATTCAAGGCCTTCAATTTAGCGCCAGTGAAACAGACAAAGGGTTCAGACAACACTTGAAGAGGCGTTTGCTGGAGGCATATGACGGGAAGAGTTGAGCGACATTATGAACACAATGACAATCCACCAAGGACATGGTCCTGCTAGAGAAGGTCAAGAAAGACGGGGATGATTAAAACCCTGGATTAGGAATGTCTTGCCAGTATTAAAGTTGTTATTTTTGTATCAATGTAGTGATTTTATTTTGAAGTTATTTTTTTCCAGACGTTTCAATTTGCAAAATAGAAAACATTCATGCATTCTGATTCCTAGTTTTAAAAGGTCCAGTCATGCAAACAAGATTTGTTATAATAAAATACTGTGATATACCATGAAACTGCCCAAATCTAAAGCAATACTGCCCAGCTCTGTAAATTCATCATATTTTTCCAAATTAAACTATAATATATATAAATATGTTTAAGATATTCTGCAGTATTTCAACTATTTTTAAATAAAAATAGCTCAATAAGTATATATCAGAAATCCACGTGACTGCAGACCATTTTCATTGCATTGTACATAATTGTATTCATTAATACATATTCATATTTTTAGAGAACAGGACATTTAAAGAAATCAGTTTCTATACATAACAATATATTGCAATCATCTGTCTAGATATTGTAAAATATTAATTATAAAGGGGCATCCCGGTGATCTTTGTTGCTTATTTCCAGTCACCACTCCACTCTTCACTTTCAAATATATAGGCTAAAATGATCAAAAATATATATTAAGAAAATAAAAAAATAATGAATATCAGTGTATTCAATCTCGGTGCTGTTGCATCAGCCAAGGGGCAATATCAACGCGTCAAACAAGCGGCAGCTGATTCACTTCAAAAGTAAGATTTCTAAGATTATTATAAACACAGGGAATGTGCCAATATGTTATGATCCACACACACACACACACACACACACACACACACACACACACACACACACAAGGAATTAGCATTTACTCATTATTAAAAGGAGAGACAGGGTTGAGGGACACTTTAGACAATTGAAAAGCACTATATGGTTCCCATATATATATCTTACTGCCCTCCTTAAGTGCAGTGGCAGAGAGCTATTCAGACTGCATTCTTTACAGGCACCACACCATTAGACTGAGAGAAAGAAAAGCGAGAGGGCACGCCGTGTCACACAAAAAAGTAATTGAATCACTTTCTTTAAGCCATATTCAATTACTGCAACTCATAAATGCACTTAGGTTAGCTGTCCTGTGGGTCCACTTATCAAGTCGGAGCAGCAGTCAGGATGCTCTTAAGGAATAGCAGTAGGTATAATTTAGCAATGCGGGGTTGTCAGTGAACAGTTATTGTCAAAATACAGTGGCGCAGTGGTGTTTTTTTGCATTGCTAGTTGGTGAAATGGAGGATTTGTCCTTGCCCAAGGCAAGGTCAGGGAAGAAAAAGTGCTTTTTCAACCAAATTATTATTACTGCCTATTATTACTTTCTCACATCTGCTCTCCTCTCCTAGTCTGACCTTGACGTTGACGAGACAGCTCCACGCTACAGCACATGCTTGGAAACCATGCGTCACAAACGATCTGAAGGCCTTTGTGCAGCTCAAGTATACCAGAACGCTAAAGGCTGAGGTTAATATGTATGTGTAACTCTATATGGTCAAGGTTTTAAAAGTTTATTCTCATGAAACTTTTACAGCATCCTTTATAAATCAACCGATTGTTCCTCAAGGTAATGAATTTAGTTTTGCAGCCATTTGCACTCCAGTTTTTAAGTGTCCAGCAAGTAAATGGGAGTAGAATTTCATTTTCAGGATTGATAACGTAGATTGATAACTATTCGCCTGTTTCTGGAGGAAACACTGACACACAAGTACCTAATTGTGTCTGATGGGGGAGGTCTGCCGAGTCTGTTTCTGTGCTCCCACCATCATTCAATTCCCTAAATGCTGTGCGCGGTAACCCAGCTGGTCTTGTCCTGGGCTTGGATCAGAGAATACAGTAGGCTGCCTTTGAAGGGATCAAGGGAAAGACTCCTGCTGGTAAACAAACAGAGTTCAAAACCCCGCCGGCTCGAGGTTAAAAACAGGGTTGATTTGTTGTTATTTTAATTGTAGATTTGTTTGGACTGATTTAAAGAACTGTGGTGGCTTTCATAGATCAATGCTGCCATTATAACTAAAGGGCAGGCAGAGAGGGAGAGGAAGAGCAGGAAAAATGAGTGACAAAGAGTGCAGAATAACCAGAAAAAGAAAGAGTCTTCCACTTGCTTGATTGGAAATACGCTTATAACTACATATATAGTATTCAATATTTAAGAAAAAACTGCCCACTCTAGGGGATCAGAAAAACATATAACGGGAATGAACCAGCGGGGCAGACAGCAGAGGGATGAGAATAGGACATGAGTGTCCTGTTTACCAGGTGAAGACGGACTTTGATGAGGGTTGTAAAGAGCGCAGGGGTCGAGGAAGTCTCAGCTGAGTCTGAAATGGGTTTTAAAGTGACTATAGTAAAAGAAAGACTGTAAAATGTGTGCAATAATTCTGTTTCACCATTTACTTTGTCTGTAATCCTTATAAGAAATACAAACAAACAAAATATGGCAATAAAACCTGAGCGTGGGTGCCAGTGATTGAGCGTTCACGAGGCCCAGCCCCACCTTTGTTTCCGTTGCTATGACTGTCAAGCTTTCTGTTCCCACGCAGCACATATTCAGTTTACATTGACAAAAGTAATACATTTTTTAAGCAAAGAGGTCCTTGATTCAAAAGAAAGGCAGACAAAAGCAGGCATCTAATTTCTACCGATTGGACATATGCTTATCTGATGTTGATTCTGAAATGATTCTGCTTTAGTCGACTCACAATTTCTTTCCCGAGGAATGAAAATAAGTGGTATGACAATGAAAACTAGAAGATCAAACATGTTTGGCTGCTCATCTTACACACTTGTTCATATTTTAAATTGAAAATAAGTGTAAATATGTGCTCATTTGGCTGGAAAGTAACGCTCGGCATGACGGTAGTAAGTAACACTTGATAGCCACGCCTCTAACGAAAATGTTTTTATCTAGCCATGTTCCGTTTTTACAACAGTTTCAATACTGTGAAGGATGAATGAAGCAAAATTCAATTGAATTGAACCTGCGTCTATTGTCGGGCCTTGGAAGAAGTGTGAGGGAAGCAACGACCCTCTAAAGATCAATGAACGGCAGCAGAGGAACAGGAGGAGCTTTAAGGCAACCAATCCCAGCAGGCCTTGGGGAGCAGCATCTGACGCAAACCAGGAAGCCACCTGATGTGAGAGGGGTCAGATAAACGCAACAGAACCGACGGTCACACGGGACAGGTGCTTCCTTAATGATACACACGCACACACACACACGCACACACACACACACACACACACACACACACACACACACACACACACACACACACACACACACACACACACACACACACACACACACACACTTGCAAACTATATTAGGTCTGTTGCTCATCTCCTCCCTCAGCTGTGTCAGAGGCTTTCCCAGACATCCAGCCCACGCACACACACATAAACACACACACTCTCACACTCACATGCATCCTCAGACAGGAGGGACGAGGTGGGGAGGACAAGCAGGCCAAGGAGGACGGAGGACAGGGCACGCACACAGACAAGCCTGAAAACAGGCAGGAAACTCTAGAGAGCAGCCGCTGCTATTTTCTCTCCTCCTCCATGCTCTCGGTTTCCATTTCGGACAAAGGTAGGGAGAAGAAAAAAACCTGCAGTCATGAAAAAAACTGGAGGACTATTAAAAAGTCAAATAAACCTTGGAAGAAAGTATTAAAAGGAAACTGAGCCCCCGAAATAGGAACGTCTCCTGTCCTGTTGCGTATGAGAGGGATTTGGATGGCTCATCCTTCCTATCGTGTTTCCTTCATGCGGTCGACAGGAAAGCGTACATACAGAATACAGAGTTACTCCAGACGGGCCCCGCTCTGTATCGACCGCATAAAGTGATGCAAGTATGATCAGGCCGGGAGGAATGTGGGGTCCATACGTCCAGACTGCATTAATAAAACAATGGGACCATCACGGCGCTCGAGGGGGGTCGTGAGAGGGGACTGTCGGGTTTATGGATGAGAATAGGTAGGGGGAGGGAGGATGGGGGGGTAGTCTGAGTCAGTGAGAGAGGTGCACGTATGCAATCCTGCATCCCCTGTTAAACACACAGCACACACACACACACACACACACACACACACACACACACACACACACACACACACATACATTTGGAACCTATTAAACGTCTGACCTCAGGCGGGCTGCAACCAAAGACGAGAGTAACTGCTCGCTCTGACCTAAACTGGGCCACACGTCTTGCTGGCTCCACAAAAACTCAGAGGGAGCTTTGGCAGAAAGGAAAAAAAAACATGTAATTGACCAAATCATAGGAAATAACTAATTACATATGATAACAGAAGTGCATCCTTTTGTTAGCGTGTCATCCCGCGATTTCAATAGCAGCTCTGCTCTCAACGGAAATAGGGCTCGGCCATTTAAGTTTTGGGTTCTGTCTCCAAGATATGATTATGATGGGACTATTTATGGGGCAAAATGGGTTTGGCCACAAGTCAAAGAGGCTAACACCAAAAAGCTGAAGATGCTCTGGAAAGCACCATTTAAATCTTCTCTTCGATGAACCCATGCATGCACAAGCTCTCCACATACTCTTTGAATATGCGCAGATTAATCTCTATGAGAATGGCCCAGGGAGCAGCATTTTTATTTATTTTTTTATGAGGAATGTTTCAGTGTTTTTACAACAAAACAGATTACACTGAGACCCAGGCGGGCGGCGGGCGGGGAGGGGGGATCTAACAGCCGGCTGCTCAGGCCCACTTAGAATGATATAACGTCAGTCTGCTGTTTGTTTGTAAGCGTCAGTTGGGCACAGTGGGATTTTTTTTCCACCTTTGTTTGTTTTCAATGGCCCATACACAGTCTCTATAAACCAACAAAAAAGAAAAAAGAAAAAAAAACTCTTTGAATATGTTTTTCCCCTGCATCTCTCTCTTTCTCTCTGTTCACTTGTTCTCCGGCCTGCGTTCGGTGCACCTCATACCCACGAACACTCTGGGATTGTTTTGAGCTGTCTGGCGGAGGAAGGAAAGCGGTGTGAGAAAGTGGCTGTTTTTTTGGAGCGGACAGGAATTGGCCTCACGGTGCACGGTTCCTCTCCTCGCAGCGGGAACAATGCCGTGGCGTCACACCCCTGCACTGACCCTCGCTGTTTCACATGGAAAAATGTTCCCAGAATTCTGCTCCCAGGCTTGGAAGGTATAAGGCCACGAGCAGGGGGAGAGAGAGAGAGAGAGAGAGAGAGAGAGAGAGAGGTATGGCAGGGAAGGTAATATGGGAGAGGAAACCTATATTACCAGGAGCATTTGTGGCAATCTAAGTATACCACTCTTGATGCTGATTAGCTAGATGGAGGAAGGGGAGGCGGGGCTATAAATCACGCGTCCCAACAGCCAGTCACCATCATCTATAGCTGGGAGCACAGACGGGGAGCTCTCTCAAGGTAACCCGTCGTAAACCACAGCTTTCAACTTCTTGCATTGTCACAGTCGCCGGCCCCTTCGCTCCACGGCCCGCTTCACTTCACTCCCCTGCTCATTACCACATTGTTGCCTTCTTCCCGCTCTTTGTATAAAAACTAATCAGACTAATCAGCTGATGTAATAGAAGATGTGATGTTGGCACGCAAAGCCTTACTTCCCTAAAGTGGCCTAGGAGAGCCATACGAGGGAAGTAAAGCTGAAAGAGCTATACGGCAAAGCAGTGAGCCGCTCTCCTGCTGGTGTGGATGTTGGGCTCTGCAAGCCGCTAATGATGTTGAGGTTGGCCCACATGGGCCGGCCACAGCAGGGAGGGATCCGGGTGGGCTCCTGGCAAGCTATTAGCTGTTAGGTACTAACATTCAGAAAGTCAGGTTTTTGGAAAGGTGTGGGGGAAAATAGGTTTGGCCACTGATTTCTTCGCCTTTAAACTTCTTTGAAAGAGAAAAACAAAAGCAAAATCACTGCTAGCAGATGTTCTTACTGCAATCACTTTCAGTTTTACCTCCAAATAGCCCAAACTTTTTGCTGATCGTTTGATCCCTCGTGTTTCCCCACAAGATCCCAGCAAAACTGGTGTAAATGGTGAGTACAATCGTAGAAATGATGGCCAAAGTAAAAAAATATGGCTAGGGTTGTATTAAACAATAATTTGCTTTTAAGAGGATGTCAAAAGCAAATTTTGACATCCTCTGATTCCCCAAAAATGCTGTAAATGCTAAAATGAATTAGGTTATACCAGAGTTCACTGTAATGTCACATCTTCATGCAAGAATTTCATGAGAAACTGACACCAACTCTAGAATGCACATCCACATAAGGTCCATCGATATGTCATCTGAATGCATGGATCCCATATCGCCTTGAAGCCAATTTATTTTAAATTCTACATCACCGTCTAGATCTGGTGGAAACTGTAGCAGCTGATTCATGTCACACTGCAGAGAAAGGACGGTAAAAAGCATTCTGCAATAATTCATCCACAGCAGCCATAAAACTATGCTGTTGTGCTGCCTTGCCAGTAACATTATACCCCTGGTGCAGAATATGCTGCTTGCTTCATACTATAACCCTTTTATATGCCCTTGTGAACCTGGAGTGTTTGCATAAAACTCCAGTAAAACCAGTGCTGATCTTGCAGGGGGAAACGTGGCACTGTGTGTTCACGGCCCTCTCTGGGACCATTTGGCATCATAGCATGCATTCTACACAACGAGTAAAGATATGATTTTAAGAATTGTAGAGTGATGTGCACGTAGAATAAGGTGTTGTTTTCCATCCTCTGCCGTGTGGACTTACAATGAGAAATATGGTACGTAAATCTGTTATTTGTAGTGACATCAAGAAGTATAATTTATTGAATAAAGACAATACCTCAGTTTTTTCGTTGACAATAATGGTAGATCAGGCTCTGTGAGTTGGGCGCCCATCACTTAAAAGATACGCTTCAGAGGCAGACAACGAAACATGCTGATACGGGTATAATAAGGGCGGCACAGTCCGTATGTAAGGTGAGTGTGTAAGAGGGTGACTTGATATTTTGATTTATTGTGCTTTGAATCGTTCAATTCAAGGATGACTGATACTGAAAGGGCAGTTCTGCTGACGTGATGAAACACCCTAAGCTCATCGCTGCATGAGAAAAAAATAGCAGACAACTGCTTTCCACAAGGAAAATCTTGCATAAGATCAGCTGAACCGCTCAGTAGATATTTCTGCATAACACACAGAGACACAGCAGAGGTGGATGAGATCAGGAAGAGGCGGGAGATGAAAGAGGAAGCTGGCTGTGATCTGAGAGGAAATGGGGTGAGGAGGAAGAAACTCGGGGGGCCGCCTGCCTCTGTCCCCCTCCTCGGTTTTGTTTTCATAGTAGTTGGCAGCGCAGCGCCCAGCATGGTTGGCAGCGAGGCAGCAAACAGTCTCCACCCTGCGCCGTGACTCACCCTGCTGGAGTGTCAGAATGAACGTGACGCTGCCAAACTTTCGCTCATTACCTCCGTCTGTGTGCTGCACTCCGCTCTCATCGGCTGCTTCACAACTGCACAACTGGCTTTTCTCTGTGTTTTGATGTAAAATCTTGTGTCTTCTTATCCACTTATTGAACTGGGATATTTGTTAATTCAGCATTGATTCATATGGTCATTAGAGCCCAATTCATCTGTCATCATTTGCTGTTATGTTATATTCATCACTGTTTTCAGTGTATATTCATTCATATTCATTTGCCATTCATTTCACAGAGTGCACCATGTAGACCCGCCATGTTTCAATAGATCTTTTTATGACGTAAAAGTAATACTACTGTGTAAAAATATTCTGTTACAAGTAAAAGACAACACCTTAAAAATATAACAAGTACTCAAACAAGACTTAACGTGTCATTTAGCTTTTGATGCCAGCTGTTTTCCTTTTTTCCCCAAGTCTTTATGCCAAGCTAAGCTAAGCTAACCAGCTGCGGGCATTCGCAACATTAGGTAATTGCAAAACAATCTTCCGTACAGGACAGTCGGGGCCAAAAATGATACATTATATGCAAATAAATAATATTTACAACCCTGGTGTTGCAACAGCTAGTGGGCTTCTTATGCAAAGTATTCAACTTGTTTCTGAGACATATAGATATGTAAAAACATGAACGTATCTCATCACCGAAAGAGGATGTGGTCAAAGGTCTATAAACTGTTCTGAAGTGTGCTAAGTAGACAAGCGTGTTGTTTATATGTTGTAGTTTATGAGAGGGATGCAGACACAAGACAGAGACAGTGTCTGAACAGGACTCAGACATGTAAAGTATGTTGCTCTGACACGTTCTCATAAAATGTGTTATGTTCCAAAGAATTTCAACCGATTGACGAATGGTACAAAAGGTGGTAATGTCAATGTTGTCTGATCCATTATGAAAGAGGCTGACAAGGTGTTGTGCTATATATGGGAATGAAGGAGCGCACATGTAAAAAAACTACAAATCATATCCCCTGAATATATGCTCTTCCTCCCACAACCCCTCTTTAATATATAAAGTACGACAGTGGACTTATAAGTTCAAACGTTTAAGAGATGGCTTCACACTCCTGATAAATATAGCTTACCTTGGTTCCCACACCGTAAACAACCTTGTGATGTCAGTGATGATCCCGGGGCCAGGATGAGGACAATAAACAGGAAGTGGCTCAGCAGCAAGCTGCATCCCATAATAATCAAGACAAAAACACAGACAAACAATCCCAAATCACTGCGAGACACAAAGTGACAGATAACACAGACAAGCAACCTCCAAGTCTTGGTAAACTTACAAACAGCCCCAAAAGCAACACGCTGCAGGAATCCAAACAAGCCACACTCGCAGCCAGAGAAGAGAGCATCAAATGCACCCATTTACAAAATCAAAGACTCGTAAACCCAAACAATCCAGTAAACAGAGAATCAGAAATGGCGAAACGACTGGAGATGCGTGCATAGAAACGGATAGTGTGACAAACATTGTAGACGCAACTGTCAGTAATCGGCATAATTTATGTAAGACTTGAAAGAGCGATACTTGAATCCAATGTATTCACGTCACATTATGGTGTTAAAAGCTAATAGCAGCGAGGACTGCCTTGCGTTGCCTGTAAACAGCTGGAGCCAATGTTTCAATGCACTACAAACACTCATAGACAGCAGTATGCGGCTGGGACTCCTTAACTTGCCCCGCCCTGACAGCAACCTGAGATAAACCATCTGCACACTCCAAAAATCTCTAAAGATCTCTACAAATATGCAATAGTCTCACAAGTTGGGCATTCTGGGTAATTTACAGCTAACATGTAAAATTGCTTCTTGCAATGCTGGAGGCAATACTCACCTTTTTCTTTATAGGGTGACTAATTTGCCTGTTGTGCCACGGCAATTAGCGCCAATCTATAAAGTTTGACGCTGAATGAAAACTTCCAAGACATCAACATATGTAGTGTGGCAATCATCGTTTCTAGCCAGTAATTGGATGACAAAGTCAGTCTGTCCGTCCACCATTTTGATCCAGACTGAAATATCTTCTATTGGATGTATTGCCACGACATTTGTAGAGCAATTCATGGTCCCCAGAGGTTGACTCCTAATAACTTTGGTGATCCCCAGACTATTTATTTATACTCAGACGGTGAACGTGGTGAACATTTGACCTGCTAAACATCAACATGGGAGAACCGTCATCGTGGGGATGTTAGCATGCTCATGCATCAGTCGGAATTTAATCTAAGAAAGCTGCTTTATGTATTTGAACAACTACTAGTCTGTGACACGAGTCATAAAACAAGATAAGGACATTCAAGGAAAGAAAAATACAATAAACAGCCATAAATATCTGAGATGTATGTCTATCATGAAGGGAGAAAATGTTTTTTTTCTCAGATCCTTCTAACATATGATCACGTCTGTGAAGCTCTGGGCATCTTTTGTCTCTAACATGCCATCATGCTGGACTCCTCTGCTGCCAGACAAAGTCCTAGGATGAACTCCGGTCATCACACATGCTCAATGGAATCGACTTTTTTCTATGAGCGACTTGCGGTCCTGCCTTCATCCGAGCCTGTGCGTCTGTTAATCCTGTTCCCTCCCAACTCCAACTACTGACCATAGTCGGTGGGGGGGACTTGAAAGGCAACCTCGGTGACTGTACTTCACACCTATTTCTCTGCCTTCACACACAGCAGTGCTTACACACAAGGACGCACACACATACTTTACTTCTTTCACACTCACACACTCACACGCACACACACACACACACACACACACACACACACACACACACTCACACTCACACTCACAGACAAACATGCAGCTGCCTGGACGCTGAAGATAAGGAGCTGGAGCTGTGAGAGAGAAAGGAGGGGGGGGGGTTCGCTCGGATGGAGCATGTGTGTGTCTGTTTGTGTGTGTTTTTGTGGAGGGGGAGGGGGACTACTCTACAGGACGTCCTGAGCATGGTGAGCTTTTCAAACGGGGGACGAGCTGCTCATCACGTCGAGCCGCACGCGGCAAACAGACAACATAACAACGCAAATGATCAGAAAAAACAGCGTGACAGCTGATGAGCAAACGTTCCATCCATCAAAGCGGACGTTAAATATCGGGGCGTTAACGAGGGTATTGTAACAGCAAAATCTTCATCTGGCAGACGGTCAAAAAGCAGCCGTTTATGTTAATGAGGGGGAAATATACTAAAGGCTGATTCTTTAACCACGACCAGCGGTTGGAAAAACAGCAGCAGCCGCCAAACAGTGTTGTTAGCAGCAGGCGTACGCAGATGGAACGGCCTCCCCATTTCCCTAACGACTGCACCATAGGAAGAGAAGCAAGGTCTTCTCAGCATCGATTTCCCTCCTGGGTCCATGCTGTGTGTGTGTGTGTGTGTGTGTGTGTGTGTGTGTGTGTGTGTGTGTGTGTGTGTGTGTGTGTGTGTGTGTGTGTGTGTGTGTGTGTGTGCGTGCGTGTGTGTGTGTGTGTGTGTGTGTGTGTGTGAAGGAGGTCTCAGCAGCAGCAGCCATCCTAATGGGATGTGTTGTATACAGGGGGGGCCTGGGAAACAACAGTGTAACCAAAGGGAAGAGCAGAGGGAAAACAAGGACCCCTCCCTGTCCGCGTACGGGACAAACATGTTTGACACACACACACACACACACACACACTATAACACACACACCTCCTCGCTGTCCTTTCAGGCCGATCTGGAAGAGAGCCAAGTTCCTTTTAAACACCTTTCTCTCAGTGAGCTTAGTCGGCCTCGGCTCATATTTGAAGAATATGTTTTGATGTTAGATCAGACGCGGTGTAGCTCGGCTCGGCTCGTGCGGCCCGAGCTTTAAGTTTCAAATTAGAAGGAAGATGAGGGCCACGTCTATCTCTGTGTACACTCACTTTTCATCTTGTTTATTGGCCAACATGCCCTGTGGACCTGAGAGCTGCCAGTCATGACAGGCCTCGGATGGGAGCTGGCACCGTGCCCCGCTAGAGCAGGTGCAGCCAGAATGGGAGATAAGGAGAAAATGCTGACAGATTTGCCGATCAACTTAAAAACACTGATTGAGACGATTGATGCAAGGCTCCTTTTGGGCTGAGGGGGGACACTGCTGCATTACACGACCCCCCTTGTGGGCGTGGGTGGCCCTGTTTCTGTGGGATTAGAGGTGGGGTGGGTAGAATAATGTGTGTGTGTGTGTGTGTGTGTGTGTGTGCGTGCGTGCGTGCGTGCGTGCGTGCGTGCGTGCGTGCGTGCGTGCGTGCGTGTGTGTGTGTGTTAGTCGGCTCTAGTGCCAGGGCTCCTGTGCGACATCGTGGAAAATCCTCCTCAGCGGTTTCCTGCGGGTCTCCATTATCAGGCCTCGTTGATAGACCAGCTTTCCCCCCCTACTTCCTGCCTCGTTTCCTCCCCTTCCACCTCGCTTCCCCTCCCACACTCTTCTCAATCTCATGAATCACCGCTGCCACAGAGAGGGCGAGGGGACTGGCAGCGGCTATAAACTACACTCCTAACTTGCTAATAGTCAAATAACTCTGTATAGTTTTCACCGTCCAATGAGCTCATTTCTTCCCCTTGAAGTCACGTAAAGCAATGCCAGTAAGTCGCATGTATCGCCTCGTCACTTGGGATTGTATTTCATTATCCTGCTGCGTTCTCTCGGAGTACTACTTCAAGACAAATGCAGAGTCACTTGAACCCCCCCTTCCCCGTTGGATGTTAAACCAAGATGCCAGTCAGGATGGAGCTTGCCCTGTTCAGGCATCCTTGGCAACCCCTAACAATTTACACAGCTTTTTGCCAAGATTTAAAAAAAAAAAGAGACAGCTCGGGATGATGTGCCACTTAAGCTTGAGTGATGACACTGTTCATCTTAGTCCTGGATATGTCGAGACTACTTCAAGAAGTGTTCGCCAAATCTTTGCAATTTGAAAATTTCTTCAATTCATGGGGAGTTCAAAATGAATCGTCTCTGATTAAAAACAGATCATTTTAGAGTTGAGGATATTTTAAAAACACAAAGCTTTGGGGTCGTGCTCCTGTCGCATGGCACTTAGCAACCCATGTTGTTGCTAGGACAACATCAACAAACACGGTCCTACCTGATAATGATGGGGGGCTGAAAGATGTCTGCAGGTCAATAAACACACACAAAGAGGTGAAACGAGAGTGAGCTTCAAATGCTTAGAAACCGTGCATTAATTTCAAAGTGGATCGCTGGGGGATGGGAGAGCAAGTAGGAAGGGGGGGAGAAGACAAGTGAGTCTATCGCATGTGTGAATGAGAAGGAACAGGGTGTCGAGAAAGAGAGCGAGAGAGAGAGAGAGAGAACATGAAGGTTGGAGGGATACAACATGACTAATCTTGCTGTCTTCCATAAAAAGGTGCACAGTAAATCTTTCTCACAGCTTTCCATAAATCGTGCACACACATATACAGAATTGATCTATGGCAGCGATCATCGTGCCTTCCAGGGAAGGTAGGGCTTTTGTTCGCTACAGGACGTGACACAGAGCATGTGTGAGGGGCCTGATAGAGAAGCAGAGGCCGATGAGAAAAGGAAAGAAAATAAAGAGAGAGAGGAAAGGGAAGCACTTAGGTGTGCTTGATATCCTATCAGCGCCCCTAATACCCATCTCAGGCATGGAAAAACACCATGAATGGGATCCGCTGCTCGGTTCAAATGAGCTGCAGCAGTGCTGAGCACCTTTTGGACTGCAGACGGGAGCGGAGATCAAATGGTGGACGGATAAAAGCTCGAAAAACAATACCCTGTTCCCCGTGTGTCCGAGAGCCAAATGTGTGCGGCCGCAATATGAGTTCCTTTTTGTTCTTGAAAATGCTCCTCAGATGTTTGACGCAAGACCAAGAGGGAGGGAGGGGGTGGAGACAAAACAAACAGCAATTAAGGTAGTTTGTGAATCCGTTTGAAAGGCCTCAAGATCCATCCTTTAGGAAACATCTGCCATATTGATGTATGAGGCCGGGAAAAGACAAATTCCTTCTAACCCAGTAAAACAAACCTAAGCCGTGGCGAGTTGTCTATCTGGGCATTTCCAACCTGACGATGTAACACGAGCCCTCCTGCATGCTTACATACAATAAAACACAGACACTCATACACAAGGTCTGTTTTTTGCTACACTCCAAAATATATCTCTCATAAACATTTATAGTCTAAACACAGATAACACCCCTATCACTTTGCTTTCGGCTGGAAATTCCAGACAACCATCCAATGGGACAAGAGGATAAGAGCATATCTTTTGAAGCAGAAAGCTCTTGCCTGTCTCATGGAGAGACATTTTTCATAATCCCCAGCAAATAGTACAGTGTCTATCTTGCGTCTAGATAGAACTGGAATGAAAAAGAGTTCAGGCATCTCAGCTGTCGGTCTGAATAACCCTGAAGGTCCCTGAGAGGAAGCAGACTAAGAGAAAACTACAAGATTTGCTGTGAGAGATAGATGGGAAAGATCCAAACAATAGTTTTATAAATATGCCGTGCAGTTTTTCTGAACATACACGCCAAAGGAAAGTAAAAGCAGAACTAGGGAAACACCACTGGGCTGTTTACCTCACAAGTCTTCGGGGAAAACATTCTCCCTGGGAGTGCTGGAGGGACTCATCAATCTTTAAAATCGGATATATCAGGCTGCATAAAACACTCGAGTGCTGTATGGAGAAATGGGAAGATAAATGGGAGAACCCCACAGAGAAACAAGTCTGACATGGCGCTTTCATGTGCATGTCGGTGTGTTTACACTCCACAATAAACTACACAGCTTGGTCATGCAGCTAAAAACTGCAGACAGAGGAGAAATCCAATATGGCGGTTTCTGAGTGGCTTGTTGTGCAATAAACAGAGGAGCAGGGTGCAGTGTGCCTTTGTTTTTTATGTCAACACTAAGCTGTTCAACCAGAGAACTAGATGACAGACACACACACACACACACACACACACACACACACACACACACACACACACACACACACACACACACACACACACATACATACACACACACCTCTGTACCCTTTGTTCACTAAACAAAAGTGATATGTGTTATTAGTGAGGTTTAGACGTGCTGGTCTGAGTTAGTTTTTTTTTTACCTCTGGACAAAGCCAAGTTAGCTTGGCTGTATGCTAAGCTCAGCTAACTAGCTGCTGGATGTAGCTTCATACTTAGACACAAGGTTGGTATTCGTACCTCACTCTCAGCAAGACGGTGAATACGTTTGGCAAAATGTAAAACTTGTATTTTAAATGTGATTAAATGAGCAGATATGTCTTTTCAGTTACACTAAATTTGAAAAATGTACACAAGAAAATAAAAAAACAGATAGCAATCTTATATTTTTTTAATACCGGATAATATATATTTTAAATGAATTAGTTACACAAGAAAAAAAGGGATTAACAATGACCAAAAAACTAATATTTTGACTATGTTCACATGCCTTTTTTTTTGCACCCTCAAATTCATTGTGGTCAATGTAGAGCGTGCTATTGCGGAAAGCAAAAGCAAAAGCAACACCGTCTCAGTGCACCTCATGTGACGAGGAACAACCAATTATACCTGGCAGATATATTTTCTTTCTTCAGTAAATATCAGTCTTGAGTAAATATAAGTAGGAGAAGTAAATCCCTGAGCGCAGTGCTACCCTAAACTTTATTACGATCTGTCTCACTAACTGCTTTACCTGCTTCATCCTTTATGTCCAATGACATCACAACATCCGGGTTGAAAGGTCAGCCAAACTGACGCAAACGAATCGAGCAGTAAATCTACAGTGAGGGATTAAAAGTGTTATAAAGCCATTTATCTTTTAGAGGCGTGCTACTAAATTACCGAAACCGTCAGCGCAGCTTGCGGATTGTGTAGTAACGTGAGGCGCAACCCTTGAGAGCCTTGGATAAAGGGATGACATTGGCACGGCCGGGTGTTTTCCACGCAATTTTAAAAGCAACACGTGAACGGCCCTTAAGAATTTGGTCGTGGAGTAAAAAAGCCTACACTTTTATGTACTTCTCCATTTTTCTGTTTCTCTTCAGGTTTATTTCCCTGACACTCAAATACAAATTAAGTTGCCCTTTGTCCTGGGTTGTGTACAACATGAGTCACGTATTACTCTCTTGTGATATGCAATAGGAAAGATGTATCATACTTTGCTTCAGACACTGAAGAGCCTCAAGAATCCCAGCAAACTCACGGTTTTGGATTAGAAAATGTTGTTTCTGTGCAACACTTGAGTCTTTCAAGTGTTCACAAGCACATCGAGCAATCAAGAACCAAGGTCGCTCTTCAGCGGCTGGAAGAAATATCAAAATAAAATATGGAAAGTGGAAGAAAATCTCAAAATAATCCAACAAGCTTTGTGTTCTGTGACCTTGCAGCCAAACGTAGATACGCACTACCTTGTTATGAAGTTTAAAAACTTGTAAAAAGCAAAAATGAAGGCATCAGCAGATAAGACGCCGTTCCAGTCAGGAACCCTGTTCCAAAGTGTCAAATAAAGTACTCGAGCAAGATTAATGTTGGAGCAACGTGTGTGTGATCGCGTGGCAACCAAAGAAGCAACAATGCAGCATGTTGTTTATGTGACGCTTATTGCTTGACATGCAACCACAGGAAATTGACTTTGATCATATAGATGCAAACATTGCATTGATATGCAATTTATGTTTTCCTCTGTGCAGCTCGTTTAGAGAAGCGGGTTTATTTACAGGGAAAGATGCAGAGAGATTTGGCCTGCGTCTGAACGGTTAGATCAGAAGCCAGACTCAACATTGGCCAAAGGAAAGATCCATCTGTCTGTTCCTTGCTGAGAGGAGCGTGTAGGGCGTAGAGTGCACGCGCACACACACACACACACACACACACACACACACCTCCCATCACCAACTGGAATCGGAGAAAGCAGCACTTTGGGAACAGTTGACACCCTGATCTCTTTAATGGTTACATCCTCCATACCCGAGACACTACACGCTTCCTTCAGTTTAAACTCGCTGTCTGAAAAGAAAATAATACATATTGCAACATTCCTTCCCCTAGATTCACACACGCACACAGCTCCCCCACCCCCACCCCCACTTCCATGCAATCAGAGGCTCAGAATAGGAAGGAGGGAGAGGAAGCGGCCCTGCATTCACAGGCTGGGAACAAGGAGAAGGAAAAACAGCCGGAACCTGGAATTTACGGAGGAAAAAACAACGGCCATCCAAAAATACCTCAGAACCATCTCCGCAGATAAACAGAAACATCATTACTCTCATCCTCTCGCTCGGGACGGTTTTCCTTCCGCACTTCCTTCATCTCAACTTTGTCACTATAGCTACTCAATGTCGAGGAAACTTCAAGTGGCACAGCTGTTTGATACATATGTGCCTAATGTGCTCCTCAGATCTTTCTTTCAGTCTCACACAGCTCAGGAAAGCCACGCAGAAGGTCTGAACCTAATTAGGCCCTGAGCTAATCAGTGCTAAGTGGAGCCGCTGAGTCCTTCAACAGCAGGCCAGAAACCCCTCAGCGGCAGGTCTCCCTGCTGCTGGGGGATGAGTCCGGCCTCTTGAATGTCTTGTTTCTTTACTTTACATTCTCATTTAACTTCCTCAAGAAGTTTCATGAAGAGTTGCATCTGCACCACAGTCACAAAAGCTGCAATCTCAGTACTCCCCTCCCTCCCCCTTCAACCCTCCTTGTGGAGTGCATGTGTAAAAGTACATATACAGTGTATGTATGTGGATGTAGATGGCGGTATATATGTAGATGCATATGTATAAGCATTAGTCGGTGTAGATGTGCATGTACGTATATAAAGGTTAGCATTTATACTAGCTATAAGCTAAACTATTGATACTAATATTACTGTTTTGAATTTTTACTATTTATCTTTATTTTAGTATGTTGATTTGAATGTCAAGGATTGTTCTGTTGTGTTGAAAATGGAGGGGAAAAAAAATAAAAAACCTGCAATCTGATGCTCCTTCCGCATGCGAGGGGTGTATATATATATATATATCTATATAAATATAGATATATATATATATATGGAAATAAACTGATGATTGGCAGGGTGTAGTAAGGCTGGAACATCCGTTATGATCAAACCTACAGTAGGTTAATGTGAGTTTTACATAAATATCTGCTCCATTCAGCAGATAGAAGCTAGCCAGGTTGTCAGTTTAAAAAGGGACAGCACCGTGACAGAGCTCTTCCTGTGGCTAAGAGGTGGGGTTCACTGACCCTGAGGTCATTTCCTCTGACCTCTTCTTCCTAATTGATTCAATTTCCAAGCCATTGGTCTCCTATTAGGATGTTCTAATAGACCCATATCCCTCCTCTATAATATCCCCTTCCTTTGTCTCCAAAAAAAGGACACAATCTTTACTCTGTGTTACTAAACGTTGTCATCCTAATCACATGGGATGTCAGTTAAATGCACAACTACCATCCCCTCACCGCATATTTAGTTCCAGACTCGGAAAAAATGCCAATAACCTTTAAATGACATAATTAACCTTTCAGTGACATAGTGGCGTCATCTGCTCAACTCAAGCGGAACGATGTGGATGTGGGTCTACATGTGAAAAAAAGTGACAGCGTCATCTCCAGTTTACCTGAGCTAAATGACAGCAACGTCTGCGGCCGCAGTTACACCCAGAACTTGTCCAAACTATCTTGAATCAGATACAACTGCTTTGTGTTTACACCTGAACGTCACAACTGGCAGTTTTTTTATTTTTTTACTTCTTAACTGCCTTAATTTCATTACAATTGCATACAAAATGTATGTGTTCTCAACCTTTTTTCAGTGATGTACCCCCTGTGAATTATTTTTTCAGCCGAGGACCCCCTGACCAGTTCAAAGCATTTTTGGTTGAAAAAAATATGTAATACAAAGCACTCTGCCATCAGTGTCTGATTTAATATAGAATATATACAATTCAGTTTATGAACTTACACTTATATATTATTGAATATTTAATAAATAGCTATTTTTAAAGGATCTTTTAAAGGATGCTCATTTTAAATATTAAAAGAAAATCTCACGTACCCTCTGGAGTGCCTTCACGTACCCCCATTTGAGAACCACTGGTTTAGGCCATAGGTGATTTATAGCCTGTAATATTAGTTGTGTCAAGTATTATTTCAATAGTATTACATACTAAGCAATATTTCAAACATGTTTTTGAATCCTTAAGAAGTGTGGTTTTAATAGGATCAGATATAAAACTGCAGCATTTTTTTCCACTACATAATGAGTTTCCTCTCGGCTGTGTGATCACATGTTTTGTGAACTTTAATTTGATCATTTTCCCACCGAACCCAATGTCATATGTGGCAGACATTTCAGTAGCAGGTACCATGTGACCACTATTTTGCCTCCAGGCGCCGTCTGTTCAAGGCTCCAGGCTGACTGCCTGCGCAAGACAAGCAACTGGGCAGATAACAGCAGCGTTTCTGCACCGACGTGCACACGTGGTGGCCATTTAGCACAGTGCACTTAACACTTACGTCACATCAATGGTGCTGATTTATTTTCCTGATTGGGAAGATCCATGTCTTCATTATTTCGCACCGAGACGCGGACACACTGTTTTTATCTGTTATAGGTTTTCCGTGTGTCCCGCTGAAGGCCAGTTTCCACGATGAAGACACTGGGAGATGCGTAAAGGAGACACGTCAAATGGGTGTTAATATCCATAAACAGCTCAACCCGGGTCTGTGTGCATGTAAACACAGTATGACATCAGGGTAATTAAACTAGTTATGAGTACTCCAGATTGGTCTCCCTCTGTTTCTACTCATGTCTATTTATTCGTTCGCTTACTTTATGTGTTTGTTTGTTCGTGCGATCAAATCTGACAAAACCTCTCGTGGAGATAATGCATCCCCGCTACTGCACTTGAGAATTACACAATAAGGTCCGAGGCGAGATGATTCGTTTTTTGCATTTGCAACACGGATTGCTTTTTGAAATTTGGATATATGATGAATTTCATCGTCCCTGAATAGTGTAAACGCCACTTGTAGCTCGTTTAAAAGCACTGCTGGATGAGGTTTCATTCTGTGGATTTTATCAGGTCTTTTGTTTCGGTGTAACTGAAACACGCTTTATATAATCTGGCACACAGTAGGCATTCATGACAGTGCTGATACAGAGAATGCTTCATCAGCAAAACATTGCTGTTTGGCAAAAAAAACTACAGACCACACAGTTGCCAAAAAGATAAACACCAAATTTCAATTAGCTTGTTAGCTCTCTCTCTCTCTCTCTCTCTCTCTCTCTCTCTCTCTCTCTCTCTCTCTCTCTCTCTCTCTCTCCTACACTGGTGGCATTCAGCCTCAAGTGGGCGGGAGAATTTCTTTTCTTTTTTTAAATGACTTTTTTTACAGAATAACAAAATCTCATGTTTGCTTAGATACACTGGATAACAAACATTTGCAGGATTGTTAATTAACAAAAAAAAATAAAGAAAAACTCTGACAAGTAAACCACGATTGGTTGCTGATGCAGCGCTTCCTCTGATTGCGCTGTCCCGCTCTCACTAAGTGTCTTCATCTGCAGCAGTTTCTGTTTATTAGTTTTGGTGTTTGACATTTTCCCAACGCAACGTCTTATTCAAACAAGCCTGCTCCGAGCACGCTGCTTTAATCACAAACTGCTCTTTTAAGGTAAATACAACTGGATGGCCTGTCAGATCGGCATTTTACAAAACTAAGTTTGTGGTTGAGAGGTATGACATTTGAGACGTTCATGTGCACACACATGTTCCTACATACATGCGTCTGTGTGTGTGTGTGTGTGTGTGTGTGTGTGTGTGTGTGTGTGTGTGTGTGTGTGTGTGTGTGTGTGTGTGTGTGTGTGTGTGTGTGTGTGTTGGCCCCACTGAGAGCGTTATTACAAAGAGCCAATAGGAGCGAAGGACCACACTCTAGCACATCCTGTTTGACTTGACCTCAGAGGATATTCTCCTTTCCCAAGCAAACAAACCGCTGGGCTTTTGGATCGTACCAACGTCGAAGGGGAAGGGAAGGGACGGGAGCCGGGGGATGTCTCTGGTGGAGAATCAGTGGGTAGTTTTTGCAGCAGAGAGAGGCAAAAGAGTTATTGCCAAACAAGGTTTTATCTCTGCGAAAACACCGGTTAAAACTTCAAACGCTTTCCGTAAGCATATAATCGTATGCTGCATAACAAAATAATCTAACCAAAAATGTTCACTGACTGGCTTCTTTGAGCTTTCAACCAAATCTCACGGCCCTCTTCGGGAAAACAAATGTGAGTATATTGAATAGTAATCATAATCAAGATTCAGGAGACAACACTTATTTTCATTGTAAATTGATCTGTCCATAATTTTTTTTGTCTATAAAATGTCCCAAAAAAGTGAAAGATGTCTGTATTAATTCCCACACATCAAAGGGGTGTATTCAAATGGAAAGGGGTGTATTCAAATGGAAAGGGGTGTATTCAAATGGCTGGTTTTATTTGACCAATGCAATGCTTTGACCAAAAAAATAAATATTCATTTGACTGTCATAGTATATGACAAAGAAAAGCAGTAGGTTCTTTGGCAGTGCTTTTTTGCTTGAAAATGACTAAAACAATATATCGATCATCAAATTAGTTGCAGATGAACACACACACAAAACAGCATTAGGCCTCGTATCTAAACAGACCCACAAACAGGCTACAGATCACAAATCTAGTATTCGTCTCGATGGAATTGTTCAGCTCATTTTAGAGTCATGCCCCTAAAAAACTGGACCCTAATTTAAAACCAGCATCTCAAACCTTCCTCCGTGACATCACTTAGCCTGGCCCATCTGACACTATTGTATCACTGACGTCCCAGCATTTGTTTTGCTCAACGCATTCATGCAAAAAGACGTCTCCTCCACTAGCTGGATCTGATTAATCCATTATTTGGTTAAGTCGCCATAGCCCCACTCTCTTCAGTCTCCCCGTGGTGTTTTCCTCAGCTAACGGTGGGCCAGCTTGGTGCTGCTGCCGGTAGACTATTGGGATTAATGCTGCCGACTGACACTAATCTCATTGTGGTTGAGGCTTTGGAGAGACTTTGTACACCCACTTCACTCTCACTCCCAAACACTCGTGTTTGTGGCACCAATCCGCTGGGACATTTATGCCCGAGGCGGGATTTTTGTGTCGTGGATTCTCTCACTCACTGCTCATTTTATGGTTGGTTTGATTTTTTTTTTTTAAGTCACTATGTGAACTCTTGAAGAACTTTATGAGATGAAAAGGATGCAAATAAACACGTGTGAATTTGCTTCAGGCGTGTTAAATCGGATCATACAAGAGACAAATTATGTATTTGTTCTGATTTAACACACAAAATAAGGAAGAACCGTGGTCGAGTTCGGCATTGACGGTGTTACTTTTCATCCACCGCATGATAAAGCAGTTATCTATGGTCTCGATCCTGGACTACATGTTCATGAATCTGTTCTGAGCATTAATTATCAGAGAGTGGTGTGAGTCCTTCCACTTGTCTGAATGAATAATGAAGGTTCTGTGTTCATGGTGAATAATATTCAATGCTTATATCAACTTCAGGAGCTGCTGACACTAAATTTAGCCTATACAGCCTGTGTTTCCATGGCTACAAGGTTTGAAGTGTGCTGAAGGCGGCACATTTATACGATCTATATACTCTGAGATCATGTCAGTAATCACAGCATGACTTCTGAATAATTTCCACCCGGGTCCCATAATACGACCCCACCTAAATGTCATTAACTTACAGACATACTGCATCCAATTTGAAGGGGTTTTCCTCAATGCTCTCAGCCCACTTTGGCCAATTTTCAGAGAAGCTTTTTTGTCTCGTTTTAAATAGAGTGCAATTGAAACATTACGTTTGATTTAAATCCCTAAAAAACCGGGAGAGTCTGTTTAGAATTAATTTCAACTGTGAATGCTTTGTACTTGGCTTGATTTTCACTAAAAGTGGACTGAGTGAATTTTGAGCCTAACGACTGAGACTTTCGTTCTTTCCTAACCCGTATTGTGTTCACGTTACCGAACTAAAAGGTCACCTTAAAACCTAAAAAAAAACACGAGTGAACTTAGTAAAGTTGTCCTCGGCCCCCTCCGCCAGTTCATCGTGTTCTCAGGAAAGAAAAGAAAGAATGATGACGATGACGACGCAGCACGACTAAACAACCCTGTTGGTTCATGTTGCCGGTGTACTTGTCCAAAGGCCAGGTGAGTGCTGGTGCTCCGCTGTTTGTAGTAAACACCGAAAAGTCAGAGAAAGGAAAGGAAAGTTCCAAAACAGAACATGGGGGAGGACATTATCAAGGCAGACAGATGAGATGCAAGGGGCTATTACGCCCTGAAGCCAAAATGTCAGGAGGAAACTAATGAAATTGACTGTTTTTTGTTTTTGTTTTATGTGTGAAAGGTTAATACTAACTTCAGTATATGCCCATATACAAATTTCTGGATTCATCTATTGTATATTTCAGCTGCCTAAATCAAAATAGCATGACTGTTAATTCCATTCCCAACAGAAAACTAGAAACATTCAATTCAATTTCATTCAAGTTCAATTCAATTTCAATTCAATTTATTTTGTATAGTCCAGAATCACAAATTACATTGGATCAGGAAAAACTCAAAAGCAATAGGTGTCATTTGTACAGAATAAAACATGTTTTTTATCAGATCAAATACAACATAAAGGACTTTGTGTTTCAGAACACTTTAAAATATTAAACGTCCACATTCGTTCATGAAAGAAACCGACCGATCTTAACTACTCCAACTCTGCGGGTCACTTCCTTCACCTGCGACCAGGGCAAATGAGAAATCCAGGGAGACGCCAATCAGGTGGCTGACTTTCTCTGACTTTCTTTTATGTAGGGCACCCGTTGACTTAAGGGGGGGATTTCAGGTGTGGCTCCGAAGGACCCAGGGAACTTGAACCTGTGCCTCTGAAGAGCAGGTCATAAATCTGCTTTCCTCCTCTGGTCTTACAGCCGACGTCACTGTCAATCTGCTGCAACATATTGGCCTCCCTTCACTTAAATCAAGTTTTATAATACTTTTACGATAAAGCCCAGCTGGACTTCAAACATAAGCTGCATTACAGAGAGCAAATATGGCCAGGCGGGGCCTCCTGATCAATATAACAGGTGGCCCGTTCGCCAGTTTAACAAGATCAGATAAATACGGCCGACACATATATGTAGTACGTCTGCTGTCATATTCTCATAACGGGAAGTCTAAATCTATTTCCCCTGCTGTGCTTCTGTTACTTTTCCATAAACTGCGTCACAGTTTATTAAAGTGTCGATGCTTTAAATGAATCCATGTGTTATCTTCTTCTCACTGTCTGCAGCCTAAAAGCCTAAAACTGAACATAATGCTCTTTGTCAGCATCAAAAGGGTCTCAATTATGTCTCGATGAATAGATTATTACGGTGTGCATATTGTGAAAGACTTTTTGTTTTGCTATTTATTTGCTAGTACGACTCCAAAAGATGGACAACCCGAGTTAGGACTCGTATTGATCTTCTTGTTGCACAAGATTATTTTGCAGAATAATACAAAAAATATATATATATATTTCTGGGACCTACATTGCTGAATATGTATCACTTCTGACTGGCAATATTCCCACTATTATACCAGAGTTGAACCATGTTTCACATTTCCAGTTGTATGAATAAAATGGACTCGGCAGCGAAACAGCATATCACCAGAACAGCGTATTTATGTTGTTCGTTTCAAGCTGCATTGCAGATGTTGTTCACATGTACGGCAGCTTTTCGCCGCTCTTTTTTAGATGACTCATGAATAGCAAGGATTAAAAAAAGGAGACTGACGTCAAGGCGGCATTCTCGCTTCATATTTTATAAGAGCAGCATTTTCCACATTCCATCGACAACAATAGATATTCTCGTGTCCGATCACAGTTCATTCATGAGGAATGGACAGAATGGTGAGAACAGGAACTGCAGCTTTCTCTCCTTAAAATCCACAAAACGATCGGAAAAGGCATCTGTCAAGTAGACGGAACAATCTGAGGTGGACCTGCAGACCCACGGGTGTTCTCTCTCTGGAGAGAGACGAGGGGAAGCGGATGGAGACGTGAGACAAGATGCTTTTCCTCGTCTTCTATGACACACACACACACAGTCGTGCACAGACGTGCAAACATCAAAGCCTTTGGATGAAGACTGGAGTATGAACTTCAGTGTGGTCAGTCGAGGCCCAGCTGTGTTGCTGGAAAGCAAAAAGGGCTTTGCTACGACATCTTGAGATATGCAGGGTCCCAGCTCGTGGTTTAGTGAATGGGTCCAAATAGCCTCGGTATGAGAGCAGTTGGTCTGTCGCATGCTCCAGTTGCTGCCTGGTATTGCATAAGCGTGTAATAATACAATGCTTTTTCAGCGAGGCATGTTATTAATAAAACGGCAGAAAGCGTTCACTGACAGCAGCTAAGCTCTCCCCGAAGACATCGCACGACATGTGTTTGAAGTTTTCTAGCTTTTGATTTTCCACACTTGTCTTCACCCTGAACCATTTATGTGTTTATTTTTGGCCAAATGCATAGTGTCCCTAAAAAAAGAAAAGGGCTGTTAAGGTAAATCAACATGTGCGATGTGCGTCTCGTGCAAGCAGAGACCATCTGACATCGACAGCATTACGATAAAGGTTTGTTTCCGTGTGGAAAAGAACATACGGTTCACAAATCATCCACTTTTCTTCGTAGTGAGTAGAGTTTTGTGTTATCAGCGGTGCCCACCTGTTAAGCCTGCTATAAACTGTAATTGTCACCCTTTTTATGGCAGTTTAGTGGGTAGCTGGACTGGTGACATATGGCTATAAAAGGAGATAAGATGTAATATTCTCCATTAGAAACCATTATTGGCAGGATGGGTGATGCGATAAATGAGGGACCTGCAATCACCACTCAATTCCCCCGTCTAGGACATAAAGCAAACATGTTAAGTGTGGATTAATACTGTTGCTGTTGGTATCAAAACCTGCACTAAAACAACAGCCAAAGATTCTGCGCTCGGACTGAGATTTCAAAGAATCCCAAACATCGTAAAGTCAACAAGTAGCAGAGCGAGCCGCCGAGGACATGTGGACACAGAGACGCGCCGTGCCATTGTGTCTCTGTGGACCCAATGGAGACACAACAGGTGTGTCAATATGACGAGCATTCAACCAATCCACTATGTCGGCCTCATATAAACACTGAATAAATATAGACACTTTCCATTTTCACTCTCGGCGGCGCACAGCTACCGTAGGAAAACAGATGGACCGCAAACATGCAGAGATCATGTGGAGGTCAAAGGAAATCAATACTGATTATTTTTACATCCACGGTCTAGATAGATAGATAGATAGGTAGGTAGGTAGGTAGGTAGGTAGGTAGGTAGGTAGATAGATAGATAGATAGATAGATAGATAGATAGATAGATAGATAGATAGATAGATAGATAGATAGATAGATAGATAGATAGATAGATAGATAGATAGATAGATAGATAGATAGATAGATAGATAGATAGATTTCAATCACAACATGTATCACAATGTAAACCACAAAATAGTAAATGACACAATAGCAAATGAGGAAAATGACAGATTGGTGTTTGGAATATAATGTCGTAATATCTTTGTATGCCACTTTTAAAGTAGTATTAGCATAAAATAGAAGATGTATAACTGCACGTTACCAGCACTAATACAGATCAGAGTAATACACCATGTTTTGGTACTTAATAATGTCTTCAGTGACCTTATTATCATATTTGACAGAAGCCTAGGCTGCATCCTCTTCATGTGTCATAATTATATGATATTTCCAGTTTCTACAACATGGGAAGTAACACATCCCTTTGCATGTTATTACTGGATTACTGTAGTTCTTTTTCTCAAATTCACAACTGATGCCAAACAGAATTGAGATGAACAGGTTGGAGGAAATTGGCTCGCCCCCTCCGTGAACAGACGAAAGAAAACGGTGCGTTGGGGCTGCCAGTCTCCCGCCAGATGGTAAATGAGAGAGACATGGGCGATCGAATAACAAATACAACCAGTCAGACTATCAAGAAACAGCCCATGCATTGAGGGGAAAAAAACATTAGGGGGAAAAGATATGGAATATTCAATTCAAACATCTAGCCACATTTTGTTTGTATTGGATTTCTTTGATTTCTACTTTAGTTTATTTTATTAATTATGAAATAAATTAGAATCCATTCATTTAAGATGGTGTATAGAAGGATTTTAATTAATATTTGTATTATGATAGTATCCTGAAAAACATCCTTCAATATTTAAGAGTGAGTAAAGTTATTTTTCTATCGTGGCCAACATGATTCAGGGAGGGAGAAATTGTCTGTTTATCGTGGGCAACACCACTGTCAGGCCATCAAATGTAATCTTTTATCTCAATCCTGGGAACTTGTGTCATTCCTATTAGCTGTTAAAGGCCATTTTTACGGATCCAGGTGATTGGGTGTGTGTGTGTGTGTGTGTGTGTGTGTGTGTGTGTGTGTGTGTGTGTGTGTGTGTGTGTGTGTGTGTGTGTGTGTGTGTGTGTGTGTGTGTGTGTGTGTGTGTGAGTGAGTGAGTGAGTGAGTGAGTGTGAGAGAGAGAGAGAGAGAGAGAGAGAGCTCATTTACATACAGCTGAATAGTTATGTATCCCGTCCCGCAGCACATTACACCCGCATGAGGGCGAGAGAGAGGGGAGGGGGAGGAGTGGGGGACACGCGCCGCAACAATAGGAGGCACGCTGCCTCTAAACCGTAAAACGCATGGGTGGGCATGAACGGGCACACGCCACCAACGAGATGAAACACACCCGAAATAACATGTCAGAGGAGAATGTGAGTCTGGACTCAACGTGGGCCTGCGTATCTGTGCGTAAAATGAAACGTGTTTATATTAGTGATGTGGATCATTAAAGTAATCAAATAAAAAAAAAACATCTCTGTGGGTTAGTTTATATATATTAAGACGTGTGCTCTGCACAGTGTGTACCTAAAACAAAAAAAGTTAATTTCTCCGTCAACAGCAATTTAAACAAACGCTGGAGAGATTTTGTATTATTTAATCGCATTTATAGTTTCATTGTTTGTGATACAGCCCGAGGGAGAGGCTCGCATGACCCCACAGAGAGTGAGGGGTCTGAAAGGAAATAGTGCGCACAACGGCTCCGGCGCTGCACTGAGGGCTAATTAGGCGTGCAATTGAGCGGAACCGAGGGCAAAAGGGTGCAAGGAGTAAGACAGTAATTGAATTCCGGCTTTCCATTCTCCAAGTTTCGGCTCTCCTTCATCGTCCTCACTCACTGCCCGTGATGTGTGAACGTGCGTCCGGGCGCATTGTGCGCTAAAAATAAGTCAACAGATGTTAGGGCTTGTTAATAATCGCCCAGTGTCTACGGTGGTCAGTCAGCACAGTGCCAGTGGGTATTAAATCTGGATAATTGTTGTTTGGTTGGAAGGGAAGGGGGTTGAATATGTAGAGGGGGCGGTGTCAGTGGGGTGATTGACAGTGTATGTAATGAGCAGCGCACTGCGAGTCTATATATCGGGGAGGAGACGCACCACGGTTCATTCACGAGTAATAAGACGAGTGGTGAAGATCCGTGGCGCACTGACGCACCAAGTTCAGCACCAAAACAAGCTCTGAGCCGCGCACGCACAGCGGAGGTACCATTGTGGAGTACATTACCACGCGAGGAGGGGACCTCTGCTGACAGAAAGACGCGCAGCCACACTGGATATGAGTCTTCCCTCACCTTTTGGATAACTTGGAAACGCTTTCTTTGGACGCTTTTGACGCACACCAACAGGGAGCTATACGGGAGAACTCCCTGGGAGTGAAGAAGGATTTACACGTATTTTATTTAGAGATTTTTATTTTATTTTGTCTACCTCGGTGTAAATACTTGTGTGAAAAGAAAAGGTTTTGCTGCTTTATTGGCTGGTGACGCGGCTGCCCTGGAGAAGCGAGAAGGATGGCAACCTGGTTCACCTTTACCGTCGCAGTCAGCACCACGTTGATATCACAGGTATGAGGGAGGATAACGCGTCTCCCCGGTGGTCCTCAGACCAGATGGAGAGCCACTTGTGTCATGTTTTTTTTTCTTCTTCTTTTTCTTTTGAAAGAATACGCTATATGCGACCTTTTCCTAAATAATATTTCCTTCTCTTTTAGGTATTTGGATCCGGTGTTTTTGAGCTGGATCTCCACGAATTTAAAAACCACAAAGGTTTGCTGGCAAACGGAAACGCATGCAAACCCAACTGCAGGACTTATTTTCGAATTTGCTTGAAGAACTATCAGGCTGTGGTCTCGCCAGGTGACTGCATCTTTGGAAGTACAATGACAGCGGTGCTGGGGACAAACTCTTTCAGCGCCAAGGACAGTGGCACTTTACCGAGACCGATTCAGATACCGTTCACCTTTGGATGGCCGGTAAGAGCGTCCACGTTACCTGTTTTATTACATAGACCAGTGTCATGTTGTTTAGGGGGAACTGCTATGCATTTTGACCGCGCACCGGTTATTGGTGAGCTCAGCTAATCCATATCATTAGATAATACTCTGGCGACAAACATATTGGACAGCTATATACGGCGTTGTTGGTTCCAAACTCCAGAATGATCATCATAACTCATATTCAGTGAAATTGAACTAGCTCCTTTCAACATCAGCGGTCTATTGAATTGGAAAAAAATATATGTAAATTAGGAGTTTTGTGAAAATAGAACAAGAAATATTAATCAACTGCACTTGTTTTGTTCTTAGGGGTCATTTTCATTAATAATTGAAGCCTGGCATTCACCTTATGGAAATCTACATGTAGGTAAGTGCAACGTTGTTTTTACCACAGGAGGGAGCTCTGTCAATACGTTTAACACACAAGCTTCTCCAATTAGTTCACCATTTTTGCACAAATTGTAAAAAAAAAAAAAATGTTTGCATCAGTCAGTTAACATTTCTCTCCCCGCCTCATGTTTTTTGTTCATAATTTCACACATTTTCACGCCTATTCACTCCTTTGTTATGAACTTCAGAACACCTTTTTCATTCTTATACCCAATACAATTGAACTTCCTCTGGTTTATTTTGGTCGTGGGAAAGAGCTGTGGGCTTTGGTGAGAATACACAGTGCCTGCCAAAAACCCCTGACTGCATCTTCCTGTATTTTACACCTTACTCTGTTCCGCCCATTGGAAGAGGGGACGGGGCCTGGGAATGTTTTTTGCTGATGGAAAGAAAGAGGAAATTTCAACCTGAGTTTATCTTTCATCTCAGCTGTATGGGATTTGATAAGGGATGCAGCTTTGTACTGGGCAGATTACTAAAGCGAAAGTGGACGACTTTTGAACCCACACGCTATTTATGATGCAGTTCTTGACATAAAAACACAATAACCCCATGAGCAGGTTGCATGCTTAGATATCCTGCATTAACTCTGACTTCCTCCTCTTTTCAGATACCAACAACCCAGACCTTTTGATAAGCTTCATGGCCATCCAAAAACAGCTGAGTGTGGGAACTGCTTGGACTCAGAATACGCAGACCGTAAAGCAGACAGAGCTGCGCTATTCGTACCGGTTCATCTGCAACGAAAGCTACTACGGAGAAAGTTGTTCCAAAAAATGCGCGCCCAGGGACGACCGATTCGGCCACTACACCTGCAACCGTGATGGGCAGCTGTCCTGTCTGCCAGGCTGGAAAGGGAAATACTGCGAAGAACGTAAGCAGTCTTCTATTCACCTCGCTGATTCACTGTATAACACTGGTCTTGCTCTCTTCCTTGTCGGGTTGACACTGGAGTTGTGTTGTTCAGTGTTGCTCTGAGTCGGTGTCGATGTATACTTTTAACACGAGAGGGTCGTCCAGAAGTTTTGCCAAATTACTTAAAGGTAGTCGAATATGTTTTGGCCTAGAGCTCTTAGTAGGAATTGGGTAGAAAGTCCTTACCTTAAATAGTTGTTACTTCTGCGAGGTCTCCTCATTATGTTTGACCTTTGCCCTTTATCAGCATGGTCGAAGTCCTGGAGAGAGAAAAAAAAAAGATTTGCGAGCACGCACAAGTTCCAGATATCAGTAGTTATTAAGCAGAAAGATAACCCCAAAGGTCATCGTCATTAATGCCACATGATGCTAGATGATAGCACGACTTGACTTAATGACGTCTGGCAAGTCTGATCGGCAATGTTGGTGCGGAATGCATATTTCAGCCTGATATAATTTGCAATCATATAATTCTGACGTGTAACCGGTTGTGGGTTTGTGGCCACTCATTGATTATGAGTTGAGGGACAGATGGCTTAGCATGACAACAGGCACGTTGTACTTGCACTAACCCACTTGGCCAAATCATAGACCAACACTCGCATGTTTTGGACAACTCTGAATGGGCCTGTGAGGAGGCCCGATGCCATTTGGCTGCACGATACCATGGGCCCTTCTTCACCAAAACAAATGAATCAAAGAGTAGATTGGAAGGAGGCACCGGGAGAGTAATAGTTACCATGTGCTGGATACGTGGCCACGCGGGTGACAGCGGATCTGTCATCGGTGTCACTTGGTGGTGAAAGAGAAATTGGCATGTGCTATTTTGACCATGGCGCCAAATTCTAACCAGATGGGCTCACGTGTTGCAATTACAGAGACATCAATCGTCGGTGACTACAGAAAATATACATGAGAAAGACGGATTAGGCATCTTTCAGAAGCTATAATTTCCCCCCTCTCTCTCTCATACACACACACACACTGTCATTCATCCTGGCCCGTTTGGGTCTAGAAGCACATTAAAGCTCACATTATAGACACTTGTATTTAGATAACCACGACCAAACCTATCCTAATTAAGCCGGAAGCCAATGGTTCATGAACAAAGCTGTAAAAGCAAAAGCACCACCTCTTAGTTTAGCTAGTTCCCTAGCTTGTCAACTTGACATTAGCTTACACAGGTGTGCATTTACCTGGCGTTTTGTTACACTGTGTGTGTGTGTGTGTGTGTGTGTGTGTGTGTGTGTGTGTGTGTGTGTGTGTGTGTGTGTGTGTGTGTGTGTGTGTGTGTGTGTGTGTGTGTGTGTGGAGGGGGGGGTAAAGGAAGTCACAGCCACGTCCAGAACGGAGGGCTCCTGTTTTTTATTTTTATTAACACAACACAAATGTCTTTTGTACCTTCATCACTGCACCGCGCGTGCCCGGTAACATAATCCGCAGACAAGGGGGCAGATAGGAGGAGCTCGGGCGGGTGCACGCGCCAAGGTTAATCGCGGCATTATTATCCGCCACGCGCCATCGATGTTTAGTCCCCTTCCATTGTTGGGCGCGCGGCTAGTGGCAGCTGCAAATATGGTTGTGGCGCACCACAAACAACAATAGTGACAGCTGCCAGCTATTGAGAGCGAGCATCTGTTCTGCACTAAACCGGCCGCTTACCGTCAGTCGCCTGATATGTTGCCCCCGCGAATTCGTGTCATGCAAAGACCGGCACACTTAGAGCCGGACGAGCAGGTTCAGATCAAATAGAGGCTTCCAAGGAAAGTTGAGACCGACTGAGGCCTTCAACGTATAGGTTCATAGCTGGCTATTTCTAGGAAATGAGGGCCCTGTGGCCCCGGTTGTTATGGCGTATGAGTGGGGTCTGTGTTATTGAACTTTTAGCACCTATTGATTTACCTTTAGGTTTACTTCTTACTTGTTTTTTTGTTTTTTTAACCATTTGAAAGTTGTGAAACTTAATATTTGATGTATTGTGTCTGTTATGCTAAAATAACCAGGTGGGAGCACTTCCATAAAATGAACAGCAGACTTATATATGTGTTTGTTTTTTTAATCTTTTTGTTTCAGCTATCTGTCTGGAGGGCTGCAGCGAGAGGAACGGAAACTGCTCCAAACCTGGCGAGTGTGTGTAAGTATTAATAATTGTGAAGTGTTGAAATCGGTGTTGTCCCTTGTGAAGGAAGGAACAAGTTTGGGAACAGTGTGAGTTAACATCCAGGTGCAGAGAGAGAGCTGTGCTTGTGTTCCTCTGAAATCCACTTTCAAGTGAATTTTAACGAACATAACTCGTCTGCATCCGACGAGTTATGTTCATATGCAACTAATCGGAGTGGGATGTGTCCTCCTGTGAACATTCACGTGTGCTTTTCTGGCATCTGTAGCATTTATTGAGAGAGGTTGAAGCTCACTGAAGCAACACGTATTTTTTTCCCCTCTCTGGTCTCCCTGCGTCACTCACTAACTTCTCTGCTTCCCATGTTCCTTTCTTGTCACTACCCTCTATCACTCACTCACTCACCAGCAAGGACACACACACACACATACACACACTCGCTGTGAGAAATTCCTCCTGAATCCCATTTGCCCTCTTTTTAGAGATAAATCCATCATTCCCATCACTAAAACTGACCCAAATTTAGGCTAAACCCATAAGATACCCAACACCGTAAAGCTGCTCACTTGGCAAAAAAATAAATATATGTTGAAACCTTAAAAGTACATCGTAAGTCCCAGAAGCTCATGGCTCTGTGCTGGGAAACAAATTCATGGGAAACAAGCAAAAAAAAAAAGCTTTAACTGTTGGCTCGCTGCCAGAAAACGTGAAAGCCATATTTCATCTTTGTGCCATTACGTTAGTTATCCTGAATATACTGCACAGACCTTCAGGAGTGTTTGCCCTGCAGTTATTGCATTAATTTTGTTTATAAAATAGAAAATGCTTATATCATCATTCATCCATAGTTGCAAAAAAAATAAAAAATTCTTCCATGCAATAACTGGTGTGTAATGGTGTAATGAGGTTGGGGAAAACACAATTACCAGTGCTGATGCATGCTTTCAATTTGCAAACATATGCCTTCAGAAAAAAGACTTTTCATTTTGTTTTTTGTAATGGATTTATATGAGCATTTAATGACTGTATCCAACTGTGGTGCAGCTATTAATGTCTGGTCGCATGATTGATGGCTGATTTGCCAGCTAATCCATGACGGGGCTCTCGTTTAATCCACATCGACTTGTTAGCATGTTTAAAATGAATTTTAATTGGCAGTTTTAACCACTGAGGTCAGCTTTGTTGTTCATGGAAAAACTGTAAGATCTACAACACGAGGAACAAGTGACTAATCAAAGAACACAACTCATTTGTTTTGCAGATGCAGAGACGGCTGGCAGGGCACGTTCTGCGACGAGTGTAAGAAGTACCCGGCCTGCAAGCACGGCACCTGCCAGATGCCATGGCAGTGTAACTGTCAGGAGGGCTGGGGAGGCCTATTATGTGACCAAGGTACACCAGAGGACTTGGACCACTGCTGCTGTTCCTTTTTAACAGATCTTCTCGTATTACGTGTGTACTGTTTTCATTTAAATTAGCCTGAAAGCATTAGTAAATGAGGTTTCCTCTGAAGTGTTTCTTTTGCTTTGCACACGTCCGGGGTAGAGAGCGGTACTTTTTTTCTCCCTGTAAACAAACACTCTTCTCTCCCCCAGACCTCAACTTCTGCACCCATCACCATCCCTGTGTGAACAGCGCCACCTGTATGAACACAGGGCAGGGCAGCTATACGTGCACTTGCCTGCCAGGTTTCACAGGGGTCAACTGTGAGCTGGAAATGCAGGAGTGTGACAGCAACCCCTGCAGGAATGGAGGGATGTGCACAGTAAGTTGGGAACAGACACATTGTATTCTAATATCGTCTAGCTAATTCTGCAGTTTTTAAATATTTTTTTACAGTTTGCCTAACTTGTTCTTTCTTTTCCAATTTCCCCAGAATTTGGAAAGTGGCTACATGTGCACATGTCCCCAAGGTTTCGAGGGCTCCCACTGCGAGCACAGCCGGCTGACGTGCGCCGACTCCCCGTGCTTCCACAGTGGCAAATGCTGGGAGAAGGACAATGGCCGCAGCTACATGTGCGAGTGTCCCCGCGGCTACACGGGCCTCAACTGCGAGAAGAGAGTGGACAAGTGCACGTCGCTTCCCTGCTCTAATGGTACAGTCTTCCTCCCCTCTTTGACCCCCCCCCCCTTGTCTGAACTTCCCCTCGCTCTTTCTTCCCCTCTCCCCCTTCAAATTCCTGCAACTGGAAGCAGTGTGGAACAACAGGAATTGGTGGGAACTTGGTGTCTATTGTCCTCCATATAAACACTCGGCAGCTCGGAGCAGCGGCTTGTGAATGTCGGCACAGCTCGCCGCGGTTGTTGATGAAAGGGGACAAATATCCAGCGCAGCTCGATCTTTGTCAAAACGTGGAGGGCTCTGGGGTCGGTCTGTGTCGGGACAACAATCCACGGTGCTGTGTTCACACCGTGGATTTGATGGAGATGTGTCAAGTGAAGGGGCCTCGCGGGAGGGTTTATGGAGATCATGTTCCTTCTGATTTTGTCATGCCTTTTAATGTTCCGTCTCAATTAGAGAATCTGTATTTTGGCGACACTAATCGTTCCCTTCTTCTGCAGGTGGGCTGTGCCTCATCCACGGCGGCACGCGCGTGTGCAGCTGCCGTGCCGGGTTCACCGGCCAGCGCTGCGAAATCAACATCAATGAGTGCGCCGGTAACCCCTGCCTCAACGGAGGCACCTGCCAAGACCGGATCAATGACTACACCTGCGCCTGTCCCGCGGGCTACGGAGGACGCAACTGCGACCGAGTCCTGGATGAGTGCTCCCTTCGCCCCTGCCTCAACGGGGGGCTTTGCGCCAGGGGCGGCGGGCCGGGCAAGCCTCCGGCCACCTGCGTCTGCCCTTCGGGCTTCACCGGGCCGCGCTGCGAGTTCTTCGCCGTCACCTCTCCCGTGACCAACGGGGAGATTCAAGACAGCTTCCAGTGGGCGGCGGTTTCCCTGGCTGTGGGCCTGGTGGCGCTGCTGGTGCTGCTGTGTATGGTGGGCTTGGCTTTGAGGCACATCCACAGGCAGGCCCGAAGAGAGCGGGGGGACACGGAGACTATGAACAACTTGTCCAACGTTCAGAAGGACAACCTGATCCCGGAGTCCCAGCTGAAAAACACCAACCAGAAAATGAGCATGGAGGTGGACTGTGACTCGGAGAAATCAAACTTTATCCATAAAAACTATCACTTGGACTCTTACCACTCGAAATCAAAGGAGTTCAAGGATGAAAAGTCACAAGAGGATAACAGTCTTATTTATGAGAAATGTTTAGAAGACAAAATGCCCTTGAGTAGAATGTACAGGTAAGAAGAACCATATTCACACTGCTAAAATATAATGTGGACATTTGATAATGTGTTCAGCACTTGGATATTTTCTCTATTTATGTGCTCTCGCCAACAATGACCCCCAATTTAAATGTTTTAAACTTGTAAACACATTGTTCCTCATTAACACATACATTGTATATATATATTGTATACACACCCTAATGCACAGCTCTGCCAGGTGCTTCTAGTTTGTGTTTAACACAAAGTGTGATTTGTGTTTGCAGTGAAAAGCCAGAGTGCAGGATATCAACGATATGTTCCTCAAGAGACTCCATGTACCAGTCGGTATTTGTTATAGCAGAGGAGAGGAGGGAGTGTGTCATAGCAACCGAGGTAAGCCAAACTAAAAAAAAAGAACGATCACATCTTCGTCTGCATTTCCGCGGATACTCCACTTGAAATGCATCATGTCCCGAGGGCGCCGTCCATCACTAGCGCAGCAACGTTTATGACAGGGGGGTTACTGTAGGAACACTGAACTCTGGGTATTTGGACCGAAAGTCGGGGGAAAGCAGATCGACTGCATTATTGGTTTCTGTGAATTACTCTAGCTATTCTTTATCTTGGCCATGTGATGACCGAAAGTCCAAACTTATACTGATTCCTCACACATGTTTGGCTGAGCGCGGTCTCTGAGGTGCTTTGTGTTACTGCTGTGGCATTTCGTGCAATATTTAAGATGTTCACTTCCAAAGGAAAATATAATTTAGTATATGTAATATACTACATTATATATTATATAATGTAATGTAATATAATGATGCATTTGACCTATATATATAGAGATTAAAAATAGCTGATGGAGAGTTTTGGCATCATTGTGGGTTTTTTTCTTCTACTTACAGGTATAAACTGTGCGAGGTCTGAAGGCGAAGGAGCGAGGAAAAAGACACAATCGAGGCAGAATGAAATATTCTGGATTGTTTACAAATTTGGAGAAGAGACTGGAGATTGTTTTAGATGTCCACTGCTGCTCTGGAACACTTGAGAACTGGAGAGGGCAGAAACCTCTGCTCTGCATATGAAAATGTAAAAAAAAAAAAAAAAAAAAAAAAAAAAACAACGAACAGAACTGAGAAACTTTATGTTGACCGAGTGTTTGTATGCAAAACATGTACAGTGAATGACCTCTCTCAGTTGTGACAGTGGTGGAAGGGACTGATGACACAAGGTGTGAAGACTGACGGAATAATCCCGGCCATCCTGAAGGTGGATCGCTGCCCCTCATGTGTGTGACCCGGCCTCGCGTGATAATCATGACGACTTTGACAGCCAACCAATCAGTAAAAAAGGTGCCTACGATTTGACCCCTTCGAATCCCCGCCCCGCTCTCACTCCCGCCAGCTTGGCCTGCTATGCAAGACTCAGGGTCGAGACGAGTGAACTCGCCCGCTGTCACAATCCAACCTCGCAAACACTGAGAGTTATGAATGTCTGAGACTAATCTTCTGCTGTCAATCACGTGAAAAAATGACAGGTTGGACTTTTCCATGGAACGGTGAAGATAGTATGCAGCCCAAATTCACTAGAAGCCTTAAAAGAGGGGGTTTGAATACTAAATGTGTGCCCTTGTCTGTTCTTGGATCGTTTGCACTACAAGAAAAAATAAAATTGGGGGAAAATACTTTTTAATCGACATGGATTTGAAGAGAAAAACCACAGGAGCGCAATAGTCAGTGCCAGCAAGATCCAAGAGAAAGGAAGCGTTTGCATAGAAAGGTGTTTTTTATGCAACCCGACTGAGAAAAACAAAGAGACTCAAAACAAGGAGAAAAGACTGTCACACCACTGCCTGCCTATAATAAATTTCAAAAATACAGAACCAATAATGTAATTTTTTTAAATGATTATTTCCAGAGTTTAATTTAAATATGACACACTGCTCTTTATATGTTTTATAATATTATTTTGTATATAATGCATATTTATAAGGACCAAACTTCTGAAGAATAAAACTTCCTTAAAAAACTGTTTTTAATTTGATGTCAGTAAATGGAAAAATATTTTTGAGGTGTTTTTAAATAATGAAATTGAGTACAAATGATGATGAAATGTGTCTTGTATTTATTTATTCATTCATTCATTTTTACCTCAGGGAGATTGTTGGAGCTTCTTCCTGTCCTCTCCATGCACACCCTTAATGCTCAGCTAAACTTTTTAAATCGTGAGCAGGTTTATGAATATGAAATCCAGCTGCTCTCCTACATTCACACATCATATGTAATGTTTTGGACAGTAGGTAGAAACATGAAGCCCCTGACTATAGCATCACTACAGTAGACTTCCAAGTAATTCCTGGAAACGCCACTGGCTCCCACCCCTCTCCGTCACCCACCCCTCGGTCTCTCTCCGGCCCCGAAATTGGCTTGAAATTCTAATCTGTTTCCACGGATACCACCCCCTCAAGCTGGAAATGGCGAAACAAAGCCAGGCGCGGGGCAAAGGGGAACGCACCCCCACCACCCTACACCCCTCATAATGCTCGCGCACACACACGTAGCCAGCCAAACAGATGCCGTGGGGGAGCTCGGAGTGAGTCTGTAGTGCCATAAAAACAGCAGCATATGCCAGGCCTCTCGCCCCGTGTGCATGACACAGAGTGCACAGACCTCCTCCCATAAAAAAACACACTCGAGTACTTACAGGCTCCCCAACTGCCGGCCTCCCCTCCAGGGTTAAGAGCAATATTTCAATGCCCGGCTCTGTACCACCTCACTCTCCTGCAGACAAAGCTGGGGAGAGGGCCTGGCACCAGAGGGGAGGGGGAACCCAACGGGAGCTAGTGGATATACTCTCTGAATCCACATAAATACAAATATTTCTTTTTTTTTTAAGATGACTCAGTTCCATTGCCCTTCTTGTCTTTTAGAAAATGAGGTTCCATACTAGATCACCATGCGTCAGTCCTGAAAATGTGTTCCAGTGTGTCTGAAAATCCCTTTTTGAAGATGTGTCATCCACATTATCAAATGCAAACCTCCTGCCACCAATTAACAGAAATCCTGCGACAGTCAACACCCCCTAATCATCAGCAATCAACACTCGGCAGAGAATCTGGATAGCTTTTCCCTCACACACATCCTGTTATAGCCGGGTGACCTATAGGCATCCTCGTCTAAGGGCTTGTGTGTTCATGAAAAGAACACACAAAAGAGAAGGGTTCTTCCGGCCTGGCTCAAGGAAAAACATACATGTTATCACAACGATTAATCATCCAGTTAAAGCCAGTCTTGATTTGGTCTGTTACCTGACCCAACCTGATAGTACTTGGAGTCTATTCCCACCATCAACACATCTATAAACCAGACGCACACCCTGTTTCGCACTTGATGGCGGTGACAAACACATGCTAGAGCTTTGCTCTTTGGCCTCTGGGTCCCCACAGCCATGGCCAGGCGTTTTCATTGTGTTACAATCACAGCATCCTGTTTGTGACCCGGTGACATCAGTTCCTGTTTCCTCCCTGATAAAAAAAAAAAATGCAGAACATGCCGGCGCGGGCCAACTGCTTTTCTCACGCATCACTCTCTTCAATCTGCACTCAGGGTTTTGAGGAAACAACCTCAAAACAAGCGAGAGCGCAGACGAACGCGCCAATCAGCAACTATTTATTGTGAAGAAGGAAGAGGGGGAGAAAAAAAAACTGTGACATGGATGTCATGAATGGAGAATCAGAAAGCAGATTTGACATGTAAATCTTCCTTTCTCTTCATTAGAGATGTGGAAGTGCTTCTACATAACAGACAACAAAAAATGGGGATGCTGAGTCACAATCAAGAATGCGAAACAGGCTTTCTGCAACTCTTTGCCACTTGATTTAAAGTCTTTTGGCTCCTAACATGCACGTACATGTACACACACATCATGATGCTGTCACCTCGCACTGTATTGCTCTTGTAGTTGTCTCATTAATTAACACTAGGTGTCAGTAAGAAACCCACACACAGGAAATGGGCTGTTGGCATGCCAAAATAAAACGGCAGGTGCACTTGAGTTTAGATTTAAAGCAACATAATCAAACTGCGGCACAGAAACACGCTTATTACAATATGTATTACTGTAAATTCTGCCATGAATCAATAATTCAGAGAAACCCACTGGAAGAATTTTGTGTTGAGGGTGTTTTTCTTGCAAGTAAAGTCACATTCTGCAGATCTTTAGCTGCCACTGAGATGTCAGAGTTACCCAGCCACAAACTCCTCCTGATTTACAAAAGAATGTTTACATCATACCAAAAAAAAGCCAACAACATGCACCTACACTGCTGCGGCAGTGATATATGCATTCCTGCCTCCACCCCCCTTTAACCAGAGCAGTATCTTGTTTGTCTGCAGTTACTTCATGCCTTGCGAGATGGAAAAAACAGCAGAGAAGGCGACGGTATTTAGGGCAAAGTCCACACACGTTACTATATGAGTAGCTTGAATGGTGATCTATTTTAAATGCATTAGTTTGACAGCAAAGATAAAAAGGCCGGTGAATATTTGATATATCGACTGGTCATCGAAGCAGCGCACCAGATTAGATTACAGGCAGCGCTGTCAGTATGGTTTAGGGAGGCCTTCCGTGGCCTGTGCTCGGAGCAGCCCAGAGATACTGTGACAGCAGGCTCCAGGAGTGGATGGACATGAAAGGCCACAGCATAATGGGATGGAAGCTTGTGCATGACACAGGGTCGCCCGAAGGCCTGGATTGTGTGGTGCTTTAGATTTATGAAGAGCTGATACAGTTGTCTGGCCTTCTATCAAGGCAGATAATGCCAGCTATTTATAGATAATCTATCTGTTGAGCACAGATGAGCCTCTACTATTACAGTGTATCAGATCCAGCAGGAAGGGTTGGGCATTTTTGTACATTTGATCAGGTATTCCATCTCCCATCATCGTTCTCTCTTGTTGTGTCTTTGCAGTGGTGTTTTAGCAGTTTTGAGTCACTATTTCCACTACTTACTTTTTTTTCCTCAAGTTTTTGGTTTATTAGAACTGTACATGTGTTGTGCGCATATAGTCTAAACCTGGGGTTGTTATCAAACTCAGAAATCACCCATGCCGACTACTTCATGAGCCTGTTTTGGGCTGTCAAAGTAGGGTCTTTGTTGGGTTGTAAAAAAGTGTATAAAAAGGGACTTGGGTGTGTGTTTACAAAGTTAGAATAATTCTGCAGGAGTAGATTTCCAGTGATAACAGGCTGACTTGCTAGTGAGCCGGCCAATCACGTGTGACCTCTTAAAATGACCTTACCCACTGTGTCAACAAACAAGTAAAACTGTGATTATAGACATTGCAACACCCTTGACAAGAAAACATTTCTGTCCACCTTCCCTCAACAAGTTCTCTCCCTGGTTCCAGAGGGATGAGATGATGGCGTTGCTGAGGGATCCTCAGCAGCCAGTGAGATCTTCAACACCTCCCTGGAGACATGCCATGTGCCAGCCTGCTTCAAGGCCTCCACCATCATTCCCGTCCCCAAGAAACCCAGGATCACAGGACTCAATGACTACAGGCCCGTCGCCCTGACCTCTGTGGTCATGAAGTCTTTTGAGCGTCTGGTCCTGTCCCACCTCAAAACCCTGACTGACCCACTCCTGGACCCTCTGCAGTTCGCCTACAGGGCCAACAGGCCTGTAGACGATGCTGTCAACATGGCCCTCCACTACATCCTCCAGCATCTGGACTCCCCAGGAACCTACGCCAGGATCCTGTTCGTGGACTTCAGCTCTGCTTTCAATACAATCATCCCGTCTCTGCTGCAGGACAAGCTCTCCCAGCTGCACGTGCCTGACTCCACCTGCAGGTGGATCACAGACTTCCTGACTGACAGGAAGCAGCACGTGAGGCTGGGGAAACACGTCTCAGGCTCTCGGTCCACCAGCACCGGTTCCCCCCAAGGCTGCGTTCTTTCCCCTCTGCTCTTCTCGCTGTACACCAACAGCTGCACCTCCAGTCACCAGTCCGTCAAGCTCCTGAAGTTCGCGGATGACACCACCCTCATTGGACTCATCTCTGGTGGGGACGAGTCCGCCTACAGGTGGGAGACTGACCACCTGGAGACCTGGTGCAGCCAGAACAACCTGGAGCTCAACGCTCTGAAAACAGTGAAGATGGTTGTGGACTTCAGAAAGAACGCAGCCCCACCCGCCCCTCTCATCCTGTGTGACTCCCCCGTCGACGCTGTGGAGTCCTTCCGCTTCCTGGGCTCCATCATTTCCCAGGACCTCAAGTGGGAACTGAACATCAGCTCCATCGCCAAGAAGGCCCAGCAGAGGATGTTCTTCCTGAGGCAGCTGAAGAAATTCAACCTGCCGAAGAAAATGATGGTGCACTTCTACACTGCCATCGTTGAGTCCATCCTCTGCTCCTCCAGCACCGTCTGGCACACCGCAGCCACTGCCAAGGACAAGGCCAGGCTGCGGTGCATCATCCGCTCTGCTGAGAGGGTGATTGGCTGTAATCTGCCATCCCTCCAGGACTTGTTCGCCTCCAGGACTCTGAGGCGAGCTAGGAAGATTGCAGCTGACCCCTCTCACCCTGGACATCACCTGTTGGAGTCCCTCCCCTCTGGCAGGTGGCTGAGGTCCATCAGGACCAAGACCTCACGCCACACAAACAGTTTCTTCCCGTCGACAGTCGGGCTCATCAACAGGGCTCGGGTCCCCCACTGACTGACTCTGTCACCCCCAGCTATTTTAATTTTTAATTTTAATTTTTTTCTCTTCTTTCTTTCTCTTTACCGTTCACTCCTCTGCACACCTCATATTTAAACACTCGTCGCTTTAACATACACTTTAACTTAAACACACATGTCACTTTAACGTACACTCACATTAACGTATCTGTTGTCTAAGCACTTTCTTATCTTACACTTATTTTAATACCAATTGCACTGTTGTTATCGTTGATTGTTGTTTGTCTCGTCTAACGTCCCATGTCCATGTCCAATGTATGCACCTTCCGCCTCAAAAAATTCCTTGTTTGTGTGAAAACATTCCTGGCTAATAAACAGTTTCTGATTCTGATTCTGATTCAGTGACCTTTGTCTTGCCTTCGGATCTGTGAGCTGTGAGACTATTACAGCCCTGGCTCAGTTAAATACCGATGAATGGGGCTTCTTTACTCACACGTCATAAGAGTGTTTTCCATCTGTAGGCCTACTGTGTTCTGGCCTTGTTATTCCTACTGGCAGAATTAGGCTAATGCATTGTATTTGTCTTGTGTTTTACTTCAAATTATAGTTTTATTTTATTGGTGGCATACAGTATATTGTAAATACATCGCCCTATATATATCGGCCTCTCTCTCCTAAATCAAGACTGATGCAATGCCTTGGTGTGTTGCTTGGTTGCTGCATTGGCCCTGAAGCCTGAAATGCCAAGGGAAGTTGCATCAGCCAGATCGCTCTAAAGCGTATATGGAAATATATTCAGAGAATGACAAGCGACCAATCATGAAAAGAGTTGGTTGGAGTGACAGTTTAACGGCCAATCAATTTGAAAGATACGCGTACACGGAAAGTTACATTTGAGCCAATAGTGAGCCCGGTTTGGTTGTAAGTCCCACCTTATTCGGCGCACCGACATTTGATTGGATAAAACGGGACAGAGGGCAGGCCTTTCTTGAATTCTATTGGTCGAAAAAACGGACATGGATTCGCCCAGCTGCCCCGCACGGTATAAATACATAAGCGCCACTGCGCCATGTTATCGGGGGTAAACCATTCAATTCGTCGGCGCTTCCTGGCCAGGAGAAGATCAACCACAGGGTGTTCAAACACCATCGCCACTAAATCAAAACCTCGATCTTTTATATTCGATAGCTTACAAATACGTAGAGTCCCCGGCCGGCGAAGCTGCTGGCTGAAACGGGGCTTTTTAAATATTCGTTTTCCATTGGTTTGAAGGCCGAAGCGGCTGCCATGGATTTTTAAGGCGTAATGCGGCATCTCTAATGCAACGGCAATGCATAGTGCAAGGCATAACCGACAGCGAAATTCCATTTTCGCAACAGCTAAGCAGCTGGGCTCCAATACCGTCCGCGGTATACCTGCGAGCCAACCGGTCCCGTTGCTCCTGGACCGGAGGAAGCTAACGCTAGCTAGCTAGTCACCTTAGCTAACAACAAGGTCGATTTTTATTTTTTGAACGAGATTCACCGATTCATCTGAACGTCGTCAACGCTATTGCTCAGAACAAAAATAAAAAATGAAGCCTCAAGACATCGTCGCCGGGAAGGCCAGCAGCCTGTGGATCTTCGGGTACGGGTCTCTGGTGTGGAAGCCTGACTTCCAGTACAGGAGGAGCCAGGTCGGTTACATTCAAGGCTACAAGAGACGTTTCTGGCACGGAGACAACTTCCACCGCGGGAACGACGAGTTGGTGAGCTGCTAAATGTTTATTTTGTTTTTGCTTAACTCATGTTGACACAATGTGCTCGTTTCACTTTGCTCATCTTGCCTCAGGCGTTGTCCGTAACGTTGACTCATTTATTTTCCTCTCTGCAGCCCGGAAGAGTGGTGACGCTGATTGAAGATGATGACGTAAGTGGAAAGCTCTACTTCCTGTTTGTTTTGCTAGGGATGCTGTAGAAACTGCAGGGGAGTTTCCAGGCATTTAAAAAAAGAGCAGCAGTGTAATGCTACACAACAGTACATAATAACTCATGTTTTCCCCTCTTCTCACAGGCGAGCACTTGGGGCGTTGCGTTCGAGGTGACGGGCGCCGAAGTGGAGGAGTCCCTGAAGTACCTCAACGTGCGCGAGACGGTCTGCGGAGGCTACGTCACCAAGACGGTGGAGTTCTTCCCCGAGGGGGAGAAGCAGCCTCCGGTTCAGGCGCTGGTGTACATCGCCACCCAAGAAAACGCCCTCTACCTGGGGCCGGCCAGCCCGGAGACGATTGGTGTCCAGATCGCCGTGTGCCGTGGGAAGACTGGCCACAACCTGGAGTATCTGCTCCGGCTGGCCGAGTTCATGAGGAGCAGCTGCCCGCATGTGGAAGACCATCACCTGTTCTCAATCGAGGCAGCGGCGCTGACCGTGGTGTCCTATCTGTTAGCGGCCCAGTAGCTCGTACCCTTTTGTTGCACTAGTTTATATAGTGGATAAACACATTACACACACAGGCTTTTTACCATGCCAGTCCACCTACGTTTAATGTTGTGAAATCTACCATCCGCTGTACTTGAGTCCATTGAAGGCTACTGAAGTGACAATAAAAGGGAATCGTGATATTAGGTTCATTTTCCTCGTCTGATGCATGACCTCATGTTCACATTGTAACGTTACTCCTGCCTAGTGCATGTTTGAAAATCAGTTACAAAATATATGATGACTAGGTTTGTTTACTGTAAATATCTGTGCAGTTATTTATTTTTTAAAGCCACATGAACAATTTTTCTTATTTGCACAGTTCAAATTCCGTCCATTCCATACAGACATACAGCAAGTAATTATGGTAGTTGTACTTGTTTGCAATTCACCAAAAGGCTGCTGTGGTGATGTCTGTGTGGGTGGCTCTTTTTTTTTTTTTTTTTTTTTTAAAGGCACAGATAAGTTTTAAGAACGTTGCTGGTGGCAACATTTTCATCCAGTTGCAAATGCCAATAAAAAAGTTAAAAGAACTCTTTGTTTTGTCGTTTATGCCTTCGCAGTAACTGAGCCAAGGATTTTTTTTTTTTTCTACAAAATAAATCCTAAATGGCATGTGGTCCATGGCCTCTGATCACTCCAGTAAAGCTTGATTTGTATTCCCTTTCTCATTTTTGATAAAAAATTCCAGCAATATGAAATAATACATCTGGAGACCAGGAAGGTGTAATGTATCTATGAAAGGGTCACAAAGGCTGAATAAAACCTAAACCAGTGGTCTACTCTTTCCATCAATTTGAGGCACACGATCATTACAGGGATGATCAAGACTTTTTCTTACGGAATACTGAAATCTCACCTCCTTAGGCCTTTAAAGCTCCTTCAAATTAAATGTACAGAGAAGGGAAGACATATCATTGAAGCTGTTCACAACACATTCACATTAAGGTCACAACCTGTGATGGAGACAATGGGACAAATAGTTGTTGCACATATTACGTATATGAATGTCAACGGCGTGCATACCTGCAGCATTTGAACCCACGCAAAGCCTGGGGCTTGTTCCAAGAAGCAGGTTTACTGAGATATACAGTAGAAGGCTCTGCTGAGCCCTTGTTTCAGGATTGACTGCGTTGCAGAATGTACTTGGCACGGTTTCATCCAGATAACTCTGTAAACCTGTTTTTTTGGAACGGTGTACGCAAACATACGTCGGACACTCCCAAACGCTGGCCAGAGTGAGCTTGTGCCCTGGACACGATTCAAGTCGAGTCTATCTCGTTCTCAGAGGCTTATATAAACCCGCTGGCCGGGAGCGAAGCCCAGACCTGGAAGTCCTGTGTTTACAATCTGCCCAGTGGTCGTGTCAGAGTGCACCAGGAAGAACACGCCGCTGAGGTGCTCATCGAGATCAAATCTCTCTGGCCCCTCACCAAAACCATGGGAAAATATACTGGCATCAATTTAGCTGCACTTCAGAGTATTGACTTCTCCGACCTTTACAACCCAACAAATAAAAAATGTGTCGCCTTGGTTGGGTTATGCTGTATTCAAATCAAGACCTCGATATGTACAATTTATTTGTTAGAGCAGTGGTTCTCAAATGGGCGTAAGTGAGATTTAAAAAAATTATATATTTAAAATGTGAGCATCCATTAAAAAATCCTTTAAAAATAGTCATATCATAAATATTCAATAAAATATAAGTGCAAGTTCATAAACTGAATTGTATATTCTATATTAAATCAGACACTGATGGCACACCGCTGTGTAATATATATTTTTTCAACCAAAAAGGCTTTGCACTGGTCAGGGAGTAAGAGAAATCTGCCTTCGACATTTCCACCTCCATCCCCGATACAATGGAGCTGAATGGAAATTGGTTCAGGCTGCAAAAGCACTACAACTATATGAGGAAAACATGTCTTTCCAAAAAAACAATGTCCCTATTACTGAGGTTCACGGGACTATTTCTTCAGTAGAAAGTAGTTCCAATTAAAAATGTCCACAGCGAGTCCTTGAGGAACAGGGACAATGTTTCTGGAAACACTACAGTTGAATTTATAGTATAGACAACAACCGTTTGTGTGTGTGTGTGTGTGTGTGTGTGTGTGTGTGTGTGTGTGTGTGTGTGTGTATATGTGTGTGGTAGGTAGTCTGAATTGTAAATTGAACGCAAAGTGAAAAATGTGGTTGTCGTTTGCAGACAAGGTGAAATAAAAAAATATATATCTATGATTGCAGGTGCAACAATTTATTTAACAAACCTGTATGAGTATGAAAGGTATTGTTTATGTTTGCATTGTTGTATCCATCGTTTGAGGGTGGATGCCCAACTTAACTATTGTCCTGAGCAATGCAAGTGAGTATAATGACCACAAAAAACAAACTGATTAAAAATTAAGCAGAAAGGCTGATTAAGCACTCTTTTATTTTCAGTTGGCTCCTCCGGTTAGTAAAATGGCAGACGCATTTCTTCATATGTACACATGACATATAAAAATAGACAGGCAAATGAGGGAAAAGCCAAAGGAAACGTCGCTCTCATCATTATGTACAGCAATATAGAACATCCAATTTTAATCACACTATTAACACAAAACAAACAAGCCTATAACAGATGTAGTGCTCAACTTAGGACACTGATGCAAACTTTTCCTAAAACATCAATGACATCAAAGAGAACTGCAGACTCATCACAAAAAACAATTTCGGAAAAATAAAAATGGCTTCAGTACAATTTACACAGTTTTACAGGTGAATACCCCATTCGCCAACGATCATGAATTGCCCGTTTGTTTAGTTTTTTAAACATAAACTCAAATAACTTAAATAAAGACAAACCAAATAATCTGAGTGAATTCATAAATTTACTGTTAGCAGCATTTGCCGGATCAACCAGTACTCCTCGTTTTGGAATACGATTTTCACATCATCCATTCATTCATTTCCCCATCGGACAAAAAATATATATCATCGATTTTCATTTCCGTCTGTACGGGTAAAACATTTTGATGGACAACAGATTTTCAAAAATGTTAAGACCTGCCATGTTGGTGTGGGTACTCACGCGCATCCTCTCTTACAAAAATAGGCGCTTTAGTAGAAAAGCTGTAGACATATTGTTTGGTAAAGTGTGGGGTGGTGAGGAACACGTTCACAGCTCTGTGAAATGAAGAACCGTCCACCGGTTTGCACTGAGCATATCTACACGACAATTAAATAACCTAATGTACATGTGTGAGAATCAACAACACAGAAAAAGAAAAGAAAAAAGGAAGACGTGGCTCAGTGCATTTGACAGTAACTCCTTTGCCTCCCTAAACTGGCAAAGCATCTCAAAGCCCTTGAAGCTACATGTGTCAGTTCCACTTTATGTTGTAACATCACAGCCAGGTAGCAAATTAAAAGAGTCTCCTGTCACGATTGGAAAAGGTACAGTCTTGTCTTCTCAAAAAAAGCACTTGGAAATACTCTTGTCGCTATGCAAACAAAAATACTCAAGGCGGATTTTGTCCACTAACCCAGACAGGTTAAAATAAAACTGAACCAAGAAATGTGGAGGCTGGTAGGGACTGTACCTTCAGATGATTGTGTATATGTATGTATGTATGCATGCATGCATGCATGCATGCATGCATGCATGCGCGCGTGTATGTATGTATGTATGTATGTATGTGTGTGTGTGTGTGTGTGTGTGTGTGTGTGTGTGTGTGTGTGTGTGTGTGTGTGTGTGTGTGTGTGTGTGTGTGTGTGTGTGTGTGAGAAGAGGGTCATTTAGTTGCTGAGCCAGCAGACACAGCATGGTCCACCAGGTATATATACTGTATTCCCTATTAGTTTAGGCATACGGAGTCTGTGGGGATCACAGTGAGAGTAGGTCAGTTATCTGTGTGTGAGGGCACATTTGTGTGTGTTCAGTCTGCATCATCGAGCCCCGGGACCACCGGGGCCCTTGCCCTTCCTGACTGCGCTGTGGCTGCTGTGGTGGTGGCTGTGGGCCAGCTGTTTGTGGGGGCTTGGCGTGGAGGCGCCTCCTTTGGCCTGGGGGGAGGAGCTCCTGCTGGGGTTGAAGGCGGGGCTGGTACCGGACCGGCCTAGGGAAGGCTGCAGGGGGCTGGACGCAGCAAGGCCTGCTGGGAGGTGGGACGGACATAGGCACGGTTACTATGAGTGGGACCTACCACATAACAAGATAGATCTGATAACAGACTTCATATGCCTTTGGCCATTCTTCTTGAGTTCTGTGCTAAGGCCCGCCAGCGTGAGAAAGCGTATGTGACCTTCACTGACCTTTAGAGACACTGTAACCGTACGCGGCATACGCTGCCGCGGAAGCAGCCGCCGCACCGGCCATCGCTCCCGCCATGGCCGCCGCACTGCCCGCTGTCGATTTGCGCCCACGTCCTTTCCCTCCCGACTTCGACCCGCCCCCGGATCCTTTGGGCCGACCCCGACTCCGCCCGGACCGGCCTCTGCCGGGACTGATTGTTTCCGAGGCCGAAACACCTGAGGAAGGAAGGCAAGTGCAAAATGTAAAAAAAAAAAAAAAAAAGAAGTTCTTCTCCCCCCAGTAGTAGTGCCAGTTCTTTGAATATATAATGGGACATTGTAGACAGAGGATACACAAATAAAGTATGTTTGGCAAGCTTGGCATACATGATAACTTTCCTGTAATATAGAAGGATTTTACCCTAAATACAGGCTATGGCAAAAACAAGAATATTACTCTCATTTTCCAAACCGTTTGCAGAACTAGAGCCAGTGTTTGCCTCACTGCTAATGTGCCTAATCTCTCCAGCACCGTCTCCCTCTCTTTCTGACTCCCTAGTCTCCCCACCGGTATGCTTTTCCTTTGCATGTTCCCATTCAAACGCTGTATAAACGACCCTTCTCTGAGGAGAGATGGGCCTAATCCATTACCGACACCCAGCCACAGATGAAACCCTCGAAAAATCCTTCTCTCTTACCCACTAAATCTTACCCGTCCTCCCTTTTCCCAATTGCTCCCTCATTCTAACCTTCTTCCCCTCTTTCAAACCTGTCATCACGACGCCATGCACATCTCCGACAGCACTAACTCTCTCCCAGACCGCTGGGCTCTGTTAATAATCTCCCTGGCAGGAGCCTCCTGACATGGCGGCAAACATCCCAAAATGGGTTTCAACAGAGCAGCGTGCATTTAGGAGGGATTACCTTATTGCAGCGCGTCCAAAGTACAGATATACTGTACGAGTGACGTAAACTCTCTGGATCACATCGTACAGAACATACTGAGACATTGCGTCCAATGCAAAATAAAACCCCGCTCATAAATCTAAATAATCACCTGCATGGTACATGTGAGGGAACTCAGCTCTTTGGACGCGCGCCTATTAAAACACATTCCCGATAGGGAGGAGAACGTAACGAGCAGGACTTCTGTGTGCTGGAATGACCTCCATGAGAGTCGCACGGATTTGCTTTTCCACTCACCGTTCCGGCCGTTCTCACAGATAACGCACAGCTCGTGCTTTATTTGGCACATTCGGAGCTTTTGGATTGACAGATTGAATGTACCGAGATTATCTGAAATTAGGAAACTGTCGAGCATGAGCATTTTGACGGCGTGTACTAGCTGTGACTGATTGTAAAAGTGATGTCCCTATAGGAGGCAAAACAGTGTCATGCACTAAATACATTCACAGTATCCTTTGGGGATAAGCTAAGCAGCATTTTGTAGTTTGGAGCTTATTTGAACACCTGAATACACTTTTTCTGATAAAATTTTGTATAATACAATTTAAATCTGCAAATGAAACCGTGATCATAGATGTCAGTTAAATGTAGTGCATTAAAAAGTGCAATATTTCCCTGAGTAGAATAAAAATTGTACTAAATGACCTGTACTTGAGTAACTTAGTTTACTTTCACCACCGTGTAAATGTGACAATTTTCATGACAGAAATGACTATTTGAGTATTCATTATACAATTTTCCCCAGATTATCATTGCATATTGTAATTGAACAGCAATCAAGGGGACATACCAAATGTTAGCGCTATAATAATAAGAGCTTATTTCATATTTTATTGACTGCAAATGCTGAAGCTTAAAGTAAAGTTTAGCTTCAACATATTTTCGGGGGGAAACGAACAAGACGATATCCCATTTTCAATCATCCGTGCACGATTCTGCAATAAGGCACTAGCAGCTATACAGAGTAGTGTTTCACTCACTCAGAAACCTGTTCTCCAGCTCACCGTTCATGTTGTCAGAGACGGATCCCGACACGGAGGACGGGGAGTTGGTGGCGCGAGACTGCGGCGCAGAGGACACCGGGTCGTCAACGATGACCAGCATGTCGCAGCTGCTCTCGTCCGCGTCGGCGTCCGGGGGCAACGAGCCGGGCTGGAGCTCGCTGCTCAGGGAGATCTGGCCGTGCACAGGAGCGCGCGCACACGCACACGCGCACACACACACACACACACACACACACACACACACAGGGGGTCAGCACCACAGGGGACGAGGGACCAGTACAGCAAAGGGAAACAATGGAGGACCGATGTATGGAGCAACGAGGAGAAGGAAGGGAGGCACAGGAAGAAGAGAAGGAAGGATGGAATATAGGATGTAGAACGTGAGGACGAAGAGAGGAAGAAGTGATCAGATTAAGGAGGAGAAGCAGGGGGTTGAATGTAAGAAGAAAGTAAAACATGGGAACAGAGGAATCAATAACTAACAAAAGGATGTGGATTCACGCCAAAGTATCCTGATGGAGCAGCCATTAGCACTCTCTGTAACATCAAGTCAGACATTTACAGTGTTTCCATCCTCTTCCACTTCCTTCCTTTTCATAAAAGGACACTCACACCCTTCTGCTTCTCCCCCCCTGGATTCCCTCACCTCACTAAAGGGACTGGGCATGGCCGAGTCCATCTCAACGCTGATGAAGGAGTCGTCTCCATCGGCAGAGAGGTTGGAGTTGTCTGCCGAGGGCGCGTGAGAGATGACCAGGTTCACCTCCTTCTTCTTCTTGGTATCGGACTCCTCGTTTTTCTTCTGCTGATGAGGCAAGGCAAGTTTATTTGTATAGCACATTTCAACAACAAGGCGATTCAAAGTGCTTCACATAAAACCATTAAGAGCATCAAAACATAATGCAGAGAAAACAGGATTTAAAACAGTTAAGAAAACATTAAAACAGTCAAAAAGCTAAATAAAAAATAAAAATTTAATAAAAGTTGCAGTGCAGTTTAAGAAATAAAATGCAGTAGTGAGATGCAGCAATTGAATCTGGATCAATTAAAGGCAACAGCAAACAGAAAAGTCTTCAATCTGGATTTAAAGGAGCTGAGGGTCTCAGCAGAGGGAACCGATGTTAACACAACTCGCACTGTTTGAACCCGCTAAAGGGATTCTCAAAAGAATTTCTATATTTAAGAAATATAAAAATGTAATAGGCAGAATGCAATCAAGTTTGCTGAGCTTAGTCTTGCATGGTTTTAATACCCCTCCCCCCCTGGTGTTCCTCTAGTGAACGTTTGGAGTCTCTCCTTTTCTTCCTCCTTGAGCTTATTCTTTCTCATTCCTGCTCGACTGGTTCCTTCTGATCATGTTGTACTGTACCTTCTCGGCGTACTTGTCCCTCTTCCTCTTGCGCTCCTTCACTTTGCTGCACTCTTCCAGCTGCCTCTTCTCATCCTGTCTCTGACGCACTACGGGAGAAGACACAATGTTTTGGATTGTTTTGTTTTCCCCTTGCTCATAGTGATGATGAGCACAAGAAAACTGAGTTAAATCAAGACAAAAGGGCCCTAAAATACTCACGTTTCTTCTCCAGCTCATCGTCGTCCAACAGCAGGCCGACCACCTCTTTGGGTTTGAGTGTGTCTGGTTTGAAGTTGCCTCCAGAGATCACCACCCTTTGGATCTTATTACATAAAAACAAATAATTGATTAATTTACTTGTGTACTTTTGAAACCGATGTCATATTTTGCGCGCTGGCTGAATGAGCGCTAGTGTTTCAGACCTCGCTCTTCTCCTTGGCCCGCTGCAGGATCCTCTCCTCGATGGACCCCTGACAGATGAGGCGGTAGACGGTGACCTGCTTGGTCTGCCCCAGCCTGTGAGCTCTGTCCATGGCCTGCTGGTCCACCGTGGGGTTCCAGTCGCTGTCGTAGAAGATGACCTGGAGGAAAACATCTCAACTTTTTTCCCTGCTGTATTGTTATCGTTTATCACATTGGTTCAATTTGTGTGATGACAGGCGGACACTCCTCCCCTTCTCTGTAATTCATGGAACCAATTACAGGGTGTGTGTTATCCCGAGTGAACTTTAACGAGACAGATGTCCCGCGTTAACAGTCACTTCGAACTCATTGTCATGAAAGCTAATCCCACTTGAACAGGGTTTTAGGGACACAAAGGGAGATTATGCTGAGAGATGCTGATAAACACACACACACACACACACACACACACACACACAGAGAGCGAGAGATCATTTATATATGAACGATCAGGCCCCCCCCGCAATGCGCGCGCACACGCACACACACACACACACACACACACACACACACACACAATATATTGTCATTACATCAACATATTATTAATACTGAAACTCTGGTCGTCACAAACTTTCTGAGTCTGTTAATAAAAGAAAAGCACTTGGCAGGGAATGCACACTGCATTATTCAGGAAGTGTTTTCCCCTCAGCGTGTCGGTGACTCACGGTGTCAGCAGCAGTCAGGTTGATGCCGAGCCCGCCGGCCCTCGTACTCAGCAGGAAGACAAAGATGTCCGTCCTGCAGAAGGGGGAGGAACACAGAACAAAATGGAAAGATATAATTTACAACTGTGCGAGTAGAAATGTACATATACAATATCATGGAACTAAATTAAGTTACAGTGTAATCGTGGAACTATTCTCAAAAGATGTCAGCCCGAGCTTTCAGCCTGTCAGCAAAACTGAAATGAAACGTGTACTTGATGCCAGTGGTAGAGTGGTCAATAAACCCCAAACTCCTCCTCCTACACTGCACCCCCCAAAGACAAGAACTGAACACTAATGTAAACCAGAGCATGTGGACTCACGAGGAAGCACAAACATATTTGGACGTGCACGTGTAAGATTAAACCATTCGCTGATTGCTGCAATATACAAAATAGCGGATTTACAGTTAGTTGGTGGCAGAAAGCCACACCCACCCACACACACACACACACACACACCTATCTAGCTTCACTCACCGGCTCTGGAAGTCCGCCACCATGTCTCTGCGCTCAGAAATCTTGGAGGATCCGTCGAGGCGCATGTAGGTGTGCTTACGATAAACCATGTACTCCTGGAGAGAGGGAGGAGAAAACCGACAATTATTTTATGTTAAAACTCATCCGCCCAGTTATTCTTTTGTTTGCCAGAACTTGGTATAGTACCGTCTACAAAAATTCCGTTTGCCAAAGATAAGTTGTCATTATATTACTATAAAAACTGCTTTAATGAAGAAAAAAAAACTGGATCCAGTGCTGCATGGAGTTCATGAATAAGGTTTTTGAATTCATGGAATTGAACTAAACTTTCCTGAATCACCTTCAGTTTCGATTTTGAACCCAACAAACCTCTCGTCATCCAAACTTGAAGAAACTGGAATCTGAAAATGTTTTTCTGAAGTTAATAAGTTCTCAAATATGCACAGCTACATGAGTCTTTCTCTGAGGATCAAATACATCCTGCAGGTCTACTTGCTGAGCCCTGTTGGTCAAAATAAATACTAATCTTCAATGTAAGAAAATCTGTCTGACAGAAACTTTGAGTCCAAAATATAAAAATCCCACATTTCTTATGCATATTTGCTGGAGTTGAAACCTCAATCTCAGCTCAGAGACACTGAGAAATGCAGAATTTGATACTCAACCCCCCCCAATGTGTCTGCTAAAGTGTGTGTGTGTGTGTGTGTGTGTGTGTGTGAGGGGTTCTTTAAGTGCAACAGCAGTGATGAGGTGACATGTTGATCTCTCTTTAAGCACTGCCCTGAACCCCCGACCCGCTCACTCCAACATGTCAGTGCCCCCCAAAACCCGATGAACCAGCCACAAATACTGGCGCCCGTCACGACTCACCTCTCACAATCGTTAACAATGATATCAGTGATTTGACGGTATGTTTTCTGTGACCCTCCAAACCCCCGTCATGGCTCTCGGGAGGCCCTCGGTCCCGGCAGGGCTTGCCCTCCTGGCTCTGTTCCCAGCAGCCCCATCTGCTCCGAGTGAATACTACATTAGGGACCATTAGCCCGCTGCGCGCCAAAATGCTGCTAACCTTGTTGAATTGGGATTTGATGGCTCGCCAGCAGGATGTTGCAGATACTGTTGCTCCAACGAAAAAGCCTTACTCAGCCTATATCTAATGTAAAAGAAAATCATCTGCCCAAATCATCAGAAAAAAAAAAGGTTCGAGAAGTAGATCTGCAAGCTTCAGCTGACATGATTTAAAGCTGGTCGAGTCCTGGTGTGGACTTTCGGCGAGAGTGCTGCCACACTGAAAATATTTACCTCAACAGCTGGCAATTTCCCCTCCTATGTTGTTTGGGTTGGCGTTAATCATAAGTGACAATGCTTTATTTCTGCAGTTTTTCACAGATTTTGTAACGTGTTCCATAGGAAGGTTGAACCTTTAACTGGTCAAAATGTTAATCTTGTTCAACCAACTGTCAGCAGCCCATTATAGAACATATTTAGTGAAAACTAAAATATGTATGGCTGCGATATCTGACAACAACAACAAACTTGGAATGATGTATGGGAGGAGGAGAGGCATGGCAGCACAGATATTTGTTTAAAAGTGTGACGACATTTCCTCTTATTTTTCATCTCAGCTCAAATGGCAATTGTACTTAAAAACCGTCAGAGTTTGGCTCTTAGGAAAAGCAAGGCGTGGCCGCCGGTTTGTTCTCAACTTCCCAAACAATAATGAGCCCCCAAAGAAACGCTGTGTGTATTTATTGCACTTCTTGGGAACGCAGTGTCACAGTGAACAGTCTGTTCCCAACTCGACAACTGCTCGAAAATACGACAGAAAAAGAAACGAGCATGCAGTGTGTCACTGTGGATACATTTTTGCCAGCGAACCGTGTGAGTTGAATTTCACTGTCAGAACTGTTTTCAGTGCCATAATATGCACAGTACCGACTTATTCTACCAGCCATCCAAAACAACAGAACGTCAGAGTGCTGAATTAACTTAAAGGACTCCACTGATTTTACTCAAAGACTTGAGGAGTACAACGACGAGTATTCTGGGCCGGTCATATCGAAGAACAGCGCCCCAGTTCAGACTGCTGCCTGAACATTCAAGATTCAAGATATTTGTATTGTCATATGCACAGATAACAGACAGTTACTCCGTACAATGAAAAACTTACTTTGCTAGTACCTCCTTCCACACAGAATTACAATAAACTTAAGGAAAAAAACTTGAATTAAAATCAAGAATAAGAAATTGCTATAAATGCTAATAGTATAAGAAAATATATAAAATAAGGCACAACAATATGAGAACAGTATTGCAAAATCAGTTTCACTGAGTGTATAAAGTGCACTATGCATTGTCACAACATGGACCATGACAGAAGACTGTTCAAAGCTGCAACGCCATCCAGCCATAAAAACCCCACTACCCATGGACGCACACTTTTCTTTGCATTTACAATCACAGTGTAGCAGAAGTCCGAATGCATCATGAAACCACCGCAGTCTCATCCATGCTTTCTATTGCGTAATGGGTCCCTGTATCCCACCCACTTCATGAACACAAATCTGGTGCAGATTTTCTGGCTGCGGTACCAGCGGGTTCTTTGTGGGCGTTCTCTGCTCTCTAAGCCGCAGACTTGCAGTGCCGTCTCAGCAGCCACAGACACACAACTCAAAGCGGGGAGGGCAGCGACTTGGCCGGCCCTGCTCCGCTATCGGCTGCTGCCAGGAGAAATTCAACAATGTTATTTTTCTTCGGGGCCACCCGGATCTCGGCGATCCATCACCCGGCTACGTGATGTCACAAGGAGAACCGGGCGGCCGACCGGCGACGAAAACAATGACGCTAATGACAGAGATTAGCATCAGCCTCTCCTTCACTCTTTTTTCTCTCTTAGTCACGGTCTCGTGTTCGGGAAATCAACTCCATCTGCAGAATTTTAATCCCCGACCAATAGGAAAGATAATATGTTTTTAGGAAAACTGAAGCCGCAGTGGGCGAACACATGATTTCATTGGTGAATCTCTTTAACCCAGTAGTACAGGAGACGCTGTCACAGCCCCACATTACTGTGTGAGGTCACTGACACTGTTAAATGGCCTCAGACCTGGAGAACATACCTTGGTGGGGCCGTCAGTGAGAAGAACATTAACCCCATAAGTACGAAATAACCACATGTTTGTAATCTCCTGTATGAATTAAATACTCAACATACTCTACGTCATCATTTTGCTCGTCTCAGCAGAACGCATCGTAAGTATTCTGTCTCACTGTCAACCAACACATCAACAGCACTGGTCCTCATGAACAAACTTGGCCATCACACTTGGTTTAAAGCCGTCTTTGCGTGCTGTCATAGCAATAGCAAGTGTGTTATTCATTGTGATGATTTAGTGACCTATTCACGTTGTAGGTGTGGTGCCTCGACCCTGATTGAAGTCAGAAAACTTAGTGATTTGAGTAAAACCTGATTAAAAGTTACTCATAAATGAGTTTATAGTTGCTGTCAGTTTTAACAAAAACCTAAATTACTACATTTATATATAATCCGGTATAAATCTTGACCGCAACTATTCACTTGTGCAATTCATCCCTATTTCAACGCCAAAAAAACACTTTAAGAACCACGCAACTGGCAGTACGAAGAAGTGGGTTTTTTGGGCCGTGCGCAGAATTTAAGTCGCCGGCATTATCTAAGCCAGGGGTGTCAAACTCATTTTAGTGAAGGGGCCGCATGCTGCCCATTTTGATCTCAAGTGGCCCGGACCAGTAAAATCGTAGCATAATAACGCATACATAACGACAATATTTCTCTATGTTTAAATCATTGGTGAAGGTTTTTGGATGATAAACCCTATTTTAAAAAAGGTATTTCTTCAATAAACTAGAAACGTAAAGACCACAAATTCAGACATCAGACCACTGTTTACCTGCCTGGGCTCTCCTCTGCAGATTCTCTCGCAGTTGGCAATATGTGCTGCAATCAATTGTGACTGTGGCTCATTGGTTATTATGCCCGTCTTACAATCAGAGGATCAGTGGTTCGAGTCCCAACTTGGGTAGTTTCTTTTTTTTCCTCTGCAATTTTAACAATTATCCCTCGGGCCGGACTGGACCCCCTGGCGGGCCGAATCCGGCCCGCGGGCCGTATGTTTGACACCCCTGATCTAAGCCGTCTTGAACACTCCTCCCATTGCTGTTTTCCTACGACCTTAAAACACAAGGCAATCCCACCGTTTCCCAGACACACAGGAAGACGGTCCTTAACCACCTGGGCTGGGTCCATCTGACATCAAAAGATTTGGCCGGTGGAAACGGTGCTGCACCGTGTGAATGGGGAAGGAGTTCCCAGTGACATCATGCCAGAGGCGTTTGGCTCCACGGTGATGTTAGCAACAATTATAAGGCAACAACAGAGTATTGCACCGAGGCTGTCGACACGTGATCACTGGCAGAATTGCTCTGCGCCGTTATTGTCCTTTGCAGTGAAGCAGATTTAAACAAACACTTTGAACTTCAACTCGAATTACCTCAACAACATGGTGATGTATCCGTGTTGACTTTGTGCCCATCCAATCATCTTAGATCACTTATCCTCTGTAGATTAAAGTCCCTCATGTCATTTCTGGCTTCATGCAGATCTTTCCTCATTTGTTCCCCTCTCTAAAAACTACCTTTGTCTCCTGCAGATTTTCTCCCTCTTCTAACCCCAAGGCCCTTGCCACTCCCATCAGCCGCCTCTACCCTCCACCGTGCCTCTTTTCTCATTCCTTCCAGTCATCCCTCCCATCTGGCTGCCTCGCCTGCAGATGAGACCCTGCTAATTAGCCCTGACCTGTTAATTAGCCGTCTAATGAGTCCGCTAACGAGGGACAGGCGGGCTGATTAGAGGTACCGGAGCTCGATACCTCGCTAGTGGAAGCCGACCGGTTGGAGCAACACGGGTATATGCAAATGACAAATTAAAGATGTGTTTTCAGAGAGTGTGGCTGTGTGTGTGTGTGTACATACCTCCAGTAGGTCTATCATGCGGGTCATTTGGGAGTAGATGAGGACTCTGTGTCCGTGGACCTTTAGCCGAGTCAACAGGATATCCAAGGTGTGGAGCTTGCCACTCTCCGTGATCAGGCTCTCCTTATCTGAGAGAGGACGGGACAAAGAAGTGAGAACCCAAACTACCGGGATTGCATTTGACACAGTGATATTGTTAAAAATGCCTTTCTTGTATTCAAGTGTGAGAACCTCCACAACATGGATCATTAAAAGATATATATATATATATATATATATATATATATATATATATAGATAGATAGATATATATATATATATATATATATATATATATATATATATATATATATATATATATATATATATAGATATATATATATATATATATATATATATATATATATATATACACACACATACATACACACATACATACATACATACATACATACACTGTATTCCCTATTAGTTTAGGCATACGGAGTCTGTGGGGATCACAGTGAGAGTAGGTCAGTTATCTGTGTTGTATCATTGTTTACCAGAATGTAAAGAAATCCAAAGCAAAGCTTGTCATGTCCCTCTTTTCCCTTATTTAGTGTTTTTACTTCATATCTTTCATAATATGTCTGCAGAATACAGAAAAGCAGCCCAATCAATTCAGAGGGTTATTAACTCTTCCCTAATCAATACAAGTCTTTAAAAAGATTGTATTCACTAGGATAAAGACCTTTTCAGCAGAGTGGATCAGCCTGGGGATCAATACTCCTAAATCTGTCTCTAATCTGCTGGTTGTTTAAATAAAGTGTGTGCCCTTATTGACTGGACCACTGATGAGAGAGTGATGGAGAATGAACAAGAAAGAGAGTGAAAGAGAGCGCAAGAGAGAAAAGAGAAATTGTGAGAACAAGTGATTTACACTCCATCTCACACAATGGCACAAAAGACGAACAAATAGGCCCGGCAGTTGGTCTCGGTCAGCTCACTGCCAACACCACATCAGGTGCTCCTCGGCCCTCAAATGGCCACAGAGAGCAAATGGGGAGCAATCTGATCCGGGGTCTGCTGTTGAAGTGGTTCCTTCCATGTCCAGCTGATGAGGAATTAATGTCATCTGGCACAATGAGAAAAGGGCCGGTACTGTCATCGACCCGGCAACAGGCACACTATGGTGTTTGACCACGGGGTCACGACCCTGAGTGAGGAGAACCTAAGGCCAGGTCCAGGGTCGGGTTTCGGGGTCGGGGGGCCAGGGTTACAAGAGAGTCCCTGTGGGAGAGTCAGGCTCGGTCGTCTCGCACTCCAGTCGGACACTTGTTCCCAAGCCCCTTTTGTATGCTGAAAAGCGGGGCTTATAAATATTTCCCAGTCTTGTTTCCTTGCTTTGTCAATGTAATGTAACCAACAAGCGTTAAAATGCCGCTCCATTAATCCAAAACACATGGTCCGCTGAACCGAGGCTGCGATAAAACATGAATATGACAACTTCCTACAAACAATACGTGTAAAACCCGGATAAGAAATCGCTGCGTAAAAGACAATAACATGCGCTGAAGTCTGCTTGATGAGCCAACAACACTCACAAACTGGATCGTTCTCCATTTGAACCAGTAGGATTCTATGCTAATGTGTACTCTGACTGAACCCTGACCTGTGACCCTTTAGTATAGCCCCCACCTCCCACACCCCCCAAAAAAAAGGTCAGGCCCTGTAGAGGTGTTAAAGAGGAACTAATAGAACAGATGAACAAGGGAAACACTCTGGGGAAGTATTGGAGAGCAGGTCACTGTGGTCACCGTCCGCCTGTCAAAGACATTCGGCGCCTGAGTGTTGAATCAAAGAAACATCGACGTCTTTCGTTTCACTCATACGGTTTTTGTCCACACAGCCGGTGTGTTGCAAGACAAAGTGCTTTTCACTTGTTAACATTCTCGGAGTAAACAAAAAATAGCTGAGAGGAAATTAACTAAAAGGTAGAAAGGTTGAGGAAAAAGAAGGGAATATGGAATCGCGGGATAATAAAAGATGCTTAAAACACACTAATAGCGAGAGACAAACTAAATCTGAACCAGACCCAACTTAACTGTAGATTTACTAGGTGGGCAGTTGTTCCAGACTGCTGTGGCTCATGTCGGTGCGTACCAAGAGACCAGCGCGCCGCACCGCACTCCCTGAGATACAGAAACACTGTCTCCTGCCGTCAAAGATCTATAATTGGCCATGGCGTCGAGAAAGTGGGGCAACTGAAGAGTAAAAGGAAGCGAGCGTGAGACGTGCAGAGGATTAGACATGTGTGGTGAAGTCAAAAAAAAAAAAAAAGGGTCCAGACGGAGAGTGAAGGGGGTCTGCGGTGGCTCCGGCTACAGCGTGCCGGTATTAGCACGGTGGCGGCTGCAGTGATGCCGTGGTTAAATTCAGACGTGGGCCTCCTCACCACAGGTGCCAGTCCAACGAGGGCCGCTGCTCAGTCAAGGCCGCGATACCAACCACCCAGATACAAACCCCCCCCCTCCTTTGGCAAAAGACGCAAATGCTCATATATGGCAATATTGCTCAAGCCCTGCCACCAATGCGTTTCTGTTGAGTAGATTATACTTAAGCCTCCAGACTCCGATTTCATGTTTGAAGATGGGTTAAAGCCCTTATCTCAGGATCTCTGTGGCCAAACAGGACCGAATGTTGTGTGTGTTTAATCTAATTCTTGAAGGGTAAAAACTGTAAAGCTGGAAATCCCATATTAAGCAGTTAGATACTATTATTTCTGTATTAAGAGACATGTCAGTCAGGGTAATCCCTTTGTTTATGCCTGGATTATGAAGATATCTGCTCCTTAAGAAAAGCCCCCGTGTGATATTTGACTCCACTGACTCTCTCCGACATCTCGATCTCTCTGTACTCGCCGAGGGAACCATCTGATCACGATCATATTTGAAAAGCAGTTACAACACAGACATGATCGGAATACAAAAAAAGATGCTTCATTATCAAAAAAGGAAGGCCGGGAAACAGATGTCCAACAGGAATGGCGAGGCTGTCTGGCCCCCTGCAACAATCCAAACTCCCTAAAGCCCAGTGATGTGGCTTTACCGAGAGAGGTGGCCGAGTTCATAACATTTAGAGCTGCATATAGAAAATCCCTGTTTCTAAATACCGCTGCCATACCCTATGAAGCAAAGCCAAGAAAATGAATAATTAGGATTTTGTGAGGGCTTTGGAGGTCTGTCTCATTCCAACATAACACTTATGGCTTACATTATAAGCTAAATGTGGCTGAAGGGAAATGCATGACCGTTGGTCATGAATGTGGACAAACTGGATGCCATAAACCATGCATGTAAAATGAATTATGGGAAGCTTAGAGGGATTCTGTACGTCTAACTCGTTAGGTTGCTGAAAATGAATTGGCCTTCAAGATCCGTTCAGTTGGATATCAGTTAAAACCAGTCAACGGTCTGATCATGTGAAGCTAAGGGCCAAACAAAGGGAGCCTCAGAACACGTCACATGAAAACCAAACCGCAGAACATTTGGGATCCTTTTATGAATATGTGAGTTATAAAATAAAGTCTGGATTAAAATGCACTGAAATGAATAAGACTAGCGCCCCTTTTCCCATGTCTCTGTGATGTCTGAGGGTTGTGCTTGTACATTGAATTGTAACTGCGTTGTGAATAAACTAAGACAACAAAAACTTTCTAATTGTGGGCCGACCAGGCCTACGTTGAGACCACACCCCAAAAACACAAGCAAATCCCATGTGGTGTCACACCACTCCGCTGTTACTATGGATACACATATCAAGCTTCACCACCTGCCCTTCGCCCCCCCCCTCCACCCGCCTAAATCCAATCCAGTCTAACTGCGGTGTTCACCCGGCCAGCCCTCCTCGTCTCCTCCTCCCGTCCTTACCTCCTGCTGGCAGATTAAGCTACACTCCCCTGTCCCTCCTCTCTCCCCCCTTCTACCACATCCACTGCGCCCTCCAGCTCCCTCTCGATCCCTCCCACCTCCTCTACTTCGAACTCTCCCCCCACCCCACCGTACACCCTCTCTCCCTCCCCCTGCTGTCTGTCCCCCGACAGTGTAATCCAATCCCTGTAGGGCCAGAGCCAGGGGCCTGACACGGTCCTGACCCAATTAGAGGCCTGCTGCCAGCTAATTAACCCCGGCCCAGCCCTGGTGCCTGGCGCCTGATACTCCCAAACCAACTACGGAGCTAATTTCATTAATACGCCACTACAATCTTCTGCCCTGTCCCCCTCTGCTGCGACTCGGTGCTCGCTGCCAAAAAATCCAAGAGCGGGAGCCGCCCCGATCCAGGGGAGGGAAGCGGGCCAGATGCGATCGGAAAAGGAGGAGACGAACAGCAGTGAGATTGTAGAATGAAAGAAAAAAAGAAGAAACGTCAAGAGCTGATGAAAGAAGATAGATGGACGGTTATGTGAGAAAGAGAGACAGATGGGGGGCCACGCAGCGGGTCGAATCAGAGATTGAATCCAGCGTCAGCCCCTCACTGTATAATGATATATTACACTGTGCGATCAATAAGTCAATGGGCAACACTTGTTCAGCACCGCTGATGATGGAAATATTAGCCCGACGCTACTTTGCTGCCTCTGCATTCTGTATTGACAAAAATCCGACTCAAACTTAATTTTCTTCGCAGCTCCAGCGTCGGTGAAGCTAAGAGCCAGATGCCAGCGGGGAGGTTTTGGGATGCGGGGAGCAAAGTGGCGGACAGAAAGCAGGAGATTTTAGCTTCTTGTTAGAGCTCAGTGAAGATTTACAGATGCTAAACAAAACTAAATATGTCTGCATCTAGAGCACGCTATCTGGAGAAGAGCCAAGTGACAAAACACACATTCCTGAAAGCTCTGAAATGCATCTGTGCAACCACTTGTGACAGAAAGGACTGTTTGTTTATATATATATGGAACATGTTTGTTAATACATCACTCTCTCCCCTTAAATGTGCAAGGGGAGCACTTCTCTTGGTTCTCCAGGAGTCGTTAAGCAGGGGAAGAGACAGACAGTCGCGGGGCATTCTCACCACACCACAGCAGCCCACTGTGACCTCTGTCAATAAGATAGATTACTGCTAGTTACCCGTGGCCAGCGCTGACTCCACACACACACACACACACACACACACACACACACACACACACACACACACACACACACACACACACAGACAGACAGACAGACAGACAGACAGACAGACAGACAGACCCAGATACCACTTGGCTTCCATGTTCAAAAGGTGTCATCACGTAGGTATAATGTGGCTAATGTCTCCCCCTTCAGTCTACTTTGGGATTCAAGTGCCTAAAAAAATCAGTGAACACGTTTTTCCATCTTGTGGGACACATCAATAGCCATATATTGGATGAGGAAAGCAAAACAAATCTCTTTTCCCAAAAAGAAAAAAAGCTAAATTCCAAAGCCGGTAACCGGTGCCAGTTCAATGCACATCGAGAGGGGCAGAGTCAGACGGAGATGTGGTGAGGCTGGCCGTCTGTGTTGTTCTGTGCCTGTCTACCGGAGGGCCAGGGAAGCTTCCTGCCATTTTGCTGGTAAGCGGAGTTTCTTTGAAGGGACAGGAAGGTAGAACTGCATTTCCCGCAGCCTCTCTCTCTCTCTCTCTCTCACACTCTCTCACTCTGATTGATACACAGACATGCATTCAGCTACAGTCAGTAAAAACAAAGTCGCACAACAAGACGGACATGAACAAAGTCTCCTTCACGCACACATTCCCTCCTCCTCCCTCTGCAGCAGCAGCAGCGGCGATAGTCGTTTTCCAGCTCACAACAAAAGGTAGAAAGAGAGCCAACAGTGGGCGCTACAGTGAGAAGGCTGTCATTTTGTGGAGCGGGTCCCTTCTAATTACCGAAAGCGACGCCGGGGCCACACGGACAAGCGAGGAAGGTTATTTCCGTGTCACACTGGAATGTGCTGTAAATAATCCTACGGCACGCAAAAAAATATTTCCTTTCCAACTAATCTTTAACCTGACTCGTAACATTTCTCGGCAGGGAAATTTGTCCTTATGGGAAGTTTCCTGAGAGCGAAAGAGAGAGACGGCCACAGACCAAACAGGACTGGAATGTCTCTGTGATCAGAGTCAAAACCGCTTCTCCTGTCAAGTCCTGGTGGCCACAGACAAGCTCAGTTTATGGCGAATACTACCCTGCATGCATCTTGCTTTCTCTGTGATCAGGTGCACATAATCGTCAATAATAATATTAATCAGCATGGAAAGACATCTTTCTTCCAGGGGAATTCTGCCATCGCAATGACATTAAAAAACAAATAAATCTGGAGGTCCAAGACATTCCAGCCTTGATTGTTTTTTCCTTAATAAGCCCTCTGATTAGATTCCTCTGCCGATATCAGTGGGCAGCCGTACTCACGCCATGGCGCTCAAAACAAACAGTCATTCAGCTCTGCCATTTGTTCTCAGAAAGGTGTGGGGCTGGGAGAGCAGAGGAGAGGGAGGGTGGGAAACTTCAGCCGGGCCACTGTACATATCTGGGCCTTGATGTGGCAACAATGTGTTTCGGCGGAGGACGGGTGCCGGAGTGTTGGGTCACTTCCTTCCTACCGAGGCTGAGAAACAAGTGGGAGACCAGACGGACTGAGAGGCCGTGGCCAGATACTGATTTCAGATCAGTGCCCCGGTCCTGTCTGTTAGCGGGAGAGACGGAGGTGAGGCTTGTCCTCGGGCGGCGTGTGAATAAAAGGCAACGCCGGCGAGCGTGGGAGAGTGTGTTGTGGGGAGAGGCGAGAGACACCTCGGGCCCCCGTGTGAGCGCTGCACAATTGGGCCCGATGGAAACACACACACACACACACACACACACACACACACACACACACACACACACACACACACTATTAGTGTTACCTAACTCAGCACTTGAACAATGACCAGTAGCTAAACTTCCTCGCTTTGTCTGCCTCCGTATAACTTCACAAGAGCTTTCAAGACTGTTCTCACACAGACACACAAATACTGGTGTTGTTTCTCACTTTTACACACAAAATGCTCTCACAAGCACATGTAGATGGTTAGAAGGGGGGTGAAAGAAAAAAAAATTGGGGCCGACTAGGACTACATTGAGACCACACCCCAAAAACACAAGCAAATCCCATTGCAATCTGTGAGAGAGTGGGATGTTTAGGGACGTTACCACCAAAATGTGTCTATTGCAGTCTTATCAAACCAGCATATAAAAAAGGACACGCGCATCCATTTTTGTATGTGCCAGGACCATCCGTTGTCATCATAAACCATGACAGAGACAGTTTATCGTCCGTGGAGCGGGTCAGCGAGAAGGGAAGTGCCGTCTGTAAAACTGTAATGGCCTCTCTCACCCTGGACATCCATCAGTCATCTGAGCCCCTGGCAGCAAATCAGCTCCCACTCGGCTCCAGCTGACCCTCAACTCGACGAGCGGAGCTCTTCCGATAAAAAGGCGCTTGTGAGCACACGTACACATATTCCCCTGTATTCACACACCTAAACGGAAATCGCAGGTAGTGAACTCCTGCAGTTCGGCCTTCACGTCAGCAGTTCGGCCCCCGCTGACCCTGGGCTCGCCTTTTTCGATCCTCCCGTAGGGGCCCTTATTTCAGCCTTCAGTCAAAAACTGGATTTCCAGCATTTGATAAAACTGTCAGTTCAAATTTGACTCAATGGCAGTAACTATGGGTTACCATGACTGAACTTGTGAGCTTAGTTTTTTTTCAGAGCGAGCATTCCTTTGTATTTTTGACACATTTTCCACTAAGTTTTAGCAAGTCACAGTTTTTCTGCGACGGACAAACAGGCACAACTTGCTTTATTTCCTCCGGCCTTCAGGACGTAATTTACTGACTTCACAAGCAGATGCTCATTTACGAGTTACCCTTTACCTACAAAGCATCAAGTCAGCCTTTGCGAGATAAAAAAAAACACCCCACGGCAGGAGCTCAAGGTCTGTGTAAAGCAACAACATAATATCACACAAAGTCCTTACCGGGTATCCGGATGTAGGACCACCCGTGCCGCGGGTAGAGGGCCATCACACCCCCAGGGCATTGTGGGTGGAAAGCATTGGACCTCGCGAGCCAGTCTGAGGCAAGTTCGGGGGAACCGTAGAGGAAACACTGTTTGAAGACGGTGCCCCCCCCACTGCGCGTCACCCGCCATTCGTACTCAGCGCTGCGGTCGTCACAATACCGCTCCATGGGAACCGCTGTCACCTAGGAAACCAGAAAAGGAAAAGATGAGGGCTGTCTTAATATGAAACAAAAGAAAATATTGTGTGGTGGAGAGAATGAAGATGTTAGGATAAAGCATGTATGTTAATACGCTTGCTGAGCAACATTTGCTCCTGTTTGCGTGTTCATATCTTTTTTAAATTAAACTATTCATTTTAAAATGCCACCTAGATTTATACTTGAGTTAAGAGATAGAGGGGAAACCACTGCATGAATGCTGGGAGGAAGCTTGACTCCTGGTTAACAACCTGAGCAAGAAGCCCTTTTTTTAGAGTCTCTGTTTGTTTTTAATGCAGCTGGAAGCCACAGCGGTCGCCCCCACAGCCCAACCACACACAGTCACACACACATTTTCACAGATAAGTGCTCATTGTTGGAAGCCTACAAAACGCAATGTGCACAGCGCTTCCCTCTTCCCTTTCCACGACCACCCAAATGCTTGTCTGTCTTGCACGGGTCAGCGCACGCACACAGGCTGTCCACACAAAAACACAGAGGACATGCACGAGTGCCTTTATTGGGCCACTTGCTGCTCACACACACACACACACACACACACACACCCACCCTGGGCGTGACGGCGAGCAGGAACTTGGGTGGCAGTGTGGGCTGGCAGGGCCGCAGCGTGGAGGTGGAAAAGTTTTGGCTGTGGATCTTCACGTCTGCGTGGGCCATCATGCCGGGTCTTAAGGCTGTGAACACCAGGTCCTGAAACACACACACACACACAAAATATTACTATCCTGTTTCATAAAGCCCCAAATCTTCACAAATACAGCGATTACACCTGAGTGGCAAAATGTATTATATTGATAGTAATTTCAAAAATACGGCAATCGATTATACACCCATGCTGAACTTATTCCTGCTGTGATTTATGGCAAAGTGAGCAATTAAAGAAAATAGTGTCTTCAAATGATAGGAAACGTAAAAAAAGATAGGCAGCAAAAGGAAGATGTCAACAAACCGAAGGTGACAGAGATTACTGCACGCTCATGTTTTTAAATTTTATTAACTGCTCTGATGGTATTTAGGTTTGATTGGCTACATGCCTGAAATGATATATAAAATGTCAACTAAGTGCATAAAATGTTATGTTAAATCTATGATTATGCAGCTTATATGATTTTAGTCGAGTATGTCACAGGATTAACAGCACAGCTCATCATGTAATCGTTCCTGCACACACAAACATACAAGACAGACAGTATACCGGTACATGCATTCTAAGCAAAGACATAATGATGGATAATTCATGTTTATAACACACTGGTAGGTGTTATGAGAGTTATGTATATGTTACTGTCCCTGTGCTGTATGATGCCACAAACATGGTGGAACCACAGTGCCATCTAATGGCAGAGTTTATAGAAGGACTTCCTCTTATAGACCGGCTCAGGTCCTCTCCACTAGACACACAGCATGCTTCTTGGTAACATAAATACACCAAAGCAGAGATGTTTTTTTTTAAGTGTGGCCGAAACAAAGCATTAGTATTTTACATTTTATTTTTACCACTTTGGCCAAATGGGAGTATAATTCTCCACAAACTGGAACACATTTGTTATTCTGAATGAGACGAGAATGTGGAAACCAATGCTGCCAGTGCGTTTGAGTGATCTGCTGTGTGGGAGCTCAAGAGGCCCTCCAGAGTGCAGTCATGTACTGTCATTTTAAGATGCATGATTGATGGTAAAGAAGAACATAATCGCTATAACTTAACTGTAAAAAAAAAAAAAAAGAAGGGTTTTGAAAGAAGCCTTTCACATTGGGATGGACAGAAGAAGGGACTGATTCAGAAAGACCATTTGAAACCCTAAAAAGCTTTATGAGTAAAACATGTTGAGGAGGCATTCAGAATTGCCCGGTTCTCTCAGATCCTTAACAAGAGCAGCAGGGAAGCTGAAAGAAATGCTGACCACACTGCCTAGTACACAGCCAGAGAGAGAGAGAGAGAGAGAGAGGTGAGCCAAGCAGAGAGAAGAGGCGATGTGTGCCAGATACACACAGCTTCAAAAGAAAAATGAGGAGTTGGGAGAGGTAAAGAAACTGTGGGGTCATTTCTAGAAGCTTTAGCAGGAGTCAGTCTGCGGGTCATACAGTATTTGCTCTCCAGGTGGTTTTAAAAGTTCTCTCTTTTCTCTTCACATTTGAACTAGCTTTTTAGATTTTTCTGCCCTTTCATTCCTTAAGCCGCTCCGGGGGGGAACCTAAGATGCGAGGCAGCTGCCCGACTCCGTGTGGTGAAGCCAAGAGAGGAAGAGGAGGATGGAATTACCCCGACAGCATTTTCCACCCAACAAGTTAACTTCGAAACCGGTGGAGGACGGTAATGCGATGCGTAGCCGGCGACGGGTAACTGTCCACCGGGTGAAAGATATGCCGCGGTGTTTTTTTCTTCATGATTTTGTTTTAGCGAAGAAGAACGACTCAAACGCGGGGAACTTGCAGCGGATCTGCCAGGTTGCAGCTGCTCACAGCCTTCGGATATTGTCTGTGTATTTGAACTGGCACCTCTATTCCTCCACCAACAACTAGGTTTTGATATTGCCAAATGATACATGTGGGCCGTCTCAATGTAACCCTGCGGTTCAGAGCTGCAGACACATATGAAAGCGTTTGAGTGAAGTTGAGAAGAACTGTGGTATGCTACATTTATCTTGAGTTACGAAACTGACCAACATGACTGCAATGCACCACTCTTTCTTCTGTTAGGACTATTAGTGTCCTTGTATCCAGCTTTCCTGTGAGCGTTAATCCTCTGAGGTGTTGAAAGAACAGCGGTCAGCCAACCTGTTTTCTTATCACATCATATCCACTTTACAAAACTAAATTGCATTAAAAAAAAAAAAAGAATGGATTCCTTCTTTTAATCTTGAGAACGTGACTTTGCTCTGTAACAGTAAAGATATATGCTGCACTGCACATGCCCTGGAGACATATAGAAAGAGGACAGTGTTACTGGGTCACAGGGCGACAAAGGGATCGGGTTCCACACTGGATCCCAGAGGAGGGACAAGAAGCCCAGGGCAGAGAGCAAGCTGTGTGGTCAAACACTGGCTGATGCTCCGGGGGACATTTCTGCATGTTCAGCAGCACATGTCTCACTGCTGGAGTTTGTACTGCAGATGGCTACTCGAAAGGTTATTGTACAGAGATTTTAGTCTGTCTGTGTGTGTGTGTGTGTGTGTGTGTGTGTGTGTGTGTGTGTGTGTGTGTGTGTGTGTGTGTGTGTGTGTGTGTGTGTGTGTGTGTCTTGTAGGTTTTCTCACCTGTACAACGGGGCTGGTGTGCGTGTTTGGGAAATTGGTGGGTCTGTTCAGCCACAGGATTAGGTCCTTGCGAGACAGACACTTGCTCCTGGGCTGCAACCTGCCGCTTTCCCCCTGCGAGTCTCTGGCGTCCTCCGGACCCTCTCCTTCAAGGCCGAAGAGGCGGTGATGGTGGAGCCGGTATGAAGCTTTGAGGGACAGAAAAAGGGCTAACCATCTGTGAAATAAAACAGCAGGAGAGGAAAAAATGAAATTACAAAGATTATTTCCATAGAATAACTTTAGAAAGAATCACCATAATTACTGTATTAAATTGGCCATTATTAAATCATCTAACATGAAGATGGACACTTAAAGCTTACCTTACTAAGGTGCCTTGCAGCATGAGATTGGACATCTCAGCCGGTGACACGTCGATGAAGCGCAGGAAGGAGAAACAGCTTCCTTTGTCATCAGCTGGAAGGGTAAAAACAGAAACCAAGAAAATAAATATATGAAAGTAAATATATGAAAAGAACAAACAGGGACAATAGGAAGGAAAGATGTAAACATTGAAGGAGGAGGAGAAAGGAGGCATTGGGGTGAATTTGAGGTGTGGAGCTCCTGGTTCTATTCAGAGTGTCTGAATTCAAAGCGTAAGACGTGCTCACCTTTTCTGTGAAAAAGAGACTGCTGGATGTGATTTGGGGAGAAGGGAGACAGCAGCACTTGAAGTAATCTGAGGAGGAAGTAGAGACGGATCGAGTTACACCACTGCATGTGAGAAAAGCCACGAAGAGACTGAATTTGGGAGGATTATCGGAATCCAGTCTGAGCCACCATATTAGCGTTAACATCTACAATGCACACGAACAAAGACTCCCTAAGATAAAGTAAATATTTGAAAGTGTTTTATGCAATTTAGAAACAACGCTTGTTGACCTTTTGATGGACCTGTTTTCTGTGGACTTCGTATCTGATGGACAGACTTACTTGTTTCTGGCCTGGTTGTGCGCGTGGATGAGGCCGTAACGGAAGAGGAACTTTGACATGGTGTAGGGCTTCAGGGACATGTGGAAAGGAGAGCGTGTCTCCTGGCGCTCAAACAGGTCAGGGTGGTTACACACCTACACACACACACACACACACACACACACACACCACAGTCAGTGTATTGAGAAGAAAAAACAGGTATCAGCACTCCTCGGGCTTGTGCTTGTTCTCAAACTGCTAATTCGTTATTTAATTGTACATCTCAAATTTTATTCCCAGTCGTAAAAAATATAGTGCTATTATTACTTTTGGAACATCCTTTGAAAAAATATTGGAAAATTATCCTTTGATAATATGATACTTTAAATGATCCTCAAATGATTAGGAAGTAATACCAGTAAGCAATCATTGAGATTGCTGCGTCTGACTAAATAACCATAACTCTTTATAGCCGTTATCGTCTCGCTGTACTTTATTCTATTTTTTGCAGGAAGGACCGGTCGCAGGTCGTACCTTCCTGAACTGCATGACCAGGTTCATGAGGGAGGAGGTGGTGGTGTGGGACTGCTGCGCCGTGCCCATGGAGGACTGCAGCAGATCCTCGATGGAGATCTTGTTCCTCAGAGCCTGGTAGAGCAACCTCTGCCGGGATGTCAGCTGGCAGTAGGTCAGGATCTCGATCTGTGTCGGAAGAGGATAATAAGTGGGTGTAAAAGGTTTTTCACCGATTAGCATTCAGATTCACACAAACCTGCCCGTGGAAGCAAAAAGAAGGGAGGTATTAAAACTGAGCTATTAAGACACCAGCATCACGGCCATCTTGTTTCTTGAGAAATAGAGATGAACTCAGAAGTTTTCTGTGTGTGCAGTAGGATCTCACCTCCTTACGAATTTAATGTTTTCACAACATAAAAATCTATTTATTGGGCCAATGACACTGTAAATAGTCTCTATGTTTTTCTTAAAAGGAACAAAGGAATATGCGTTTTGTCGGTAAAAAGAATGATTTACAAAGTCATAGTTGTCTGCATATAAAACATGTGGGGACACGAAAGACAAAAGGAGTCAGCATTACTGCTACATTTTGTCTCCATTGAAACATAAAGTATTGTATTTTCACATGGGCTATTTCATTGATGAGCGCGGACCTTACGACCAGCTTGACCCTCACTCTTTAAAAACAAAACCAGAGACAAAACCAGAGAAAGCAACCAGTGGAGACGAAAAAGAAGAAGAGGAGGCGGCGGGGGAGGAGAAGGAAGTGGGCTGGCAGGACTGCAGGAAAGTCACCAAGACAGATGTGGGGAAGCGGTGAACTCTGCCATTCTTCTGACTCTGCGTATCGAGACTCCCACGGCGCATGAGCGAGTGACAGCGAGAGACCCTCGAGTCCGACGCATGTCAAGAGGATCTGCCAGCACAGGCATCGCTCACGAGCTTTTTACAACACGCTCCGTGTGAGTGAGGCGAACGGGGAGGCGGATGGAGAGCTACATGATATTTATTCAAATATATTTTCACGTCATTTTGTCCCGTCGCACGCCAGAATCTTCCGGGAAAACCTGAGTCACTTTTAGATGACACCATGTGTAGTGAAAGCTGTTGCCACTTGAAAGCTGAGACTTCTCATTGCTTTAAGGTCCAATTAAAAAGATGCAACTCTGGGACAAGAAGCTCGTCTCTGCAAACGGAGAAGAGAGTTCGCTCCCCTACCTTGTCTGAGAGCTCGTTTTCGACATCCTTCTTGATTCTGCGCAGCATGAAAGGCTTGAGGATCATGTGCAGTCTGGAAAGTTGGTCTGAAACACAAACATCAAACAATCGTGTGAAGCTGCAGAGCACATTACACACACAGCGCTGAGCAGAGTTCAATGTTGGCACGCAAATAACAGAATATCCTTACAAATGAGCTGGGGAAAAAATGGAAGAGAAAAGAAGAAGAAAAAAACTTGAACAAGCAGCAGCGAGGAACATTTTTTCTCGGTCACCAGAGTCTGTACTCACTCTCGTCAATGGCAGACTTGTTTTCGGCGTGGCTCTCGATGTCCTTGGAAAACCACTCGTTAAACTCTTCATGGGAATCAAACAATGTTGGCATGATGAAGTGCAGCAGGGCCCACAGCTGAGGGACAGTAATAACACACATTCGTCAACGGTTCCGTCTTGCTCACACCGACTCACATGAACACACACTCACCAACACACTAACACATACACACACACACACACACACACACAGCTCACCTCAGCCATTGTGTTCTGGATGGGTGTCCCGGTGAGCAGCAGTCGGTTTCGACACTGGAACTGCAAAAGGATTTTCCACCGAACACTGAAAAACAACACAGCGGGACACGGCAATTATTAAACGTGTGGACCACAAGAGTATGTTTTTCATTTAAAGATTGTAATTGTGTTTGTTTGTTTGTAGAGTTTAGCCAGTCGCTGGTGCTCTGCATGTTCTGGCAAATGTATTACACATCAAACCCCAGGAACCCATGTTGGCACCGTGATACTATTTATTACTATGTTCTTTTTTTTTTGTGTAGTTCGTTAAAGTAGAACCAAACTACCGTTAGTAAGGAAAATAAAGTCTTCTGGAAGGTTTATCTGCTAAAACTAATGGCTGAATCTGGGCTAGCAAAAGTGCAACTTTCAATCTATAAAACTCTGGGGAACTCTGGTAAACTTTAGAAAGCATAAACGTAGAACGCAGAGTGGGCTGGAATACGTGAATACACCCGTATGGCCCTTTAAACTCTTAAAAAGTACCGACATGATGATCATGCGTCATAAATCAAGTACATTTAAAAAACACACAGGAGCCCCGCAATGTGTTTGGGAATGAAGTTTCACATGATGACCGTGTTGTCGTTTTACCTGGTGCTGCTTTTCAGTGCCTGGGCCTCGTCCAGGACCATGTACTGCCACTTGACCCTCTGAAAGTACTTGACGTCCTGGACCACCAGCTGGTAGCTTGTGATCACCACGTGGAACGGCGCATTTCGAGTGTAAAGGGTTTTCTGTTGAAGCGTAGACACGCATGGGAAGAGACAGGGTCACAAACGAGAAGAAGAGGAAAAATAACTGCATTTATGGAGCAAATTCATCCTCGTCATCTCTTCCTTACCTGGCTCCAGAATTTCCGAATCACCTTGCGATCGTGTGGGTTCCCCCAGTACGGCAACACCTGACGAAAAAAAAAAAAATCAGTGAAGTTAAAACAAGAGGATAAACCTACGTTCAAAGTGAGCTAACATTTACACGTAGCAATGTCATGGAAACGGCACCGCGGCGACGTTCCCTGGGGAAACATTTCGGCATAGCATCGCGTATGAATCACGGCTTCGGCCGTCGAGTTGTTGACGCCGAATGCGATGTGAAAAGATTTACACATCATTACATCATTCAACACGCGCTGGTATTCCATTGTTTGCAGTCAGTCTTGCTTTGAGTGTTCAGGAAGCTTATCACCAAATTGTGTAATGGGGTCTTTTCACACCTCATTAGCAAAACAGACTGGAATTGATTTATTTAAAAAACTGAGTGTTGAGCACAGTAAAGAGCTGTTCATAATGTGGTGTGTGTGAGTGTGTGCATTCAAGGCCGCAGACACATTGATGTGTTTGATACTTTTTCAACATTTAAGAATGCAAACAGGCAGTCAGGAGAGAGCTTTGGAGTCATTTCTTACCAGCTCCAGCTGCAGTGTGACCCATGTCCTAGTTCAACACTGCCCCCTAGTGGGCCGTTAGAGATGTGCTTGCAGCTTAGAGTCTTTTACCCTCGTTATTTCTCAGATTTCTCAATTTCTAACAAGAGCAACGCAGCACCGGGTTCATTTGTAAGAAAGAGTGTAAGCGGCGAAAGAGATCAGTGACAGTGAGGGTGCCGGGATTCCCGCTGACGTGTTTTAGCAGGTGTTTCCACTCGGCAGCGTCGAGGATTCTTACCTTGAATTCGGGCACAAAGCGGGTGAACTCCTGGTGCCAGTTGTTGAGCGTGGACGCAGGAGAGATGATCAGGAATGGACCCCAGATGTTGTCTCTCTGTGCAGGAACAAGACAAGAGAATGCATCGTCAGCTGCCACTGCAGGTGGTTATTGTGTGTGTGTGTGTGTGTGTGTGTGTGTGTGTGTGTGTGTGTGTCTGTGTCAGCACCCAATAACCGGAAGCCCCAGAGGAACACAGCATGCATCTTCCTGTCGGCGATAGATCAACACTGAACACATTTCCCCTAAATTACACTTTTTCTCCGTTTGTGTGTTCAGAGACCAAACGATCGAAAGAGCTGGAATCAGCTGTTAACGACAATGAAATAAGTCAATGAAATTCAGAGCCTCTTTCAGAGGGACTCTTTAAAAAAGGATGCAGGTGCACAGAGAAGCTGGACGTGTGATGTTTTTATAAGTCGGCGACAAGAGCACGGACAATTGAATATTCCACAAAGCTGTTTTCAAAGCGTGAGAGCCTTTGGCCTGCTGGTGCTCTCTCTCACCTCTGCTAAGTGTGCCAACAGGGCAATGCTCTGTACAGTCTTCCCCAGTCCCATCTCATCTGCCAGGATTCCATTGATTCCCTGCAGGGAGAGAGGGGAAAGGAAAGGTGGAAATTAATCCTTTAAATAAGCATATAATAATAATAATAATAATAATAATAATAATAATAATAATAATAGGGAATCATTTGAATGAGCCCAAAAAAACCCTGCAATGACTGTAATACAAAACAAAAAAACATTCAAAACTGTTTTAATAGATTCAGAAATACTCAAAAAGAGCATTTGTGCATCTGCTGGCCAAAAAGGACACATTATAGAAAGCTGTTTTTAGGAATTCATGCCTCCAGAATAAAATAAGCAGATCAAACATAATGCCACTTGAAAGGACTGAGAGGAACATCGAGTGTCGTGGATATACAAGGATTACAAGCATAGTTGTGTGTACCTGTTCATAGAGGTTGGCCAGCCAGTTCATGCCCTTGAGTTGGTAACCCTTGAGTTTGCCGTCGAAGATGGAGGGCTGAGGGATTTCTTCCCCCGCGTGTATGGACGGGTTGGCGAGGCTGTAGCTCTCTCCAAACCCAGAGCCGGCGCCCGAGGACGGGCCCGCTACGCGTACAGACGCGCAGCGGCTGTCCTTGGCTTCCTCGTCAAACATCCGCGTCTGCAGGGAGAGATTCAGCGATAAGCACAGTGCAGTGTGTGTGTGTGCGCGCATGTGCGGGATGAGTGCACCTCTGAGGGCGTGCGTGGGTCAATTTACTCTCTCTTGATGAATCTGGAAGGCCTCCTTGGCGTTCCTCAGGGCCTGGGACTTGTAGTAATCACTATCTGAAATCGCATCACAATCAGCTTGCGCGTAAAACAAAAAAACAAAATTTCAGTGTCACATTTTATTTGCCGTACACAAAAGCATGTCAGTCTAACAATAACTACAGAGTATATAACCATGTACTTCCTAATTAAGATTTAACATTTGTAGAGAGTCATCATTAGTGGGTTAAACATTTACAGAATATGAATATGCCTGAGCTGTTCATACCATAGTCCTCCTGTCCCATGTTGACCATTACTCCTCCCCCAATGTCAATCTGCCGGTGCGCCGCGGAGTCGTCCAGCTTCCTCAGAATTTCCTCCTGAGACGTTTCCCCTTTGCCGCCCATGAAATGAGCATACAGCTCCGTCTGGGTGATGAGGAAGTTCAGTTTGCGCTGCTGACGCTTGGCCTGCGAGAGACGGAGACGGTTCATGTCACTGATCAACGTGTTCAGAGTAACACGTTTGAAATCTTTTAACAATTTAAAGCCTTTTCGTGCCTTCAAAACTGATACGGATTGTTTCAATTCCCATTCCACCTACTTCTTTCATCTCCTCGTCAAGTTTGCGTTGCTCCAGGGCCTCCTTCTCCGCCCTCTTCCTGTGCTCCTTCTCCACTTTGTCGTATTTCTTCCAGTAAAGCATCATCTCCTTGGTGAGGCGGCGTGCGCGGGGCAACGTCTCCTTGCAGTTCTTCTGGGCCTGGATAGCTGCCCGGCGAACCTCTCTCATGCACTGGTGAGCCAACTGGGACGAACGAGACGGCGGTTAGATGTTGAACTTGAGCTGCAAATCATCTTTAAAAGTTGAGTTTAACAACGCAGCGGGGTGTTCGCTGAACTTACCTTTTTAGCATTGGTCAAGACTAAGTTCTTGGCAGAGGTCTTCTGTTTGAAATTCTGCAGAACGGGTATAACAGGTTATTTAGGACTTTCAAAAAATGGTACTAAAAATATATCGGGAGCATTGATTTATAGCCATCTTCTTATTAAGGTTGTGCGTACAGACCTTGGGGATCTCCTTCTTGGCGATGGTGAGCCAGACCTTACGTCGCCGTGCATTCAGCTGCTCAACGGTGAGATGCTTCTTCTTCACCACGGGCAGCGGTGCATCGTGGGAAAACTTTGCGAAGATCTTGGTGATGTAAGGAAGCCCATCATCCAGAAAGTCTCCCTCTCCCCGTTTCTTCTTTTTCTTCACTTTTTTCAGTTTGGCTATAAAGAAATTTAAAAGAAATGTATGAGACTGATCAATATGAAAGCTTGTCAACTAACTCCAATATAATAATAATAATTATGTTTGTTTTTCCTTAGGGGCATTGACATAGTCACAACAACAACATATCCCAGAGATTTTTCTTTTTTCTTTGCCTTTACCCTTGAATTTCTTCTCATCTTTGATTTTCTTCTTCTTCGGGCCCAGGAGGTGGCGCTGTTGCTCGTAAAAGGGGTCATGGGTAGAGAGGAGTCCAGTGCTGTAGTACTGATATTGGTGAAGCTGTAGGACAAATATACAAAAACAGATATGACAAAAAATATATGTCAAACTTATGTTCTCTATATCACCAGGTACTGCGTTTATCCATGTGTGTATGCGTGGGCGTTTGTGTGTGTGTGTGTGTGTCCGTCCGTACCTCCCGGTCAGAGTGGAACTTGCTCTGATGCTGCCTGGTGTGGCGATGTAACCGCAGCATGTCATGCAGCTCCTCCCGGGACAAGCTGAAGTCAGAGTCATCGGAGTCTGTGTCCGAGTCCGTGGTGTCGTCACTCAACAGAATACTCTGCAGGAGACGGAGCAGGAACACGGTTAAAGAAAGCTGAGGGTGTACAGAAGATATAGATAGAAAGAGCGTGAGAAAGGGAGGTGAGCGTAGCAGGGAGAAGTTCTGAACAAGGGGGGTAAAAAAAAAAAAAAGAGGGGGGCAACATCGGCACTGACCTATTAATCTGTTAGATATTTGCGTGAATACTAATGCTTCAATCTGCAGCACGGTGGAGAATATGTCCATAAAAAATACCTTCAGCCACTTCCTGTTCTTCTTCAGCTTGGAGAAATTGTAGAGGTTTGTTTTATCTGCCTTTTGGTCTGTGGAGTTTACAGTGGAACCAAAACAAATAAATAATCACGACATATACGTGCATGGACTGTGTCTCCTATGTTAAATGACACCAGTGCATGTGTAGCAACACTTGAATAAAATATTAGACTGTCTGTATCTTACCTTTACCCTGCAGCAGAACTCCGTTGGGGGGCTTTCCCTCTGACAACCTGTCCACTTGCTCACATGACTCACTCTTCACTGTCAAAGCTGTATGCTGACCGAGCGAGGGGTCCAGGGACAGCCCGGTCCCCAGAGCACCGCCGCTGTCATCGCTGTCATCACTAGAACACAAGAAGCATGTCACTGTAAGCTCACTATTTGCATCTTATATATAAATAACAAATATTAAATCTTCTCTTTGGATCTGTGCCTGGTAGTATAAATACTGTATGAACATTAGGTGCTAATGACCTGATCTTCTTGATGATTTATAGATAAGATGGAAAGTCACCATACACACAGCGTTTTAAGTTCAGCTCGCAACTCAATACCAACAAAAATTACATTTATGTCCAAGCGGGAGCCATCTTTAACCTGCAGCCCCCACAGAAACTGAAAAGGCGTACGCCCGGCCCAACTCCACTTCGCCCTTTACCTGGTTATGTCTCCGTTGAAGATGGCGGCCGTCTGGCGCAGGAAACTGTCCAACCTCAGGGATCTTTCCAAGCGCTGCAGGTAGAGAGGTTTGGCCAGGCCAGAGCTCCCTGATGCCCCAGCCTCCAGCCGGCCACCCTGCCCGGACGCCATGCACCACAGACACCTCTGCCCGGCAGGGCAGAAACTTTTACTGGAGAGAGAAAAGTAGCGAGGAGATGGAAGGAAAGAAAGGGAAATGCAGATGGCTCAAGGTTAGAAAGCAGCACAGGACACTGTAAACTATGGGATGAGTAATGCTCTACTGTATTTTGTTCAGCAGAAAAATAGCCGGAACTGGAGGTATCAAGGTTAGCAAATGGTTCATGAGAGGTTCATAAGCAGTTGCTGAAATTTGATTTTTCCAATCCAAATCTGGGATGTGGGAGATTCTCTCCTTCTCGCCTGGTTCCATTTTGCTCAATCCCTCTCACCCTGGACATAACTTGCTGGAGTCCCTTCCCTCTGGCAGGAGGCTGAGGTCCATCAGGACCAAGACCTCCCGCAACACAAACAGTTTTTTCCCCATCAGCAGTCTGGCTCATCAACAGAGCCCCCACTGACTGACTCTGACTCTGTCACCCCCAGACAATTTCCTACCGTTCACTCCCATGCACATTATGTTATGTTATGTTTATCGTTAAATGTTTATTGTTAAATGTTAAATGTTATGCACTTCCCACCAGGACAAATGCCTTGTATGTGTAAACATACTTGGCAATAAATGGTTCTGATTCTGATCTGATCCCTGACTTTTTTCTCATGGTAACAATCATGTAGTCCAAATATCAGAACTCTCTCCTCCAACGGCAAGGCATGTACTGTAAATGTGGTACCGGCAGACAGTTCCTTGAGCAGAAAACAGTAGGCATACCTTCTCAGTAAAGGATGCCATTGTTCTTGATTCCAAGATTAATGAGAAAAAATGTGAAAAAATCCCCTGCAAAAGAAGAAGCCCATAGTCAGACACTGACATCCACATGACAACATCAAAGTGTTTTAGTGCTCTTTCAAATGTAGTCTTCAGTGTAATACTGACAGCGTGAGGACTCAGGTATTTCACGAACTTTTCCACAATAAATTTGTTTACAAATGTAATAAAAAAATTAAAAAAGGCACAGAAAGAAACTAAAGCTCCTGCGGCATTACTATGTATTTCAATTGTACATTATTTGCTATGTAATGTGAAATACTTAATGTTGATAAAATAATGCACTGGCTGTATTCATTTTAATCCATTTTTTTCCAAGAAGAAGTGGTTTGAATAACACACAAGGCCATTATACAGCATAACTATTACTATTTTCACATCAGTTAATTAAAAGGTCAGCCTGGACACATTCACATAGTTTAATTCCACTATAAATGTGACTTAGTGGTCAAGCATTACTGCATTGCCCAGGTTATAATGGCATTGCCTGTTAGTGATTGTTTCAACAGTGTCATCTGTAATAACTACTCATTACATATTCACTTTACTTTGAGGCAAGTTAACTTTCGTGTGCGAGAGGATGGATGACGAGCACTGTCGCCAAAATGCAGCCAAGAGCCTGATTCTCCCTTTTCTTTTTTTAGAGGAAGTAAACCGAGAGCTGTACTTTATTATAAATACCGTGCATCATCTTGTGCTAACGCGTCGTTACCATGACCAGCTAGCTACTAGCTTATTCGGGGGCTCGCTAGCTAACCTTGGACGGTGCAGTGTGCTGTAGCTCGCGAGCTAACGACCGTTAGCTGCCTCGCGAGGCTCCTATCGTTGATAGTAAAGGGTCAAGGAGCTTGACACGCAATCTGACAGCGTACTGCTTTAAGTAAACCACGCCAAAGACACAAATTCGCGTTGGTGTTTCATTTCCTACACATCTAGCCTGTGTCACGACTGTCCCCTTGCTATCGCTCCTCCAAGTGGCTTTTTCCATCATAAACGTTGGCTTATCTTAAACGCTCGTTTTGACACGGACGTCCTCTCGCGCCATTAATATGAAGTATTCAAATCGGCCCTGTCTCTTTAAGGCCACCACCTCCCTGCCTAAACAATGTATTTAGATGATATTGGTGTAATGGCGATTCATAAACAGGCTTAGTGGCGATGCGGCGACGGCAAGGCCCCGCGCCCGCGCCTCTCGTACCCTTGTTGCGGATACGAGCCGGGACTCGGTTGCCTGGTGAACGAATGATCCCCATGTTTTAATTCTTTTTCCCACCCGGCCATCTTCCCCCATTGCTCCTTCGCCATAACATCCACCAAGGAGTCTCTCACCTCAGCCCCGTGTCCCCCTTTTCGTCTCTCTCTCCGCTGCTGCCGACTCTCGGTTCTCTGACTCCAAAATGGCGGTTTGAGGCGCCGAGCGAGTCTGTGAGCTTTGAGTCGGCAGCAACAGCAGAGAGGCGGCCACTTTCTGTTACTGAGAGAGCAGAGACACGACGCCATGGCGAGGGTACAGCAAGGAGCAGGCGTTTTAATCAATCACAGAGACAGGGACGCTCGCTCGTCGACGTCTCAGAGGACATGGCTGTGACAAGAAATCCCGGCGGTGTCTTTCGTTTATTCCCTAAATCATACGTCCGCCGTGCATCCCATTTGGGGCCGTATATGCACATCGAATACAAATGCATCGATTAAATTCCGATGTCGATTAATAGCGTCTGCTCACTGCGAAGATTACCGAGCGACGTCTGACGTCATCAGACGGGAACTCCGTTTTAGGTATGGCGAGGCAGCTGGGATACCCAGAGTAAAATGTGACTGTGATTGTAAAGTTATTCTAATGTCAAGAGTTGACAGTGAACCCCGGTATTATTACATTTTAAGTGACATATTTTGTTCATGTAAGACTATGTATTGCCACTTATTATGGTAATGATTGTGTGACACACAATGTTCATGGGGTTGGTAAGGATCCAAACAATGCTCTCTGTCACAGTAGCCTAAACTCAGGTGTTCTACAAACACAAACACAGTTTACACCAAACCATGAATTATTCACGCTGCCTAAGTATGGTGTTGTTCATGTCCTGCTTCAGCTCGCTGATGAGCTGTTATTCTGTACACCTACGGGTGACTGGAGAAGCCCTCCTGAGGAAATGTTAAGGGTATTGATTTCTCATAGACCAGATAGTTCAAATAATTTGTTAAATATTTATTACATTCAAACAACGACAATAACCAGTTCATCTGTGCTGACAAGCTTTAATGATCCACAATTAAATTGCAAAACAGGGAACAAGTGAAATTAAAGTTTGATGATCTGCCCCACATTACCTGTAAGATTAAACACAGAGCTGAAGAGTTGACTGGTTGAACTGAGCTGAGGAAGCACAGATAGTTTCTAAATGCAGGCTATTGACAAAACATAAACATGTGCATTATCAATGTAGTTAAGTGATGAATAGTGCAGTTATATTCGATTCAAGCTTTAATTATTTTCTGTCATAATCAGAGGTTCAGCACATTGTATGCACTGTACAGTCCAAGCAATATTTTACATCACCGCATCATCTTGTATCATTTCCCAACAATGTCCACCTTTTAATGAACTCTCCCATACAAAGTGCAAAGGTCGTTAAATCAACTTCAAATACTGCCAACAAAAGAAGTGTATTCGGGGAGAGAACAACAGACGCTGATACAGTTTTAAACAGTAGGCACTGCTGACAGGCAATCGGGTGAATGTCTGTTTCCACTGAACGGGTCCTACAGATGGTGACGTTTCATTGACATATCAGATGGTGGCGGGCCGTTGTGTCTTTTGCACATTGAAAGGAGGCCTTGTTCATAGCCAGCTGGATTTCTCCTCCTCAAATTTCTGCGGATCAATGAACGGCTTGTCGATGGACTTGATCATCAGTTCCCCGCAGTACACGCATTCACACGCAATGATGTCATCCATGTCCGATTTTATCTGCTCACGACTTGTGCCTGCATTGCCCTTTCCCAGGCTGGCAGTGTCTCCTTCTTCCTTGGCCGCCGGGCGGTGTCGAGACTTGGATGACTGCGTGGTCGCGGCCAGCTTTTTCTGCAGCTCCTCCAGACGACTCTGCTTAAAGGCCGTCAGGTGAGGGGTTACTTCCTGGAAGGTAGAAGAATTTACAAAAAGGACACATAGGAATTATTACGACAAATGTTGTATGTGCATCTTTAAAATATATGACGTGAAATACTTTTTAATAAGGCAGTGACTGAACTAAGAGAACATCCTATGTGTGCAGCGGCACGTATTGACATTGAAACAGCAGTCTGGAAGGAAGTTACCTGGAACAGACAGTCATAGTGGAACATGTGTCCACATAGGAACAGATAGAAGGGCCTGTTGAGCAAGGGGAAGTCACAAGCAGCACACTTTTCTTGGGAATCCACGACGCCATATTTGTTCCTCATTTCCTGGATGTCTTCCCTGATGCGTTTGGCGCTCTCCGTGGCCTCCTCCATTTCCTGTTTTAGCTCCTCGATGTGCTGGTTGTACTCCTCCAGGGAGCTGCATATGGCCTCCTGAGAAACCAGTAAAGTATGTTAATTTGAAGAAATATACTATGTCGACAATACATTGAATACATGGTATAAATAAGGGTTTGTAAGTGACACCCAGAATTACCACCACAGTCAATGAAATGGGAGAAAAAAAAACTATTTGTGTTAATGTATTATTTATTAATTATATATATATATATATTTTTTTTTGCATTTCTTATTAATACTAAAAACAAGAGGATAAATATTTTATTACAGACCTTAAAATGGTCAATGGTGACAAAGTCTGGGAAGAAGGGCAGGATGTCTTCAATCTTGAGCAGGTTGCAGCTGGACAGACAGTTCATGGCTTTCTTCACATCCTTCTCCTCCTGCACCACATGCCGGGCGATCTTCAGCCAAAGCTTCTTCCTTAGCTCCTCGTCATCGTCAGGCAGGTCGGCGCATGACTTGGCCAAGTCTACGTCTACCTATAGGACAGTAAATGCATTGTAAAGTTAGTGCCATTTATCAAATTCGGTCAGAGATTTGAGAAAACCAGAATTTTGGGCAATAATCTTCCACAGTTGGCTGGATATATTGACATGGAACACTTACCTGTAAAGCAAGATCCACCGCCTCCTCATACAGCTCCATAATCCTGTAAACCAGGACACAAGCGCGGAGGTAGCCGTTTTCGGCGCACAGCCTGAGGGCGTACTTCAAGTCATAGTGGATGTCCGAGGCGTGTGTGCCCGCCTGCTCTAGATACCACAGCAGGGAGTCTGGCTTGTACTTGGCATAGAGAGACAGCAGGTAGTTGTGGATGGCCTCCTCCGTCACGGTCAGTTCGTACACGCAGAACTCCATGTAGCGGATGGTTTCACTGATCTGCTGCGTGCTGCCCATCTGGCTGTAGTTCATCAGAGCTGGGATGAGCTTCTTTGGGTCCAGCCGCTTGCCCATCTGGATCCACGCGTCCACCACCTTTTTGGGAATATGCTGCATGAGGACCGGGGAGAACTTGTAAAAAAGTTTTTGATCACAGTGCTTGGAGAGCACGTCAAGAGCGGCGCTGTAATCGTCGTGCTGGCAGTAGTGGGATATCACCCTCTCGTAGTCCTGCATGACGACGGAGAAGTACACCATGTCGTCCACATTGCCATGGCTGGCCAGCAGGTCGTAGATGGTGCTGCGGTTGTTATACAGGCACTCCTTGTGCTTGGAGTTGCTGAGGAATTGGCGAAACTCTTCGCGGGTCTCCTGGAAGATGACGCTGTTGCCGTCGCTCTCCAGCTGGCCGAGCCGGTTCAGGTAGAGCTCGGCCAGCCAGGTGACCAGCAAGGTGATCTGCGTTCTCTCGCTCGGTTTCAAATTGTTCAGCTTCTTCAATAGGAACTCCTTCAGGGCTTCCTCTTGTTTGGCTTCGATGAACTTGAGCGCTATCTCCTCGAAGTAGTTCTGCGTCATGGCGTAGCACTTGGCACTCTCGAGGTAGCGCTTGTTCTGGAAGCAGTGCTCCGCCTCCTTGGCCAGCACCATGTCCATGCACTCGGGGCGGTCCCGGCAGTACTCCTTGGCCAGGTCAAACTTAGTCATGCTCATGTACATCTGCCAGACGTCCCTGGCCTCGCGTTGGATGTGGTACCGGAAAACCGCCCGCTCGGTGTAGATCCACACCAACCCACCAACCGGGTCCTTGATCATCTTCTTGAGGGTGCCAAATTTATCTGGGAACACGTCCTCATACACCACCTGTCCATTCAGAGTGCAGATGGCTTTAACTCGGTCATGGAGGAGCAGCAGGAAGTGGAACTGTGTCAGCACAATGGAGATAGGCTTGTTGAGACTGAGGTCTATGTCGGGGGTGTAGTCCCATACCTGTTTGATCGTGAGGGAGAAAATATGGAGAATAAGTATGTGGAACATAAAGATAAGTTTGATTGAAAAGAAAAACACTCTCACACACAAAGACATTTACCTGCACATCACTCAGCAAGGAATCGGGCCGGACGTAGTCCAGCTGACCATAGAGAACTCCATTACCCATCATCCAGGCGAACGCCTTCGGGGCAGTCCGGAGCTTCGGGGTGTAGAAGGTGATCTCGCTGTAGCCCATGTTGGCGGGGAACTCCTGGAAGCTGGGCAGCAGGTCATGGTTCTGGCTGAAGATGGAGCTGTAGCCCTGCTGCTCCGACCCCTCGGCCACTTTACCCACAAACTGGAACAGGCGTTTGCGGGTGGTGGCGATGATGAAATACTTGTTCTCCAGGCCCCGCTCCACCTCCAGGCAGCAGACTGGTGCGGGCTTCCCATCCTCCTCCAGGGAGTGGACCTGTCTCAGGAAGAGAATGTGATATTGTTTAGCCAGGAAATAGGAAGAAATAGAAAGAAAATATGTAGGTCAGTATTTTCTACTGTGTGATTCGAGGAGACGGACATTACATTTCATTTAGCTGACGCTTTTATACAAAGCGACTTATATTTTTTCTATACACCGTAGACACAGCAACAGGGAGCAATTCAGGGTTAAGTGTCTTGCTCAAGGACACATCGACATGGACTAGCAGAGCCGGGGCTCGAACCATCGTTTCTCCGATTGAAAGACGGGCATGCTAACCACTAAGCTGCAGTCGCGGACAAACCTTAAAACTACACACATATACACAACATGTACATTTGTAGTATTGCACTTCCACATATTGTTCTAATTAGAGTAGTTCAAATTATTCTTTTGTACACATCACCAACTGTGTATTCAAACTAGATAACGCCTGCGACACACAACAGATGACCACACATGCTCCGACCTGTCTGAAGTATTGATCCGGATTGGTGTTGAACAGGCTGCCCTCAGTGGCAGAGATCTCCGCCTCAAAGATGATGCCTTGACTGGTGCCAACCAGAATGGGGCCCGTGTTGGTCTCACTGCCCAGATGCTTGTTCCAGCCCACACTCTCGATGAGGTGGCCCCTCCAGCGGGACAGACTGCGCACCTTCTGCGTGTTCCTGTTGAGGTACAGACACTCACTGGTGCTCAGGCAGATCAGCAGATGGGAGCCTGCAGCAGGGGAAACATGGAGGACACCGCTGCTGCTGTTAATACGTTGCAACTATGACACTGCCACAGTAGTCTAGTAGCATTCAATTTGAGTCCTGAAGATGTCGCTGCAGTCAAAGATGTTTTTATCTAATCATAAAAACAATGCTGTCTTAAAAATAATTTTGCATTTTGCTAAGCCATATTAAGCAACAGTTAGATGTGAGCTATTACCATGTTGCTGTACCTTACGAGTACAGTGCACTCGATGAAAGAATAAAAAATAAAAAAAAGTACAGATTTTGTCAAATCTGTACATAAAGACTTGCATGAAGTCTGATCAAAATAAACCATATGCGACGTCGTAATTATGGCCTATGGACAATGTTTTTAAAGGAGAATCTGAATATGCATACTGTGTTTTCCTCTCTCTCACCTGTGGGGTCCAGGAACAGTCTGTACACTTTACTGTCATCTTTCCTCCCTAATTCAGTCTGATTAGGCTGATCAGGCTTGGCCAAATCAATCCTGTACACAGCAGAACATCAAAGCATCAGCATCTTGTATTCACATCTCTTTTGGGAGGCTCCAATCAACAACAGACAAATACGAACACCAGTGAGCACCGACAGTGTTTTTAAGTGCTCGTGATGGTGTTACTTGCCTCAGCAGGGTGTCCTTCCCCAGGCTCATGCATAGCTGATTGTTGCAGACGGCGAGGTGGTTGATCCTCTCGGGCGGTGTGAAATCGATCCTCTGCTTGTTGAATATCGGCTTCTCTTCCTCAAGTCTCACGTTCACGAAGCCTAGTTGGGGAACAAGTGGTGCAGCGCGAAGTCAGCTAAATAACTGAGGTGGTCGTGACGTTTTAGCATCCTCGCGTGTAGCTTAACCACAGAGGAGGAAGAGGGGGCGACCTACCTGAATGAGTGATCCCGATGTTGGCAGTCGACAAGCGGCTGTGCTGCTGCGCACTCTGCCTGGTGTTTTGAGAGTCCTCGTACTCGTCGAGAATCGAAGCCATGGTTCAAAGCACCGTATTCCACTTTGTTTCACTACCTTTAAAGGAATGGTTCACACATATGTGTGTGATGACTGGCGAAGAGACAAACCTAGTACGACATAACTAGCTAAACAGCTAGCTAGCTAACTCAACCTCCAGCCGCTAAGGGGCCACGAGCGCGCGTCCTCCGTGCGCGTGCATCTAAATTCAGAGGCCAGATGTTAGGGTGTAATATCTTACGTTGCAGTAAACACGGGGATATCTGACGTTTCAATCATTCGTGCTACTGTTACAGCTAGCGTGGCTTCCGACTACATAAATCAGGGTGGATGCGAATGATCAGGTGACACGCGGAATCATGTGATCACGTTTGATGCAGTGCCTCTCTTTGGCGCTGGGGGGCGCAGTTGGTCCAGGTTTAGAGTGAAGTGGGTTGTGACGAGATGTTGAGAATCAAGTAGCATATTTTTAAATAAACTCCTATTCACCTCAATGACGATACTTTTTCAGTGTTAGTATTATTTTAGTGCACATAATATTATTTAATTTCATTATTAATTGTCAATCTTAAGCTTTTAATGTATATCCACCTATATATTCATCTATCTATCTATTTTGCGATCTATTACAGTACATTACATTTAATTTAGCTGACGCTTTTATCCAAAGCGACTTACAATAAGTGCATTCAACCATGATTAAAAACTCAGAACAACAAGAATCAAGAAAGCACTCTATCTATCTATCTATCTATCTATCTATCTATCTATCTATCTATCTATCTATCTATCTATCTATCTATCTATCTATCTATCTATCTATGTATTTATTTATCGGTGGGCGTGTCTATGTAAATCGCAACCTGTAGCACTACCTCAACTCCCCGCACACGTCAGTCAGAAACGGACACGCAGCCTGACGGTGTGTCACAGACCGTCTGCAGACTCTCAGTATCTCGTCTGTCATCAGTTTAGCGAGGAAGAGCGTTGAACAAAGTTGACCGTGCGGCTCGACATGCCACCTCACATGGATTACTTCTCCCACGAGTCCCGAGTCCCTTCCGCTTGCGGGCTGACCCGGGAGGATGAGCTGGAGCCCGGCGTCATCAGCTGCATGCTGGTCGGAGACGGAGCCGTCGGGAAGACCAGCATGATTGTCAGCTACACCTCCAACGGATACCCGACCGAATACCAGCAGACCGGCTTTGACGTCTTCTCCGGTGAGTGATCAGGACCTGGGATAATAATAAAAAAATGGTATCCTGATTTTTTGATAGTATAATAGTCAGGAGTCACTAGTGTTATTACGAGTAAGAATGGAATTAATTTGCATGAATGCTGTTGACTGACTAATTTCATGTGTTATGTGTGTGATTTTTTTGTTTTGTTTGAAATGTTTTTATTTATTTATTTTAAAATGTCTGAAATAAAGTGAACTAACACGACGCTGACTGATTCATCTTATTGTTTTTTTTCACAGGCCAGGTCCAAGTGGAAGGAGCTCCGGTTAGAGTGCAGCTTCTCGACACTGCTGGACAGGTAAGACTGTTTGTTTGTTTGTCTGTTTTCAGCATGACATCATGTTGTCAAATACCACCATAAATACTTTTTTTTTTGTGGCCACAACTTGTCATCCTTTGAGTTAATTGTTTCAATTGAAGTGACACAAAATATAGTCCAATAACTTGTTAATATAGGCTTTTTGTGTGTGTTAATGACATGAGAGCTGAAATATGAAGTGACTCCATTGCTTCATCCACTATGTGACTCAGTAACATGGTTTCACCCTGAATGGTATTAACCTTACCTGCCACTAGTGACTCAGTCTCTCTCCCTCATTTCTCCGTCTGCACGGCGTCTGATTAACACTAACCAGAGCTTCCTTTCTTCATTTCAGGAGGAGTTTGATGAATTCAGGGCTCTGTCCTACGCCCACACGGACGTCTTCCTCCTGTGCTTCAGCATGGTCAACCCCACCTCGTTCCACAACATCATCAAGAAATGGGTCCCGGAGATCCGGGAGTATAACCCGTCCTCGCCCATCGTCCTGGTTGGGACTCAGTCGGACCTCTTGTTGGACGTGAACGTCCTCATCAACCTGAACCGGTCCAACGTCAAGCCCATCCTGAGCTCCCGGGCTCGCAGCATGGCGGAGAAGATCCGGGCTTCGGACTACGTGGAGTGTTCGTCGCTCACGCAAAAGAACCTGAAGGAGGCGTTTGATGCCGCCATCTTTGCCGCCATTAAGAACAAAACACGCAAGTCCAAGAAGAGGAGGTTTTCTGACCGACGCACCAAAGCGTTCTCTCGGTGCAGCTGGAAGAAGTTCTTCTGCTTCGTCTGAACTCAGAAACGAGACTGTGGGTTGTGGACAAAACTTTAATTTATTTATCTCCTTTACTTTCGCTTTCTGTCACAGCTCTGATTCGTGGCGGTTTAGCATCCTTCCCTATTCAGTGTTCTTGGCTTATGTCGCTATGGGATGCCAAATGGTGCAAGAGAGAAGCAATACATAGGCAAAGTAACATCTGTGGAGACAGCTGAGAGGATTGTTCCAGGTGAATGAGAACAGAAAAAAACAAACAATGTGTTTCAAGTAAAAATCAAAGTGTGTATATGCTTTCATGCGCTTGTGGGCAGTGAACTGAGATCCACATGCAGCCACGGAGAATGAGCCCAGGTCCTCATGTAAATGTAGATGAATTTGCATGCTGTGTTTTGCTGGCAGCTGCAGCCTTAAATGTAAGAACCCGAGAGAAACAGAAAGTGTCTGGGAGCTGGGGTTGAGCCGATGGGCGTCAGCCACTTCTCCGTTGTATTCTCGCTGTCTGCCTACACCGGCCTATTTATATGCAAGTGTGTGTGTGTGTGTGTGTGTGTGTGTGTGTGTGTGTGTGTCTGTCATCTAGTTCTCTGGTTGAACAGCTTACACAATCTTATCACCCACCTTACACAATCTTATCACCCCTGGCATATATGTAAAATTAGGATTTTATCAATTTATTTAACATCCCCAGAAAAAAAAACACGGGCCGAATGATTTGTTGGAACAAATGTGTTTTCCCCCCCATGTCTTAAATCCTAGATCTGAGGTGAAAGGATCCATGGGAGTGGTTACCTTTTGTTTATTTGTTTTTTTGTCCCCGTCTCCCACCAATCTGCATCTGTAAAATCCAACACCGCAGGAGTCTTGACTTCCACCCTGCGGATCCTCTCACCCCCACCGTCAGCCTGGCTTTTTTAATTCGCCCCTCCTTTGTTTACAAGCTCAATACACTCCTTATCACCTCAATAGCCCACTGTGTACAGAGCTAGAGGACACTACACAGCCTCTACTTTAATGTAAGTGAAAGGTAATACACTTTCTTAAAAAAAAGCCTTGTGTCTGTGATGTAAGAACGTGAGATTTTGCACTCCAGTGTAATAATATCTGCTGGATATACCAGTGTGTGTGTGTATATAAGAACCCAGAGCCAGGGATAGGCTTTACTATACTTCTTGTGGAAGTCATCTTAATGTATATGTTATTCTGTTTGTTAAAACAGGGCATTTGTCATGTCTATGTATATATGCGATATTATAAGACTTGGATTTTTAATGTTGTATGTATGTTTTATTACATTTTCTATCACTGTCACTAATCTCGATTGACCATCTCCTTCTCTAACCCGTGTCTTATTTTTTTATTACGCGTGGGAGTGAGATGATGCAAATAAAAGAAGTGTAAATTATAGCTTCTGTGTTACGTGTATTTTTAGAAGAGCTTGCCTGCGATGTTATGACCGTGCAATTCACAACCAATCACTTGTCAAGTCTGACGCGAGCGACAGCTTTACATTCAGGGAAGACTCTTTTATTAAAGAGTCACCAAAAGCACTTTAAAGTACGGAGCATTGCTCTCTGCAGGGAGTTCGAATAATCCTCATCAGCACTCGGGGTGCTTTTTCCTCAACAGTCTCTCGGTGCATGGATATGATAAGTGACCTCTGGCCTCCAGCTGAGCCTCGGCTCGACCGATTCTAATGCAATCCACATGACTGCTGATGGGGTTTGGCGCTGCCCTGCTGTGACTGATGGCTGTGTCAGGATTTTGAAAAGGCCAGAGATATGGGACAGTGTGATTGAGTCAAATTCACTGACTGAGAAGAGACCGTGGCAGTGGGCTGGTTTACCACAACAATGGAGTGGGAGCAGTTTTTGTAGAACTTCATTGACAACATCAATGACATTTGTCTGGTGGCGAGAGAGAGTTGAAAAAAAGACTTGTGGAGCTGACAGCTCTGCGGTGCGTTTGTTCAGAGCAGGCTGGGTGAGTCACAGATGAGCGGAACAAAAAAACACACACACTTATCCCAATACATCAGCAATCTGTTTGCCATTAGTCAGCGAGTCATCCATCTCACAGCCATGTGTCTGGTTCTGTGTAAGCGGCTGTTTATCAAAGGGTTTAAACGGGGAAATCCTTCATCTAAAGCCTAATTTATGGTTCTCCGTCACGTCGACGGCATACCTACGCCGTCGACGTGACGCCGTCGTTGAGCATTCGAAGTTCTGCGTCGAGGGTCCGCGTTGCTCTGCAATTAACCGCCATGCCGCCAGGGGGGTGTGCCTGTGTGGCTGTGTTTTGCGCGATTTCTCGCCATGAGTTTAATGTCATTTTGCAGTCTTTGTAGTCCCTCGAAGAAAAGTTATAAAGGTGGTCATATTTCCTGACCTCCTCGATGATTCGTTCTTCTGTTTGGTCCATTGTTACTACCGATCTACAAGAACTTTAAAAATGGCGGTGTAGGAAGACAAACCGGAAAGAGCAATCGCCGGAAATTACGTTCTGAGCGGACCAATCACAGCGTTGCGGTCTGCGTCAACGCGACGCGTAGTTAGGATTTTTTGGAGGTGCGCGTCAGGCTACGGCGTAGGGGTCTGCGTCGACGGCGTAGCTACAGCGTAGGTACGCCGTCGACCTGACGGAGAAGCATAAATTAGGCTTTAGCCTCGTGACCTCCTACGTGGAGAGGTCACGGAGAAAAAGCCAGTCTAATTTTCCCCTATCATTAATAGTGATATTTACCTGGTCAATAAGCAAACAGGGTAGCCAAACGTATTCGTGAGAGAACGATAAAATTATCACCCAAACATCACAGTGTGCACGTTCGACCTTGTCTGACTTTTGCATGCATGCACACTGTTTTCCTCGCAAAGAGGGATCATTACCAACATTTTCCATTTGACCTTCAAATGAAGCGGTGTCGATAAATCTTGCTAAAACGTGTCGGATCGTCTGACTTCATGTGTTTCTCACTCCCCCCCCAGCAAACTTGCAAGACTAGCAATGTTTCCATTGAGCAATTTACATGCTGTGTGTAATGTTACTAATTACTTAAGAAACGATACAACACAGTTTGGAGTTAGTGGCAACAACACTGTGAGTGAAGGCAGACATCTTTATGTTCTCTGTGGTTTTGAGGGAAATGTGACCGCTGTTAATCAAAAGGTTTATGCCGCGTGCATCTGCTGCTCATCTCAGTGTGAGGGCGGCTGAAGGTCAGGGGCACGATAGCTATTAACATCTTGAGAGGTAGCAGCCAAAGCAGGTCATGAGGCTCCTTTGGGAACACACTTGAATACCACGTCTTATTTATGACTCTTTTCCACTCAAACTCTTTCAATAAAATGCAAAACAGAGATGCTTTGCAGGGTCCCTCACTCTAATTCATAAAAGGATCTTATAATGCATGTTGTTACACACTCACACATGATGCAAACACAGGGTGTGCAGCAATAGCGCACTCATTGGGCAATCATGAGAGCCATGTCGGACAGGTTTTAGGTTCCCAGGAGTTGAGGGAACTGTTCCTCCTCCTCCTCCTCCTCTGGTTCTCATCTCAGGGTTAGTCATCTCCACACAGGGCTGGTCCTCCTTCTTCCAGGCTCCCCTGCTTTCAGCGATTGTGTCAGGAGTAGTCAACCAGCTCTTCCTCTGGCTCCGGGCCAGTTTCACTCTCGCTGGGTTTCACTGTAGTCGAAGATTGGCAGGGAGGCCTGGGAATCAGCAGGTGCACCGACAGGTCTGTCTGGCCAAGGACAAAGCCCATTGGCTCACTGCGGCTGCTCCTCGGTCACCCAAATTGGCAGTTTGAATTTACGCTTCGGGGAGGACTTGGAACCGCTCACAGCGTCCTCTTTCACACAGACACAAATACTCTCTGTTGTGATATTTGTTTTTGTCACTGTTGTTTATCCCCTTCTTTAGTGTGTGTGTGTGTGTGTGTGTGTGTGTGTGTGTGTGTGTGTGTGTGTGTGTGTGTGTGTGTGTGTGTGTGTGTGTGTGTGCGTGTGTGAGACATTATGATCAGGGGGCAAAGATGAGATTCGAAAATAGGATTGAATGCAGAAATGAGCACAAAAAAAGAAGCCATTTATTGATTAAAAACTTCATATACTACTCAACGGTACTTAAAAACATGTTATGTATTTTGCATAGCCCAAAATCACTAATTTGCCTCAGAAGGCTTTACAATCTGTACACATACGACATCCTCTGTCCCGGGACCCTCACATCGGAACAGGACCACACCCCCGCCCCAAAAGAAAAACAGGGAGAAAAAGGGAAAAAACCATAAGGAGAGCAACAGGGGAGGGACCCTCTACAGAAGTGTAGATATCATGTGTACAGAATGAACAACACAACAGAGTTACAACACAAATCATGTTAATTACATATTATTTTATTCCCCCCCCTATTTCTCATGTAAGTCACTTATATGGTTCATTTGCATAAAGCAACAGCCAAGTGTCAGTCACTTTAACCGTGAAAACACACACACACACACAAAACTCCCATTATTTCTGCCTGAACATAAACTGCCAGTTTCGGTGTCGAGCAAAGCCAGTGAGAATCGTCCCTCTCCCTGACTGTGACTCTGCCTGCAGGCAGCAGCAATTATTTCTGTCCCACAGTCAACAGCTTTAAAACGCCTCAGCGAATCTGCCGCGTTGTCATTCATGCGGCTGAGCAACACACAGAGGGAGGTCAAGGAGCAAACAGCCTCCAACGCTTGTAGACAAGGTCAACGGTGGACACTCACGGGCCTTTTGTTCAATTTGCAGGCCACTCTAATGCTATTGAAACACACCTGGGTCGTTCAATCAGATACACGTCCTCCCACTGTATGTTGTCAGTGTTTGCCTTCACGCTTATCTGCAGTCATCAAGGTAGATAATGACTTCCGAGTGACCATCGATGGCCACGCATGATCAAAGTCGTGCACTGCTGAAGTGCATGCAGCTTTGAGATGAAACAACCAAAGAGTGCATTTTGCAGTCTGGGGCCCCGATGAGCTGATTAGCACTTCAAACAGGCTCATGATGTCACCAACGACCCGAAAAAGACTTCCAGGATGTGTTGTTTGTGTGTTTTGTTGTGTAAAAGCGAAGATTGGTGTGTGCAACGTATGCTGCTTCTATGTGAATTCACCAACGTCACAATCATATTGTGACATTTGGGAGTTGATTGACTATGTTATTCCAAATGGATTGGCAGTGCATGCACATAGAAAAGAAAATAGACACATAAGCAGCAAATGTGACGCAATATACAGACAAAATACTATGCAGCACCAACCTGCAGTGTTTATACCAGTACTAATATTAGCATAGTAAATAAGGTTATACAGCCATGAGGTTAATAGCTGCACTAAATCCATGTGCAATAGTAGGTCGGCAGAAATGTATGTGTGCACTGATTTTTTAATTTATGTAGGCTTGTTACAAAATGACAAATAATCAATAGATAATTGTAAGACTGGTGACTAATGCAGTTGCGGCAACAGCTACTAATTTGAAAATACATAATTAGATGATAGTGTAACTTGATCATTACTTGTACAGCATGACTCAATGCCATTGTTTATTGGGAAATCATCAAGTCCTGTCTGTTGTAAGTGCAAGCTTTCTTCTGTGATGGAAAACAGACGTAATCTGACGAAAAGCGTCACAATTTTATCAATGCACTGTCACGTTCTCCAGAAGATCTCCATCAAACGACGGGATTATCTTTCCGGAACGTTCTGATTTGAATTAAAAGAGTTGACTATCTGTTGTGAGGAGTGAGGCATCATTATAAGTGTAAGATACACATTGGATGTAGATTAAAAGATCCTTGGAGGCTTTATTCATGTTTTAACTAACCAGAACAGATATAAGAACAGAATATGATTTTTTTTTTACGAAAAAAAAAGAACTAAAGGAATAAGTATAATATAAAATTACAATTTGGCACAATCAATTCGGGTTATTCAGTATTATATTAGAATCAGAATCAGAATTGTTTATTTGCCAAGTATGTTGCACATAAAAGGAATTGACTAGGTGAAAGGTGCATAACAATAAACATATACATATAATTAAACAATAAACATAATAACAACAAATAAACATAGACACAGAATAGAACAATACAAATAGTGAAAACAATAGACATAGACATAGAATAAAACAATAAAAATAGTAAAAACAATAGATATAGACATAGAATAAAATAACAAATAATAAAAACAATAAACACAGACTTAATTTAAAGATAAATATGGTAAACAACAAACAGATACAATATGATATATGGTATATGGTATGAATTGAAATATATTTAGGTTACTCAGGATGTTCTGGGTTAATATTTGTTTCACTTTTTTCCCAAAGAGGCATGTCATTTAATACTAAAAGGATTATGTCGAGCAGTGACATTGCGTTTGCTTGTTTTTGCAGCATCTTAATCCCTAACCAAGCCGGAGACGAGATGGACAGATAAACAAGATACAACTATAAAAAAGTGACAGTTAACCACGTTTACAAGAGGAGACTCAGAGTAATTTGTATGTGGGGATGTGTGCACTCTGATTGGCTGTGAGTCTGTGCACTGGGTGTGGCCATGTCTGGGAATCAAGGGGGTGAGGTGTTCTCACAGTGGCGTTGAGGGGGGCAGGGAGAGGAGGGAGGCAGGGGCTGTTGTGACATCCACACAACACACATGGTGGCAGTGAAGCAAGTGAAGACATGATGTAAGTTGATACAACCCTCATTGTGCCACTTACCTATCTCCCACAAGTGTGTAGGCACACGCACACGTGCTTGTACAAACATACACGTACACATGTTCAGTGATACATGATGACGTGAATACTGTAGTACAGTAGGCAAAAGGTACGTACTAATTCTTTCCCCAGAACTCGGGACAAGCGGCTATTGGGCATGCGGTGACGTGGTGTCATGGGTTCATGACAACATGCTTCAGTCAACTCTCTGAGAAAGAGATAAGGTGTGTCTGGACTTGTTCAATAGAGAGTGGCTGGTTGCTGTCCGGTTACTCAGAAAACAGTAAATCGGCTTACTCAGCTCGTCTGTGTCTCCATCATGAAGGAGTGCACATGGACTATGTGTGTGTGGTGGTTCACGTTGATGAATCAGTGTGTTTGAATATCACCTGACCGCTCAGTGACCCATGGACTAATATAATCATGAAATCTGAAGGGATTATAGTCCAGTAGGTCCTTTATCAATGTTATAATTGTCTAGGAGGGGTGGAGGGGGTTTTCAGACCCCTTACTCAAAGGAACACTTTCACATTTTGGGAAATACAATGTATTCCCTTTCTTTCTGGGTGTTAGAGGACAAGATTGATACCGCTCCACATTGTCCATTAGATCTTCTCGTCTAACTCTTGGCAACAAATCAATCAAGTAAATTTCCCAAAATGTTTATTCCTTCAAGTAAAAGCAGAAATATCACAATGTGACAGCAGATGTAAAATCCAACTCATAATGTACTTAAAGTTCTAAAAGTAAAAATATATTATAAACATATATATATATATATATATATATATATATATATATATATATATATATTAGCACTAATGCATTCATGTGTGCGCAGTATTTTGTGTTGTTGTTGGTTGAGATGGAGCAGATTTCAACTACTTTTTAAAGTCTTGGCCAGATTAAAAAACACATTTTAGATTTTAACCTGTCTTTTATTTAAATCAGCTTGTTAAAAAAAATATTAGAAATTGATGTCTACATTGAAACATGAAACAATAAAGCAGGGGGAAAAAAATATTTTAGAGAGCTGTTCAAATTTGTTGATTTTCAATGAAAACATTGTGAAATATTCCTTCTACAATAGCAGACGTATTCACTTTTTATAAATAAATTTAAAAAAAACTTCAAGAACTTCATTCCAGACTAAAATGACTTTTAATGTGTTTTGTATGAAAAATTGTTCTAATATAATTAATAAAAGAAATCTGTAAAATGTAGTACAATATTTCCCTCTAAATGTGATGTTGTAGGACTATAAGGTAACATAAAATGGAAATGTAATAGTGTACAAGGATCTCTCTCTTATTGATCTTTCATGTATTTGTACTAAAGGTCTGTTTCTACATAATTGCTGAAAGATTTGCACAAAAAAAGAAACCTAAGTAAAGCCAGTCACAGCTCTGCAGAGCATGGTGTCTGTGTTGCTACATTAGGGAAACGGTGTTAATTTATTCCATGTCAACACACCTAAGAAAGGCGGGATTGTTGACAACACCTCAGCAAAACAAGAAGGAGTTTAAGCTGTCCAACACAGGAACGCAGACGCTCCTGCTGGACCCTGACTGTGTAACGCCGTGCTCAATAAGGGGTGAGGAGTCCACAGATTGGACAGCAAAGCTGTTCAGATGCAATGTTTCTATTCCCTTTAGGGACTGAGCGAATGTCTCATGTAATCATGACGTAACTGAAGAATGTCTTCCTCAGAAACAAGATAAAGAGAAGCCCTGCATGCCGGGTCGATCACTATGTGAGATTGATGTGAGGTTGTGGATTTAAAAAAATATGTTTTCTTTTGTAACAGAAGTCTAAATGTACATTTAGACTATTATATGTTGTTATGAGATGCATAATATTTTTTGCAAGAATAATCTTGGTAGGGATTTTAGCTGATTAGAGCTCACTAGAGCAGGACTTTGAATCTAAATAAATAAATTAGAAAAATATTTTTTTGGCTAAATTGTTATCCAGTATTATATGGCATGTATTGAAATAAATTGAGGTGCACTGAAGAAGTACTTGGTGAGTATTTGAGGTATGCATTGCTATCAATAGAACAGTAAATTATAAAGTAAAGATGGCGCCACAGTGAGTTTGCCCTCGTGCAGTTTATCGAGCTGCATCTTAATCTGCAGCCAAACCCGAAAAAGAGAGACGGACTGATCAGTAATCATAACGTAACAGAAACTCGGCTTCCTCAAGAAACTCAAGATTAAGAGATGATCCACATACAGGGGGTAAAAAGGGGAGAGGTTCGGGGGCGGGGCCATGGAGGCAATGACAATAAAAACAACAGCAAAATAAACATTGTATTTAAAATAAAGCCTGTTTCATAATGAAAACTCCCTCTCCTGAAAATGGTACGAGGCGACCACCCCCAGATTTACGAATCAAAACTATTAATAGATAATGTTGAAGTGAATTTACTGGCTATGCCTAATAAGTCTCTCTCAGTTTGCATGTACTGTATATGTTTAGTGTTCATGTGTTCATATGAGTGAACCACATTTGGGAAGGCCCATCCATGTCCGTTCTGGACGTTTCTGGGGCCCATCCGTTTCTGCAGGATGCACTGTTAACGGCAAGTAAAATCTAAGATAACAATTCTCATCACATTATATAAAGTAGTTTTAATGTTAAACCTTCAGGTCAATCTTCACTTCAATGGATAAAAGGAATAACTCAATGAGCCTCAGTTGTCCTTACTTGAATATAGAAAAACACAAATCGCATATCAGAGAAGATCCTGGGACGCGGCACGTACATGGATGCAGATATACCCGAAACTTAAATCAATATTACAGTCTCTCAGTATGGCCCACGTCACACAGAACCCCGAAAAATCACACCACCGGCGATGAGGCCAAACCATGTGTAAGCCTGGGTCCAGACTATTTACCACGGGGATCGGAGAACATTTACAAGGTCCATCCTCTCTGTTACATTTGGCACCAGAGATTCCAACATAAAGGCCTCACAATTTACCAAGCCTGTGACAATGCACAAATCATACATTTCTTCATGTCTAATACATTTTTCTACCACGCCTTGTATCTCCATAGGTTTTAGCATGAGCCACAAATGAGGTCTCTGCTCATTTGTGTTTTAGACTGATTTTCAACAGTAAAACGCAGGAGCACATTTTACATGTTGACAATGTAAAACGCATTCAGATTTTCAAAAGAACACGGGTTACAGTACGGATTATCCTATCTTGCATCTTCACAGTGATCTAACCCTCTAATCCTTTATCACCTGTTCCGGCCTTTGTCTTTCAACGTGATGTCATTTCACGTGTGGAGCGTGTGTCATCGGCATGTGGAAACCGCATTGGTATTTCTGAACAAGTGACATTGAATCTTCAAAACTCACATCTCTGCAACAGCTGATTACAGAGCAGACGTATACTGCACTTATCGTTGACACACATATCTGTGCATGCCGATCTATTATCAGGCGTGACGGAAACATCCCTGTCATTACGTTAGTAGGTGTCTGAGGGGAGTTTTCCAGTGTTGGAATATTTCCCCATTAAGACATGAAGCATAAAGAAAAAAGCATTATAGCACCAACAGAATCATACAAGATGATGGGGTTTGTTTTTGTGGTCTGCTTCTCCGTCATTAAAGTCACATTTATTCATTAACTGCCCTTTTATTAACACTTTGCCTTTAAAGTTGTATGCAAACCACATTATTTCGGACTCAATCACTGGTCACAGACACTGTGGCACCACTGAAAGTCAAGAAACCGAGGAGCTGTCATAACACAGCAATGGTATACGACTGATTTGGGAGTGGGAATAGAGCAATATTATGAGTAGACACACACACACACACACACACACACACACACACACACACACACACACACACACACACACACACACACACACACACACACACACACACACACAGTAGAGGGACAATCAAATCACTTATTTCCAGAAGGATAAAAGCACAAATACGACCAGAGGGTTTTAATACGGCCGTTCAGACCTGCCTTCATACGCACACACGAAACCACCACATGCTCATACACACTGCTTACAATGGCTCGGCTCTTTTCTCTGGAGGCAAACAGAGAAAACGGATGTGTGTTTGCTGTCAGCTCCCCTGACAGACCTGTCGAGCAGGCTTCTCGCTCTCTTATCCACTGCCAGCTGGTCCGACTAGAAGTTAGTCTCACTTACCTTACATCTACCTGGTGACGCTGCGAGGGGGCGTGGCCTGAGAGGAGTCAAGTGTTTCATTCTGGTAGTTTTTTTTGTCTCGATAATTTGCATTTAAACTGACTAATTCAAACAACGTAAAAAAAGGAAGCTTGGCTGTCAATTTGCCAAATGTTCAACAGGATTACCCAAGTTGAGTTGACAGCGTGTCATTAAAGGTGTCACTGAGTTGCAGGTCGGTTGAGGTGATAAAACCTTTTTTTTTGGCAGGTTCAACAATGTCACCTGCGAGAGGACAGAAGGAAGGCAGCACCGGTCTTTCCTGTCCAGGGAGGAAACTAGTCCCCGAGCAAATAAGAGTGAACTATAAATCACGCTGGTTGCAGATGTCCAAAGGGTTGGTGGATTACATAAATATCAAAGTCTTTAAACATATAGTGAAATATAACAACACATTACATACTTTTGTATGTACCCTCCCTCAGAGTGCAGTCCAGTGGTGGGACCAAGTCATTGTCTTGCACATCACAAGCAAGTCTTTGCACTCTGGTGCTAAACTTTGATTTTGAGTCCTTAATAACCAGTAATAAAGCGCTCTTCACCAAATGCAATGGGGTTTGCGACTCCGTCTGTAGTTTGACCACCATAAAGTTTACCCACGCAAATTAAATTAACTTTGGTTTAAAAAAAATAATAATACAAATGCCGCTCATGGTTCTTTCCTGCAATTTTGGGTTTGATGCTGTTGGATCCGTCTCAACAAAGTGGATTTGGGGAATTAAATGTTGCTGGGTATGTATAGCGTTAACATTTGTTGATTCAGGAAGCGGATTGATTTGTGGTACACTTTTTAAATAACATACTTTATAATCTATGGGCTTTGGGGGAAGTGAAGTTACAAGTCTTTTGGATTCTATCGAGTCAACTAACATAATTGTGTGACTCAAGTCCACTCCTCTGGTATAGTCAACCAGCCATTTATTCAAAGTATCAATTAAAGACAAACACACCTATTGTTGGAAATACAGCCAGCTTTATTTTTTAGTAAACAAGACGGCAGTTGTATCAATCAGTTGTAGCGTCTACAATGCGCCTTCAATGTGGATCACGTGACCAAAAAGGTTTCAGAGAGTTTCAGTGTTCCTTTGTGCCAGTAAGACCGGTTCTGCAATACCACCCAGCAGCAGACCAGGCTTATCCCTCAACCTGCAGCTCAGTCTTATCTGCACGGCTGATGTCATCAATGTGAACACTGTCTAGTCTAGTGTGGAGAAGGCCCTGTTGATCACAAGTAAGTTCTGTTTCCTGTAAATGTGTGAATTGTTCAAAATCGATTAAAAAATGTCCACGGACAGTAGTTTTTTCTTATTATTTGAGTGTTTTATTCAGTGGCTGCATTAGCCTGTCCGTGCATTCACTTGGAAAGGGGATCAAGTAGATGTTGAGCTTTCAAGAAAAGGACAGTAAGGTTTCTGCCGTTAGAGTCCCGAGGTAAGTTCTAATGACAATAAGTTAATTGAAATGGAGCCTAACATTACCTGCCCAAAATGCAAAATAAAACAAAAAACAAAATGCTAAAATATAACGTTAGAAAAAAATCTTTTCAAACATAGTAAAATCCTAGATGGAGAAAATGGTCCGCAGGGTAATATGTAAATACAAGTCGCATAGGACGTTCACACTCCCACAACACTGTGTGTGTGTGTGTGTGTGTGTGTGTGTGTGTGTGTGTGTGTGTGTGTGTGTGTGTGTGTGTGTGTGTGTGTGTGTGTGTGTGTGTGTGTGCTCCGCGGAGAGAGGCAGGGAGGGATTTCGGCAGATTCAAATCCAAACTGACATCAAGTTACACCTGCTTGTATGGACCGGTAGTTTGAGCAGATAAACGAACACGTTTAATGCCATGACGCTTTCTTCCTTTCGCATCTGTCAGCCACGAAGTAAAATACACAATAACACAGTAATACGAAGACACAACACACCATAGAATCATCATCTGGTACCTTCATAAAACTTTACTTCCTGTTTATACCTGCATGTTGTATCCTGTCTATTTTACAGTTGATACATTTTAAAACTACTGTACTATTTCATATTTTCTCTTATTCTATTTTACATATATTAAATTGTATTCCAATATTTTAAAGTTTGCCCTTTTTTATGTCTTGGATTGTCATGTTTTTCTTTTACACATTTCTTGTAGCATTGTTTGAGGGAGCCTGGAAACAAGAATCTCATTGCCAGTGACTGCTCCACTGTAATTGTTGTGCGTATGACAAATACAGATATGAACCTTCCAACGTGTGTGCTGTAAACACAAAGCTACCGCCATCAGCCGGTTAGTTTAGTTTGGCTTACCTTAGCTTAGCTTAAGACTGGAAACAGAGTGTGTATATGACAGTGCAGGTGTTGCGGGGCCCACAGAGAGAGAGAGAGTTATTCCCAATATAATAGCCAGAGTACCTCATTTGACTATTCAAAACTTTGTTGGTAAAATAAATACAAGCCTTATGGTGAATGTGTCCGCTTCACAACCAGTAACTACAGCGTGCACTGGGGTCCGTCGTAGCTACATTTAGCCACTGGGCCTAAAGGTAGGCAACAATGTGTTAATTAAGTACTTTTCAGACACGTGTCACACAGTGGTCGGTTAGCTTAGCTTAGCATATGCTGCAAATGAGGTGAAACAGCTAGCCTCGCTCCTATCAGTACCGCCAAAAGCTCACTAATTAAACCATTATATCCTATTTGTTTAATCTGTGACCAATAAAAAGGTGTAGAAACATACATTTTCAGTTTTACGAAGGGGTTACGCGTTGGACTGTGTTCAACTATTCCTTACTCTTACCTCACAACTCTCAGATGTGTCAAAAGCATGTTATGATCAGGATTTGAATGTGTGTGCAGGTGGTAATAGGCCCACTCCCCTCAGTAGGGGTCTAGGGGGGTCACTAAACCACGAGGATCCCATCCCCAAAACACCGTAAACCGATTTCACACATCCACCGTTTAGATAACAGAGAACTACAAAACATTAAACTCAATGAAATCCAACAGTAACAGGAAAGGCTTTATTGCTGTGTATTATTAAAGTTCAAAATGTTCACAGAAACAATGCAGGCGAAGCACAAAAGTAAATGTGCAATTACAAACAGCGGTAATTAAGAGTCCACACCTCTCTCTGAATAAAGCCTCACTGTGTTTTCGGCCTGCGAATCCTCGACACACTACCTATGATTTACACCCAGGGGGGTCGCTGCTTTATGAGGCCTATTCAGAGGCCCTGAGGTGTCACTCCTGGTCACTCCCAGGTTTCTCCTCCGCCTGGTCCCTGGCTGTTTCGCACCTCCAGGAGGGACTATTATCCTGTCAGAGGGCCACTCTTCACAGCAGTGTAACGCTTCGCCCCTTGAAAATCACACCCTACTGCTTGTTTTGTTGGCCAGCGGAGCGCGGAGTTCACGCAAGGCTCTGACCGGGAACTGCAGATGGTCATGGAGAATTAGAAGGGGGGAAAAAAAACAAGGCCTGGAGGGGTAAAAAGGCTGAGTGGTGGTGAAAACACGGACTCTGATCTTTAAAATGTGGGCAATGGAGACCCATTAAACTTTCAATCATATAGTTATAGATTGGTTACAGCCAGGAGGAAAACATGTTGCTTCTGGCAGAGAGCACATCATATGCTTATACTGTCCTCACTTCTACATTTATATCACGATTAATGCAGGGTCACTTTACACAAAGCTCTTTACTCAAAAGAAACTGCTTCCTTGTTTGGTTTTTCACATTAGTAGTGAAATAAACTTCTTCACAGAGCACTAATCTGAGAAGATGTGTTCTGTTGCATAATACTTATGATAGTGGTCACAACTGGGATAATACTTGTTCCAATAAAAATGTAATAAGGTTACAATACAAAGTGTCAGGTCAGCGCTTACATAGTTTAAGGCCTTAACAAACTGTTATGGAACATGATCCTACCTACGTCATTACTGCTGCATTATCTGTGGGGTACCCTTGAATAACATTTCTGAAAACAGGTCTGGTAAATCAACAGTCTCAAGTAAAGTGACAACTGAGATAAATGTGGGTAACTTTAAGAGCTGAAGACGTGTGTAGTTATGAGTAAGTAATAATATAATTGAGGAAGGTGTGGATGTTTATTTATAAAAATGTGTTGCATATAGTATATTACATCTGGCACTTCACATTTAATGAGTATTTAAAGCTTTCTGTGTACAAACAGGTTTCTTGTGTAATTGTAGACTGATTCATAAATCTAATTTCCAAAGGTTTAACTAAGGAAATATATAAGCTTAAGTAAGTGTGGTGCTGCCCCCGCCTGGCCAAGGAAAGTATAGCCCCTTAAAAATAATAACCCAAAGCATACACCACCTACCAGTGATAGCAAATCATTTTGTAACAATATTGATTTAGTTATATTTTAACAAATTTATTTTTTAGCAAAAATACAGTGGGAATGCTTGTAAAATACACACATTGACATAAAAAGGTTTGGCTCTTTAGGTTTAAGTAGTCTAACACCAGCAATATTTGCACAAGTAATTCAAGTAACTACACAAAAAAGTACAACACAAAGTTATAATTAAACTAATATTGGCGTTTAAAACGTGGCTGCACTTGATTTTGTATTCAACAGATTACATTCACATTCATACAAGTGAGAAAAGGAGGAAAACTGTGAAAAATACACTTTACATCAAATCAAGAAAAACTACTGGCTCTCTGCTTCCATCCACTACAATTAAATTAATTGAACAAAGAAATATTATTAAAAGCATACTGCTCAACCATAAACATTGCTAATGTAGGAGTTGTGCGTCATCAGCACTTTGAAAGAATCTCCTGACAGCTTTTGTAAACTTTCACCAAGCAGTTCAGCCTTGGCTTCGAACTCTGAAAAATTAGAACAAAAATGGGTTTCATTAGAAACAGCTTACTGCAAATGACACCGTGTGTAAAAGCCTCCATACAGGAGATAAACAAGAAACACCAAAAGTAACTTGCCGAAAGCAAGTTGCTTTATGGAATATGTGTACACCTTGCACTCCGCCTCACCTGAAACAATGGCACAACACTTGACACTGCATCAGGTTCTGATGGATCTTTCAACAGCACACAAAGGTGGTAGATGATTTGTTGCTGAAATAAAAGCATTACACATCAATGCCCTCTTCTTATAAAAGCATAAACTGGCTAACTTTAATATATATGATAAAATAATGATGTGAAAATGTGAATTTGCACACAACCGATGGAGGCATAAATGTTCTTATTCACCATGTAAATAGCTTCATTGATTACTATATCCTTGATCTTGCTCATCTCAATGAATGTGGTGGTTTCGCGGCCTGAGGCATAGCTGGAGGACAACTGGATGCCCAAGGAGCGGATGACAATCAGGGACTCGTGGTCAACCTTCACAAAGTGGATGTGAAGCATCATGCCAACCAGGGTGATGAATATAGCACTGGACAGAACGGCTGTGTTCTGAGAGATAGAGAAAAAGAGCGAGAGAGGAGAAAGAGAGAAGAGAGAGAGAGAGATTCAACATGTAGATCTTTACATACTGAAATACTAAAATAATACGCTGATCATTTAAAATGTACTGATCCAAGGGAGGATTAGCAATATGTTGTCGATTACAAGTAAATTAGTCTTGTTTAACACAAATTTAAAAATAATCATAGGGCAGCTGTTACTGCTAGCTAAACAATACAGACAAAAATAAATAAAATAATACGATATATTTGACTGAATGCCTCAACAACAATAAGTAGTCCTGTATGGAGGAATAACATGAGTCAGTATTTAGCGATATGGGTACAGGGATGGGTGTCATTTGGGGGTCTGGGGGGGTCATTTGTCTCACCTCTGTGAAGCAGAACACGGCGTATGCCGAGAGCCAGACGCAGCAGGTGTACACCAGAATCTTACCGATGGACACTTTGGGGACGCTGACAGTGAACTCCCTGCAGAGACTGGAGTGACTCTGGCAGTCCAGAGAAATTGATTTGCCGGTAATGTCGGTGAAGGCTTCGTCCTCCATCACGAACGCAACAAAAACAAGGGAGAGCAGAAGGGAAAAAAGGAAGCGCTCTTGGACACAGTTAAGCTAACCTAGTTTAGTATTAAACTAGCTTTGGCTATCTGAGAAAAGGCAAGGTCAGTCGCATATGAAGACATAAAGTGATGCTTTCATGGACGGGAAATGATGCGTGCATGCAATAGGACGCTAATTAAATATCTCCAGTTACAAATAAGATGAGAAAAGAAAAAACCGCGACTGCAGTGATACTGAATATTACTGAATATTCCCAGGAGAAGCACGTTAGCTTAGCGTTAGCTGCACTCGTTACTCACACCGGGTTGTTCGGGTTGGATGCTGCTAGAGGGGCGGGCACTGTCGCTCTGCCTGTTTTACAACAACCCTACACATTTAAATATTCAATATAATTAGTGATAAAAACACGTATTACTCTGGAATGGTTATTAACCCGGGGGGGCGGGGGGTGCTGATATCACGCGCTGTCTCCGACTCTTTATAAACTTCGGTGTCCTCCGGTTAAAAACGGTAGAAGGGGCAAAGCATTATGGGTAACATTTAGCGATTTGTCAATATACCCACTTCCTTTGTTTAAGTAGCCAAGTAGCGAATGTCAAACCACCTTTAAAACACATTTTAGGAGTATTAGTTAGTATATATATATATATCAGATATATACACAATAATCTTTAAAAAATCTGAGATTGAACCCTCGTCTTCCTTTGACACTTCAAAATCCTCCATTTCCCAGAATGCATTGTGTTTTTTTCAATGACTTTTGAACCCTGGATAAAAACAAGCCGATCAGCTGATGCAAAAAGCAACAACATCGTCAGGGGTCTGCCCGACACGGAGAACCTCAGCTAGCTAACTTTCTCCACAACGTCATCTAGCGTTATATGTGGCAGTCGGCGGCGTTTGACGGTATACGTGTCCGGTTTTAGACCGTGTTGAGGCGGCAGTTTAGTTTCTGTCGACGTCCCGTCTGGCTCTCCCTCCGAGGTCAGTCAGGTTGTTGTTTTTTTCTTCAAAGTGTGTCTCTTTGTGTCGCCAGTGATACTATACAACTATATTTATCGCTGAGTTTTAGAACGTATATCATTTTTTAAATGTTGTGACCGTATTGGGATGCTTTTAAATAGCAGCTTTGCATCGACAGCTGCATCCAAAACAAGACAAGGAGAGAGAGAGAGATGCAGGAACAGCTGATGTCATTGCGAGCAAACTGTTGTGCCAAAACATAAAGTGATTACTGCGTGGACGAGTCGAGTAATAAGGTACCCAGCTGAACATTTTCAAAGTACTTTTTTGACAGTATTCCACATGTGTGAATAGCTTCTTTTTGTGTGTGTGTGTGGAGAATTTGACCAACAAGGTGTAACGTTGCATCACATCTGGTCATAGAGATTTTCCCTTCTGCCACATCGCTGTTGCAATTCCAAGTCCCTCTCGGCGTCAAGACCCGAGATGAGCGGTCCAGGGCCGGCTGCAGAGAAAGGGACGAGCGCGGTCCTGGGCTGTCAGGAGAACTACGCCTGTGGGGGCTCAGACGAGGCCGCGTTTGAATGCGACGAATGCGGCAGCTTGCAGTGCGCCCGCTGCGAGCTGGAGCTCCATCGCCAGGAGCGGATGAGGAACCACGACCGGGTCCGGATCGCGCCGGGCCACGTTCCGTTCTGTGACTCGTGCAAAGGCGACAGCAGCTGCCCCGTCAACGGCGGGCGGCTCAGGGCGGTGGTGCGCTGCCAGGGTTGCAAGATCAACCTGTGCTTGGACTGCCAGAAACGCACCCACAGTGGGGTCAACAAGAGGAAGCACCCTCTGACGCCGTACCCGCCCGCCAAAGCCCCCCAGGACGACAACGCTGGGGAGTCCCAGATGGAGATCCTGAAAGCCGAGCTGGAGAAGGTGTGCAGCTTCCTTCTGGTGGACGAGAGGGAGGAGATGCAGGTAAACACTCGTCCGCATGTTGCAATAATTTGATATGATAGCGCCTCGTTAATGGGATGGTATGATGATGGGTCTGATTTCATGTGGGTTCTCAGGTGAAGGACGAGGACGACTTTGTTGGCAGACTGGGCTGCAGGTCAGACGAGCTCCTCAAAGTGGTCTCCATCTTTGGGAACACCGGGGAGGGCAAGTCCTACACCCTGAACCATACTTTTTTCCTCGGACGAGAAGTGTTCAAGACCTCACCCACCCAAGAGTCCTGCACCGTGGGTGTGTGGGCAGCCATGGACCCCGTGCACCGGGTGGTGGTCATCGACACGGAGGGACTGCTTGGGGCTGCTGGTACGGGGCGAACAATGGAACCGCTTAATATCGTGAAATAACCAGAAGTATAGCGGTTAAGCTCCTTTTCCCAATTAACATTTTTGTGGTTTTTCACTCGGCAGGAGCAAATCAGGGTCAGCGAACGCGCCTGCTCCTCAAGGTCCTGGCTATCTGTGACTTGGTCATCTACAGGACCCATGCCGACCGTCTTCATGACGATCTCTTCAAGTTCCTTGGTGATGCGTCGGATGCCTACCTGAAACATTTCACCAGGGAGCTAAAAGCGACCACCACCCGCTGCGGTCTGGACGTCCCGTTGTCCACTCTGGGTCCTGCCGTGATCATCTTCCACGAGACCGTGCACACTAAGCTACTCGGATCCGGTACGTCAGTCACTCCCTTTTATTTGTTGGAATTTATAGAACAAGACTGACATAAGAATCCTTTTGTTCTCTCTCTCTGTCTCTCCTGCATCTCCTTCTGTTCTCCGTCTCTAGACAAACCGTCCGAATCGGCAGAGCGTCTTCTCCAGGAGCGTTTCAGGAAGCTGGGTCTGTTTCCAGAAGCCTTCAGCTCCATCCAGTACCGTGGAACTCGCACCTACAACCCTCCCACGGACTTCAGCGGTCTGCTGCGCAGCCTGGAGCAGCAGCTGGACAACAACACCACCCGCTCGCCGCGCTCCGCAAGCGTCATCTACAAGGCTCTGCAGGTACTGCCGCTTGATTTTTAAAAATGAATATTATACACTTGTGCCTCTGGACGTTTTGTAATGTGGCGCAGAAAGAACAGGTTTGAGTGTGCACACTACGAACGTGTTGATGTTAACATTTACAGTGAACGTTATTGACTGGTCCTGTCCCTTCGTCTCCTCCCGGCTCCTTCCTTCAGGCCCTGAGCGAGCGCTTCAGCGGGGAGATTTCAGATGAGCACATGGCCAGCAACTCATTCTTTCCCGATGAGTACTTTACCTGCTCCAGCCTCTGTCTCAGCTGTGGGTACGTGTCCCGCTGCACGCTGCATCCTCTGCAGTTCATTAACAGAAATGTAGAAATTGGTGGATCTATTATTGACAACATAACCCATAATTGTCCATGTGCCCTTCTAGACACCTGGTCTAGAAGGGCACATCAAATAGAATGCAGTTTGCTGCAGCAGAAAGCAAGATTAGCCGTGGACAGACACTAGGCAGCTCACACACATGCACACGTCACCAATTGCATGGTCCTCCTGATGGAGATAATAATAAGTATAACTTTTAAATGAATAAGTAATGGGATAGTATTTTTGTGTGAATTATGAACTTTAAAAGTCAACTTTATCCCTTTTAATAATTCTGGCCTTTGTCTCTGACTTTCAGTTCAGGCTGTAAGAGAAGCATGAACCACCTGAAGGAAGGACTCGACCACGAAGCCAAACATCGCTGCCGCTACTCTGCACAGTATGACAACCACATATACACCTGCAAGGCAAGCAGAAACCTAAAAGTGCCACACATGTGTATATGTTGAAGTGTACCCACTTGACGAGGGTCTGAGTGAGTGTCTGTGCTGAACTTCTCAGGCCTGCTACGAGGGAGGGAAGGAGGTCATCGTGGTTCCCAAAACGACAGCCTCGTCTGACTCGCCATGGTTTGGCTTGGCCATCTACGCCTGGTCCGGGTGAGTCCAGCTACTGCACAGCCGTTTGTAAGATGATTGGAAATGACTCTCGTGCAAGCACAGTGTGTGATCAACCTATGCGTTAACCTGGAACCATTTACCTGCTCACACTTATAATAACAGAAAGTGCAAAGACAGATGTGTTGCAGCTCTGCTATACAGACCAAGAGGCATTATAGTCCCTCCCCTTGCTACTGGATCTGAACTATTTCTCTTTGTGTCTCTTTCTTCAGGTATGTAATCGAGTGCCCCAACTGTGCAGTGATCTACAGAAGCAGGCAGTACTGGTACGGAAACCAGGATCCAGTGGAAACAGTGGTCAGAACAGAGATCCAGCACATCTGGCCCGGGGTAAGTCCGCAGTGGAACAGCCAAAATGAGATTCTGCCGAAACTAATTAAACAAACTTGCAGGCCAAGTTTTCGAAGTTTTTTTTTTTCTTTTTTTCTCAAATGAATGTTGTCACATCCACTGCGAGCTGCATTTTCAGTACTTTCTTGCCTGTTGGTTGAATGTTGATGCCCAGGACACTCATGCAAAATGTTGTTTTGGATCGTGCACATAACTCATGTTAAATTAAGATTATCTCCCGGTATGTAGTTACAGTATGATGCCTGTGCTCAACAGAAAGTCCGTCAGCTAGCAGTTTCATATTAATCTCGACTTTGTTCCCCTTCAGTCCGACGGCTTTTTGAAAGACAACAACAACGCGGCCCAGAGGTTGCTGGACGGAGTCAAATACATTTCTCAGTCAGTGTCTGAACTCAGCGTCAAGCCGGCCAAAGCAGTGACTTCCTGGCTTACCGACCAGATCGCACCAACCTACTGGACGCCCAACTCTCTTATCCTGGTGCGTAACTAAAACTGCAGAGATAACAAACACTGTGAGGGAAATTAACAATAAAAACATATGTGCATGCAACTTTGTACTCGAGTCAAACCTTTTTTCTCTCACACTTCAACCTCAGTCACTGCCAAGAGAAAAAATAAAGTTCAATAGAGTCCACGCTGTACACAGCTCAGTGTTTTTCACCCAGGTTTAGCCTTTGGCATTTGTGACAGACGAATGGTAGATTCTGTAGAATCAGCTGGCAGCATTTGAAGATTATTATGATTTGCAAGAGGAACATGTGTTACTTGTATACACTGTAAATATCCACAGTGTGACAACTGACGGTAGACCTGCATGTCATCCTGTGTGTTGCAGAAATGCCATAAATGTGGGGAAGAGTTCCAACCCAACGACACCAAGCACCACTGTCGTGCCTGTGGAGAGGGCTTCTGTGAGTCCTGCTCCTCAAAAACCCGGCCGGTCCCAGAGAGGGGCTGGGGGCTCGCACCTGTCCGAGTCTGCGACGCATGCTTCCAGAACCGGGGAATCCCAACGGGTAACTCCCTCTTTAATGTTCAACGTGATGTTACTGAACGGGATTCTCGTCAGTGTGTGAGTTCCTGGTTTTCATGTGTGCGTGCGTCCCTGTTGCAGAGTTGCTGGACGCTGCCTTGGAGGAGGAGGGAGGCACCCTGATAGCCAGGAAGGTCGGGGAGGTGGTCCAGAACACTTTAGGGGCCGTGGTCGGTGCCATCGATATACCTCTCGGTGAGCATGGCAATCCGTCCACGTTATCAAAACAATGCATATGAAGATAAATTCCAACTGAAACTATTTTTTTTCTTCATGATTAACAAAACTCCTGCTTCCTCTCCTCTGCGTCCAGGCCTGGTGAAGGACGCCGCTCGTCCGGCCTACTGGGTCCCAGATCAGGACATCCACTCCTGCAGCGAGTGCCAAAGGGACTTCTCCCCGCGCCTCTCCATCCACCACTGCCGCGCCTGTGGCCAGGGAGTGTGCGACGACTGCTCCCAGGAGCGGCGCGCCGTGCCCTCCCGCGGGTGGGACCACCCGGTGAGGGTCTGCAACGGCTGCAACCAGAAACCCGGGGAGCTCTAGCAGGACCGGGAGCAGGACCGGGAGCAGGACCGGGAGCAGGAGCCGGGCGGTTGAGGACGCCGGCCTCTGCGACAATTGGAATTGTCAACATTTTGACACGTGGCGGAAATGCGCCAGTTTCCATTTTGGTCTCTTTAGTGGTATTCCCTGGCTGCCACTAGACCCTCTGTGGCAGGTTGGACTCCGTTTGTTGTTTTTCCAACACCGTCCTCAAGTCAGTCCCTATTTCACTTTAATATGCCTATATTTTACACTGTGAAGAATATCAGTCAGAGTGAGACTTGAATATCAGGAACGGAGGTGAGATCAAAGAACGTGATGGCGTCGCATGAAAGGGAGTATTGTACATGCTTGCTTACAATTGAGTTCAGGTAAATGTCCATGTACCTCTTTTGATCCTTTTTAAAATATGTTTTGATGCACATGAACCCCTTTGACAATCCCTCCCCCAGTGTGACACACTAGTACCATTAGCACCTTTTGTAGTCGGGGGGGCTACACGTGTGAACCGGTTCACAATAGAAGCACTTTCACTCTTAAGAATGTTTCTCCAGGAGCCCCGGATGTAGGGTTCAGGGTCGGCTCCAGAGGAAGACGACGGAAAACCTTAAAAATTATCTTCCACAATTGTTTCTGATCCTCGTTGGAGTGGATCTACAGTAGCTCTCCTCTGCTTCAGCCCTGGAAGCTTTAACTTTCCTGCCTCGCTTTGGCTTCAGGAGGATTAGAACTTCAGAAGCCATTGATGTACTGTAGCGCCGAGATGCATTCCAACTTATATAACTTCTTACATAGTCCCTCAAGACTTTGTGGTTGGTTGGGCAGATGATAATAGAACAGCCTTAATAACGCTGTCCACACTGTTTAAATTTGACATGTTATACATATATGGAGGGGGGAGAAAAAAAGTTTACTTTCATAGGGAATTTGTTTTTTAAATGGCCTCAGTTTGTTTTTAAAATGTTACAACTACTTAAGAAAATCTACAAATCTGACTGCATTGGGATGAAATGCAACGGGAATTGCTTTTTAAAGGAGTGACTGGCTCACAGTAGCAATATGGTACAGGAAAGACTTGAAGCCATCTTTGAGGCTGGCCCCTCAAACCGGGACTAAATGCGAGTCTTTTACTCTTCCAACTCAGGCGGTGTAGCCAGTTAGCTCGTAGCACCAAGTGAACCACAAATACATACGATGGCGGTTACGCTTTTGACTGAACGCCTAGGCATCGTGAGATCTGACTGTCGTGGTGGTTAACCTGGGTTTTATTTTCTCTCTTCAAAGTGACTGACTGGGAGTGGGTATGGTTACTATGGCAACAAATAAGAAGAAATAACACTTTTACCTGACTGAGCTATCATCATTGCTCATATTTCAGAGATGTTCAATGAATACGAATGTCACGAGGAACAAATCAATACCGTTTATGATCATGTATGCTCATACAGTATGTATTAAACTGCCGAAACTCAGTCTGTGTGTGTGTGTGTGTGTGTGTGTGTGTCAGTGTGTGTGTCATTTAGGAGCAAATACAAAGCAGTAGACCGTTGTTTACTGCTTTAAAAAAAAAAGTTCATTGAACAGCAATTAGAAAGTGTTGATTTACAGTATTATCGCTTATTTACAGAATTATCGCTCCTCTCAAATTCAGATCAGACATCCTAAATCACATTGAAAATCAAAGTCAATCATGTCGTAAGTAAGAGCACTTTTTTGTATGTAAAGATTAGGGAAATCTGAATTCTAGTAATTGCGTGCACTCATGTATGTGGCACTTCTATGTCCTTTTGGCACAAACCAGTGGGTCAAAAAACAACATTCCCCTGAGACTTCAATGTTACTCTTCTGAGGTCAAAGTTCAGTGCAGCCTTGTGGAAATGAACGACATACTGGCCAAACCCTTTCAATTATAAAATACCTATATAAAATATAACTCCATCCATAAATTTGGCACAAAACAAAAACATGGTGTTTTAAGAAATGATAAGAGAGATGAAGAATTCTCAGTCTTTTCCTAAATGCCAGCCCGGCTGCTATCCTCCTTCCTGGTAGTCGGTGTTGTACGGGAAGTAATAAAGGTCGTGCTTGACGGCCATGAGCAGGCCGGGGAGCCCCCTGCAGCCGCCCAACTTGGAGGAGAAGACCACGCTGGGGATCATGTCGTTTGCGGCCGGATGGGGGGATGGGATAGTCCTCAGTAGTTTCCCATCTTTTAGACTCCATACCCTCGTGTAGCAATCCTGACCAACTGGGGAGAAAGGACAAAGAAGGAGGAATTGCAAAATTAGCGTTTTTTCTTTTTTCAATCAGAGTTGGAAAGAGAGAAAAGAGAGAGAGCGCGACATTAGACATCTTGGGCAAGCTTTGGCTCTCTCAAACCATCTCTGGCCGTAGTGTATTTCTACATGCAACCGGCTCAATCTCAAAGCTCGTGTCGATTTACACTAAGAATGTCACGAGCACAGTAACACCAAACCTGGTATCCCTTTGATTAAGTCAGGTAAACAGTGAGCGTTGTGAAAACTAAATCGTTTTTTCAGTGTGTTGACGAAGCACGTCGTGTCCTCTCTTACCTGCCAACAGAAGCCCCTCTGGCTCATTGACTTGGATGGGAAGGTAGGCATGCTCATTGTGGTGCCCTTTGTACTCCTGTACTGGCTTTGTTACTCTCACATCCCACAGCTTAATCTGCACACAAATGAAGAAAAATAGAGTTATGGCAATAATAAAATCCATGTGGGTTAATATTTCAACTTGGGTCATTAGCCCCAACCCTGGCGTGTGACTCACGAAAAAAAAAAGAATAAATAAGTTTTCAAGCAAATAAACCTGACCTGGCCCAGCATGTCAGCAGCAAGCAGGTAGTTCTCATCCTGGAGGACGCGCACGGAGGTGATGGCCGACTCTTGATGGAAGCGACTTACCTTCCAGCTTTGATCCCTGCGGCCACGCTGCCGCAGGTCAATGCTGAAGATCTCTCCTGATCGGCAGCCATTAAACAGCACAGGGACCTGGGGAAACAAGGAGGTATTTCTACTTTCTTGGCCGCTCTTTTCTTTCTTACATTGTGCTCTGTCACACTGGAAGAGAAATCCACACTACAGCGTGTTAAGAATGAAGTCTCAAACGTGCTCAATGGCTGTGTAATGCAACAGACGACTCACCCGAAGGGCAAACTGCTGAGCCAAGACGTCGCTGCTGGTGCTGTACGTCTGTGTTCGGCCCGTCTCTGCATCTTTCACTATCACCCTACGGGACAGGCCTGCCAACACATGTGAAGACACAGAATATCTTAGATAGCAAATGTATCATGAAACTAATAATCTAATATGTTACTCTGTATTCCAAAGCAAGCAAGCTGTAGCTTATTTTCTGCCCAAACAAATGGAGAATAATATAAGAGGCTGTTAAACAACCCCAAGTTTGAGCCTTTTATGGTCATTGAATTATGAATATCATATTTGAGCATGAGTCGATGATTAAGATGGATGCACAAACCAGTGCTGAAGGTCTTGTCAAACTGGGGGTTGAGGCACCAAGCACAAGACCAGGCTGAGGAGATCTTAAAGCTACACAGCATCCCGGGCTGGTCTGAGGAGAGAGAGGAAAAATGTTATAATGCGGTCGTAAACAAACAATGCCAACATGAAATATGTCTTTTTTCAGACATGAGGACTTAATGAACTAAAAAGGTTTGCAATTAATTATTATTTAAAATAAAAAGCTATATGTCAAAATCAGACAAAAGAAACTACAATCTATTATCTATAATTACATATGGCAGGCTACTGGTCTTAAATAGTGTGAGAAACCTGAGAAGATTCTACTCAGTACAACCTGGGTTGGAGTTGCTGAAGAGGGAAGCAGGAAGTAAACTGACGCAGCCGGGGGTGTCTGCTGCTCCAACCAGACACAGCCTGACGATCCACTTCGTCAAGGGATATACAGGCAGCACTTGACTCTTAAGTTTATACTGTCTTTAAAACATGCAAGTTGACTAAGCGCACTACTGAAGCTGAAGGATACAGGACGTGGGAGTCTGGGTAGTTGACCGAGGCCCAGCAGATGGAATTCACCTGAAACACAATGAGCAAAAACCTTTAGCTAATCTAAATATTATAATAATAATAATAATAATAATAATAATAAACTTTCCTTAAAATGTAGGGTGGAACATGGGTACAGTGAAGGACATAAAAACACATTCAGAGTCACGGCTCCAGCTCCTGTTAAAACACTCCCACCTTGCGGTTTGTGAAGTAGAGGTTGTCGCACATTTCCACAGACAAAGATCCCCGGCTGCTGCTGCTGAAGTTCATGATGCCGTACTTGCAGCCTCCGTGTGAGACATCATTGACCGTGAACACTCGCTCGCATGCAGAGTCCCCCTTAGAAAGATGAGGGGGGGAAAGAGGGAGAAATTAAAAGATCGTTCTATTGATTTTTTTCCAGTAGAAAATGTGTTTAAACAGTACATCTACTACGACTGGAATATTGTATTCACCCCAGTGTGTTTTGAGTGTCTCTGTTCTCACCACTATAAGTCTGAAGTTGTCAGTGTTGGGGTTGCTGTTGTCCGTGCTCTGGATCTCCAGCTTGTGGCGTCTCATCCCACTGACCTTCACCTCGTGGACCAGCCTGGAGGCACACAGTAGCCACGTAAACACCAACTATGAACCATCTGCAGACCGTTCACTCAACCAGAATCATTAACACACCTCCTCTCCGGCCTCTGACAAGTCAATTGACATAACTGAAATTGTCAGGAAATTGAATATATTTGACTGCAGTTTCGCATTGCATGTTTTTCGGACTATTTTCAAACCCACGTCAAAATTGATTTGCATCATTGCGAGTGGCCCTGGTAACGCTCCAAAGAAAACTCACTCTGCACACGTAGAACTGATTATCATTAGAGTTACTGTGTTTTCCCGGGGTTGTTTTCTGGAACGTATTACAGCTGTGGGTATTGCAATATGGATAGGACTCAAGGAGAACAGCCCCATGTTCATGAATGCATGTGCAACACAGTACATTAGATTACATTACATTTAGCTACAGCGATGGGGAGCAATTACAGTACCTGCAATAGGAGTTCTCAGGTAACATGCCAAGGTGTCTTTTCTGCAGCAGCAGCGAAGTGTTCAGTCCTGTTCGTGGTGCTTTCTGTGAAGAAGATAGCACACGTCCCATCATTAAACCCAAGCATGTGGTGAGCAAAAGTACAACTGAAGCTTCAAGCACAAGAGGCTTTTAAATGACCACCCCCCACACAACAAACTCACTTTTCTTGGCTTTTCATCCTCTGCAAGCATCTTGTTTCTCTCTTTCTCTCTTTCTTTCTCCTTCAACTGCTCTCTGGTCAGTGGGTTACAGTTGTTGTGTCCGGGCAACAGACGGAAGTAACGGTTTTTCTCCGGGTCAAAGTAGAAACCAGGCAGCTCTGGCAACAGAGAAGGCAATTAAATTAAGCATCAATAAAAAAAAATCCCTTCTTGCTATTACAGTTTCACACCAGATTATGTTGGTTTCAGATGACATAACAATTTACTGTATGACAAGGATTTTGTGTTGAAGAGTTTTCTGATAAAGACTTACTGACAGCTTACTGTACACAGTGCTTGTTATGTGCCAATGCCAGTTGACTTGAACACCAGACAACTTATGGAGAGGGTTCGTGGTTGTGTGGCACTGACCTGGCGCGGCACTGCTGGTGTGAGAGGAGGATGAGGAAGACGAGGGGGACGACGAAGAGGAGGAGGACGAAGAAGAAGAAGAGGCGGACTGGTTTTCAAATCTCCTCTGAGGGGCTCTTAATGGTGGCCATGCGTTATTATGTCCAGAGCTGTGAACACAACACCACTCTTACTGACGTCACAAACAAACTTGCCCGTGCTGGCCAGCGTTGACAAAGAGGGACACGTCCCATTTCTTTCTTTTTTAACTACACTACACTTGAATGTTTCCTTCAACATACCCTTGGTCGTCCTGTGTTGACCATTGTCGGTTGCCTCTGTACCATCCACGGCGTTGACCAGCGCCTCGTCGCCTGTGCGGTCGCTGTCCTTCTCGCCAGTTCCACTTCTTCATCCCTTCCTTCTTGGGTCACCGAGTAAAGGTCCTCGCGCCACGTCTTTCGTTAACTTCTAACGTTTTTGGCACGAGTGTGTGGCAGCATGTTTACTTGTTCGCTAAATTAGCAAGTTGTAGTCGTTAGCGTGTTTGAGCTAATGCTTACTACACATCTTCCTCGACACTTTTATTGCACTGCCGGACTTTACACATGAGTAAACGTAAAGACAGTTTTAATGTATTAATAAACACGCTTTCCGTTAAATATAAATAGGCTTTATTTTCGTATCAAACTGGTTCTACAGTTGTTTTTTTAGCACCTCATGAGCTAAGAGCTGACTTCCTGCCATGTTGTCCCGCCTCCAAACGTCATTCATTGGCTGATCGCTAACAATAGTGCCTGACGTTGCAGGCGTTCATTGGTTGTTTTCTTTCAGGCACACACATCAGACAAATAATGTAGGAATTTGTTTTATTTGATATGATTTGGCGGACGATTGACTTTGAAAACACTCTAGAGTACCAACACAACATGTGTGCTCTACAAACTCTCTCCTTTACCGTCACCTATTTCTAATGAATACAACAATAAAGACGTTGGCCACACAGCCGTCCAAAACCCCCTAAACCAAAGCAAAACTACAGAGAACCTCACACAGAGTTCAGGATGTTTGATAGTCTTATTATCAAACTGTGACGTTTCCACCTTAAATAAAGACAAATGCATTTTATTCCATGAAATTATTACTAGACTACTCTCTGAGGACTGGGACACTAATGTTGACAGATTACTCCGAGGCCACGCCCAACGTCTTGATGCTGGTGTTGTATTGGTAGGGAGCACAGTGCCCACGACCGCATTGGCTGTTGTGTGTGTGTGTGTTTTTTTTTCTCACAAGGGTCCCAAACTACACCGAGATTTGGAATATTACATTACAGTCGTGCAGGAAAATGGCGACTGTCATTCATAATCCTCTAAAATCGTAAGTAAATGTCTATGTTTTAGAATAAAACCATTCCTTTGTTTGATTATGTGTGGCGATCGGTCCATACGGGGTTAAGCGCGTGTTTGAACGAGAAGCACATAATGAACACTTTCGCCGTGTACTTAGGCGGTCTCCGTGTGTGTTATCTTGCAGGTACCGTTGCCTACTTGCTCTGTTGTGTAATACTATTATAAAGGCATGCACTCGTGCACAATCTGCAGCGAAAACGTCCCCAAGCCGCGTGTAAATGTCCGCGCTCTCCGCAGAAAGTTGCCATTGTCCACATTTCTGCTTTTTTATAAACATGGTTGACACAAGTTTGCGAGCACGGCTTCTTTGTCAGCGCTAGACGGCTGCATTTGCATAGATAATTTCATGCAATTAATGTCACAAAGCGCACATTGAGAGGGCGACTCTCTCGCTCACAGCGCGGCTCCGGGTCTCGCTGCGAATGTTTAAATGCGTGCAAACAATTGATGGCGGGTTATATGATATTTTACAGTATTGGTATCCTTTCATGCTTGTAGGAGAAAAACAAGCTGCAATGTAATGCAGATTTAGGGGGCGTGTAATTTTCTTCAAGTTAGATTTTTTTTACTGACACATTTTCTGTTTTGTAGAGACTTAAGATAATGAAATCATATGAAAAAAATGACTAATGTGGGAAAACCTCCAACGTAACAAGTTAAAAATATACAATTTGACCTTATTCCTCACTAAATTACGAATGGAATATTTGTTAATTCTAAAACTAATTAACAATTTACATAGAGCCCCACCCCCCTCCTCAAGTCTGCCCTGTATTAAGTGCCCCAATAACTTCCATCTGTATTTCAGACAATATTAATGAATGCATGTCTGTCTTCCTCATGGCTGACAGCAGATGTTTACCACTAGTCATGTGGAATGTCCAGAGAGTGAGACAATTATCATATAATCTGTTTTGCAAGAGGCAATATCAATCTTCCTGATTGGCTCTCACCCAAGGCCATTTTTAACAAGGTGCCCACCTAGGAAGTGCAAAGTTTTCTTGTCAACTGTCAAATGCACAACATGTTTCTAAAGTCGAGAGAAAAGCTGCGATGCTCTTATTCTGTGGAGCTCTTTGTTGACAACCAAGGGGGATTCCACGCGACACCCGGCAAAACGTCTCTAAGGTGCTGTATTCTACTAAAACAGATTAGGCTGTAGAGGATGTAGGTATATGGGTGTTTTCTGTCTGTCTGTCTGTCTGTCTGTCTGTCTGTCTGTCTGTCTGTCTGTCTGTGTGTGTGTGTGTGTGTGTGTGTGTGTGTGTGTGTGTGTGTGTGTGTGTGTGTGTGTGTGTGTGCGTGCGCGCGCGTGTCTGCAGTTGTGCATGCAGAGCAGCAGATTAGGAGCGTCCCAGTATTCTCTTGGGTCCATCTGTTGAGAGAGGTAGAGGTACATGTAAAGACAGGCAGACTGATGGAGGAAGGGAACCCCATCTGCCCTTGATATGACAGGATTCTCTCAGACAGCCCACCCGCCCCCCCTCACCCCATCCCATATCTGCAAAAAATGAAAAACAACATGTTTACGTGTAGGTTGGAGGCTCGACTCAATCTACCATGAACACCCATACACGCATATGCTCGTACCATAACACAACAGAAAACTGTCGCGTAGGAGTAGTAAGAGCTAAAATTAGGTAACGTGTGAGTTATTATCACGGGAAACACTGTTGCGGTGTAGTTTTCAGGCCGGACAGTTGCTTGAGTCCACTGTCTTTCTGAAACAATGGGGCCACCTTGTTATCTGACCGAAGGATGTGGCTGGTAAATCATATGCAGTCAGTAAGGACGTGATAATAATCTTGCCCGCTCTGAAAGATGAATTACACCCACCAGCTGCTTGCAGTAAATACGTCTGTCTCTCTCTCTCTCTCTCTCTCTCTCTCGACTCAGTCATGTTCAGCCCTGCATTTTTGCTTGATTTATTTAAACTCTCTTTTTTTATTCTTTATTAATACAAAGACCTCTTTGTGATTGAAACCTGGGTGGCTCTGTGGGATGGGATTTAATGACGAGCTGACATGAGAAGGATTCAAATGAGCGACATGATTCATATGCAGAGATGTGTTTATGTGCACGTCATGTGTCCTTTTTTTATCATTATGTTTGGATTTGTAATGAACAAGAGCGCTCAGGTGGAAGGTGGGTTGGCTCTGTTTGCATAGGGATTGAAAAAGGACGTGGGCTGAGATTTAGGGAAATGTAAACGAGATGGAGGGGGTGCGGGGGGCGTGTGTGGAGTTGTGTTTTTATTATGTGTGTTTTTTTTGTGCATGCGTGGGCGGTTGTGTAGCTGGCCACCCCTCCCCCAATTTGCGTGAGAGGGAGCGTGAGTGAGTGATGGAGGTTTTTTTTGGGGGGGGGGTTAAGGGGTTCGGTTTGTCTGTCTGCCTGCTTGCTGCATTTACTGCATACATTTATACTACACCCTCAGCACAGGGGTGAACTCTGGCCTTTGTCTGCCGGGGAATGGGAATGTCCGGGAATGGTTTCCAGGCTGGGGGAATTAAATGTCCAGGAACATGTTTTACAGAAAGCTCCATGCAGGGATCAATCCTGATTTTCTTTTCTTCCTTTTCTGCACATGGAACTGGCACACGGTCCTCTCTTTATGTTATTTTTGTATGCATGTGTGAGATTTTCCAAGAGGATGGTGCAGAGATGAGACATGATCGTATGTCGTTGGCCACATAGAAAATAGCATCTGAAATAAATCTGAATCAGGGTTTCCCCTTTGCACCACCCTCCACTGCACTCTGCACCTTTCCCTTTCATCCCCTTTGTGTGTCTGTTTACACACGGACAAACGTGTGTGTTGGGTTGTGTGTGTGTGTGTGTGTGTGTGTGTGTGTGTGTGTGTGTGAGTGCGCCCGTGCGTACACACATCCGCGCGCTTGAGAGAAAATGAGTGTGACAGGGTTTGAAAGGGAACACGTGTGCCCCGGGACATATCGGGGGCCCCTCCTCTTCCCTCCCTTTCTCCCTCCTTGGCTCCTCCTCTTCGTCTCCCTCCTCCCCGCTTCACCCCGCCGCTCGGCCTACAAAGTGCCATAACGACGCCTATCAGTGCCCACATGCTGTTGCCCTGCCCTGCATTTCCTTTGGGGCCTCCCACAAGTGGACTTCCTCTACCCGCACTATCTTTTGCCTAATTTTGTTGTGAACCCCCCCCCCTCATCGTTCCTCGACACCACGAGTTGTGTTCAGAATGTTCCTGTGAGACACTGTACGCAAAGTCTGAGCAGATCTGCACGCTTTTTTAGAAAGATGTGTCTGGTTTGTTGGAGGGGCTTTTATTGGGAAAGAGTGAGGAGCTCATACAGTTCCCCGTTACTGTACCTCTGACTCATTGTGCTGAATGAGGTCATGCAAACAACATTTAAACAGATCATGCTGAGAAATGTTGTGCCTGGAAGGTCACACAGACTATGATCAGCTCATCAGTTGGCTTTTCAGTTTTGTATATTTCAAAATGACTGTATGTCAAAGGCACAGTATATATTTGTGCAACTTGAGTGATGGTGTAGTTACCAAAGCAAGGCAAGTTTATTTAAACCACTAAATGATTCTCGCTTACGAAGCATCTAAAAACCAGAGTTTGTAAAGTGTTTAATGGAGACATTAACAGTAAAGTAGATGAACTTAATCATAAAAGATGCAATAACATTCAGGTGATCTGTTTTAACCCAGGATGTCTGAACATATTGACACAGAAGAGAACTACTGTTATCTATGTCCATGTAACATGAACAACATATATAACATATCATTTACGTTTGAAATGCAGGTATAACTCATCGTACCTCTTGCAAATGTCATATTTAATGCTAATAATTACAGAGATAGAGAAATGTTTCAACACTACCTCAGCTCTACTGCACACACACCTGCAAGAATGCCAGCATGCGCACACACACACACACACACACACACACACACACACACACACACACACACACACACACAGCTGGCTGGTGGGTGTTGCGGTGAAATCTAACGTTAAACTGTTTTGCAGATCACCAGAAGCTCTGTGAAGCATTTCACTTTTATGTTCCTCTTGATTTTGCGATATAATCACTTAAAAGTCTCCCACATTCAACTCTCATACTCTTTATAAAAACAAAACATGAATAGAATATGTATTTATTTTTTACAGCCATCGGTTTAGATACTACTTCAAAGCAGAGAGCTTAAATTAAACGACTGGCAAGATTATACACCTCCTGCCTCAAGGCAGGAGGTGTATAATCTTGCCTGTGTTTTGATTTTTTTAATCATTTATAAAATGTAAAGAAATAGTGAAAATGTGCATTATGATCAATGTGACATATTAAAATAGCTTTTCTTTAGTGACATCATACATGAAAACCCTCACAGTTGAGAAGCTTTGAATTGGTGCAGTTTAATTTGTGAATTGACAATTCAACGAATGGATGTGTCACGTTTTCCTAATTTGTCGAAACAGGAAGGAAACGGTGTGGATGAGAAGGAAATGAGTGTGAACGTGGAAAGAAGTATGACAGTGGTGTATTATGCCACTGATGAGTTTCAGTTGTTATCTAGGAAGCAAGGAGGAAGAGAAGGTGCTGTGAGCAATACATAACTGCTAGATATATACGTTGGCAGATCAGAGTAAGATAAAAGGAAAGGAATGACAGCAGTGATCCAAACAGGAAGTCTGATCAATAGAGCAAAGGATTAAGTCTACATTTGATCATCTCTATAGTCACTGAGCTTTACCCCTATGAGCTTTTACCTAGACATGATGAAAAAAGACTGGTGGTCGCACACAAAGCTCCTCTGTGCTGGTATGGGAGCAATTGAGACAATCACAGAGAACACACACACACACACACACACACACACACACACACACACACACACACACACACACACACACACACACACACACACAGCAACTGCAGATTCCATCAGTATCCAGGAAGTTGTTGACCAAGAGGAATGTGTTCCCCGACATGCAAAACTCCACTTACATAAGCTCCATCACTGGGATCAGCCATACAGTGGACTAATGGGTACAAACAGGAGCGCAGTAGAATCTCTGGTGATTGAATCTGGTCCGGGGGTTGGGGGAGGATGTATCGGGACATGCAACCAGTAGACAGATGGCAAAGAGACACACACATGTGTTTTTTTTTTTACTCTCACTTAACTAAACACATGAACACAGCTCTCAGACCAAAAGCACAGCAGTCAAACATGTAGGCACGAACGCTTGCTTATGTAAGACTTTATGAAGCCGCCCGGGGACGTTACACAGACACTTTGTTGCTGGAAATGTACAGGCGATATGGGATGACACCGGGAGGAAGAGAGGGAAGAAAAGTGGGGAAGACAGATGCCTGTAGGTACACACACACACACACACACACACACACACACACACACACACACACACACACACACACACACACACACACACAGAGAGACGCAGTTCAGGCAACAAATAGTGAAAGCAGAGATAACGCTCCACTTCTGGGAATGTGAGTTATGTGACAGGAAGTCTCTTCTGCAGATTTTGTGGATTTGACTGGATCGCTACGACTGCTGGTCTGTCACATTGTAAAATCGGTAAAAAAAAACACCAGCCGCCTTCCTCGTTTCTGTCGATCACCTGACAACACGTGTGTGTGTGGAAGACCAGAATTTAGACATACAACCGTGGCGGAGAAGGTGCACGCAGAGAGCTCTGAGGTATTTGTGGGGAGTTACGTGCTGGACTATTTGTTAGCCAGTAGCAGTGACTGACTGGGATCTCCTCTGGTTGTAGATCATATACCATGACCAAGGTCACCGTACTGTCTTATTAAGGTCAGATTTTTGCACAGCAGTATATGTTAGAGTTATAATTGTTGCTTCAACACAATAATTCAGACTAAAAGATGATTTCACTTCTGGTGTGTTGATAAAGAATGGTCCGCCCTCTGGATAGCATTATTTTGTTGCTTTCTTCATATCTTAATTTCCTCTTTTCAACCACAAATCAAGCAGCTTCTCCATCTCTGTCTCCTCTGAACCCCCCCCCCCCCATTTTCTCCTTCATCATGCAATACCTCACTCCCTCTCCGCTGCTACTCACTCCAACCTCTCACCCTTCTCCTCCCCCTCTTCCTCCTCCAGCCACCCTCCGCTCCCTCCACCTCCAAACACTGCGCATCTTTGTGAGATCCAGTGCGACCAGAGTGCTGGTCTTTGTCCAGCTTGGAATTCTTAACATTTCTATCTGTGCTCGGCCAGTCAGGGAGACAGACAGACAGACAGACAGACAGACAGACAGACAGACAGACAGACATGCACATTAACAGAGAGACAAGAGACACAATCCTGCTGCTTTAGGTACTCTGTCTCTCCAGCAGCAATAGATACTGGTGGTCTTTTTTTATTTCACTTTTGTTGCTCAGATATTACCTTAACAGACGTCTGGTAATAACACATACTGAGAGCAAATCATCCTCTGGAGGTTAGCCATGTGTGCTTCTGCTGGCTACAGGTCAGACCCCATTAGAACGATCTGTCCTTTATCTTCCTCACTGGACTTCAGCTCTGTAATTAAATATAGAATAACCTACTCAAGGTGTATATTTAGTTTTTGGTAAAAGTAATCTTGTTTTTTCAGTCTGTCTTTAATGATGCTGCAGATATCTTCCCTCTAGAGTGGGAGAGACGGTGAAGGTTATTAATGGCTCACATCCTGATTTATACCCTCTCTTTTATGTCTGTGTGTGTGTGTGTGTGTGTGTGTGTGTGTGTGTGTGTGTGTGTGTGTGTGTGTGTGTGTGTGTGTGTGTGTGTGTGTGTGTGTGTGTGTGTGTGTGTGTAGCCCATCTGTTGTGTGGACTTCGATCCGGCGCTCTCACTTATCGATCAATTTGACGGGATGAAACATTTCTTCCTATTCTCACGGTTCATCGCCCTAGTCCTGCATGCGTTTGCCCTCACGGCCCTCATCGTGTGAGAAGATGTTCCTTTCACCTTCCCGCTTTATCTGATCTCTGCAGCAAATCCCGACTTTACACAACAAACCGAGCCAAAATGCAGAGAGACGCCCGGGGCGTGTTACGTTGAGCTAAAGTCAACCAGGACCGAACAGGCCCGCTCATATTCAGTTTGCAGCCCGTACCAAAACATCAGCCGCCCAGCACATGTTATTGCCATTAACATCCCCCCATTTTTTTTTAGCGTTTAGCTTAAAGGATTTCAAGAGCAGGGATGACTCAGCGCACAGAAAGCAGAAATCAAAGCAGCATGCTCCGAATAGCTTAGATCAATGGCAGAAATGGGACTAATATGTTTCTGTGGGTAACTTGAGTCAGATGTTAAATGAATGTGTCAGTTGATGATAATACATGATGATGAGCCGGATTCTTTGTGTCTGTCTGACTGTTTACCTGCCACGTTCTCTGTCTGTCTGTCTCTCTCTGGGCTCAGGCTTGGCGACCAGTTCTACAAGGAGGCTATCGAACACTGCCGCAGCTACAATGCCCGTCTCTGTGCCGAGCGCAGCGTGCGCATGCCCTTTCTGGACTCGCAGACAGGCGTGGCGCAGAACAACTGCTACATCTGGATGGAAAAGTGCCACCGCCAGCCAGGTGGGAATAGTTCTGACATTTTGGGAAACAAGCTCATCACTTTCTCGCCCGAAGAGTTTGATGAAAAGATGGAGACGCGGCCGCTATCATCTGTACGCGAAATACGAAGCTACAGCCAGTAGCTGGTTAGCTTAGTTTAGCATAAAGACTGGAAACAGGAGAAGATCAAGGGATTTCTTGGAGTTTGTGACTGACAGGGCCAGATGTTTCTCCCTGTTTCCAGTCCTTATGCTAAGCTAGGCTAAGTAGCTACTGGCTGTATATTTAACCCCACAAAGAGTAGTATCAATCTTCCCATCTAACGCTCAGCAAACAACAGAAATGCATAAATATGTATGCATAGAAAGGATTTAATGTCAAGATCTCCTCCCTCAATAATAAAAAAGTCAACCCATTTTTTGTTTATTACATGAGTTACCGCTTGCTGATTTATCATGAGGCATGCAGTCAGAATGCACATCTGGGTCGCCTGTCCAGCCAAAGGGAACAATCTGCTCTTTACCGAGAGGTGGACACAAATAGCCTGTTCTTCATCTTGTATGCAAAGCCCTTGAGGCCACACCCTATACTTTGTGGCAGACCTAACTCACATTATATGAATTTATTCTGAGTTTATCCCTACCCCCTCCTTCTCTATTTTTTTTCCCTTTGCTCATGCTGGGAGAAAAAATAGCTTATTCCCCTTCATATCTGTCTTCATCTCCATATGATTAGACACAAAATTACCAACTCATTCGATTCAAGCGCAAGAAGTCTGCTTTTTTCTAATAGTGACAAAGCAAATATTTAAATTGTTCATTAGAGTAAATGTTATCATCCTCCACATTAAGTAATGGTGGTAAATGGTGGTAAATGTGGACCATTAGTCTGAGCACTGAAAGTGAGACATATTAAGTGTCAGGAAAAAAAAGACCTGTTCTGTGTGTGTGTGTGTGTGTGTGTGTGTGTGTGTGGTGTGTGTGTGTTTGTCGCGGTCTCAATGCAAGTTTTGTTAAAATTGTAAGCCTGCCAATGGTTGTTAAAATTCTTCCTGTGTGCTTGTGCATGTGTGTACGCCTATACTTGTGTGTGTGTGTGTGTGTGTGTGTGTGTGTGTGTGTGTGTGTGTGTGTGTGTGTGCAGGCCAAGCAGCAGGACAGATGTACACCTATCCTGCTCGTTGCTGGAGAAAGAAGCGGCGACTCCACCCTCCCCTTGATCCCCAGCTCCGCCTGTGTGAGCTTCGACTGGGTAAGACAAACAAAGCACAAACACACGCACACACACACACATACACACACACGGCCATGCGGCACATTGACATGCATGCACGGTGAACGCCAAAGCCGCAGCGGTATCGACCCACTGTTACACAATGAAAGCCACTTTAAACCGGTGCGCCCGCTCTTTTTTTGTGTTCATTGCACCTAAATGCACACACGCGCTGTGTTTGTGCCCTCTGTGCTGTTGTTATGGCCGCACAGAGCTTTAGGCGTGTGCGCGGTGGCGTTAGTGCTCGCTATCTGACCATCTGGCTCTGGTTAGCCCTTCTCTCTCGCCAGGTCTCCAGGTTCATTCTCTCCCCTGAATCAATACCTCCTCTCACTGTTCTCTGGCAGTAGACACACACGCACACACACACACACACACACACACACACACACACACACACACACACACACACACACACACACACACACACACACACACACACACACACACACGGATAGGCGCACAAACACCCCCACACATGACTCTCACTCTCTGTTGCGGCACAGAAGCACCCTAACTGGGCCTCTATAATCATTTGTCCATGAGGCATTAGAATGTAAGTGAGTCTTATGAGGTGGAAGTGTGTCCTGTTTTTAGCTGTGTGTTTGTGTGTCTGTGTGTGTATCCATGCATGCATATGTGTGTGTAATAGGGGATTTTAGGAAAGGAATGCCTCAGGAACCGATAAGTGAGAGACATAAAGGCCAGTCTTTGTATCCGCTTTGCCACACTATTGTTTCCACCTTGCTGTCTTGCAGACGCAATATAATACTCCAGAGTGTTCCACCAAGAACAATTCAGCTTTACGCAGAAGAGTTATTTTCAGGAAGAAATAAAAACTAGAGAGAAGAAAGTCCCCAGAAGCAACCAACCAACTGAAGCATGAAAAAGGGAAATACACCTATCAATACACTGCAGTTAACCAGAGCAGGAAAGTCATCCCAGGGTGAAAGAGTAGACGTCTCCAGTTTTGTTTTTCAGAGATCCATTTCTGCAGTTTGGCCCACATATCTATCATAACACGGCAGAGGAATGTGAGTGCTCCCCTTTCAGACTTTTGGAAACGCTTTATGTTTATTTAATGCTTCCTGAGCAAAGAGGTTTGGCTTTTGTGTGTGTGTGAAGATACGCAGAGGCTCTGTCACAAGGTTACTTTGAAATGGTTAGGAACCAGAATCTAACTCCTTGTTGTGTAGAGTAGATCCTTTGCTTCTTGTTCAGGCCGTTGCTAAGTGGACATGACTCAGCGGCCATTTTGCTCCATTTAATCTAATGAGGGTTACAAAAAAGCAAGCAAAAGCACAAGAATAAGATATTTAAAATCAATTAAGTATTGCACAAATGTACAAAAAGCAATGAGTTAACTTCTTTCTCATGTTTTTCTTAGTTCATGTCTCTAAACCTACTTTTGATGTCAGGGGTGTGATGGCATGAGCCAGGTATGTTATAGAGTTGTATCTCCAGAGAGATACGTATATCCAGATTTTTAGTCTGTAGTTTGGGTCAACCTCTAATAATGCAGCTCTAAAGCAGGGCAGTAGTACTCTCGGTCTCAGCTATTGAGAACTGGTCAAGTTGTTACTGGCTGTTGATTCAGGATCAGTTGTATGGGACGATTCTTCCAACATAATGCATGAACAAAAATGTCCCTCCGCCTCTTTCTCAGAATCAGAATCAGAACCATTTATTGCCATGTATGTTTTCACATACAAGGAATTTGTCCTGGCGGGATGTGCATAACATTTTTACATACTTGTAGAACCCTGTAATGTTCCTCAAACCTAAACTCTATGAATGAATTAGTTTCATGTTAAAAGATAGATCAATATTGTTTGTAGATAGTGATCACGTAAGACACTATTATCTATTATGTTCTTGTACAGGACTCAATTTGTTCTGGACTAAGCTATGACTGCCTTTAGACTTGGTCTCAACTTGGACTTGACTGGACCTGGTCTTGTACTTGACTTGACTACAGCCCTGCCTCCATAAATGTCCACTTCTTTCAAATCCCACACCTCAAGTGTGAATCGCCAGCTTTCTGTTGGAGATTTAAGTCTTAAGCCCAAACCCAGATAATGACATCATCAGGCTTTATTTTTCTCAAACGTTGGAAAGCTTCTCCAGAAGAGGTATAACTTTTTTCCGAGTAGTAAACTGACCTCCATGGGTAAAATCGGTGGCGTGCCCCTTTCGGGTCAGCAGTGGATCCAGATCAATATGATATGTGAGCATGTGTGGAGGTTTGTTCGTATGGGGTCGGAGGTGTAGGCTTTTCTTTGCTTTTTGCTGGCAGAGCAGAACATTCAGCTCCACATTCTCCCCAGCATGTCTTGTCCCATGAGTCAGGGGAGGGGTGAGGAGGTTATAAAGGGGAAGGAGGGCAAGCAGTGCAGAAGAGGAGGGAGGGTGTCAGCAGAGAACGGAGGTGAAGGAGGGGGCATGTGGGGTGGGTTGGGTGGCCTGTGGTGGGGGATACAGAGCGGGAGAATGTCCTGTCTGTGCCAGCAAGTCAACGTACACAAATGGACACAAAGAAACAAGAGGAGGAAGGGGGGTGTGAAAAGGAGGAGGGAAAGAGGAGACTCAGAGATTCAGCAGCTTTGTATTCAATAAGAACATCTCACACACTCCCCGTCGTTCCTATCACATCCCTGCTTTTCATTCTGCTCTGATCCCGGTGTTAGAGTTCAAAGAAGAGGGCGGCTAGTGAATCCTGCAGCAAGTTCACCACCATGGAGAGAGAGAGAGAGAGAGAGAGAGAGAGAGAGAGAGAGAGAGAGAGAGAGAGAGAGAGAGAGAGAGAGAGAGAGAGAGAGAGAGAGAGAGAGAGAGAGAGAGAGAGAGAGAGAGAGAGAGAGAGAGAGAGAGAGAGAGAGAGAGAGAGAGAGAGAGAGAGAGAGAGAGAGAGAAATTCGGTTCAGTATTTCCTCTTCTCTTCCTGTGTCGCTGTTACTCTCCTTTGGCCCTGCAGACAGCCGGTAGAGAACAATTTTCAAATATGAATTTTCAGTGAGGGTGACAAACTGTAAAAAGAAATTGCTCAGACACACGCACACACACCTGCCATCTAAAAGGCCTTTTCTTTCTCTTCTCTCCTCAGAGGCCGAGCTGGCCCCCAAGCGCGAGGTGCCCCCTGGGGAGGCCACAGCCTTGGAGGCCCTCCTAAGGGGGGACAGCCTGTTGGAGAAAAAAAACAACATCTGTAAGGAAGAGGAAACGTTGCTGGAAATACAGGTATTTTTCCGTGTGTGCAGTATATACAGTATCATACATCTTTAATGTGTATCTATTGCCAAAATATGAACCCAAATCTTCCCGCATTTCTTCTTTCTAACCTCTTTTTTTTACTTTGACCTAACCCTCCCTGTGTGTGTGTGTGTGTGTGTGTGTGTGTGTGTGTGTGTGTGTGTGTGTGTGTGTTCTGTAGAGAGTTCTGGAGGCGGAGGAAAACGGGGACGGTCTCCATGATGACGAAGACTTTGACCAGGATACTCCAAAGAGAAAGAACAGAAACAGAGGAAAAGTGAGTGTCACAGACATGAGACACGGGGTGTGCATGTGCGTGTGGTGTAAAAGAAAATGGTAACACCAATACAAAATCTATTAAATTAAAAAGTGATTACAGCATCTTGCTACCATTAAAAAATGTCATAACAAATTGTCACAATAGACCTTGTTTTTGATGTATAAAGTAACGACAAGTTAAAAGACATATAAAAAAGTATGGAAAGTATTCTGCGATTAAATTTCAACATTCATACATTGGAGGTTTAAACATCAGACGACTGCTGCGTTTCCTTTCAGAACAGAGGATCCAGTCGCAGGAGGACAGAACCCGTTAACGCTGACGACCAGGACAAACCTTACGTCTGTGACAGTAAGAGAAAAGGAAACTTCATTCTTTGTCCATCGTGTGATGCAAACTGCCACTAGTTTCTGCTTCACATGCTAGTTTACCTAAATTCAGAGCGTTTCCTGAAAGCTCACGGAAGTGGAGAAACTCTCTTTTCCTTCGATCTGGCGTTACCAAAGTGAATTCCTTCGTGACGTTTTTATAAAACCTCTCTCAACATGCTTGTTCTAAAATCGTAGCTTATATAAACAGGGACAAATCCAGCAGTCTGTCTCTCTCTCTCTCTCTCTCTCTCTCTCCCCCTCCTCTCCCCCTCTCTCCCTCTCGCCCCCCTCTTCTTCTGTCCTAAGAAAGGGTTGCCTGTTAATCCAGACCTGACTGGCATGCCACTTGCGTACTTGGACAGAATCCCCGAGAGATAGCCTTCGTTGACTTGACTGAGCCCCAAACAAATGAATCTCATCCTCATTTTGTGTCTTGTGCTGTCTTTCCTTTATTGTTTGCTTTTGTGTCTTCTCTGTTCCAGATAAATACAAACAAAAGCATAACTCAAAAAAGGCTGAAGAAGGTATCTGAACCTGTCGCCATCTTGTCCTTCTAGGCGCTTCGTGAACTGTCTTTTTTTATATGATTGGCTTTTCTTTCTTTTTTTGCTCCTGGGCATCTGGTCCAGGAATGGCTGACTGAATGCTAATCCCTTCGGAGATATCTAACGCTTTAAATGCTTTATGATAGTCAATTTCCCTGAATTCAGTGCCAGCATTGCATGACACTAACACCGCGGGCCTTAACGCTTGCATTTTTTTGCAAGGAATGCACCAAATGATGCTTTAGCAGCAGCTCCACTAATGTCGCACTGAGGGGATGCATGTTTTTTTTTATAAGGCCGCACTAGCTGTGATGTGATCCGCAGATGTAGCCATTGTAGAAGTGTTCACACTGGGTGGACTTTCTTAATATGTTTCATACACATCCATTTTTTTAAACTGGGGGGTTTGAAGCTTTCTGGGGGGGAAAAGGACTGCAGAATTGGGTCTTGCAAGAAAAGCAGCTTGAATAGACTAGAAACTTCTATGATGGCTACAGCTCTAACATGTTCATTAAATTCTACAATGACCCCTAGAGCTACTACAATATTAAATTATAGATTATAGTTTCCTTCATGAGCGCATACATGCTTCCAAATCCTGTTTATATATATATATATATATATATATATATATATATATATATATATATTGTATATATATATATATATATATATATATATTAGATACAGCTAGCTTGTGCTGGTTTAATATCTGTTGTGTCCTGTCCCCATATGTGTATTATTCCTTTCACTAGACGTCCATGTGAAATACATCTTATAATAAATCATTTTCAAATAAATGCCTGATTTGATCCTGCCTTGATTAAGCTACGTTTCAATTTATTTATCGAATGAAACCAGTTCCTTGGCATTAAATATGTCGTAGATAAAGCTCCTCGCTCACCGTCTCAGCAGCAATAATATATCCTCTCAACAATTCTGTCTTAAACTAATGGTTACATCCCATTTTTATTGACATAAAGTTACTGTAAAGGTTACTGTAAAATATGTCATAATCCAATGAAGACAGGCATGACAGATGCTTTTGAGCAGACTCGACTCCCCCACAGTATGTCGCACGAGGTGTTACGTGTTTCTAATGGACCTTTTGATGTTTTATCTGTAGTCTGTGGAAAGCGCTACAAGAACCGGCCCGGCCTGAGCTACCACTACACCCACACTCACCTGGCGGAAGAGGAAGGCGAGGAGGAGAAGGAAACAGAGATGGCCCCGTCTCCTCCATTTTGCCCAGACAACCACAAACGTAAGCTGCCGGGTAGCATTTGATTACATAGCGCGCGTCACACGGTTTCAGTAAGTGCAGAGACTCCCTAGTGTACACAGTCAATTCACCCAAATCACAGTGCACGGTAAACCAGGCGACCTCAGGCTGTCGGACAATGCGCGGCAAGCTCACACGTCCTTCTGTTTATGTGCCAACAGCTCAGAAGGCTGCGGATGGCTCCATCATCCCCAACGACTACTGTGACTTCTGCCTGGGAGACCAGGACTCCAACAGGAAGACGGGCCAGGCCGAGGAGCTGGTGTCCTGCTCCGACTGTGGACGCTCCGGTGAGTCTACGGTCTCCATCAACATGCAGTATTTCCATCAATGCTTCAGGTTCTTTGTTGACGTCCACATTAGATGTGGAGCATGAGGGGTTTTCTTCCTTCCGCTCAAATGAGTTGATTTTTACAGAACACTATGTGAGTGATTTCAATAGGACAGCGAAAAAGCCACTCTTACTAATCTCACTCTTCATAAAGGCAATAGTGTGAGAAATGCATTTATTTGCTTTCCCGCCAAAAGTGAGATCAGCAAGGCGACTGTTAGCTTAGTTTAGCATAATGACTGGAAACGGGGGGGAAACGGCAGCAAAGTCCGCCTGACAACACTAATATTCATTCTGTTCAAAACCTGTAAAAGTTGTGGTTTCACAGGAGATTAAGTACTGGACTATTTCTTGGCCAGGTGCAGTGACTTCCTGGAGTGTTTTTCCTCTTGCTCCCGGTCTTAAAGCTAAGCTAACGGTCTCCTGGCTGTGGCTTCATATTTAAAGTGCAGAAATAAGAATTTGATTGAAACAAATGAGCATATTTCCAAAAATCTCAAAATCTTCCTTTTGGAAGTCATTGCGATTTTGGAGAAATTAGTTTGTTTGTCAGCCTCATACTATAATTTGTGTCTACTACACATCTCATTTTGTTTCCCTTTACTTCCCTTTTTATCCACAATCTTGTTTCGTGTCTGTTCCTCGCTTCCTTGTGATGTTTAATTTTTGTATCGGTGCTTCCTTAATAACCACAAACGTTGTGCAGTTTAAAACTCTGGATCAGATTATTAATTACAGAATATCTTTGTAATATCTTTTGGACATCAATAAACTTTCACTATTATTAGAAACTTTACATTCACACGGTTCATTTTAGTGACATTTTCCATGTCATCTTTGCTCAAACCAACCTGTGTCTTTACCTGGTGATGTAGATCTGATGATAGGAATTGAGCTTTCATGTTGCCGCGGTGTCTTTTTCAATGGGTTGTCAATGAGTCCCGTAGACCGTCAGAAGTGAGAGCAAATTGCTGCAACGTTTCGCAATTTCCCTCCTAAAAGATAATATTGATTCCAAGGCTCTGCTGCTTGCTTCCATCCTGCATGCTTCTCCATGTCCACCTCGCCCATCAGAACGGACGTCTGCCTTTAGACGACATGCATTCACTCTTTTGTTGCTCCGCATTCACGCATTACCTCGTGGCACTTTTTGCTGCATTTTTTGTTTCTTTCCCTCCTCAGACCCCTTTTTTTTCCTTTTTTCACCACACTAGCCAAAGCCGCCTCAGCTGGATATCTCAGCAAAACATTTTTATTTTTCGAATCAGCTCAGACATCTTCTGTAGTAAGAGAGCATTCATTTCAACAAGTGAGATGTTTTCTTGCCACGGTAGACGTCGTTAGAACAGCTGCGAGAGTGTGTGGCCTTGTGTGTGTTGCTCTGACGCTGATGTTTTCATGGTAGCTGGAAGAGGAAGAGGAAAGAAGCATGGGAGGAAGCCGGGTGCTCTAGAGGAATTGTTCGGCAGCACGTCAGACAGCGAGGCCTCCACGTTTCACGGCTTTGAGGATGCCGAGCTGGAAGACATTATGTTTTCAGACAATGGCGATGCTGTAGATCACAGTTGATGGCGGGACCTCCTGACTACCTGGACCTCGTGACGATAAAACCAAGTTTCCGATTAAATTTCATCCAGGGAACTGAATAATGCCAACTTGCCTTGAAGATCTCCAGATTTTTTATGAACTGTTTTTTTTGAAGAAGTAGGAAGTATATTCCTTCCAAAAAACATTTGAAACTATCTTTTTGTGGGGGAAATGTTGCCTTCGCTGGATGAAGTGGAATCTTTTTTTATATACCATGGTCAGATGGATTTTTCCATTTTTCATTTTTCATAAAACAACGATAATCCTCCTCACAGTTGCTTGCGTAAGATAATCAAGATCTCAAACTAATCTCCAGAGCTACATCCTAATTAAATCTGGACTGAAAAGCTTAATAGCAGACACGGTGGACCAGAGATAAAGAGGAATAAATTACATTACATTGGCCGCTAATGTGGCATGGGGGAGGGAGGAACATGGACTCTTGAGTCCCTCCATTGGCTAAAGAGGACAGGTAGCCGAGAGGTAAGAGCCAATCGGCACTCCATTGCTCCTCTGTCTTTACGGACAAGATCTTTTTTCTTTTATTCGTAGACGTCGTGTAGAAATGCATTTTTCTACAGCCTCATTGTGTGGTATCCATTTAAGCCAACATCTTTTAAACAGTCCCAGCTTATTTCGACCCGAATGTAAATCCTCAGTTTAAATTCAGGAGGCAGGCAGCAGCCGAAAACCTTTCTGCGTTTGAATTTCACTCCGATCACGTTTGTCTTTATTCACCCCATCGTGGGCTTGAGGAATGTTTCCAATGTTTCTGGCTGCTTTCCCAGTCCAGATGTAAATCCTTCATTATGGCTCATTCATGGCTCATTGATACCCCATTGATACCAAGGCCCCGCAGATAACTGTGTGCACGGGAGGCTGACGGCACCCTGACGCTGTGGGGAGGCCACAAAAGACATCGACAATTCGACAGTAGCTGCAAAATGCTCGCTATTAGATTTTAAATGTTTTACATGGATCCAAATCTGGTTCTTTTTGAGTCGTCACAGCTGTAGATCTTTTGGGAGGATGGTGAAATACTGCTTGGCTGTGTTTTCCTTGTGCACACATCACGGCTTGTGTTCTGTTCTCCAGACATATAATCACTTGATTGCTTTTGATGCCACATTTCATGCAGCTGTACGGACTGTCAACACCATGGGGTGCAATTACAGACAAAGTTAACACTTACTGCTGGCTCCTATAAAGACACAGCAATCTTATTTTGAAGGGAGAGATAATGTTGTCTAAATTACTTTTCAATCTCTTCCATTTTTTGTTTTTTTTGTTACTCCCAAGATGACCAGTTCAAAGCTACAGCAGTAGAAAGCAGCAGAGCATTTTGTTTTTGCAATTTTCTTTTCACAATCAGATACGGCTCTATTATTTAAATATGTCCAGATGCGTGTCCATCTTGGTCTGCTGTCGGCTCCAATTCAAAGCTCTTGCAATGTGTCTCTCAGCTATCACAAATCGCCACTGACATTGTTTTGTAAACCCTTCTGGCAATCCACTCTGTCACCCCCTTTCCTTCTTTCCTTCCTTCCTTCCCTCCTGCCTTTTTTCTCGCCTTGCCCTCACCGTCTCTCTGCAGGTCACCCCACATGTCTGCAGTTCACTGATAACATGATGCAGGCAGTGCGGACGTACCAGTGGCAGTGCATAGAGTGCAAGTCTTGCAGCCTCTGTGGCACCTCAGAGAACGATGTATGTATAATGTAGGAGAGGGATGTCTTGTGTCCTCCTCTGTGGCCGTTTCTCCCTTTTGAGCTCACAAAATCTGACTTGCTTTCCTTTTTAATGATGTGACCTTTCCCCTGTCAGCACTCAGCCTGTCAAAGGCAATACACACTTGCCGAGCAGATATTATATGCGACAAGTCACCCTCGATGGGATTTATTTAATGATGTGTTGTAAAGGATGTATATAAAAAAAAATGCATGTTTTACTCTTTTGGATAAAAGATGTAAATAATATGGAAGCCCATTTCCGCAACAAAAACAAAACAAAAGAGATAAAAAGTCATAATTATGAGATAATAAAGTCGAAATTATGAGATAGAAAGTCGAAATTATGAGATAAAAGGATTTATTTATGTATTATTATTTGTTTTTATTTATTTATTAATAATAATAATAATAATGCCTTTAATTTATATAGCCCTTTTCATGGTACTCAGAGACTTTACACATTTTTTTTAAATCATCCTAAAAGCTATACAATAAAACTAATACAATAAATTATTATTTATTTAGTTTTTAATGATGTGTTGTATAAGCTGTTAAAAAAATGGACGTTTTACTCTTGGATAAAAGATGTAAATCATCATAAATTCATGGGATTTACATTTATATGCGTAGCACCATTTCATACAAAACTACAAGGGATGTACAAGATAAGAAAGCATAAAAAAAGACAATGATTATGTGAACACTTTATAAAAGAGGACTTCAATGTGAAGGTAATAAATACCCACCACAGCAGACATTGCGACAAAGGTGTATTATATAATAAGATTGCATGTTACCCAGCAGGCTTTTGACAGAAGACTTCTCTTTGAGGCTGTCTCAAGATAATTTGAAAGCTCACAGTACGATTTACCAGACATCTTTTAAAGCTGATAAATGCTGCAACCAAATGTGGGTCACATTTATAGCAGTATTTGAAACAACAATTTACTTACTCAAGCATTTATATCCTTTTCCAGGCAGGATTCATGTTTATTTTTTCTGCCCCATATATATATATATATATATATATATATATATATATATATATATATATATATATATATATATATATATATATATATATATATGTATATATATATATATATATATATATATATATATATATATATATATATATATATATATTTATTTAAGCTGTTGATGTTTTTTTGCTGATACAGGACCAGCTGCTGTTCTGCGATGATTGTGACAGAGGATACCACATGTACTGCCTGAAGCCTCCAATGACCAAGCCTCCAGAAGGTACAGCCGCCACTCTCATGGGATTTATAATACATCAGCGTGTTGATACCATGTATGTCATGTGCTGTGTATTTGAGAGCATCGTCAAGCTACGGCTATATATGGAAAAAAACGGCGAGGAGGACACCGATTTCAGCCTCTCTTTCTCCCTCTCTTTGTCTGCAGGGAGCTGGAGCTGTCACGTGTGTCTGGACCTGTTGAAGGACAAGGCCTCCGCCTACGGAGAGGCTTAACTTCCTTGGACATTCTTTTCAACACACACACACACACACACACACACACACACACACACACACACAAAACATATATATATATATATATATATATATTTGTACCTATACATTAACTGTTTGACGTTCCCGACACATTAGCGAACACGTTTTCACAGATACTTCTCACACAGATACACTCTCTCACAAACACACATATACATACTCACACTCCAGTGCATTAGCAGGCTCAGGGTGGTTTCCTGTTTGTGGCGCAGCGATCTATGACCTCTCGTGTAGCCGAGCAACACTCCGAACGGCGTCAACACGCGGCCTCGACCATAAGTCGGCTCCCGGCAGGCCTGCCAGCGTTCCGTCATCTCTCTCTACCTCACCACTCGGCAGGCGGCAAGAAGCCAAAGCAAGATTGATAATGGCCAATACTGTGTAGTGTATGTGGAAAGACATGCTCATTATAACCCCCCCCCCGATTTAAATTAATTCGAAGCCGCTCGTCGCACACTTTCTGCTGAAGCTGTTTCACTTGCTTCCCCTCGTGGGTTTGACTAATGTTTGTTTAAATTCTTCCTCCCAGCTCGACTCTCCTGTCCTGTGTTTAGACTTTACGGTGACATTCCTTCTTCATATCTGGACAGACTCAGTGTTAGTTACGGCATCTATCACTTTTTTCTTTTTTGTCGAGCTTGGGGAAATTTATATCCCGCGCAAAGAGGAAGCGGGACGATAAAACCGCCTCGGCTATCAATTTTTTGTTCGGAGAGCGTCTGCGACGTTTCTAACCCGGGGCTGTCTTTTGTATCCACGCTGTCACTCGGACAGCACGGTGCTCAATGTGACACTTTACACACAAAAATAATAACATTTCTTCACACAGAATGTTATTATTTATTTATTGGTCCAATTTTATTGTCAAGGAGATCATTGTTACTGTAAATCAGTGGTTCCCAAACGTTTTGTGTCATGTCCTCTTTGTGGAAGCCAAATAAAATAAAAATGAAATACTGGTTCCTCACCCAAACACATAAATTGATTGAATTATTATTAACTGGTAACAATACCAAGGAAACTATTAACAAAAGGAGATTACATATATTTCAATAACATATGCACACAAATTGCATTTTCTAGCATTTTCACTTCATGTTCTGGTGTTCAACATAAAAATGTGAATAAGATTTTTTCTAAATTTCTTTACACACACAAAGACACAAGGATAACCTGATGTTGTATAACTCTAGATTACAGCTGTAGAGGTAACAAGTTAGCTGTTTTCAGTTTTATATATTCCTTATCATCTAACTTGTGTGTGTTTTTTAATTTTTTTAATAAAGGTACTGACCTCAGACCTCAGTCCCACGTAGGTACAATGCTTCAGCATGTGAACAAAATCCCCAACTGGACAATATGCCATGATTTGAAAAATTGTTTTCAATGAATCCACTAATACCTCTATTAGTTACACACACCTCTGTTGGACATTTCAAAAACAATCTGCTGGTGAATACGGTTTATTTGCCGTTTGTGGTTGTTAATTTCACCCATGAGTAATGTGTGGGCCTTGCAATACCTCTGCGCTCCTCTAGAGGGCTTCACTCCGCAGTTTGGGAACCACTGCTGTTGATTAACCAGAGAAATGTGTAGAATCTACCCTTGATTGCAAACTATTTTGAGTAAGCAGTGGTGAGTCCTGTCTGGAAGTTAACAGGTTATATGAGACTTCATTACAGTTTTTATTTTTTTTATGCAGTTACAGTACAACCAGAATATATTCTGGACATTCTTAATTTGTATTGCGACATGAGAAAGGACGATATGTTCCATCACAACGTGAAATATTCGAAGCCCCATCCGTGTAATTTATGTTTTTTTTTCAGAACACATTGGTAGCACTAATCTAATGATCATGAAAAGAAAGAACCATCAAGAATAAGCTCAAAACTAAACATAAAAAGCTCTTAAAGTACACATAGTGTGCTGGCCTTCACAGGATATCACAATCTGCATTCGTATTTAGTATTTTTATTTTTTTTAGTTTGTATTTGATATTACGTTTCCACAGACAATCATGAGCTAGTGTAGATACAGTACATGATGTTAATAATATGAAGAGGGTTTTATTGTGTCGTTTCATGGCGGGTGTAATGATCCTTTGTGTCTTCCTTTTTAAAAATGTCTTGGATGTCCTTCTTATTTGATACCATCACCACCGTGATTTAACATGCGTGTTGTATTTTGTTAAAGTACATGTTGTGTTTTTGTGTTGAAATAAATATTTGTTTTTTTTTCCATTAGTCTTGCTTCTCTTCATGAAATGTATATGAACATTTTGCCTTTAAAATATATTCACAGAAATATATTCCTGCTTCTCTTCCCTTTCAACAATCCATTACCAGGAAACCCTCATGCTGTGTGTTCAATTTGAAAATAGATATTGAGTGTTTATATGGCTCTTGCCAAGATGGCTGCATCTGATATATCCATTATAGAGTAATGAACGGATAAGTCATCGCTCTCTCCAAAAATATGACTGCCTTTCTGCTCTTCTGGCACGGTCTCTCTCTGGACGATCTCTCCAGAGATACAGAATGAACCTAAAACACCTAAATTAAGAAATCTAATATGAAAGATTGTACATTCTGGAGCTGCTCCTTAGACACCGAAGGAGGGACTGATTTTATGGACCCATAACCATATTGTTCTTAGTTCAGAAACAGAAAATGTGCACATATACTATAACGTCTCTCCCAATTCATTGTCTATACACCTGTACCTTTACTTGAATACTTCACAGATGGATTTGGAAGAGTTGTTCATGTTAACTAATATTTTTGGAGAGTTAGATCATATAAATGACCTGTCTGAATTTAGAAAATGGACGTAGTTCTCTTTTAACAAGAGGTAACAAGCATTTGGATTTATTTTTGCAGTATTATTAATAACCTTTTTAACCCCAGTTGAGCCCCAGACATTTCTCGCAAAAATTCCGAATGGTTTGCATACCCATACTAAATAGAGAATATTACCTCAACCACAAGGGCTATTTGAATACTTTCAAAAGGTATAATATACAGAACACACTTGTGAGACTAGTTAAGAGGTTAATATAGCAGTATATGTGTTACTGCTTTATTGGTTGATGATAGAACACAGGAAAGGAAAAATAAAAAATAAATTCCAGGATGAATTTCTTCATTCAAATGATGTATATCATCGCTTTTTTTTTTCTACTATAAAATAGCACTATATGTTAACATTATCTCTGCAAAGTTTTGACTTACTAGATTAAGTGAAGTTAAATATTTTTAGTAAATCATTTAGTGCACATTTCTTGAACTGTAGTTTTAGATCCGCTGAGAGCCAAAATGCCCTAACTTTCTTCCTGGACCGCAACAGATGCACCAATACATACCAAGCAAGGCCATGTGGAATATTGTTTCATCCATAAGTAAGTCTTATTTCAGTTTTTGGGCTGGAAAAAAATGCAATGTGATTGATATCTTGCTGAGGCTTTATCTGACAAGGGATTTGGTGGTATTGGTGGATTCTGTAGGTCGTAACCTTTCCAGAAATATATATAAAATATATATAAAAAATGATATTTCCATAACTTGGGGAGCTTTTTTGAGTCCTCTCAAGTCATATTTATGTTAATATTTATGGTTAAATTAATTTATAAACATGTAAAATGGACTTATATGCTCTTGTAAGGCTGTGCAGGTTGTTTTGCTTTGTCACATCAGTGGCTTTGGTATCGATTCATGGGAGTACGAGGACATGGAGAGTGTCGAAGAGCTCCTGATGAAGAATTTTGGGGGCTGAACATTACTGTAATGTAATGTGTCCAAACCCTCCTAGATTTTGTAAATGCATTTTACAAAGACTGTTAATTTATTTTATGTGTCATTTCAATTATCCTCGTCATTACAGTACTGGAAGTGATTTGTGCTTTGCCCATTGCATATGTTAGCATTTACATTGTGTTACCACAAGAGGGCGCCGTTGGGCTATAGTGTGAAGCACTGGAATCCAAATACATATCTATGTTATATAACTTGTATAATTGGATTATTACTGATCCAAAATATGAATATGCAAGGAACACATTAATGATGTAGTTATTTACACACGGCTAGTTTATTACAATGCATCATATTTGAGGAACTCATCACTTATTTTGTAGGTAGAATTTAAATCTGCAAAGTAACAACAGCTGTCAGATGAATATTGTGTCATTATATGTATATGTCATTTTGTAGAGTAGAATTATCAAATAGAAGAGAATGGTCATACTGATATAAAGACATCCTGTAGTTGTCTTGAGATAAAATATATAAAACCCTCGTTGATTGCAGTTGTAAGAATCAAAATCTTCTGCACAAACAAACCTTACTGTGCATCTTCAAACCAAAGTTTGGGAACCTAACTGTGTCTCGTCTTTGCCATTTTTTTTTACTATTATCGATGAAAGTGCAATAATACAATCCTTAAAAAAAGAGTACAATAATGACAGGATTATTATTGTTTTTTTCATGATTTATTGAACAATATAGAACAAAGACAGACAGAAGACTACCTGCTTTAAACGTAATCTAGAACTGCCTGTCGATCAGCTACAGAAATCCCCTCCCAGAAATGCAAAAGTAATGTTAAAAAAGTCAAGTCAAGTCAAATCAGATTATTTCATGTTTGTCTTTAACTTTCAGATGAGAAACTGCTATATCTCTCCGTCAGTGAGCGTGTGTTTGTTTTAGCAGCCCCGAGTCATTTCACCGATGATGGACAGGAAGGTGCTTGTGGCGAATCCGGGATTCAGTAGAAGCTGCCCCAGCATATCTCTGCCTTTCTCTCTTGTGCTCACTGAGCACATGGCACTTTTCCACATACGCACCACTGTGCCACCTAGTAGAGGAGATGATTATCACCAAGAGTTGAAAAAGCCTTGATAATAATATTTGTGTGTGTGACTGTGTGTGTGTGTGTGTGTGTGTGTGTGTGTGTGTGTGTGTGTGTGTGTGTGTGTGTGTGTGTGTGTGTGCGCCCTACCCAGTAAAGAGTTGATGCTGTTGATCCAGGAGAAGATGTACAGTGTGTGGTTCTCCGCCTCACTCAGATCGGCTATGTTAGGCGCACTGTCACCATCCTAGATGTACATGTATGACAGATAGAACAAGAGTGGGATAAGTGCGCAGGTTGTAAAAAAATTAAAGGAATGGATAGACGCAGTTGTTGTTACGCACCTGTAAAATACGACTTGGGAGAGGGGTTATGAACATTGCAGAATTTTCCAAATTGGAATGGAAATGTGCCGCAGCGACGTACTCGGCCGAGTTCTGCCAGTTCTTAGAAAATGACACCTCTGCAGCGGAGTAGTGGCTCTGCCTGGAGGAGACGAGAGAAACAAGAGAGGGATACAGTTTATATAAATTGTTGCCAAGAGTTACATTAAGAACATGATACCACACTAACTTTAAGATGAGAAACTGCTATATCTCTCCGTATATATCATGACAGTGGTGCGGGGGCGTAAATACAGACAGTGAGTGGTTGAACTGAGGCCTGTGGGGTGGGGGGTGCGTATAAAGAGCCGTTCCCAATACAATTGTACAATGTACCTTACTATATATCAGTGGCGGGCCGTCAGGGCCTGCTAAGCCTTCTCTGCTGGCCTAAACAGAATCACAAAGTTATAGCTATTTTATGCGGGGTGCGCCATGATAAGCTGTTAAACTAAACAGACAGAGCAGGCGTAGGTACCAAATCCACGGCCCACCACTGCTATATATATATATATATATATATATATCTGTCTGTCTGTTTATCTCTCTCTCTCTCTCTCTCTCTCTCTCTCTCTCTCTCTCTCTATATATATATATATATATATATATATATATATATATATATATATATCTGTCTGTCTGTCTGTCTATCTATCTATCTAGTGTAGTCCCTGGGCAGAAGTGTAGTCGTCATGTGAATAAACTATATAAGACAATTACAACAATCCATATCCATGTGAAAATCCATATGACAGAGATGATACATATAAAGCAACAATTAGACGATTTTGAGAATGCAGTGAACATTGAGAAAAATCAACCAGATTTGCTTTTTGGACTCTTTTAAAGATCACAACTGCTGCAACACTTTAGAAATAGTTTTTACACAATGTGTTGTACCAGCAGAAGCAGCCAAAATTATACAAATATATAGAATCATGTTGTACATACATTGAGAGCAATGGAAAAACATGGAATCAGATTCCTTTTTCTTGTTTTCACATACTTGGCATTAAAGCTGATTCTGATAGATAGATAGATAGATAGATAGATAGATAGATAGATAGATAGATAGATAGATAGATAGATAGATAGATAGATAGATAGATAGGTAGATAGGTAGATAGGTAGATAGATAGATAGATAGATAGATTACCTGGCGCTGCATGCAGAAGAGGCATACGATGAAGCCATTTGGGCCTCCCAGTAGAGACCGAGGAGAGAGTCTTTCTTCTCATTGTCAGGGAGAGGAGACTCACCCGCAGCCTTGAGACCCTTTAAACACACACACAGAATTAAGGCGGTACCTCCAGCGGTTTAGTATCGCACCTCCATAAAGTGCAGAAGAAAGTATTATTAATCTTTGTGTCCACTGGTGTATCGATTTATATAAAAAAACATTAACGTGCATCTGTTTGTGTGTGTTCCTGCGGTACCTGGAAGAAGGCATCCCATTTAGACATGACGTCAGGGTAGGTAACTGCACAGGTGGCATATGTTGTGCAATAGTCCGTTACACCTTCAGGGACCTGCATCTGGACCTAATAGAGTCAACATCAATCCTCCTCCTCATCATCATCATCATCATCATCATCATCATCATCATCATCATCATCATCATCATCATCATCATCATCATCATCAAAACCAGAACTGTTGGCAGGCTTCACATTATGTGAGGGAATTGAAACAACAACACTCCACAATGTTATAAAATGTTATTTATGTTATTAATAAAAGAGCGCGTCTTTTTAATTGTTTTTTGAGCCATGGCTACATGTTGATGTTAGCATTTAGCTCAAAGCACTGTTGTGCCTGAGTAAGGGAGGCTGGGGGTGGTTGTAACATGGGATAGTGGTCACACACTTTCAATTTATCCAATCACGAATCACCTGATTCACTCTGCACGTGCTCAGTTTATGTGAGGAGGCAGCACCATGTGGCAGACACAGCCCAATTTAAAAGGACAATTCACATATTATTACATTTTATTATTACTTTTTTCTCTTATATTACGGTACATAACTAGTTCACCAAACTGTGTGTCTGATGACATTTGGGGTGAGATATTAGCCAAGCTGTTATATCTATCTTCATTTCATCAACAAATGGTTCGTCGTAAAGTTTTTCAGACGTTTCCAGAGGCAGTGAGTTGTGCTAGAGGACCCTAATTTGCTTAAAGATGCCTAGACCTCAACTTCATGCAAAGGAGGAGCTGCTAATACAATGGTCCATCTCTAGAAAGACCAGCATGCATTGCACGGCTGCTTCCATAGACAATGAATGGGAAGTGTGGTGTTGAAAGATCCTGTGTAGACACCCAAGTGTTGAACTAAAACCTAGTTTAATACTTTTTACACACTATAATATTACATGCTATGTTAAAACTAATCTAGACTATGCGGTGAATTGTAACCTTTTGCCCCTTTTGTTTGAGAATAAACTATGTATTTTCTGTTTGTTTTACAGAGATAACAGCGACACTACTTAGGGTTCAGTGTCTCGCTCGAGGTCAGGGATCAAACCGGCCTGTGGTCACAGGACGACCACTCTACCCCACGAGTCACGTCCCGAGCCTGGAGCTAGTTTAGCTGTAGACTTAGTGTTGTTCATTACTGTCATACTTTCAGTTTGAGATGTCCAGCAGCACACGTACCTCAACTCCTGCTCCCATCAAGCCCTGCTGTGCAGCGGACATGAAGGGTAGTGCAGAGGCAAAGTAGTTCACACCTGGAGGAGAAAGAAGTGGTTTTGTCAGTATTTTGTGTGTGTGTGTGTGTGTGTGTGTGTGTGTGTGTGTGTGTGTGTCATACTTACAGCCCCACCAGCTCTGAGGAGAAATACACTTAGTATCTCCTGTTTGCATGCCGCAGGTTGTAGCGCCAGTTGGGTCAGCGAGACGCCCTAAAGAAACACCACATAACGCCATCAGTTTGTGTCTAGTTTGATTGCTGGTGCCGTTGTCTTGCTACGTTCACTTAGTTTAGGACCCACAGTAAAAGTTGGTTATTTATTCAATAAATGGATGAAAAGTCATTGTCGATAGTTTTATTTTCATATTACTGCTCCTCAATGATCCACTATCCACTTTTGCACCAACTCTCATTTTGGAAAGGGAAACAAACTATGAAATAATTTTTCCAACAACATTTCCAACAACAATTTCCCCCCAATTTACCTGATGTTAGCATCCATCCTAACTGCAGTGGCAGTCCCCAAATTGGACTGTCAGTGGCATTTGTCCCCATGGAGCCCAGGAATGGGTCTGTGGCAGCGATCATCAGCCGGTAAAGACTCATGCGGTGAAGGAAGTTCCAGGGGTCGGGGGTCAGAACGCCGTTCTGAGACGGAAGGTCGGTCACTTGGCCGGCCGTTTGAGCCCACAGGATGGGCATGCCATTCTCTAGGATGACGGCAGCGCTGCCGAGAGACACGGCGCACGCCAGGAGCAGGCTGAGGACGGTGAGGCGCAGCATGACTGAGGAGATTGGAAGGTCTTCTCAACAGACTGACGCTCAAGGCATGAAGACGAGGCTTATATACTCTGTTCAAATGTTCTGACCTACAGTGGACTCTCATTGACCGACAGATAAGATAGGGTATGTGCACAGACAGAGATCAATACTATCCAAATACACAAAAACAGTAAGTGTCTCTCTCATACGGGCATATATATGTATATATATATATATATATATATATATATATATATATATATATATATATATATATACACACACATATATATATATATATATATATATATATATATATATATATATATATGTTTTTTAACTGATGAAGTAATTTCAACCTGCATAGAAACCCAATGAACTGTTCTGCTGACTGATAACAAGATAAGGGCAATGTCCTGTGGGTCAACATTGGTACATCCACATCTGCAGATCTGAGTGATCCACATACACGTTTTTTCCAACTGTCACTGAGAGAAAAGTGCCAATTTTTAGGCCCCTCAAAGTTCAAAAGATGAAAGAGACATGGTGTTCTGGACCTTGTACCTGAAAACGCTTGGAAAGACAAGTACAACAAATTAAAAATGGCGTAATGATCCTGAGTGGCTCTTGCTCTGCAAACTGACTCTGAACTGGAATAATCTGTTCTTTAGCTGTGTGGTTAACTTGCATGAACCTCAATGTCCAAACAATCACTGTGCCGCTAGATGTACACAGGGCAGCTGATAAAGTCAGTTACATAAATTGCTCGTATTGGAGCACTCAAGTTCAACACATCTCTTCTGGACGTTTGGTAATTGATGTTTCCAGGTTCAATGCAGGGCTGCAGCCAAGATTTTATAATGCACCGATCTGTGAATCACTGTGTGGAAGAGACTGGGATCATTCTTTCATGGGTAAGACGACATCAGGCTTGACTTAAACAGTGGCTTCCTAACTTTGTGAAACGAAATAGAACAAATAAATACGCAGATATAAATGCAGTGAATTGTTACTTTTGGAAATAATGGAACCCGATACCAGTTTGGCTTATTCTCACAGATACCCAATAAAGCTATTTGAGTCAGTATCGAAAACACAATCAGTGTTAGTATCGGTGCATCCCAAGAACATTTGCTCATGCGTTCAAGTCAACCAAACCAGTAGTTGTGGTATATTATTTATTCAGGTTGTCCAATTATGTTGTCTGTAAATAGCAATGTAAAAGTTAGTTTTCCCACCATTCATTTCTTTTTTTGCTGACCTAAAAGTGGTCCTTTTTTGTTGTTGTTAATAAATGTACTTTTTAAAATACCCTCTATGAGCAATTTACCCAATTAAAATACTCTACCACATGAAGTAGTACAAGTTTACCTTTTCAGAGTGCAGTAATGCAGTTAAACGTTATCAGCATTTGCATGTCGTAGCTTGTTAAAGCGATGCTAATTTAAAAGCACCAGTATACTGTTTGGTATTTTAATTTATAGGAATGCATCACATTTCATAAGCAAACCATCACAAGGTGTGTGTGTGTGTGTGTGTGTGTGTGTGTGTGTGTGTGTGTGTGTGTGTGTGTGTGTGATCTCTGTTGTGTAACTAGCAATAACAACTGTGAACTAAGTGTGGTGTAAAGTATAAAGCTGCATATAATGGGACAACTCAAGTACATGCTAGTCATGTGATTAGAATTTATTTCCAGTGATATTTTTTTATTGCTTTGCACAAACCTTCCTTTGTCGGATAGCAGTACTATTTCTTCCAGCGGTCTGGTCACGTGACGGGGGCGGGGCCGGGAAGCAGGAAGCAAACCACTGTCGCAAGTCACAAGAAAGGTAAAGTCTATACTTTTAACGCCACTCGGCTGAACATTTAGGAATGATTGACAATGCTGCGGGACCAGCGTGATAATAACCATTATGATGCCGTGTAGACTTCAGGAACAACGAAATTGAAACGAATATGTCATCCGAAAAAATAACGACGGAGAGAGAGAGAGAGAGAGAACTGTTAAAATTGTGCTGCGACTTTGATTGTAACTTAATGACTCTGCTGCTCGTCGGAGTCCACAGACGACTGAGGTTCAAATAACAACTCCACCGTGAATAATAACAATAATACGTGGCGTATCAGTAAATAATGGTAACGTGTTCTGCACCGCTCTTGTGATTGTAAAGCTCATGTGATTTCCGCATTCTTTTTCGCTGCCCGCTACTGTATTAAGGACACACGTGCACGCGCGCACGCACGCGCGCACACGGGGTGGATGCAATAAGTTTAATTAAAGTAGAAGTCGTGATTCAAGTAACTAACAGGGCTGTATCCCAGCTTCCGTTTGAGGGTTTCTCAGCAGATGGTGGTTTATTTGCATATATTTCCCACAAGGCTGCGGTGCCAGTCCTCTCGAGTCGTTACACAACAAGTCTACTGGACCTGTGGTTGTAGTAAACATTGTTGACACAGCCCTGCTGCAATATCAGAAGTTATTATGCATCAAATAAGAGCAGATAGAAAAATGTATCACAGCTTTAATTTGGAATTATAGACGGACTTTGAGGGTTGCTTTAATGGTCTGGGAAGCCCCCTGGTCCCAGTTATGGGAAGTAAGTCCCAATTATGTTTTGGGTCATCTGTTAATATCAAACATCAAACAAATAAAGACTATTTTAACCGAAACAGACTATAAGTCAGACACCAAATATAATATTTACATTTGAAATAGCTTCGCCCCCGAAAAAAGAAGAAGAAGAATGAATGAATCCAACATATGTTTATTTGATGTACCCACAGTCGTACATGTCAGGGGAGAATGCTGTTGGCACATTTTATCCCCAAATTGTTTTCCAGTGCAGAAAAGCACAAGTGACCCTCGATCATTATTGAACCACAAGAGAGCTTCTCAAATTGAAGAGGTCTAGACTGATTCGTCAGTATGTTCAGCTGCTATTCCAACAGCGCTAACCCTACACCAACCCTCTATTTCTATTGTGACATCGTGCTTAAGCAACACACATGTAAATATTCCAGCTAGTTATATTGTGCACTTGAGACTGAAACAGGAACTTGTTAGACTCTGCACACATTTTGATGTTAAACTTCCAGTTTCTTTTACCAATGACGGTAGTGAGCTCTTCTATTTTCATTCAACTGTTGTTCAAGGGGATCTTTGTCTCTTTCTGTGCTTTCAACTATCGGTCTGGTTGAACTATTGTACAGCGTTTTGTTCTCCATGTACAAAACATGACGTTATTTCCAAACCCTTCATACAAAATAACATACACTTTTTGAAACCTAAAATCATCAAAAAATAGAGAATATTCCCTCAGCCATCTGCCTTTTAACAAATCAAGCTTTTGTAGCAGATCATCACAAACTTTTGAGCTTCAGTGCATATACCGTATTTATATATGTATATGTGTGTGTAATATCTGGATGTCACTTTTAGCCATTTAGTGTTGTTCACAGTCGTGTAGGATTTAAAACTTGTGACTGAGACACACACACACACGCATACAAAAATAAATAATTCCAACTAACCAACCAAAGTTTCAGTGCAGATGCCCGAAGGTATTTTCACATTTCGAGTCGCCAACACACTGAAATAGTCACAGTAACTATGGTAACGGACACCTGTCTGACTAGTGAATGTGATCAAATGTGTTGTGTGTCCTCACAGCTCTCCATCATGGCCTACCAGGCTGGGATGCAAGAGGAGCCCAGTGTTCTGGTCCACAACATAAGCTCCAACATCCAGAGGCTGACTCTGCTGAGTAATATATATATATATATATATATATATATATATATACACACACACACACACACACACACACACACACACACACACACACACACACTTCATATTGCACCCCTTTTTACTGGTTCCACTAAGTGAATCATGTGACACGTGGAGATACTTGTGTAAAGATAAACAATGTCTGCATTCTTTCTTCCTCTCCAGCCTCGGAGCTGCAGAGGGTCGTTTCCCAGCTGGGTCCGGAGCATGACAGCAGCGAGCTGCCACAGACGCTGTGAGTAATGGGGGCGCGGCTCGGTTTGTTTAATTGGTCCTCAGCTGTACTTCGAACAGCTCGGTTTATATTGCAGGTGTAGAAAAAGTTACAGATTTGAGGATTTGAAGTGATCAATCATAAAAAAAAAAATTATATTGGGTTGATCATGATTCTGCATTTAATAAAAATCAAGTTTAATGCCAATATTGGCAACTCCACACACTTCACACATCAGCTCCTCTTGATTTCCAGTCTCATGATATCAGACTATCCACCACTTCTCTTCTCAGCAATCTGTTTTCTTACTCGACAGTATTTCTCTACTTTAACAACCAAATAAAAATGTATTCGGTCTCCAGGCAACAGAAACAGCAGCAAGGCAACCAGCTGGCGAAAGAGACTGACCGACTAATAAAAGCATTCAGTGCACTTCCTGTCGGCCCTGACCAGGTACACTGAGCTGCATTCGTCTTCCTCAACTATTGTTGAAAGTCCTAATTTCCCCCCTTGTTAAATACTGATTCGGTACCACACTTTAAATATTGTGACCTTTCCCGTAACATTTTTTATTCTGTGTGTGTGTGTGTGTGTGTTTTAGCGGCAGAGAAAGTTGCAGAAAGAGCGCCTGGTGAACGACTTCTCCGCCGCCCTGAACAGCTTCCAGAAGACCCAGCGGCAGGCGGCCGACAAAGAGAGAGAGTTTGTGGCCAGAGTTAGAGCGAGCTCCAGGGTGTCGGTGAGTAGCCTGCTGTGTCTGCAATGTCACAAGGTCCCGAGGTCAGAGTGTCGACCAGCGAGATAGTGGTTAAATGATATATTTGTGACCAATAATCCATACGCCAGTGAGCAGCCATTGGTCCACAAAGCTGGTGTTCTGTAAGCAAAAACTTGATATGTGGAGACAGACATATATGGATGGATGGCCTCAGAAAGGTCAAATTTATTAATATAGCTCAATATCACAAATCATGAAATTGCCTCAAAGAGCTTTACAATCTTTACAACATACGACAATGTCTGTCCTTTGACCCTTGCTTTGGATAATGGAACCCCTCCCCCCCCAAAAACCTTTTAGTAGGGAAAAAATGAGGGATCCCAATATTAGGATGGACAGACATGTTATAGATGTCGTCTGTACAGAATAACCAACATTATAAAATGACGCCATAGAGGATCAAAATAACAGAAATGATACGTAACATGTAAATATATATGAAGAAAATGTCACCAAACAGATCGACTGTATCTGAACCACACAACAAACCAATTCCATAACGTACGCAGAGTTAATCTTGGCTAGTTCCACATTAATATCTGCAGATACACTAGGAGATGAGCTGCAATACATACATATTTGTAGAATGTATGTTTTTAACATATTTTCCTTAACTAAAGTTAACTATGTCTTGGTATATTAGTGTTTTTTTGTATTGTTCCTATTTCTATTGGAGTTACTGATTGAAATGTAATGCTATCGTATTATATTTATTTGGAAATGTTACTTTCATTTACAAATTACAATTCACACATTTACCTTCGTATTACAAATCTACAACTTAAACACAGAGACCTCAAGAACTCTGAACACATGAGAAAACTAAAATGTTCTCAGATTTCTTCCTTCTCGTGTCTCTGAATTCTAAATACATTCTAAAGTATAAATAAATGCAAAGTAAAATAAATCAAAACAATTTTTTTTGTTGAAATAAATCCGAGCATTAAGAAATATTTAGGAGAAGTTGCTGCTGAACCGCTATTTGTTGTCGTTGGTTTCTACCCTTCGGTGGCGTGTTCACATTTGTTTGAACTGAGAGTTTAAAATAGAAGTTTCACAGGAAGTCGCTCTCACATTTAAGGTGCTACTAAATGTTTTGGACACCGGTTCCCTCCGGAGAGCCTGCTTGCTTGCAACTCTGTCCCTGCACGGCTAATCTCACTGCCCCAAAAAGTATCTGTATCTGCTGTGTTCACGCTGATAAGCAGGAACAGTTCCTTCCAGCGTTAAATGGTTGTTAAGGAACGTATCTCGGCTCGGGAGCTACAGTCCAGGTTTTATCTGCTCTGTGTCGCCACGCAGACCTTTTTCACAACTGTTATCTAATACATAATCAAATCATATATATATATATACTGAGGTATTATGGGTACTGTAGGTTTTGTACACCCTTGTGCGTAATGAATCATTGCTGCTCCCACAATCACAGTGAAGAACGTCCTCTACAGTGTATTTGCAGTAACTAGCACACCAGCGCAGTTTGTGTACTTAAACTTCTTAATGTCCTTTCACAGGGAGGGCAGCCTGATGACAGCTTCGGAAATGTGCCTGATTTTCTTCAGTAGGTCCACTATTTTTGGTCCTTATTTTAGTTTCTGTTTGTTAATATTACTATAATTATAATTGCATTTCCCATCTGCAGCGATTCCCAGGTGCAGGCTCAGGTTGAGGCCATCACCGAAGAAGATCTGAGGCTGATCCAGGAGAGGGAGTCGTCCATCAGGCAGCTGGAGGTACAAATAAAACGTCTATATTGACACGGACACTTAATATGTACGCCATCTCATCAGCTTCACATGAACCACCTCTCTCTATGTCACTCAGTCGGACATCACAGATATCAATGACATCTTCAAGGACCTGGGGATGATGGTCCACGAGCAGGGAGACATGATAGGTGAGCTTTTGACACGGTGACTCAGTCCCTTCTAATAATGTAACAAGTTGCACCTTGAGTAGGATAAGTGGTTACGTATAATGGAATGCAGCACTGATAATTAATGTAGTAACTCTATTGCAAAGACTCTTTTTTTCAGACACGAAAAAATTGACAAAACCATACAATAATTAAACAGTATCGTGATATTAGGTAAATAATGAACAAACAACATAAAGAATCATACTACTGTCTAGTTATCTAGCGTGTACATTTGTTCCATGTGTGTGCTTCCTCTTCCTCCCACCTGCTGCATGTACCATGTGTGTGTTTCCTGTGTGTTCTGCAGACAGTATAGAAGCCAATGTGGAGAGTGCGGATGTGAATGTCCAGAGCGCAACCCAGCAGCTGTCCCGTGCTGCAGCCTACCAGGTAAAACTCAAGAGGATGGAGGGGAAGGGAAGGGATTGAGGAAGAGAGGAAGAGAGGAGAGGAAGAGAGAAGAGGCATTAAAATGTATGAATGTTAGAGAAGTTAGCTTGTAACTGGTGGAGCAATTAATAGATCTGAGTAAGAGTGATGGCTCTTTGAAGGTAGCAATATATGTGCATGTGTGACTCCTCTACCTCCCGCACAAGGACTCCCGTGTGTAATTAAGTTCTTAGTAAGTTTGCTTTGGCAAAAGTTGTAGATAAAGAGGCGTAAAGGGGAAAGGAAAAGAAAAAACTGAGTCACAAGGTGATCTGATTCATACCATTAGGATCCATATTATATTGAATACTTAGATATTACACAAACAACCTCTTTATGCTTTTATTCCCCTCCTTCCCTCCAGCGGAGCTCCCGGAAGAAGATGTGCATCCTGGTGATCGTGTTCCTCGTAGTTGCTGTTGTTGTTGGACTCATCATCTGGGCTTCTGTCAAAACCTGAAGGCTGTTTCTTCTTCCTCCTCCTCTCATCCGCCTCTCCTGGTTAGTCATCAACCTGGACAAAAAGCATGAAGCACCTATCCCTCCTCTTCCTCCTCTTCTCCTTTTCTCACTCCTCTCCCGAGGGGAGTCATTTGGACTGTCTGTCTTTCTTTCACTCGATTATAGTTTTGAGATGCAGCCGACCTTATTGACAGGACTGCACACTCCTTCACTGTGAGAACAAATCTATGGCTGAGGGCTTTATTGTTATCACCAGCTTTAATTGAATTATCCGTGTCTGATTTTGGCTTGATTTACTTTACGGGAAAGCTTAAATGTTTTAGTCCTCACTTGGTTTGCAATGGAGCAGCAAGTGTCCTCAGGCAGGAAGGAGGCGATAAACCTTCAGATCAGTGATATTACAGCAGCTGCTTTCTTTATTCTTTAAGTCAGATATGTAAAACTCACGCAATAAACTGCATTCAGCTCATTGCCATGCAGGGCTCTCAGTGACATTTCCTTTATTTTATAATTAATGAAAATGAATTGTTAATTTCTATACAAATTCCCATCCTGAACTTGTATTCTAATGATAAATCTAGAAGTGCCATGCATACCCACACTAAATCTTGTGATTGGGACCATGTAATACACTCCACTGCCACCAGTCATTCCAAGTATTTAGGAGAAGATATTGTTCTTACTTTTAAGTCGGCAGGGTGTTTCCTTTTTTGTTTTTAAATGTTCAGCTTAGAGAGATTGAATGGGCGTCAAGGAAAGTCATTGTTATTGAAATGAATTGCATGTCACAGCATCACGGATGATCCCACACAGAGAATGATAGTGCAACATGTAATAGTGTGTAATGTAACATGTGTGTTTTATGGTTTCGGTGTACTCGACTCTACGGAGGTCTGCTACTTTTGAAGGCAATGCACACCACACAGGTATTTTCAATTATCTGGCTGCTTGGAGTTTGGTATAGGTGGAACGATGGGCCAAAGCTACGTCAATCAACCGCGGTCCAGAGGAGAAGTCTAATCAGCCAAATTCAGTGAAAACACCTGTGTGGGGGCGGGACTAATAGAAAAGTAGTTTCTGTGACTGACAACCAACAGTAACAGTCTTCATCTCTTTATTCCTAATATGAAGGAACCACATATGTAACTGAAAGTAAAGTGAGCGAGAGCAAACACTAATTATTATTTGCTTCGACCATTTGACTTGTATGTAAAATGATGATCACGTGTATATTTGTAATTCAGAGATGACGCTGCCTGCAGTGTGCGGAATAAATTGTGAGTGCGAACATTCGTAAGTGCCATTCTGATGTTATTCTTCAACTAAAGTGTTTTGCACGACTACTATTCTGCAGTAAAAGTACAGTGTATTATATTAGTTTTTATTTTTCGGGTTAAGACTATTCCACGGTGTTCCTGTAATTCCAAAAAGCATAATTGTCACCAACACTGTAGAAACAGAATGTTTATGCAGTAGTTAGTTTTACATTCAAATTCAAAGAAATGAGAGAAAAACCTGCAGGGTTCTGGCTGAAAGCCAGTAGACGTTATATAACATTTGTATTTTATTTATTTAGGTGTGAGTGTAAAAACAAAGCTTGATTGCCATTACCTTCCTTTGTCAAGAGTTTGGCTCGGACCATATATTGGGAAGATTCCGTCGATGACTATTTCTCAACCTTGGTTAAGACATTTAACTGAACTGCTTCAGTACAACTCGGTCTACTGGGAGTGATGCTGGAAAACAACATTCAAGTTACTTTCCGTGGGGAAACTAAACCGGGATTCAGGCCCAAACACAATTTGGACACATGGAAAGGAAAAATGGTGTCGTGGCTTAACTGCCCAATGAGGAATGCTCGATCAAAGTGATGAAACTTAGCACGATGTTGGCGACAGCTGCTGAACAGTTAAGACAGTCATCAACTGCATCTGCCTGACGCACGAGCGTCTTCCTGTTTATTGAGAACACCATTAACTCAGTATTTTGAGCGTGAACAGCTTACATTCTCACGGCTGAGATGAAACCTTATTAAAACCTGACCGCCTCATTAGTTGTTGGGGCTGAGCCAAAACCCTGCATGCATATAAAAATACTGCATTTTACAAGTCACAAATCACTTTTTTATATTCTAACATTTAAAAAAAGAATATATATACATACAGTGGGTAAAATAAGTATTTTACACGTCACCATTTTGCTCAGTTACTTGGGTTGTTACCAATGTCTGGTGAAAATGTCATGTCAATAGCACCTTTTAGAAATATATTTACTGAGCAAAATGGTGACGTGTTCAATACGTATTTTACCCGCTGTGTGTGTGTGTGTGTATATATATATATATATATATATATATATATGAGGACCAATAACAGATCCATGTGGTACAACATTTTTCATATCTATTTTGAAAACATTAGGACCGAAACAAGTTAAAAAAACATACAAATATTTTACATAATCTCCCTGTTTTCTCCATAAAGAGCGAAGAAAGTAAGTTTTAGGCCGCCATGAGAGGATGAGATCAAGCAGCAGGAGGTAGCTCGTATATGTCAGAACTGACGGTTGGGCTTGGATTGAGATGTGCAAGCAACAGACTGCTGTGACGCAGAAAAAAAAGTTTCCTTGGCAAAAAGAGAGTGGTGGAGGATTTGGACACAGTGTTGTAAATACATCACTGAGAGAACAAGTTGAATTCGGCGTCAGTAGGACAGGGAGTATTTTGGGCTGATTATACACGCACGCACACACACGCACACGTACACATACACACATAGAAAGTAGCAGGTTCCTGCAAAGAGCTGAGCAGGATTTTCCTTCCAAACAGAAATGTCGGAGCTGATGAGGAAACTATGACCGGGTGCAAAGTTACTGCAAAGGAAGTGTTTGGTGGAGGGGGTACATAGAAGTTTCAAACTGTTGTGATGCACATACATTGGAAAATAATTTCTCATCTCGGCAAACACTGAGCTCACTGTCTTTTACCTGCGTCATGAGACAGAAGACAAGAGGAAATAACTATTTGCTATTAGTCTTCCTTTCCATTAGTAATCTGAAAATGTACTTACGAAATAAATCTTGATTTTAACTAATTTTGCTTTTGTTTTTACTACATTTGTCTGTGTTTTTATGCCAAAAAAAGTAAGAAAGTATAGAAGCCATGAAAATGTCATAAATATGTCATAATATATATATAACTACAGTACAGTTAAAAAAAAGCATTGTACAGTATGACAATACAAGTCACAAAACATCAGAATGCAGTACAACATAAAGAAATATCATACTCTAGCATGCCATTAAGATGTCATTAAAAAGTCACAGTATAGTTTACTATAGACATGTCTTTATATATTATGCCATTATAAGGTCATAAAAAGTTATATTTTCGAATGCTATAAAATGTCATAGTATATGTATTCCATTAAAAAAATCAGAAAAAAAATCATAGTGAAGTATGCCATACATATTATCTACATATATAGACTGTTAACACTTAACAAAGTGGAAAAGATACAATTATTCCATTACAGAAAGTAATATTATTTGACTTGGTATTTCAGTTGTATGTTGATTAGATATGGATTCACACATGTGAGTAATGTTTTTGTTATACAGGACCAAACCAGATGAGTAATGCTGCCAGTAGGGGGCAGTGCTGGAGTGCTGACCATAACCCCCATAAGGCCACACCAGATATACCGCTACGTTTTGCTTTTATCTTGTGCTTGTATTATTGTTGGTATACCGGAAATTATACAATAGCCACATACCAATTCAGTTATACACTAATGCAAGGGCTAAATGTGTTATTAGAATGATACATCTCATTTATTTGGAATAGAATATACCCAAGCACTTCTTCCATTAGACCTTTATCATTCAGTTCAGGGCTTTGATCTCTCCCGAGTGAGATCTTTTGAGCTAATTAGCTCAGATCAAGGTCTGGACTGTCCTTCAAAGTGGATACTCAGTTTCAATCCCTTCAGCATCCGTCATGCAGAAGTGTCCTTGAGTGAGACGACGAACCCCTGTGTGTTCTGTGGTGCAATAATAACAATCACCCGATGAGTAAGTAATAGCTATAGAGAAGTACAGTATTTCTTTCAGCTGAAATCGTGTTAGCAATCAGCTTGTGCACGTCACAACCGAATGCTCTCCTCCTGCCCTTCTCTCACTTCCCCTCCTCTCTCCTTTGCTCTCCGTTACAGCACATCTACAGTGCTGTATTTATGGCTGTAGATGCCCTCCCTATTTTTAGGGCTATCTAAAGCCTACAGGATGTCAGCTCCCTTTCAGGACAATCATGACATGAACTAGAAGCCGAAGTCCAGCACACTGTCTTGAGTACTGATACGTAATATGAAGGTTGCCAAGTCTGTTCATTAAATTGTAGGAATTGTGAGTGTGTTTCTGATTAATTTAGCCTCATCTTGGTTCGCTGAATACCCGATATCAGACTTATCACTGAATCATTAACTCCGTGTTCATTAAAGATATTTTGTATTTTTAACAGCCATCCAGAATCAAAGTTCAGTGAGAAAATGACTCACGATGATCACTAAAATATCAACGCTTATAAAATGCTATTCATGTATGTTCCTCCCCAAGTCCTGCAGATGCAATCAGTGCCTCACAAAGTTAAACCCTTAAAGTCTGTGAAAATGAGCCTGTGTTGTTGACATCTTGAAAATGTACCTGTAACTGAGCATCCCAGGATCTCCTGACTCATAATCCTCACGACTGGTCCAGAGCCCCAGAGGGCAGCATTCCTCCCAGCAGCCCAGGAATGTAAACTTTACTTTGGAGTCCAGCACCGGTCCAGGAGGAGGAATGCAGAGTGTTTGCAGTTAAATATCCTCCCTGAGGTGTACTCTCTCTGAAAAGTCATAAATAAAGATGTGGTAGAGCTGGCATTGGTGGCATGACAACTGGCACTAGAACAGAAAAACATGCTAGCGGGTGAGAGGGTTTTCAGATTTAGAGGCTCCTGTGTATTCTGGTAAATATTGATGTTTTTCTGAAGAGGAAGTAGTTTTCAGGTATGTGACATGATGTTCCACGATGAGAGGAAGCTGCTGCCCTCACCTACCATTTCAAAGTCAGAATTCCTAGCTCACACACCGAAGAAACCCACAGAACACCTGTGCTGAGCCGTTTATTCCCTCTGCACGGAAAAACAAATACATAACTGACATCGAGTGAGTGCAGATTCTTTGTTTTTGAACTTGCACGGCCTCTCATATTTAAGCCTTAATATGCTGGTGGGAGCTGGTAAATGTCTCAACGACTCCATTAACCAACCTGGTGATGCTACGTCAGTAAGCATTATCGTACACTAATCGGAAGATTGGCGATTCAATCCCAATGACTGAGTCTCAAGACAATGATGCTGAACCCCAAATTGCTCCCGCAGGCTGTGCCAGCAGTGTGAATGAGCACCAACAGTGAGTGTATGAACGTGTGTGTGAATGGATACATGTGGACATTGTGTAAAGCTCTTTCAGTGGTCCGAAGACTAGAAAGGCGTTATTTAAATGCAAGTCCATTTATCCTCATATTTCCCAAAGTGGCTGGTCTTTTCATATTTCAAAGAACAGGACAAAATATGTATTTATGTTACCCACAGTCAACCCCTTTGTCCAAACCCTGTATTTCATTTTGCATTTGCAAAAAGCACACATTTATAGTATCTTTATTTGCTTAAATATAGGACCCTTTTCTCTTTTATTGCTTCATGCAATATCTAGTAGTAATAGAGTACCTTTAAGCTGCACTAAAAAAAGTTGGTAGTAACGGACCCTCAGAGAATTATCATGCGATTGCAGTTCCCCTTTCAGCTCATTATTTGTATTTGTTCGTCCAGCTGCTGCCTTGTTTTAGTTCACTCTCACCATTCTCATTAACTGTGTTTCCAGCTGCATAATGGAGTATTTATCATCAAAAAAGCCAGGAGAGATCACAGAGCGAAAAGGAGAATAGATTTTGGACTTGCATTCTCTTGGTAGCCAGAAACAAAGTCTTAAAAAGAATGCTAATGTCGGTTGAATGTGTAAATAAGCAACTGGCTAACACAACAGAAATTTTACGATAACGTGTCAACATTGTGTTTGCAGTTTAGTGCATCACCCTCAAGTGGCCAGAAATAACTTTTTGAGTTTAAGTCATCTTCAAGAAGTGTATAATGAAAGGCTGCAGTCGAATAGTCCTTTTTGGTTAGGAAGGTTCCTAACTGAGTGAAATGACCCGGAAGTACCTGCGTGGCCGCCATGATAAGTGTCGGTCGAATTCTCTAAACGCAAAGGAAAGGAGCTTCAATGCCAACCCACAATTACTTGCGGCGGCAACATTTAAAGTGACGTATCATTCGGCCGTTCACGAGAACAAACGATCATGACCGACAAACGCAGATTATGTAAATAACCATTGAAATAATTTAGAAATACTTTCAATAATCTGTTAAACCTGCTGGCAAACTTCATAGTTCATACGTTACGTTGCTGAAATGTGCTGTAAAGTGATCAAACTGACGTATTTGATATTCTCTCTCTGGTGTTGAACTGCAGCTTCAGCCCTCATTATTTTATTTTACTTCAGTTACAGAAGCTTTAATGAAAGAGTTAAACTGGACGAGCTTTTTAGTCTGAGTCATGTTTCTGATTATCATCTTTTTAATCAACTATTTTGTTACATTGCAATAAAACACTATCAAGTCAACATGAATTGTGTGGTGTTTCATAAACTGGTATCTGCATATTTTTATGATCAGATCTGCATATAAACCATGACAACATAAAAGGATATGAGACAAACATATATGACACACATCGTTAGTGTGATAACGTATTTAAATCAGCATGTTTGAAACTGAACAAAGTGACAGTTTAGTAATTTGTACTCTCTGTGAAAAATACGTTGGTTTCACTTTCATATTCCTTCTTTCATTTCTATTGCAACCTCGTTAATAAAGTAAAACCATGAACTGGGTTGCTTATGTCGTCTGCATGACGCAACACTGTAAAAAGACGGACGAAGTATTTAAATGCGCTTTATTGTAGTCCGAGATGGACTACAACATTGTAGTTTCAACGCTGCAGACAGACCGATGTCACTAACATCCGTCTGCCATCGCGTCATAACTACGTTGCTTAGTGAAAGTGGAGTCGGATTTACTAAACACTGTGGTTGTCTTTTCCTAACTCCTTATGAATTCTCCTTCTCATCTTTCCTTGACTCCGTGACGTTTTCCACAGAGGTCAAGGAAAAGTGCTTAGGGTTAGACGTTAGGAGGTACTTTTTTGACTATTCGACTGCAGCCAAAGTCTTGTTGCTTGTGACTTCCCACTAGATAGGCCACTGGTATTACCTGTTACAGTTTGAAATATCATTTTTCAGCCTGAGTCATTTGTGGATTTTGTCATATACAGTTTCTGTACTGCTTATTTCTAGCGACTTGTTCCTCTCTCCTAGCCAGTTTTTCTCAAGCTACTACGATAAATGCCTCCCAGGTCTATATGTTCCACATCTCTGCATCACAGGGATACCGCTATATTTTCACAAGTCTGGGTGGGTCCCAGAATGAAAAACATCTCAAAGTCCTATTCTTGCTCCAATCTCAGTTCTCCTGCACTCTGTTTACGTTCTCCAACTGGTTCCTATAACTACTTGTTCCTTGTGGTTGAAATGCTGACCTTAAAACTTGAGGCTTGTCTCTGCGGTGGCGGCAGATATTGGCGGTTGTTTTGTGTTAACGCTTTCCTGAACTCTCCTCACATCTCTGATTACAGCACAAATTGATTTATTCATTTGTCACAAAGGAGTACGTGAGAGAGGCCCTCAACAACCACAGAGCCTCAAACTGTTTTTGTTACATCCCGTGTGAACAAGTTTAAATACCATCCCTGTTTGCACACCTCAAATCATCTCCTATATGTGTATGGGACTGTTTGCATAGGCAAACGAAACCAGGAGTGAAAAATGCAGTAAGACAAACTACGGTGACCTTGTGTATCGCAACGGACGTCATAACCTCCAGCCGCCTCGCCGGTGGGAATGAAGAAAGAAGGATGGAGGAAGGGATGGAGGGAAGCAGGGAGGTAATTGAGGAATGGATGTGTCTCCTAGGTGGCCATGTTGTTGCTCTGGAAGGATGTGGGCACTGGTCAGACCACACACACATACACTCAAACAGACAGACACACACACACACACACACACACACACACACACACACACACACACACACACACACACACACACACACACACACATACACACACACACACACACACACACACACACACACACACACACACACACACACACGGACACACACACACACACACACACACACACACACACGGACACTAGGAACAAGGCCTTACCAAGCAGCAGCTCTTATTATTGTTATGTAGTGGTTAGGATTTAACTCCGGGCCTTTACTATGAAGGGCACATAGGAATTAGAGTCTGGGTTAGTCCACTGGTCGGTATTTGATTCTGCGTTTCTATAATGGTGGGTAATAAATTGTGGGTGTTTGTCATGCTGGGGAAGGAATTACGCTCTGGGTTAGAAGTTCCTGTGGAACTACATGTTGCACTTGGAGGATTTGGATAAAGCAGGAAAAACATGGCAGCAGAGTAAGCTAGAAGGCTTCCCATCCATATACGTATAATTGTAGGTAATTAGGGAACCAAATCCATTAACTCTATGTTAGTTGATCCTTCACGGTGATAGCTATGTGCCATCTAACGTATTTAGATTGATAGAAAACTATCAAACGTGACGGAAGAAGCAGAGAGAAGGGACCGGCAGTTCAGAACGCATACCTTGATAGTCCATGTGAATTTAGAGAAAAATAAAATGTTATTGCAAAGCTTTAGTTTGAAACCTTATTAATTATTTAACATGTGTCTATAATGTCAGATATACATGACTAGACAATCATGCAGTCACAACAACAAGTTACATTTCGGAAAACAATCTCGTAAAATAATTTTATAACTTCAACAGAACAATGTGTGTTCACGTGAGATCCTATCATTGATAGTAAGAAGCAGGTTTTTCTTTGGGGGTACTGAAGTATGAATATCATAATTGAGTATCAGCGTAATCAAGCGTGGACGTTACCTCAGTGGCATTTACTAAAGTTAAGAGGTACTTTTTGGTTACATTATTCTGGTGACAATCATAAAATAAAGACCCTTAACAGTGTTACCATAGCAGACTTTGCGTGTCTGACAAAATTCTTTAGATTTAAAACACTTTTTGAGACGGACTATTTTTCGATTATTTATTTCAATGCGGTCGATTTACCGTAGACAGCAACGCACAAGCAGGAATGCACACCCATTATTTACAGATCCTGGCCAAGAGTCCTGACTGAATTATACCTGTTAAGCAGCTGCATTGAAAGGCATTTGACGTCAGAGGTGGACACAGCTACCAGAACAAGAGGTGTGAAGAGTGTGTGCGTGTGCGTGTGCGTAAGCGTGTTTGAGTAGGCAGGTGGGGCTGCTGAGGTCAAAGGTTAAGACGGGTTGATGGGTGGGGCAGTGCCGGTGGTCGGGTCGAAAGCTGCTCGGCAAACACAGCTTGCTGTCTCGAACACACGTGATATACGAATAGCCACAAGTCCGTGAGAGAGGCAGGGCAAGGATACGTGTGTGAGTGAGGGAGAGGAAGGCCGAGCGGTGGTGAGACAGCTCACGAGAGGGAAAGAGTGAAGGAGGGAGGCCCTCGGTTTACTCACAGTGTTGTGATATGTTCGTCATGTTTTCACACTGGGGGGACTCTCGGACGGCGCGTTCCCATTTCCCTGTCTGGGATTCATCCTCTGCTGTCAAGATGGAGCTGAGTGTAGCAGATGAATGAGATCAGATGAGCCAGGATGTTTCCAGGTTAGATTAGACTGAGAAAGAATGAGACAAATGTACCTTCACAAATGAAATATAATAAGACATTACATTAATTTATACAGCATGGTTAGATGACATAAGTGATGAAATGAACTATACGAGAAGAGAAAAGGTGATTTGTTTAATTTATTTAGTCGATGAAAAGAAATGACACAATAATGTTGAGACAGAGATGAAACCAAAATTGTACATTACATTAAATGAGATGAAATAAAACAAGTTGACCCACAAGTTGACATAAACTTTACTAAGCAGGCAAAAGGAGACGATAGAATAAATGATGAGACAAGATAAAATGATGTGATATGAGATTAGAGAAGACAAGACAAATGTGAGAAATATGTTGACTGTAACTGAGATGAAATGAGACGAGTTGACATTCACAGATGAGTTTAAAAAAAAGATTTTTACTGAGAATGCAAGATGAGATGATACGACATGAGACAATAAGGCGATTAATGAGGCGGTTAATATTATTGATGAAATGAGATGTGAGATTTAATTTAGATTTAATTTCTTTGAGAAAAAAGGAGACAATTCAAAATGAGACAAAATACATATGAGAGAGAATTAGATTTGATTACTTTATTACTTATTAATAAAGTAATTTAATTACTTATTAAAGTACTTATTAAAGTAAGATGAGCTTTTTTAATGAGATGATTAAAGATGTAACATGAACTAAAAACATCAAATGATATATGTTGTAAAATGATAAGAAGATGTAAGTTTCAATAAAATGTATTTAATGTCAGTGATGAGATAAGACAAACTAAAAGCAAAGAGACACAAAACTGTCAGAGACTAATGAGATGACATCATCATCATCATTATTAGATGATGAAACTTTGATTTTCTTTTGATTTTCTCTGCGGGCTACAGCAGCAACTTCTAAACCAAAAGATACACAACAAACCCAACAGACTTCATTTAACTCCCCACGTTTCTGTTCTGTGACCGGGGGTTCAATCTGACCTTCAAAGCACAAATCTGCCAACACATCAAACGTTTTCTTTTACTGTAGATCTCAGTATAGACTTGTGCTTTCTGCCTTAATTTATCCTGGGAATATACACACACACTCTCTTTCATCAACACTCTGCTCAACACGTTCAAAGCTACACACATTCATACCTGGCAGCAGCCCAGTGCAACCACAGTCCTCTAGTGTTGGTCCACTGAGCAGCTCCACCAGAGCAATTTGGACGGTAAGAAATGTGCTCAAGGACATTTCATTGGTGTTAGCTGAAGGAGAGGAGAGCCGGCTGCATTCCCTTCAATGAACTACATTTTTCTTGGCAAATCAGGCATCCGACATCTCAATCTTCTCATCAGCCCACTGGCCTAAACTTGATGTCTGCACATGTTGAAACTGGACCTTTTGTGTAATGAAAGACATTTGGAAGAGAAACAATCCAGCGTTTGGTGAAAGATTTTTGGAAAGCAAATCAATAAACACCCATGCTATTTATTCTATCAAAGCCTACATGTTATGGTCCCGATCAGGTTTTTAAAGCAATTGAAATAGAACAAAATGGTTTTCACTTTATAATCATATTACTTTAGTCATAGTTTATTTTTGCAGTTAGTTATTCCAGGTTTGGCTTCTACCTTTAATTGGATTCAGTGAAGACTAGACACGAGTCTGCATGCTAGGCTCTGTGAGACCCATGCTAACATGCTGACGCGAACAATGCTAACAATGTTAGATGTTAGATAATGCTAACATTGCATGCTAACAATGCTGATGTTTAAATATAAGGTTTATCATGTACACCTTTTTAGTATGGCGTGATAGCATGCTGACATTGATTAATTAGCACAAAACACAAGGAACAGCATGAGGCTTGTGGGATTGTCTTAGTTTCGAGGGTATTTGGTCATAAAGCAAAGTACTGAACACATCTTGATTCTCAACCTCATAATGATGCTGTATGAAATGTTAAGGGACCACCAAAGTTATTAAAATTCATCCTGAGGTGGACATTAATGTCTGAAAATGTAACGGTAATCACCCTGTTGTTGAGATATTTCAGTATATGCACCAAAGTGGTGGATGCTGAACAGATGAACCATGTAAAAGCTCATCTACTGTTTTAGTCCATTATGCTCATAATGCTGGCACTAGAAAGACAAATGTTTCAACAGAATTGACATTACAAAACTACTAAATTGCCTGGCAGCGTGGATGGTCATCCTCAATGGTCCGACTGTGGCTCAGTGTTCCAGGCAAATGGCTCAGCGCTCACGTCTTCATAAGAGCCCTCCCTTCATGCGGCAACATGTTGCTCTGCTCAGACCGGTCTGAACTGCCCCTCGCTAGGACCCGGCCACTCCGGCATCAAACGATATTTTTAATCAAGTGGTCAAAAGCTATTGCACAAACATTCTAAAGTAGCTTAGGTCAACAGTGTCCCAGAGCCTGTTCTGTTAGCCGGAATGCTGCTGCACGCTGCGAACAGGCCTCTCTTTGTGTTTCAGTCCAGCAGCCTCACGCCACACCGCACCGCTCTGGAATCCTGTTTGTTTTCTTTCAAATTTCTCAACCTAGTACACTCCGATGTGGAAGCGCAGTGTATTGCGTTTGTGTGCGTGTGCGTGTGTGTGTGTGTGTGTGTGTGTGTGTGCTTGTGTGTTTTAAGGTGTGCGCTAGGTGTGCATCTGTGTTTGTACGCATGCAGCAACAGTATGGCTCATTGAGCATGTGCTCATTTCAAGCCGGTGCCAAAGTTCACATCGTTTTTAAGTGGAACATACTGGAGAGTTAAACAATTATAAACTTTGAGCTCAGTATATCCAGCCAGCTCCAGTGTAGGTCATACATGTGAAGGGTTACAGATTGGACCAAAACTCTGCTTTCTATAGCCAAAGGGCCTGTTTTTTAATTCACATTTAAGAGTTTGCTTTGGTATTTTTAATGTGTTTGTCTTCCTGAAGACTTAGTCAAGTTAAATGTCTGCTTCCTTCAGCGACAAGACAAAACCTTGAACGTGAATGTGTTGTTTTTGCATTTCTGGACTCCAACACACTGAATCCACTAATCTAACCGGTAATCTGCAATTATCCACAATACTACAATGCTGACTGGACAAACACCTTTCCTCTCTCACACAGTCCAGCTCCCCCTTTCTCCTAATTTCTTCTGTTGGCAGAGCAAACCAGAGGAATTCATTATCCTGGAAACGTTTTGGAGAACAGAGCAAGGCTGTTCTTCTTTCCTGTCCTTCCTGACAATGAAGCCATGGCATAGAATGAACTTAGATATTACTGCTACAGATGACCACTGTTCTTTTGCCATATGAACTGTAGCTGGTTAGCTGGAAGTCCTGTTTTTAACCTGCACAGATGGGTTGTAACTGTAAATTGATTACCTGCATCTGAAAGGGAAATGTCAGGCACATCATAGCTTTGTCCATCTTTAAAAAAAAAGCTAAAATGACTTAAAATGTCTTTGGATATCTCAGTATAAAGAAGGATATTGATCTATATGGAGTTAATTAATTTACCTTTTCCACATAGATTTTGGTATAGGACTGAAATATGTGACAATATTGCTGTCATATCAACAATTGAGTGGTCATTTCAATTCCAATGAGACAAATATTAAGAAACCTATTTCATCCATCCATCCATTCGCTATCTCTACTCACTTAACAGTCTTTGACAATTATTACCGGTATAATTAATATACCGGTAGATAAAAAAAGTCATGAAAGTGTCATAATATAGTATGCTAGAAAAAGTCATGAAAAAAGTTGTAGAATATTATATAATAAAACACTGTATATATTGCATAGAAAGTGTCAGAAAAAGTCATAGTAAATAGCATACGTCATAGAAAATGTCATACTATAGTTGGTGATTAAAAAAGTCTTAGTATATTATGCCATTAAAAAGAACAGTGTGTAAGATTTAGTGGCATTTAGTAGTGGCAAATTGCAACCAACTGAATACCCATCCACTCACCCTTTCCTTTCCAAGCAGGTCGAAGAACTACAGTGGCCTTCAGAGGACAAAAAGCACAAAAGTCTCTGACTAGAGCCAGTGTTTGGTTTGTCTGTTGTGGGCCACTGTAGAAACATTGCGGAGCAACATAGTAACTCAGTGCAATGATACCGCCCCCTATGTAGATATGAAGGGCTCATTCTAAGCTAATGAAAACGCAACAATTCTTAGTTTCAGGTCATTATACTAATGAAAAATAGTTATGATTATTATATTCCATTTCTAGCAATAAATCCTCCTACATTCTAGGCACTGTTCCTTTAAAAAGTCATTACAAGTCATAGTTTAGTGCGTCATAATAAAGTCAAAGAAAAAGTATATAATATAGTATGAAACATTTGAAAAAACTAACTTGGTTCAAAGTAATTGTATTGTACGCAATTAAACTGTCATTTAAAATATCATAGTAAATGGCAACCATTCAAACTCACGTTCACATATAAGTGGACTGTGGGAGGAAACATGCACAGACAATACTGCAGAAAACAAAAACAAAGTAGGCTGATCAACAAGAGAAACTAGGAGTAGGTTTCATCCATTATGCGAACCGCTTATCCTATTCAGGGTCGCGGGGTCGCTGGAGCCGATCCCAGCTGACATTGGACGAAGGCAGAGTTCACCCTGGACAGGTCGCCAGTTGATCGCAGAGCACATATAGAGACAGACAACCAGTCATGCTCACATTCACACCTACGGACAATTTAGAGCCTCCAGTTAACCTAAGCTGCATGTCTTTGGACTGTGTGGGGAAGCCGGAGAACCCCGCTTGCTGTGAGGTGACAGTGCTAGCCACAACATATATGACAAATTGAACATGTTACAAAACGACATAAAAGCTTCTAATAATGCAATATTACACAACAATTTGTGTGAAAAGTAAAATATGGTCTGTTACTACTTGGGATAGCATATCATCAGCAGACATGAATTTGACTTCAGTTGTTATACAGATGATACAGAGCTGTATATCCCAAATAAAGCCTGTTACCACTGACGTGCACTGTATTATGTCTTTCCTTGCAGTTGTTACAAATTGAATATCCAAAAATGTGCTGCAGTTGAATGACCCGTTATAGCAGTATAAGTGTCTTTTTTTTTGTATTTGTCAAACAAGAACCTTGTAAACTAAGTGTTGTTGTTTACTTCACACTGTCTTTTGACCCACAGAGGACTCAAGTAGCACAGTCTGAGATATTTAACCAAGATAATTAGGTCATTCCTCTTATTCACAGACCTAAAGGAGTTGTATCTCCTCAGCGTAATTAATATTAACTGCAGGAGCATCAAAATATTTTTGCATTGTAAGAAACAAAGTAAAATTGAAGATCATAAGAACTGGATTTGAATGTCTAGGCCGTAGTATGTTCAAGGAACTTTCTTTGAGCCACACATTTACTCATATAATACACATGTGATTATGATCTAATGCATACTGAGCACTCTTGTTGTTCATGGTGTTATTATCTCATGATGTTTTTCGGACCATCAATCTTTCGCCTGTCATTAAAACATTTCTCACTTTGATGTATTTGTTCAAACGTTTTACTGCTCCATTTCCAGTAACCTGAGGAAATGCCTTTTCTGGGCTGTCCCACTAAAATGCCACATATAGGCGGCCCCGTTCCAATCCTGCAGGATAGGCTGCCCTGAAAAGCCCCTCCAAAATACTCTGCAGGGCGGTGTGTCCTGAATGTCCTGCACCTGCATAAACACACCGAGCCAGGAGAGCGGCCCACCGCCTGCCAGGCACGCTAAACCACATGTCCAAAAGGCAGGAGAATAACATACCTGGGAACATTTACCGTGAGAAGTAGAGGTAACGTGGAATACAGCTCACCACAAAAGGTTGCAGTCACACAGTTAAGAGTTGTGCAACCTTCAGTTTTTACATGCTTAGCAAAAGTCAAAGTGAAAAGTAGGATTTTTATTTGGTTATCAGATGAAGGAAGGGAAAGAACAGAAACCAGATGGGTGGAGGAGACAAAGAAAAGGGAGAAAATGTCAAAACATTTAATCAGATTGGGTGAGAAAAACTATTTGGAAACTTCAAAAATGATTAGATAAAATGAGCGTATAAGGTTGAAAGCGAAAATGTGTGAGGACCAGAGAGAGTGCAAATCGGGCCCCTGAGATATGGCTGTGTATTGACACACTGTGATAGAACACCTACCTGTCAGATGTGCCCCGTGCAGGCTCTCCCCAGTGGGACAAGGCTTCATATTCACACAGCATCACACGACACCTTGCAGTTACGTAACTGTCGCACCCTTCAATCATGGTACTGTAAGTGAGACCTCATAAGGGGCCCTGGTCATACGTGCCGGACTGTTATAGCGCAGGAGTCTTGGTTCGTTATTTTTTTTGCAAGCAGGCCTCCATATCTGATCCTGGAGGACTCTGTGACAATCTCAGAAACAGAAACCGAAGTGAACGCAATAATGTAATGCTATATTTCAATCTAGCAATGAAAATACTACATGATATAAATAAAACATTACACATTCTGATAATAACTGGTAATTATGTAGTCACAGCTCCCATATGCATTACATGGATTGTGAAAAATCTTAGTTTGCTGCCACAGATTTGACAGATTTTGCGTCATCGCCTCCTCCTCCGCTGATGGATTTATACACTGGAGCAGGACTGGATGCAGCTGGAAAAATAGCAGTGAACTCACAGTTGATGATGCATAACATGCATTTGGGTTGCACTTTTTTTTAACTAAATTAGGATTTGTAAATGGGACAAACTAATAATCCTTAAAGCAGACATTACAGTATGTGGCCATGTGTTTAGACTCTTAATTAACAGCCAAGATTCTGTCAACCAGAGTTGTACTGAAGGGTCAACTGAGTGTTTTGCACATTGTATTTGAAAGCTGACAAGCTTTATGAAATACAGTTTTTAAATTTGACTTTTTAGGAAATACACTTACTCTCTTTCTTGCTGAGAATTAGATGAGAAGATTGACACCAATGTCATGTCTAACTGTTTATTCTGGAGCAAGGGCCATGAGAGGGTTAGCTTAGCTTAGTTTAGCATGTAATGGAAACAGCTATCCTAGCGTAACAAAATACGCTGACCAGAACTTCTAAAGCTAAAAACATGACATCTTCTCTGTTTAATCAGTACAACAACCAAAGTGTAAACCTATAAGCTGCGTTTTCACACGTTATGTGTTGTCTCATATTACTTTTCCTTGTTTTTTTGTCATCATTTTTCCTTATCCAATGCGAGGGTCCAAGGACAGAGGATGTTGTAAATCTCATTTACAACATTCTCATCTCACTCTCCGCAAAAAAAAAAGAAAATAAACATATTTCCTAAAATTTCAAATAATTCCTTTAAGCTGATGTAAGTAATGCAAAGAAGTATACTACATGTTTTGTTAAAGAAACAATTAAGCGTCCTTAGATTGGCTGTTGTCCACATTGTCGTAAGTCCCAGTGTGTTTTACTCACCACTAAACTATTTAAAAAAGTTTGTGTTTATGCTCCTATTCACTCCTGCCGACGGTGGAAAAACACATTTCTTGTTTTTCTGTGCTGAGGTAGGAGAAACACGTGAAACTTGGGTCGTCTGCTCCTGGTTTGACAGCTAGCTGAGCAATGACTCCTTCCTGCGTCATCACTTCCTCCTCACGTCGCTGAGAAATCCACCATTCCAATGTTCCAGCTGCGGAATATTCCATGTTGTTGTGAAGAGGATGATGGGAGCGTAATATCTTTCCGCTGTCAGTTTGCAGTGGGCAGGTCTTGTGTCACATAAGACACAGTTGCATTGCATTCCTGCGTCTCTCGTGGTTTTCATTAGCTTTTAGAAAAAAGCAGCAGCCATTCGACTCTAGAAACCATGATAGGCCGAACTGTGAGAGCTACTTTTAGAAAGGGAGAGATTCAATTGAAAAAAAAGCAGTGTGTAACAACAGGCCAGCTGTAAACTACCAGCAAACAGGCGTATGGACGAGCACAGAGGGGTCTGATTGCCACCAGACAGACAGGCAAACAGACAGACAGACATGGGGCGAGGGTGTAGGCTGCAGTCTGACCTTGCAGCTATAGCACACAGATGGGGAGAGGCCTTTCGTTCCAGACACACAGACAGACAGGGAGGGGTCCAGTGAGCCACTGTGCAGAAACTTCATATCTGGAAGCAATTAGAGCAGATGGGAGCTGTGGCCAGGCTGTTTCTATAAGGTATAGCACAATTCTATCAGGACGTTATTGGTAACAGTGTGCTCTCCTAATGACCAAAAACCACCAGTCACAAAAGCAAAGTTCATTATTCCATCAACATCTTATGAGGCAAGCGCTAACAATATTGTTTTTTTCAATCCTCCATTCAGTTAAGAACACATTGCTGTTTGCGCTGACAGCTGAGCAAGAGGGAAAGCCCTTGAAGAGTAATATTTTCACAGCCGCCTACAAAGGAACCGCCATCCTTGCACTATAGTCGTTCACCTTTTGTTCCTTTTGATTCGTCATCTGAGAACGGCCTTCCCCTTTTTTCAGCGTTCAGCAGAAACAAATCCACCAGAGGACAGATCTACTGTTGACTTTGAATGTTCTTTCAGTCGATGCTTGTATTGCCAAATGGTCCGACTGGGTTTTCATAGGTGAAGCCAAAACTCCAGCAGTGATGAGAGACGCTTATTGCACACTTCTCTAATAAAAGCGTTTGTGGCTTGAACATTGTCCTTTTTTTTGCTTTGCGTTGATGTTGGTGCCAGTATAGAGAGACAAATCCGTGGTCTGGTTTTATGTTTAAACCGCAACACAAAATGCTTTGAAGTTTATGACTTTGCCATACAGTTGATATAGTCACGCAGTGCTTCTGCTATTTTTGATTACACAAGGACAGGAGACAGTGTACAGACGTAGTTATTAAGCTATAATCAATATTTTTACATTGACAATGGATCAACTGACCGGTGTGTAAGTGGAAGGGGACAAATGACTCCACGGCTTCCATCAGCTTAACAGAGCTCCTCTGTGTCTTTCAGCTCATTGTTTTGGTTCCCTCTCACCACTCATCACTGTAAGACCCAGTGTGCGCTACCTGCCCAGCACCAAACAGCAGGTACACACACGGTTAGCAGCTAGCTGGTGAACACAGTGGAGCATTTAACAGAAAGAGCCAGATATCTATTTCAGGAGGAGACCAAAACAGTCTTAGTTAAAAGGAGAGTGAATATTAGTCTTGCTGCTTGCCAACCAAACAACAACTTATCGAAAGCTCCACAACAACCTTGAAGTGAAATAGTTTCCTAGTTCAAGAATGCCATTCATGAGGCTTTTTTTCATTTCAATAAATAAAGTTGTGTGAGACGGTGTGTTCCTATATGAGGTAAATAAGCAGCTTGAATCTGGTAAACAGCTTGTAAATAATCGCTATGCTTGATTGAGGTACAGTAAATTGAGATTTGTGTAACTGGCAGGCAGCTGCTAAATAAACAGAAAGTAGTCAAAAGCTGCATAGCAGGAACACTCTGTTTCTGACAGTAAACCAACAAACTGTAAAAGCAGCCACTGAACTTTATGAAACTGTATGAGACCACAGTTCTCCTGCTGACCGCCAGTAAATAACTATACAATAAAACGGGCATGCACACTTTCAAAGACCTGTTTGACATCTCGGGCTACCTCAGTTTGAAAGAAAAGAAACATATGAAATTGAACTGAAAGCCTTTTTAAAAAGCCGAGTGATAGAAAAACAGTCTGAGTTTATTTGATGTTGAGAAATGTTCAGGTGAAGTCTTCACCTGGATGGTTGCACATCACGGCTTGAAACACCTGTCTGGGAAGCAGAAACCCACAAAGCAAAATGTCTGTTTTTTTCTTTGCTTGGAGTAACATTTACCTTGGCAGTGAATGAGACAAAGCAGCAGCATGTGATTAAAGCCAATGTTTTTATTCAAGGCTTTTACAGGAAGCTAATTAGCCGAGGTATGCGGTCGTGTGCCAAGCTAATGGGGGGATGCTGACATTCCTGCAGGGAAGCGGTAGTCTCAGAAAGCTTCAGAATATGTATTTACATTTACAGCCTACTCTGTGTGAGCCACAAGACTTTCAATTCAAACACTTCACGCCATGATTTCTTTTTTTCAAATTCAAATATTGAAAAAAAGTCGGGATGTGGTCTGGCTCGAATCACAAGGTGAATACATTTGAGAATACTGAAAACCTCCAGAGACTATTTGTCATGTTGTTACTGGAGGATAAAAGTCGCTTTGAAATAAATAAAAAAAATCCATAACAGTGACTGATTCTGATACTTCAGAGACTCTGAAGTTAGCTCTGAGCCGCCGGCTCAGCTGTCGCCATGTTGAGAGCCGTTGAGAGGTAACCGAAATGCTCCCAATCTTGTATACAGCACCTTTAACGGTTGTTCTGTTCTATAAGTGTCCCAGTGAGTTGGTGTGACAGTGAGCTAACATGAACAATACCAGGACCCTGAAACTGAAGCAGCTAAATCCAGCCATCATTCATTTTATAATGTAACCCTACGATTTGTCTACGTCAAATGACAACATGTCATCTTTCATCTCTGCTCGCGTGTGGATTAAACAAATGGGATATAACATTATTTAGTGAACTTTAGGTTAGTTGACAGGTATATTTTTTAGCATTGGACAGAGCTAGGCCAGCTGTTTCCCCTACTTTCAGTCTTTATGCGACTAATCCCCTCCTGACTCTAGCTCCATACACAAAGCCACCGTGAGAGTGGCATCGATATTTTCATCTAATTCCTCGCAAGAATAAGCACATTTCCCAAAATGTTAATATATTCCTTTAAACAAATGGAAAAGATGAGTCATACTCAATGCAGTAAAGTGCTTCTTCCATTGCAGCTGTAACACTGTGTGTGGCAGGACCGCCACTATATTTAGGAACCATCACCTGCAAAGGGCAGACCATCTTTAGGGTCATCGGGACTATATGACCCCAAGACTTGGCCTGGGCTCATGTGATCCTCAGTAGGACTTCCAGAGGAGGAAGCACTCGGTGAGAACTAAGTGTTCCGGGCATGATGTCTAAGAATAGAAACCCCCATGGCCTTCAGCTGAGAGGTCACTGAAACAGAACGGAGGCCATCCTGGACCCACATGGAGCTGTGTTTAAGTACAGACCACCTGACTTCCACATCCATGTGTGTGGCAGTAAATCCACAGCTGAGATGAGTTTCGGCTGTTTGTTGAAAGAGTAACAGCCCGACTTCTCATCAGTGTCTCTAGTCTAAACACTTTCCAGGACACAGGTTTAAAAAAAGGCTCTTTACACTCTCTTTCGCTCTGGTTTTGACATTTCAGCCACCCATTATCCCCCTTGTTATATCTGCACAAATGTTCCCATGCATTATACGCAGTGCTAGTTTCCACCTGTGAGCTTCTGCCAGACACAAAAATGCTTTGTCTAAGGTAGATGAAAGCAATATCTTCTCCCTTGTTAACACAGACTGGCAAATGCATTCCCCTAGATGTCTCTAACTAAATGATTTATGAGATAATTTGACAAAAAAATGCAATTCACCTTCCAAATATGCCCCTCTGGCATCAAACTGTCAATATATTATACCTCGGCCCATTACCCAGAGTAATCCTAAACCCAACTATTTCGTGCTGGCTGTGCCTGAAAAAGATTGAGTCTCAACGCATGTTTCCAGTCTGAACATTTTCCACCACCAAAGGCTTTAAATAGACACAGTTTCCATCTTGACAGTTCATCTGCCCACCAACCCCCATTGTTAAATCTCAACAAATCATCCCAGGCTCCAGATCCATTATTACTTTCCACTGCTTGTCTCTTTATGGACGGACTTCAACAAGTTTCCAAGTCTTTCATCTCGAAGTAATTGACCTGTGCCTTGAATTTGAACAGATCACGGTCCCATCCGTTTAAAATCTTTCTCCGTGAGTGTTTTTGCAGACAGGCTCCAAATTGTAAAAGAAAGCAGCAATTTACTTTTGCAGCACATCTTTATTGCAGATGACACATTAATGTCATTATTCTACTGTCTTGTCCGGTTTGCTCCTTTGGTCGGCATCCCTTACATGTGGCTGTGTGTGTTGATACAAATGTTTGTGATTATTTTTCCACTGCGCTAGTTGAAAGTCAAGTAAAATACCTCAAATATCAATGAATTACAAAATAACTATTTTCTCTCCCGTTTAAAACCATGTTGTTTTCAACTTCTCCACCCTCATTGTCTCTGTGCCGGCAGGCAGCCCGAGAGTTCAAAGAGGCAGAAATATACAGGCAGGAAAATCATTTTGAGATTTTGGTTTCATGTTCAGTTTACACAGTGGTATATAGATGGTTGGTTTGAAGGCTAAAGCCAAGGAACATTCCTTGAATAGCCTGCCAGCTACCACTAATGGAATTTGGTTTAATGGACAGCTGAGTGCAGATAGCACAACCGAAGCTTCGAAAACAGACCCACACGGTTTTGGGAAAAACACTCTGGGTTTGCCATACATATACATATACATATGCATTTTCATATACATACACAAATGCATGTAGTTGCCAGTTCACCTAGAACCTACAAAGGTACCTTCAATTTGAATTAACAAAAAGTGAATATTTTAAGGAATATGGGTTTTATTGCAGGGCTGTTATACTGTATTAGACTGCATTTGAACTTGTATTACCTAATGAACTTAACATACATATAAAGTCCATTAAATAATGCAGAATGGTTTGGATAAATTCATCCTCTTTTTTTCAAACTGGCATGAAATGAAAAGCACACACAAGCAACATTTATGAATTTTAGAAACGCTAGATGTACAAAAAAAGTTCAAGGCAAAATTTAATTCTGTATCAGGTCCGCTGTGGAACAGAAATGCAGCCTCAGTTCAGAGTGTTCTGGCCTTTTTCACTTTCAATGTTTATCTTCTTAATTAGTCTAAAAGTGCAGGGAATAAATGACTGGAGCAGTGCTGAATATGAGCAGTGTGTGAGACCCGTGGAAACAGCTAAAAGACGCCTCCTCTGTGACATCAGCACCATGTATGACATCATCAACCATGGTGTGATGGAAATGCACACACATGAGATGTCAAAGAATAGAAGCAATAATATCCACTTTCCACGCCTGAAGGAGAGTAAACGAGGACAGTGTCGTCACAAGAGCCTGATGTGGCTGTATAAGAATTTAGCCTGGTCAGACACTGTCTGTCATCGCCACACATCCTGAAGCTGGAAACTCCCCAGCTAACAAGGTTATGCACCATTGTGATGTCACACAGTAGCTATGAAACCAGCAGAGAAGTATGAGGCTATAAGTGGCAGGCAAGTGATGTGCGTAAATCCAGACTAGGATAGAAGGCCTTGACCTGGAATAACTACACGGGTCACATGACCTAAAATCAGTAAGCCTGCAGAGCTAAATTAGGAAGCTCACATCAGTTTATTCTCTTGGTAAGGATGGGGGTGTTGTGGATACATTTTTAATTTTGGAAAAATAATCACACTGTGAAGAAATACATCAGCATGACGTTATTATTGTTAATTTAGGAGTCGGCTGTAATCCGGAGACTGATTCCTGTGATCAGTGTCATTGTATACAGCCTGTCACTGCAATGCCTCCATGACTAATGCCAGCGAATCATTATAACAGTTTAATATTCCCCACATATGTCACGTTTGCCTACATTTACACTTGCACATTGTTGATCAAAGTTTTCTGGACAAATCTTGCTACTGAAAGTCAGTTTTAAGTGTAACACACTGTGTTGCAATGCTGCTACTCAGTTAGCGACTAGCTTGGTGAACAGTTTAGGCGTTGGTGTAGACCAAAACAGAGCTAAAACATTATTAATATGAACGTACATGATCGAATGATTTTTACATTAGACCAACACATATCTTGCAATCATTAAAAAAACACTTCTATTCAAAATACAGAACCTACCTAACCTTACACTAATTGAACACCAATCACTCTGAGCCTTGGCACTACAAATAGGTCACCTCTTTTACGAGAACTTCGCAAACATGGAGGCAGTGAGAGGAATCAATGAATCCCATCGTCACCACAATACTTAGAATTAGGATGCATTGGCTTCCTCAATTCATTTTCCCAATGTGTGAAAGAAGAAGACTTATGGTCACACAGGTATGTTCAACAACACTGATGCCAACGAGCACTACGCTGAACACACTCCCCTGACATTGTATTACCACCACAGTTACAGTACAGATTTGATCCCACAGCTACTCTCCTAGACAAATATCTGGGTCTATACTTAGCCGTGACATATCTGGGCCTACCACACACAGAACCATGTGCTTCCTTTGTGAAACCATGCACACATCCAGATCTGCAGAACAGTGAAGCCTGCTTATATTCAGCAGAGGAAATCCTGAGACTGACGGGCCGAGCTCAGTGTCAGACATTCAGTCTGACAGCAAAAACAACCAACAGCTCAACAACAACTTAACTTTCCAACTGTGGAGGAAAAAACAATATTCACTTTGCTTTCTTATAATATAGCCATCAATAGTTTGTTTCCTTTGTTTGTAGTATGCCATTCAGATATACCTTCAAGTCTGAGTTGATAGATTCAAATGACAACACAATTTCCCTTTATCTTCAAATAACATCCCTTAAAACCATTTGAACCCAAATTGCCTGTGATGTCAGATAAAGTGACTTGATAAACAAGCTGACAGAAAACTGCCATACTCTGCACGTCAGATAAAAACGTCAGCCAAGTTTGAGTGTTGTTTTGCAGCGTGGCCGGAGCACGTTCCTCCATCAAGCTGTTTCCTTTAGATATCATGGAGTTGCGGTTTTAAGGCCCCGAGGCTACAGTGACTGGACTGACAGCACGCACACACACACACACACACACACTTTCACTCTCGGCTGTGTTTTTCCTTGCTCAGATGGTCTAATAGGAGTCCCTACTGTACTGAGCCAGCATAGAGAAAGAACATATCCATATTAGGGAAGGAGCAGGCGTCCATATATGGAAACGCTTCCTCCGTAGTAACAGCCTCTGTCTGCTGGCTTCTCACTCACATTCCTTCAGCTCCAGGTTTCTCTGGGAGTTTTTCATTTCCGATTCGCTGGCTAGAGAAGGAGCAGGGCCGCCTTTCATAAGAGTCTGGCCTGGTGTGCGATCCCCTTTTTCAAAAAAATACACAAACCTCCGTCTAGTCTCTTTCCTGCAATCCTCTACTCTTGGGTTTGATGTAGTAAAATAATCCTGGCCGGGGACAGGGCACACCTGGCCTTTTTAAGTTTATCACAGACTAAACCTCATTAAGCAGGTGAGAAGCCAGTGAACATGTAGCCTTTGTTTCTTGTAATATATGTTTCATGGGCCGGGCTGCACTTTCACTGAAGTCGACTCAGGATTTCTAATCATGATTTGTCCTGACTAAGACTGGCTAAGACCCAGGGAATCAAAACGGCCAGTCAAATGTGAAATAAAATCCCCGGCTTTTGTTTTCAACGGAATCCTCCTTTTCGGGAAGCAAGAAAAGCAGCCTAATGCTTGAATCAACAAACATCCATTACTGGAAATGCCATTAAGGGAGAACATTAGTCTTTTGTCCCCTAAATACCTGTCCTGCATACCTTGGCAGAGTAAGTCAGGTAAAATACCACCAGGATCATCTTGTCAAAAGGACAACTATAACCCTTATCCTATTAATCATTTTAAATCTATTCATGTCATAGGATTTCTTTTAATCATTTATATGCATTACTAATGAGAAAATCTGAAAGAAGTTGGTATTTATTAATTATTGGAATGGAGTACAATTTGTGTGTCTTTCACTTAATTAAGTATATCCATTTTATGCTACTTAATACTTCGCCTTCACCACATTTTTTTTTAAATAAATAGTGTACTTATTTTATTTACTTTCCAGATTATGATTTGACATTAAAATTACAATCACTCGTGTGACCCTTTGGTGGGGAGCAGACCCCCAAACTCTGGACTAAATATTTTACTGTAAATACTATAGTTACAACTAGGACCAGCTACATTAGTAGAATGTCACCTATGCAGGGATGAAAAATAATATAATATTGCTATATTTAAATAATGGAGTATTATTTACATTGTGCTATGTTACTTTAGTAAGAGATCAGAATACTTCTTCCACCAATGCTACTTTTTAAAGGGGCTAGAGCATACTTTAAGTCCCAAGTAAATTGTGGCAAAATAACCGACATAAAGGTGCATCACACAAAAATGAGCGGAGGATGTATTTGTGAACAAAATGCTTCACTCGTGCAAAAGAGATCATAATATTTCCATAATGTGTTTTAAATATTTAGTGCTTCAAGCTGCAGTTCAGCCACTGATTTCAGTGCACAAAAATGTCCCAGATGTGACCGCACAAGTACAGAAGACAAAGTTACAAGAGAGTTCAGTTCGGTTGCCAAGTCTCTGTGCTGGAACGAGCAACCTGTTAGATAACCGGCTCAAGTTAATGACTCAAATGAACTTCCTCTCCCTCACAGCTGGATGTTAATTCGCTAAAGAACAGGCTGTCTGTGCGCCTCCGAAGCCGAAGCTGACACATCATTTTTTTATTAATCATCACATGTTGATGCATCTTCATGAATTTCTACCTGGTGCTTCTTTTTTTTTTTTTTTTTTTTTACTGTTCTTTCATTTTGCCTTCACTTTTGAACTTCGCTAAAGTTTGCTCTTCTTCTTTTTTTTTATTTATTATTTATAGGTACCGGCTGTCTGTTTGTGAAGTCAGTCTTTAGGAATTCCCAGTGTGGGGTCCCAGGCCTCTAACCAGACCTAACCTCCTATTCCAGATGAAAGCCGCTCTGAGAGAGAGAGAAGGTGTTGTTTGGCCGAGCAGCAGAGCCTTGCCTTCAGACAGCAGGAATGTGGGATGTCTGGAGTGGGGGTCAGGAAGCGAGGAAAGAATGCCAAGCATGTCCATGTTTGTCCAGGGCTGGCTCTCCATTCAGCCCCCAGTGACGCGCTGCGAGGGCCAGCGAGTATAAAGGGAGCCGGGCTCTGCAGTCAGAACTCAGATCAGCTCCTCTACCGAAGCTAACCTCTAGCTTTCACCAAGACAGAAAGAAAGACTTTGACCGGAGCAGCAGAGAAACTCCACGAGACGAACGAGATCAACTTGATCAGAAGCGGTTTCTCAAGCTCAAACCCTGAGACTAAAGGAAGACTTTTTCAACGAGACTCAAGGAAAAACTAGAGTTTATTTCTACAAGGAAGAAAACATGTCTGCCGCAATGAAGAAAATGATTTTGCTGCCTTTCCTGTGCATCATGCTCTCATACATGGTAAGTCAAAAAGAACACATTGAAAATGACTTAATCCTGCTTTAAATATATGGGCAATGTTTTCAGTCTTTAAACCTACTCGTTGTAAGCTCTGCCTGTCTCGATGTGCTGGATGTGTAACTTTAACACACTTTGTGGAGATATTTAACTCAGCATGTGTCTGTGTGTGCTCAGGTTGCCGCTCAGGAGTGCAGCAACCAGTGCTCGTGCCCCTCCACTCCCCCTCAATGCCCCCCAGGAGTGAGCCTGGTGCTGGACGGCTGCGGCTGCTGTAGGGTGTGTGCCAAGCAGATGGGGGAGCTGTGCACTGAGAGAGACCTCTGTGACCCACACAAAGGCCTGGACTGTGACTTCGGAGCCCCCATCAACAGACGCATAGGAGTGTGCACAGGTGAGCCATTGAAACAGTCACAACTTTGTGTTTCTTCCTGTAATGTCCCGCCATCGATCATTCGCTGTCCTTGAAGTGTGGACCGTACGGTGACCTTTCCATCTTCGTTCCCCCCCCCCCCCACAGCTCGAGATGGAGCCACCTGTGTGTTCGGAGGCATGATGTACAAAAGCGGGGAGACTTTCAAGAGCAGCTGCAAGTACCAGTGTACCTGTCTGGACGGAGCCGTGGGCTGTGTCCCGCTCTGCGCCATGGACGTCAGGCTGCCCAGTCCCGACTGCCCCATGCCAAGACGTGTCAAGGTGCCCGGGAAGTGCTGCGAGGAGTGGGAGTGTGATTCTCCCAGCAGACACAGTTTCCTGGGCTCAGCTCTGGCTGGTGAGTTAGTCTCCTTTTCTTTGAAGCGCATACGACCGTAGTTTCTTTGTTGGTCTTTACAAAGAGAGGAGATAGTAATCAGGATGGTATTTCTAATTCAGTGTTTGCTCCTGTTAGCAGCCTACAGAGAGGAGGAGACATATGGCCCAGATCCCTCCATGATGAGGGAGAACTGCCTGGTTCAGACTACTGAATGGAGCGCGTGCTCAAAGACTTGCGGCCTCGGGGTCTCCACCAGGGTCACCAATGATAACCGCGAATGCCGCCTGGAGAAACAGACCCGGTTGTGTATGGTCCGACCATGCGAGTCTCAGCTGGAGCAAAGCATCAGGGTGAGTTTTTGTGAATCTGCACTGCTTTCATGACCTCTACAGATACAGTATTTGCACTGAAACAGCCAAAGAATGCTTAACAAAGTTGTTTTTTTCCTCTTCATCTTCCTCCTACAGAAAGGAAAAAAGTGCATCCGTACACCCAGACTGTCCAAGCCCATGAAGTTCGAGATCTCCGGCTGCACCACCACCAAGTCCTACAGGCCAAAGTTCTGCGGCGTCTGCCTGGACGGCCGTTGCTGCACCCCGCACAGAACCACCACCCTGCCCATGGAGTTCAAATGCCCCGACGGACAGGTCATGAAGAAGCACATGATGTTCATCAAGTCCTGCGCCTGCCACCACAACTGCCCCGGGGAGAACGACATCTTCGAGTCAATGTATTACAAGAAGATGATGGGAGACATGGCGTGAGCCGCTGAAGGACGACCGCAGCTTGTGACTTGAAAACAAACAGAACTCCATCTCATTTTGCAGCTCAGTATATATGTATTTTTTATTTTATTTTATTTTCTCATTTTCTCATTGTAAAAGTAGTCAAGATACTTATCTAAGTGTCTGTGTGTTTCGTATGGCTGGCACACATCAGCCACATAGACTCAGACAGAGGGTTGCATAGCAGCTCCAAGAGATTCCTGCACTATAACTTCTATTTTTGACAAGCCTGCTGTCAGGTTGCCGCCCTTTCCCCTTGAAATCCCTCTTTACAGACCCGTCCGTTTTACTGTATGCATTTTTAAACCTTATCTTAACCTTGACGTCCTCCCTTAACGAGTGTCTAATAACTCCCCCCACCCTCCGGGCCCAGACCAGACCTGGAAACTCTAAGCAGCTGTAGATGTAGCACGCAGACCACAGCAGGCCAGTGTTCCCCTGTGCAAACAGGTCTGAATGTGTCCTTGTGAATGTGAGCGTGTGTGTGCGTGTGCGTGTGTGTGTTTGTGTCTTTTAGCACAGGCCTGAATGCCGGCCTTGTCTCTACCTCTGAGCAGGTCCCCCTGCTCACAGTAGAGGAAAGGTCAGAGTTTCCGCCCAGTATGTGGATGAGAAAGCAAGCAGCGAGCTGAGTTTAAGGTTAGATATGCAACACAGTGGACTTTGCCACGGCACTGAGAAAAAAAGAAGAAAAAAAATGACATGTTGACTTTTACTGATTCAGGTCAGAAGGAAGAAACCAAGTGGTTTTAGGAACAAAGTGTCTATTTTGGACAAAAATAGAAGAAACGACTGGAAGAATTGTAATTTCATTCCTTTTTTTGATGTTGTTGGTGTGTAAATTATGTATATATTTGTACAGTTTAAGTTAATTTAAAAGCCAAATGTGTTCTGTGCTTTGAAATGTATCAATAGTGTATTTTTTACTATTTTATTGAGAAGTGTGACAAAGATGTCGCATGTTTCACTTTGTAGCTGGAAATAAAATGTTATATTTTTTATACAAACATGAGTTCTCAGATTTTTCTCTCTTCAATTCTGTTTGGTTCTATACCATCTATAAATGACAAACTATTACACATGTGACTGATCTGCATAACTAGGACATCAATAGCTCATGTTAATTTTGAACATCTTACAGGGAAAATATTAATTAGTAATTAACACACATATCACTCTCACAGAGTGCAGGAAATCAACCCTTAGTCACTACACATGTCTGAAGTTCATAACACAGGGGGTAAATGGAGGGATGCTTATCTTAAAGCATACAGATTGTTTTATTCCACCACAGGAGTAACATACACGTGTTGGTTTGTTCTTCCACTTTCCACTCATGTTTATATAACAAAACTGTAACGCCTTCTTCAATGTGGCTCAGTGGTAGCGCAGGGTCGTCCCTCAATCAGAGGATCGGCGGTTCGACCCCCGGATCTGCTAGTCCATGAGAATGTGTCCTTGGAATTAACTCCAAAATTGCTCCCTTAGCAATGTTAGTTAGTCCTGATGGGCAGGTGGCACCTTGCATGGTAGCCCCTGTCATCAGTGTATGAATGGGTGAATGATGACATGTAGTGTTAAAGCGCTTTGAGTGGTCGGAAGACTAGAAAAGGGCTGTACAGTCCATTCAATAAACAAATAAGTTTAAAAACTGTATGAGTTCTTACAGCAAAGAACATGAATAATGCCCAGAACTGCTGGCTGTTTATTAAATTGCTCCCTATTGATTTGTTAGCGGCGCAGAAAGAGGATATTTAAAATGTATTAGGTTACACTTTAAAGCAAAGCATTCCTGCTTGGCTTTCGGTAACTTTTACATAAGACAAGATGGAAATAAATGAACCTGGGTACCAAGGAACAAAAAGCAAATCTCTCTGACTTTGAAAAAAAAAAGGACTGCGAGGACCGAGTCAGTCTAATGTCGCCACCTGGTGCCCTTTTCGTTCTGTTGCCATGGATTTGAGGGAGAAAAAAAAAAGTCAGTTAGTTTTGGCCCCCACACACATAAATCTTAAAAGCAGGACATCTTCAGCCTGAATTCACAGTTGTGCTATTAATCAGACAGCATAATGGTTTTCTCTAGAAAGGTCTAAATTGAACATGTCCGTTTGTAGTTATTGCCCAATAGTAAACTACAAAGTCAATCTATTCTTCTTCGCCATTTTTGTCAACTTAAAATTGTATTTTCATGGTGTGTTAGATCTCCTGTTTATAATTAATGTGTAATACAAAACCATCGTCCAATAGTTGTGATTCTTAGCAATACTCTGCTTCTAATGCAGAGGACAACTTTTCTCTCACTATTCAGACATTTGAAGACTCACTCTATTTGTATTTATTGGTACTGGATGGTACATAATGTACATAGACAGAGATCTACTGCAGATATATACGTATATATATATATATATATATATATATATATATATATATATATATATATATATATATATATTTGTATATTCAGTTTCTCCTTCGCCCATTTCAACTTTTGGCTTTCCTAAAATAAAAACAGTATGATTCACCACACTTGGCTCTTTCTTCTTGATAGTAGATTAATAATGTAAAGCTCATGCCAACACTAAGGGTTCAAATGTTGTTGTCTTGAATATTCTGTATAAACAGCGTGTGTGTCAGAGTGATGATTCATGTTCTCAGCTTCTTCTTCGCTTACAAACACAACCAAGAGCAGACTGTACCTGCAGTGTGAGTCAGAGTCTCTCTACAGTGAGAAACCAGGTCGAATAAAACAAAATACAGGATCTGAATATGTTGTACAATATTGAATGAATATATTGTGAAAGTGAGCCAAAACCCATCAATTGTACCAGTTAAACAATACATTAAGATAACGACACAGGTGTAAATTAGTTAGTACGCCAAGTTTATTGCATTAATCATCTTATGCAAATATTCATTTGATTTAAGATGCAGTAAAATGATCTACCAAAACAGAGATTACCAGTTCAACTATTCAATTTATTGGTTTCCTTACATGAATGAATTACAGTTCATTAATCTGCTAAAAATGTCCACTTATTGCCTTGGCTAGATTTGAGTCGACTGCATCTATAATAAGTAAGCGTCTACGTCTTCTTCTACTGCTTCCCCATAAGTAAGCAAACATCCCAGAAAGAGCCTTGTACATGTACACATGCCGTTACTGAACAACCTCACCTTGTTGGTGTGTGTGTGTAAGTGTGTGTGTATGTGTGTGTGTGTGTGTGTGTGTGTGTGTGTGTGTGTGTGTGTGTGTGTGTGTGTGTGTGTGTGTGTGTGTGTGTGTGTGTGTGTGTGTGTGTCTGTGTGTGTGTGTCTGTGTGTGTGTGTGTGTACCTCAACCGTTCACATAGATCAATATGTTAAAAAAAGAAATTGAAAAGCAGGCCAGATGCATTTGCAGAAAGAGAGAGAGAGAGAGAGAGAGAGAGAGAGAGAGAGAGAGAGAGAGAGATGATTGTCAGAGAAAATGAAGGAAAACCAGATGTCAACCTTCACTGACTGGAGGTTTTCCTTTACTGGGCCTTATTGTGTGTTCTGAATATCAAATGCATGAGTTTGAATGCACTGAACTTGTGCATTTGCTTGTTTTTAGTATGCGTGTCTATAGCAGCAATGTGCATCTACTGTATTCTAATCTATGTGAGGGACAGGATGTCACAAGGGAGGCTGCAGCAGCGGGCATCCTCAGGAAAAATAGCAAAAGATAAAATCTTGTCAAAACGCTTTAAGTGTCGGCACCAGGCAGCTGGTAAGGCGGAGGAGGCAGAGGAGGTTGCAGTGTCCACTTTGTTCCTTTCCTTTGTTTTACCGATCCCTCTCTCTCCCTCTCTCTCTCTCTCTCTCTCTCTCTCTCTCTCTCTCTCTCAGCCTCGCCGCATCTCATGGAGCTTCTGGGCAACGTTTTCGAGCTCGGACTCAATGGCTGCCAGGCTTTCAATCTCTGGGTCCTGCAGATATAATGAGAGGAGAAGTGGAGAAAATATACTGAGAGTGCAAATATATATGAACAAGAGCGCTAAAAATATCTGGACACAATCACCTTCCATGCATTGATGTTTTGGCTGTTAGCAAGACATCCGACACTGTTACATCCAATATGTTACAGTTGTGTGGTCATTAAGGCCATCACAGCCTAAAAAGCTTCTTATGAGCAGCAGCAGGGCCATTTTCTATCTTTATGGGATTCAGGCTGCAGGAAGGATTCTGCTATATTATTTTTTTCAAAGTAAAAACACAGAAACCTATTCAGTGTTTGGGCTTGAGCTAGTGAACCTGACAATAATTAAGAGTTAGCGTTGTTATGTAGAAAATAACACAATGCACGGAGTCATTATTTAAAAGGAATATAGTTTAACAACTTGGGGAAACACATTTATTTGCTTTCTTGACAAGAGTTACGGGACAGGATTGATACCACGCTCAGTTAAAAGTGGTATCAATCTTCTCATCTAACTTGCAGGAAGAAAGCAAACTAACTTTTTATTCTCAGCTGCTGCACAAAGTCACAACACTTGTTCTGAAGGTAAAGTGATGGACTGCCCACCTCTGACTTCCGACTGGCGCTGCCCTCTTCCTCCGACCCCCTCCTTCCCCTGGCGATCATCTGCAGCTCCTTCTCCTCTGGACTCCTCTGCTTGTGTCTTTTCTTCTTCTCATCCTCCTCTTCCTCCATGACCTCTTTCGAGTGATGCGGCACTTCCTGCTCCGCCTCCTTTCCGACTGCTTTCTTCTTCATCGCCAACGACTTTCCCCTCTTGGTCCATCGCTTATGGCTCTCCTTGCTCTCTTTCTTCATCTCTCCTTCATCCTCCTCTTCCTCCTGTTCCACTTCTGGTTTAGGGCTGTATGAGGAATATCCAGAGCTCTTGTCTTTCTCCTCCTCATCTTCTTCGACAGACTTCTTCTCTTTTGATTTGTTTCTTGCTGCATGTCTCTTTTCACCAGATCCAGCACCTGGAATTATGGAAAACAAAGAATGAAGAATGATATATTTTTGTTTTCTTACTAATACACCTACCAAGCCAGAAACTCTCTGACTTTAGCAAGATTCCACTTCTTGTAATTAAATATTTCTTGCCAGCTGGCAGCTTTGCTCCCAGTACTGCTAGCTGTGCTTTATGGTAACTAACAGCATGACAGAAGCCATCAGATGACTTGGCAAAGGATCCCTTTTATAAAATAGGTATTTCCTAGTTTTCTTTTGCCATTTTAGCGCAAAGAAAAAATATTTATCTTATTATAAGAAAAGCAAAATCTTGATTGCAGTCTTTATCTCAAGATATAGCTGTAATCATGCAGGCCAGCTCATTTGAATTCTGGGACACGGAGACATTTAATCATTTCTGTTGGTGTGCTGTCAGTATGCCAGCTGGGCTGTCGGGGGGCTGATTTCATCATGTTGATGGAAGCACTTCCATCAATCAGCCAGTCCTGTGGCGGCAGGGGGTTTCATCTTTACAGCAGTGCACTCGCCATAGCTTAAGATTCTGCTATCTGCCTTTCGGCAACTTTATTATATATTTTAATTAGCTTCGATGTCATTTACTAAGCACTTACAACATCAAGTTTAGTATTTCTTAATATGCAAGTTTTCCTGGTATTGAATTGGTTTATTTCTCTTTTTGTTTTCCCTTTTTGTGTTTTTTATTTTTTTATTGTAACGAAGTAAAAAAGAAAGAATATATCTACTGGCCTTTCTTATCCTTGATCATGTTTTCCTCCCCTGAAGAAACTCTCTTCTCTTCATAATCTTCTTCTTCGTCTTCCTCCCTCGGTTCATCCACAGATTCAGACGCGTGACTTCCAGGACCCTCCTCCTTTTTCCTCTTCTCTTCCACCTCTTCAACAACGTCACGGTCATCTCGTGACCCTCCAGCTCCCACGCCGTCCTCCTTTTCGTCCTCTCTGTCTCTATTTCCCGGCCTCCTCTTCTGGGACAGGATGGATCGTTCACCTGGGCCTCCTAAAGCTTCCAACATGGATCGATCTGAAAACCAGGAGGGTTAGGAATTTAATTTACTACAGGACATTGATGATTCCCTGTGATGTTAAAAGAAGCTGCTTCCACAAATGCACAACAGTTTATTGCTGGGGTCTTTTTGTGTTGTGTCTGAATTAGTGTGTTTTTGTCAGATATTACGTAACAGTAATATAAGTGTTCATTATTTGCTGCTTACATGTGTCTGCCTTTGTAACTTTCTCACCAAAGCCTCGTAGGGACATGTCAAAAAGACCCATATATTTCCCGCTTTTGTAAGTTTAAAACTCAACAGAGAGGTGGTACTTATATTAGAACTGAACTAATTAGCTGATTATTAAATTAATTGAGATAGTTTTAAGTTTATTTTTATTCACAAATGCCAAATATGTGATGGTTCAAGCCTCTCAAATATAAATGTTTGCTACTATTCTTTGTTTTGTCTCATTATAAATTAAATATTGTTCAGATAAAAACAACCTGAAGACCTCTTCTTGGGCTATACTGAATATGTAATCAATTAACCGAGAAAATAATTGAAAGATTAATCAACAATTGAAACCGCTGTTAGTTGCACCTGAACTAATAAAAGCAGATAAAGCTATCTCAGTGGCCTTCATTAGCATACCAAGTGATATATGTTATAATTAGTAAACATTTATGTAAATGTATTATAATGTTATGTAATTGTATTGCAAGTACTGTTATAAAACAATATACTAAGGTAAATAACGCACACAGATTCAGTCCATGTAAAATGTTGAACAACATTTCCTCAAACTTTTAAACCTTTTGGCTCAGATGTTTGTGACATTGATACAAATTGTTGTCAGTACTTTGTCTAATAGAGCAGCTGCAACATCATTTATGGAAATCATCCTTGGTTTGATACATGTCAGTTTGGGTGAAACTGCACTATATTCAGAAATATACATTTCTGAATATACTTAAGCATACTCAAATTCATGTTTGCTTACATACTGCACTGTTACTTTATAAAACAAAATGCATTACACACACATTCTTTTTAGTGCATTCTTCATGTTTATCCTGTCATATTTTATGTAAATTGTATCCCTTAACTCCTTTAATACCATTGTATTAGTTTATCAGAAGCCCTGAAGTCTAGCTGTCAGAGAAGATACAGAGGATCAAGGTGGGTGGACTTATTAATAATTACTGAACTGGTTCTTGCTTTGCTACTCGCCCACTCTGAGCTCTGCAGGGAGTCTGGCATAACTTTGTAAAAAAGCCAGGTGTGCTGTCAGGTGGTAAATCCTGATCAGCAGAGTTTAAATTCACCTCAGCATATCTCCTCCGCTTGTCAGCCCTGCCTTGCTGGCAATATAAAAATAATGAAAGTGATACGTCATTTTGACAGCTGGTTGCATTTTAAAACGTTGATTCAAGATTTCCCTCAAAGAATGAAAGCGACGGAATGTCGTTGAACTGTGATGAGAAATAAACAGCAGAACAAAGCAGAAAGGTATGAACCTGAGCTTCTGGAGAAACTCACCAGCGACATCGTCTGCAGCCTGAGGCGTTTGTGTGGTGGGTTCAGGCGTCCCGGCGTCTCTCTGCTGCTGAGCTCTCTCCTGATGACCTGCACCCAAAATGAGTCAGTCAAGCTTTTCTACCATATTTGTGCTTGTCTCACACACACACACACACACACACACACACACACACACACACACACACACACACACACACACACACACACACACACACACACACACACACACACACACACACGTAAACAAGCGCGCCCAGCACCCAAACAGACATCAGCTATGTGTATGAATTGCGACTCACCTTGAACAGCGATGTCCTGCAGCACCTTCAGAAAGTTATGATGGCGAAGGACAGAAACCAGCCTGTCATCTGCACATCAAACAGACGTCAAAATGAAGCAAATTAGTGGTAAAATGTCTCAAGAAAGAAAGAAAAGAACAGACGACGGGCGCAGACAGAGGGTACAACATAGGTGTATGTCTTCCCCTTCACTTTTTTTTAAAAGGACTCAGCAAAATGCTTCAGTGGTTTGTCAGTTAATAGCCCTGAGATGTATTGCTTTCAAAGCAAGAGCACAATTAATCATTTGGCCCACAGAGACTCCCCCAGCAGTGAGTTGCAGCAGTGAGTTGCAGCAGCAGTGAGCACCGGGCTTTCTGCTGACCCACAAGCGGCGCCGCATACTGTACGCAGCAAGCACGAAAGAGACAACGATACTTCCCTGTGCTCTGATATCAGTCTGCAGTCTTTCTTTCCTTGACTTTGACTCCTCTGTTCTCTCCCTCTCAACATCCATCTGGCGGTGTACGGTTTCTCTCTCTCAGTAACAAACGCTCGGTGAGTAATGCTCCGATTGATTTTTTTATTTTATTTACAACAAGAAGGTAATACACAAGCATGGAGTGAAGACTATTCAGTTACACAGCCAGTGACCTCACTGCATAAAACAGAGCAGCTTTTCTTTTTTCTTTTTTTACTCGGCAGCCATCGCATCAACCTACTAATCGTATTACGTGAGCGTCATGCTCTTAATAAAAGAGGAGAATGCGTATTGGTTCTCCTAGAAAGGCGGCGTTCCTCCAGTGATGCCTGATTTGTTACATAGTTTCCACGATGATGATGATGATGATGATATGGTCAAAGTAAAGCTGAACATTTTTAGATCCACTATCAAAAAGCCTTCACTAAATGCCAACATCCTTAAAATAAAAATATGCCAAAAAAAAATGTGTATCACCAAAACCTGAAACACTGTTCTGAAACATTAGGGAACTCGCTCAGCATCTTAGTTAACGACGTTAAAGGGACAGTTCAGATTGTTTTGAGGTGGCGTTTTACAAAGTGCTTATTCTTCCAGTGCTCGACCTTCGTTAAAGGTTAATAAGTTACATTTAAAGGTTAATTGATAATATGGAGAAAGGTGGCGAAACATTTTTTCTTATGATGCACGTTATTTTCACATTTAAGTTACTGAGTAACTTCTTGGTCATAAGCAGAATCTACATCAATCAGGCCTGACATCTTAAGATCCTGCCATTAACAGTTATACCCAAAATCACGTTAACACAATACAGTAGGTATTCCAATAGAAAATACTCAGAGACTGAATTGTGTGTGTGGTCCTTCGGGTGGGCTCACCTGTCCTCAGTGTGACCAAACACTCCTGACTCACAGGCAGGGGGTGGGGCCTCGAGAGCACATCGGCCAGCGCCTCCACGATGCATTTCATCACCTGCAGACACACAAAGTGCACAACAATGACTCATATTTTCCTGGATCGTCAAGTAATGTTGTCATAATATAATAGTTTTAATTGTCCACTTTGATGAGTCAGTCGTATTTTGTACTGTAGTGTAAACTAGGATGCTACTACTATCAGAATAAATTAATGAAGTTCTGATGAAAAAATAATAATAATAAAAATTTCCTAGACCTAGGCTGTATGGAAATAAATCTACACAGAATTTAAATGTCTCTGCTTCTCTTTGAATGCTCTTGTGCTAACTCGCCCACTAATTCAAAAGATGTGAAACTCTCAGATAAGAGATCAAAAGTCATTTCAACTCCCATTGAGCGTTCAGTGTCAAACCAATCCTGGCTGAAGATGTTTCACTCATTTTTGAAATACATTTTCAAAGCATTATGATCTTTGAGTGTTACTCAGTCCCTTTTCGCCTCTCTCTCTCTCTCTCTCTCTCTCTCTCTCTCTCTCTCTCTCTCCCCCTCTCTCTCCCCCTCTCTCTCCCCCTCTCTCTCCCTCTCTCTCTCCCTCTCCCTCTCTCTCCCTCTCTCTCTCCCTCTCTCTCTCCCCCTCTCTCTCTCTCTCTCTCTCTCTCCCCCTCTCTCTCCCCCTCTCTCTCTCCCTCTCTCTCTCCCTCTCCCTCTCTCTCCCTCTCTCTCTCCCTCTCTCTCTCCCCCCTCTCCCCTCTCCCTCTCCCTCTCTCTCCCTCTCTCTCTCCCTCTCTCTCTCCCCCTCTCTCTCTCTCCCTCTCTCTCTCTCTCTCTCTCTCCTCTCCCTCCTCTCCCTCTCCTCTCCATCCCTCCGCCTTTTGAGTGTTGCAAGCAGAAGGACGAGTCACACTGTAACGAAGAAGCATTTAGTTGACATACAATAGCAGCAGGTTCCTGTACTACTGCTACTTCTACAATAATAATACAACTGTAGTGCAAATGATGCTAATAATGACAACAGCTTTACCTTTACGTCCTCATTCTCCAGCTGACTGGGAGTCACTGGCAATGACAGAACTGCAAGAAAAGCAAGAAAATATGCATCATCCTATATCATTATCTTTCTCCTATAATCCCCGAAGATGCAATTGTTATTCTCCCCGTCACCAAAACACCGACAGGGGACTACATGTGGCAAAAGGTGCAGGTGAATTCACTCCATCTTCCGCCGCAATTAAAGACGTGTGTGTGTGTGTGTGTGTGTGTGTGTGTGTGTGTGTGTGTGTGTGTGTGTGTGTGTGTGTGTGTGTGTGTGTGTGTGTGTGTGTGTGTGTCGCTGTCCTTGGTGCTGAAGCCAGGCAGTCGCATCTCTAATGCAGGTTTCTTCTCAACAAACTATACCCGTGACGTGATGTCACTTAACTTCAACGAGCATTTTCCTTACCGCAGTTCGACAGTAGTGTCAACACGACGAGTCCTCTCGCGATCATGTTTGGAAACAAGGCGCCTCAATAAAGCTCTCCAGCAAATAGAAAGATCGCGAAGCTTAATATCAGAAGGTGGTATGTCACCGCTTTAAAGACAGTCGGTCATCCTGAACTAAACTTAGTCGCCTTTCGGTATTTCTGGAGAGCTAGATGTCTTGCAGCAGCATCAGTGACCCGGCAGCTTGCGTCCTCTCCGCCGCCACCGAGCCGCAACAGCGCCGGCTTTTATAGGAAGATGAGGAGAGAGGAAGTGACATCATCCCGGGGCCGATTGTTACTCTCGCACCTGATCATACCTCGATGGGTGTCAGGGCGTGTACACCATTTGTATAAGTGAGGTAAAGCCTTTAATCTGATCAAAGAAGTGTCTGATTTTGAATGCAGATTCACAGCGTTCACGTCTCCGTTTCCATGATGCTGTGTTCCCGTCCAGGACGAAGCTCCACCATCATACTGTACTTGCTGATCAATGTCTCTTTCTTGACTGGATGTGTTGCTAGGTGACGGTTTATTGAAAATGATCGCCAACATGGCTGTTATTGTGCCTACTGTGGTCTGGTCAGGTGGCTTGAATGGATGTAAAAAAATAACTTTTACACATTTCATGCGCGCAGACAATTCAGCAGAATTTAAGTTGATACTTAAATCCATTAAAGATGTGTAGATTCGAATTGGAAATGCCGTTATAAAACAGAGAATACAAAACATGAAGTAACACATGAATTAATGTAGGATGGGACATGAATTCCTGTCGCACACCATTAATAAATTACCAAATCACTGAGACTTTATGGGACTCGTTAACACTTAATGGATGTTGAATTTTAATTCACAATTATTTCATACATGTATTTATACAACACCAGATGTCTGCTGGACATACATGTGCACATGTGGTACCAACTTGCTAAAACCGAAATGCTGCGTGATCCTAAGATCTTTGTTTTTGTCGCATTTACAAGTTATTGGATGGCATGTGAGTATTTATTTGTATTTTATCATTTTATTTAAGTGTGTAGCAGTAAAACCAAAAACATCGGCAGGTGCAGATTGACAAATCAGGGCAGAATGAACAGACCTGTTCAAGCACACATTACTGTGATAAAACGAGATGTGATAAAACCAATGGGTGTATAGATTTAGTCAGGAATCTTATTGGGACTCATTATTACGATATTTCGACCACTGGGTCAGACATCTGAAATGCCTCTTTTTTCTATATAACTGGATCCAGAGATGGATTCCACCTGATTTGGTGGAAATGTACATGAATATATGACATAAATGTGACTTTATCATTACCTAATGATTCTGGATTATTTTATTACGCTTTAAGCATGTGGTCTGGAACCTGTTGAACGACAGTAATTTAATTAAAATGAAACACATGATGCAGCACTGATGTTTTATAGTTTCATTATATGATGTGTCTATCTATTAACAGACTCATTGTGAATACAACCAACCCATGAAACATCCGTAAAATTGTTTGCTCCCTACTACCTCATCAGTTGTGTGTCGCAGATGTAAAAGAAAAAGCAGACAAAGAGGTTTCCAACGGTGCGGTTCAGACTGTTTGCCGTTTCAAATTTCCTGCTGCGCCGTCCCGAGGTCCCAAAGACCTCATTGTGCTTTCAGAGACACAATAAAGGCCCATTTGCGTCAGCGCCATGTTTGTCCCGCGTAAACCGGGGTGGCGGCTTTGTTTAAACATTAAGGGTTTTCGTTGAATGCAATAATAAGGTCATTATGACATCCAACGGCTTCGAGGACTCATTGAAATTCAGCTGCGCCATCCAAGAGAAATGGTGGAAAATCGTATATTCCAGATCCTTAAGTGTTTCTACATCTAGGAAAATGGTTCACTAAATAAACACATAAAAAAATCTCCCATTAAAAGGCTAAATGGTTTTGCCTGCATTATGTAAGTCATGTTTACCTTGAAAATCCATCCCATTCTGCTCAAACTCAACCCTCCATGAGTACACACTGAATGCTTTTCATTTCCTGTCAAGAGCGAAATCAGAGTAACCCGAGCTGCGCTTAATATAGCGTCCACCTGCCCTCGTAGTCAATACATATCGTACTGTACACTCTTAACAAGAGCATCCGCTCGCCTGTACGATACTGGGAGTGTTTGTTCAGTGTGTACTTTGTCTCCTCTGGTGCACCTGAAGGACGGCGAAGTGAAAGTGGGCCAGCAGGAGATCTGAGGAACAGACAGTGTGACTAAATTGTCACAGCTTTTGTAGCAATATTTACATTTAACAAAATCTTTCTATCTACATGTGAGAAGTTGAGCTCCGTCAACGTCCCAGGTAAATTAATTTAAATGCTGCGATTGATGCAATTTGTGGCAACATTTCTAAATCGGCTTCACAAAATCTTACATAATGCACTTTCATCCGGAAAGTTGAAATGAAGAAAACATTCAAATAGTAAAGGGTTCAGGATTCCTTGAAGAAAACACTTCAGTTTTGGACAAAGTCGGATTAGTTTAATGTTTTATGTGTGGATGTATAAATGTGACAACAATCTGCAATGGAACAGCATCAATAGTTTCATCCAGAGGAAGCTTCTCAGCAACAAGTACCTCCAACTGCATGAAATATTTATGTCGCAGGATTCTCCGTCACATTATTTTCGGGGTTTGAGAGGTTTTCGTGTGCTGCTATTTGGGGCCACAGACATGTTAAGTTTCGGTGTCTCGCAGGCTTCCCTTTGCAGGTGAAACCTACGAAGCAGTGGCATGCTTGTAAAATAGACAATCTGAGCTTAAGCTACATAAATCCGAGGCATGCCGAATCCACAAGGAGCAGGAGCAGCAGGAAGAGGGCCGCCTGTTGCTGTGGAGGCTGACCTGACTTGGCTGCTATTGGCCGGGTGAAGATATACGGGTGTTCCTACAGGTGAGACAAGGAGAATATGGGATGTTATAATCACCTTGAGTTGTGCATCTTAAAGCATATAAATGAGCAGACTGATCTTTAATTGCACATCATTGGGGAACATTTCCCAAAGCTTGACATGGTCTTTAAATAAATTTAAAAAAAAAATAGTTTCCATGATTTGCAGACTTGTAATTCATATCTAATTTATGAACTTTGGTTGAGCATCACAACGATATACTGGGAAGGCGATCCTCTTAAAGACCTACCTTCTTTTGAAAAGTATTTGTTGGTGTATTTAAGATGTTCTGACAGCTGAGTCAGACACACAGAAAAAATAACCAGGAAACAGACAATAGGAATGCATGTTGATAAACAGTGGAAAAAAGATGCTTCAAAATTAGTCATTTTGAGCATTAAAACGTTTGCTGTTGAACAACGGACTTGAAAGTCTCGAACACACCAACAGAGAAAGATTTTAAAATAGTCCCTGCTTGCAACTGTGTCAGCGTAACTTTCACAATACTAAAATCTAAACTGGAACAGAGTATCTATCTTAAAAAGGTTTCAAACTTCTGCAAAAAGTTTTTTATTCTGCACAGAAAAAAGTAGAAATGGTATGAAAGTACTCTAAAAATCAACAACTTCCTTGCAGCTATAGCTCTAGTTTATTATGGCGTTCAGTTTATGCTTGTTTAGTTTAGTGGTTTTATCAAAACCTCCTGAAACTTCAAAGTTAAAGGCACAGCTAACTGGTGCATTAACACCATTGTCATGTGACCTTACTCACCCTGGGTGGACAGATGAGCCCGATGGGGTCAGAGAAGCTGCTCACAATCAGCTTTCCTCCCTCAGGCTGAAACTGTGAGCAGAAGACAAGTCATTTTTTCAGGTTGTTCAGAAAACACAAAAAAACTTGACCAAATGTAACAAGCTGCCTCTAGACACTGCACAACAGGCATACTGTAATACCGATCAAATTATGTTATGATTACTAATATTATGTTTGAGGGAGATTTTCATTGACATAAATGCTCGCGAAAATGTTAACTAAATTGCTAGCTTAAATGCTAGCTTCATCAAATAAAATGGCCTAAGTCACAGTCTTGACATAGGCCGTTATACTATAGGGGTAGAATCGCATGATCTGTTCAACGGAGTATGTAGGTGATTGTAGGTGGCCAGTATCATGAGGAGATGATTTAGGCAAGAAAATCATTTTTGTAAAAATCATTATTTTAGGAAAAGTGACAATACGTTTCAGTAATGAGGCTTATTTAGAAAAAAAATACGGATTAAAGAAACATGTCCTTATTTTCCTATGCTTGTGATCTACAGCTGTTTCCTATTGGATTATTAAATCATACAAATTGACATTTTGTGCCCATTTGAATGACTGTTGATCCTCATCCTCTGTTCCATTAAACACAAGTGGGGCTCATTGTTCACCATGTTGTTCCACAGTCCCTTGGCCAGCTCTTCATGCCCCTTGATGGTGAAGTGGAAGCAGTCGTGAGTGAAGAAGGTCATATCAATCTTCCCATTCTGCTCCGGGAGAAAAACAAAAACAAAAACATGCGCTGGTATAGATGTACTGGTGGAGCGTTTTGTTGGTGAAACGTGACTTCTCTCTCATTTTCAGCCTTGTGTCAAAGTCGAAAGCTACAGCCGTCACACTCAGGACCATAATGACTCAATCGTTACTGTGCGATTTTTCACACCGATTCATCTCCTGAGAGCAGACACCTCTGCCTCTACGTTGATATTGTTATCGCCTTCAAGAGTGAGGACAGATTACCGGGAGGCGGGGAGGGTCGGCGTGCTTCAGAAAGGGCTGAAGAACGACGGCGAAGTCGTCCTTGAAGAAACGATCGCTGAACAGCAGCGACTCAAGTCTTCTCTGTGGATCGGAGCAAAATCAATTTAATAGCAACAGCAATCATGCACATTACTTATAGAGAGTCATTAAATCAACATGAACTGTTTATGTTTGACGAGAGGATGCATTAAATTATTTAAAATGTTTCCCGTTATGGATAATAAGCACATTCTATACATTGAAACGTATAAACTGCACCTGGAACTCCAGATTGGCTTCAACCAGCTCTTGGAGCTCAGGAGACTCGGCTACCGGCTCTATCAGGCACGAGCAGAAAGATCTAGATGAATAAATAAATGTGTTTGAGGAAGAAAATGTCAACCAATTGAGGTGAAGGCAAAATAAAGAAAGAAAAATGTTGTGGAGGTGTAGAAAATGTCGGGCAAGATTCATGTGATGATTTTATAACACTAAACACTGCAAGATAAAGAGCACATTAGATTCATGAATTTTTCATGGGATGAGGGAGAGGGGACGACGGGGGACTTTAAGGCTCACGTTAATGTCAATGTGAAGAATGAGCGCCTCACCTCTGGAGCCGGCACCCCGGGGTGGGCTTCTGCACCTCCCTCAGAGTCTGCATGGGAAGTATCTGAACGATATTAACGATCATACGAGGAACCTGAAGCACAACGTGGAGAAAACTTCAGCACCACACAGAATCCTCACTAACACCAAACGTGTTGCGTTTCCTTCCACTTTACCTCGTTCATGAGCATTTCCAAGGAGACGGTGATGTAGTGAATGAAGTTATCCGCTGAAAATAGAGCCTAGAGAGACCACAGACCCTCTGCAGAGGTTAATGACATATTTATCATTCCTGAAAGTTATTTTTTTTTATTGAGCTAAACTAATTTAAAGAAAGAAAAAGTCTGACCTTATCTTTGCAGTAATCACAGATGTCATTCATGCCCATGAGGATGGTCAAAAGCTTCCAGTCTTTCTCAAAGTTCAGACCCTAAAAAAGAAAGACAACAAAGAGGTCAGAGTCAAACCTTTGGTGCATAAAAACAGGTTCAGGGACAGCATCTTGCTGCAGGACATCTCAGTTTCCTTCTGTTGAGCTTGAATAACCCGATCTGTGAACTCTCGGGCATCACCGTACCTCGTAACCTCTCAGGGTGTCGATCAAATGTCTCGTCTGGCTGGGGAGGTTGCTGGAAAGAAAGACCGAACAACAACATAAGGCTTTGGAAGCATCGTAATACATAATTAATAACACATTAAAGTGTTTGTGTCACGCTGTCGAGTCAGTACAAGGTGTTGTGTCCAGTCACAGCCAGGTTGAAGCCCGTCTCGCTGATATGAGCCTGCATCCCGTGGACCGTCTTGCCAGGCGCAGCACCGAGCAGATTGGGATTGAACAGCTTGATGATGTCTAATAAGTCACAGTTGGAAAAGAAATGTGAAAAGATGATGTACTGTGTTTTTCTTTTTTTTATTCCAATAAGTGAGGTTTATATGGAACATGATGCAACACAACAATGTCAAGCGATATCATGTGTGATTAAAACATCTTACTTGCCAAAGTAATGACGTGCTGAAAGGACCCATAGCCTCCAATGCTGCAAGACGAAGAGAAGTCAAATTAGCACCACATTTATTTACGTTTATTTACAATTAATGCACCGGTTACAAAATGCCCCCCCAAAAAAATATCTTAAATAGTCTGATGAACTAATTCCATCCCTTACACAGAAACACACATTTGAAGATTGGACATAATTTTTGTGACGATGCATCCTAACGAAAGTATGCACATGAATACTTATGATATCAAATGCTGGCAACATGCAGGACCTCTACAGCAAGGTTATTATCCGAGCGAGAGATCCATTACAGATTTCAACACGCGTGATCTCGGTCACCTCCACGACACGTGGCGAAACTCAATGGGAATCCCGAGGACGGTGGTGGCGTTGGCGCCGATGGCCGTCTGAAAAGGAACGACACAACGTCCGAGGAAAATAGGATCAGAGCCCCGTGAACATTAAGAAATGTGAATAGTTTGTTTTCGAGGAGGACAATGACAACCATTGCATTTCTGGTATCGTCTACTGCATTTTGAGGCGGTCTTGTATCCTTGAACATATGCTTTAAATATGGATGACAAATATTTTACAATTCACGCTTTTGCTTTAAAAAAAGCCCCCAAACGAACTCTGAACAGCACTAACAAGTAATCCGGCTACACTATCGTTACAACAACATTTCGTAATCGTGATTTTAATTGCATATTACGTCATTTATACTGTATTACCCTTAAAGCTAAAGAAACACATTTAAAATAACAAAAACAACACCTACGGTCAGTGAATCCCCCAAAGCAGCGATGACTTTGATATCTGCCGCCTTCACAAATTCAACTATACACCAAAGGGTGAAAAGAAAGATGGAGACGAAAGAGAATACGTTAATCTACGGTTTCAACTCTTTGGGGAAGAGATTTATTTTGACGTGACCTTGACAGACCTGATGAGGGGACAGAGGGCGAAGGACTCATGTCCGGGCACTGGAACACCGGATGCTTGAAGCTCGGCGGTCGAGTTTTCTCTGGAAACTCCTGAGAAAGAAAAGAGAGAGAGAGAGAGAGAACTCATCACTGTCAGGACTAAACCTTTTACATCCATTATTTTCAGGTACAGACTGAATGTGTCCCAAGAGGCAGTTTCTCTCTATAACTGGTCGTCTTTGATGCATTCTCTTGTTCACTCATTGACCCTTGCGTTGCTCTTTGTCTTTAGTCTGACATCGGTATGCTTATTGTGCGAATACCCCTGATGCCTGCTGGTCTGGGATCAGTTGGCGTCCCATGGTAACCTGCCTCTTATTTTATAAAGTAGGTAACCATTGTTATATACTTATATTGTTTTTGGTTGTTTTGATTTTGTCCAATCGTGTGTCTTTTCAGTAGACGTGTCAAGTCAAGTCCTTTTGGTCAAAGTCTGCTCGTTTAAAAGACGAACAATATATAAATCAAATAACTAAATAAGTCTGTCAAGAGATTGATTTCTTTTTATTTATATATGTATATATTATATCTTGTGTCTAACAATGACAGTATTTGTATGCTCAGTGCTGGAACATACAGACACTCGGTACCTTGTGGAGGGCCTCCTGGCTGTAGTGTCGTATCCCCTCCTCATACTCCCCCCACCAGTCGTTGCCTTAAAGAGAAGGATTACTACCACAGTGCCCATCTGAAACTCTTCAATAGGCCCAAACACATAGTTACATGTGTAACTCGATTTAATGGACATTTACAGCAAAATAATTGCCTTTTTTTGTAAAATGTTGAATTCTATACATGCTTTTTGTTAATCATAATATTACACACACCATAATAAAGCAGTCTTTAAAAAAAAGGCCCCCAAAACAGAGGCTGTTGTGACATTAAACATAGGCACACAGGTGCTTGTTCTAGCACTTACCTTTGACACAGCAGGACGCGAGCATACATGTTGCCACAGCGATCCAAAGCCGCTCCATGGTGGTGCGTACGGGCCGGTCAATGGGACGCCCCTGCAGCCTCACAATGTGATGCTCAGCGTTACAGCTCTGTCACTTTGTCACTTTGTCTCTCGCTCTAAAAGCTGTGGTGACGACCTGCAGGTCCACCGAGAGCCATTCAATCAACGTCAGCAACACAGATCCCTCGTGACAACAACAAGAGTTCAGATTCGCTACATTACAAGGTTGTCATTTAGAGAATAACCGCCACAACAATGAAGAAAACATTCAAAACAAGCACTAAATATCCATATATCATTTATTAATTTCTTTATAAACTTGTATTTGCGATGGTAAAAATGCAGTCCTCTCGACAATCTTGACCAGTGTTTCGTTTTAGACAAACTGAGTTGTGTCGATGTGTGAAAGCAGTTTGGAATCGTCGCTGATCGTCCTTTTTGACTTCATACACTTCATGCAGGCAAATTGGTTGAGATCAATTCTCAATAACAAGCACGTACTGTGGAACTGAACAAATGGACTTTTGGGGGACAGGAGGGGGAATGCATGTGTCAAAAAAAGATTTAGGTCCATCTTAGCTGGAAAGTGATGGCAGAGATCCAACTTGGACTTTTGGTGGAAATTCTCACAACAGCTGAAGTTGTCTAACCCCCCCCCCCCACACACACACACACACACAGTAATATAGAAACAATCCAGAGCTTGAGGCGCTGCTATCTTTAAGGCTGCTCCAATTTCTGCCTCAGCGAACTCAAGGCTTAATGAACTAAAAAAAAGAAAACGCAGATGTGGGAGGAGAGGACCTACTGAACTACCGACCACGAGAATGAAATCAAAGCCTGTTGATGGAAACACATCACGGCAACATACAGCACATCTTCAAAAACTGTTCTGCGTCCTGCCACTGGACCGCTTGCATCATACACATTAAGTTTTTCTTTAGATTGTTTCGGTTTCAAAAGTCGGCGCTCTCTGCCGTCACTAAGCTCCGAGAGCGAAAGAAGCGTCTGTGATTTTCGAAAAAAGGATGTGGATATTTTTAAAGCTTCGTGACTTTGACTTCAGCTGCTTCTCATCCTTTGTGTCCGCCATGTTGAAAACATAACGAACATCAACATGTGAACTCAAAATTATATTATCTATCCGGTACAGCTTTTGTATTGATTAAAGCAAACTGCTTAACAGATTTCCTGTTCTCATACGATGACACAACATGGTTTGAGCACAATATAGCACTGTTACTAATGATGAAAGAACATTAATTAATCTTTTCTCAGTGAATTGCAGGTTTGAAAGTCAACATATCAACCAAACGAGTGACTAATTAATGCAAAAAATAATGTAAAATTAGATGTCAAGTATCTGAAAAAAAGGGTGCCTAAAATTAAAGTCAAAATGAGAGAAAACATGCAAAAACATGACGTCTTTTTTTTTTTAAGTCACATTTACCTGCCTTTTATTTTTCTAAATACTGTGCTAAATTAGGGTTGAGGCTGTGTGTGATGTTCTCAAAAAGGGAAAGTAAGAAGAAACTAAAGCACATTTTAGATTCCAACTATGTTGACTAAGTTGATTAGTCTGCCTTTGATCTGGAAATCACAAGGCTATTTTTATTTTTATTTATTTGTTTCCATGGTGAGGACACGGGTGCTTCTGGCAGTATCCTGAGTCACAGACTAGCAAGTCCCAAGTCTGTGTTATCCTCTCAACACTCTGTTCTGTAGCATTGTCCATAAATACCCCCCAACTGTCTCTCTTCAGCACAGGACCAGCATATTTTAAATGGAGAAAGGGAGTTGTGGGACTGCACAGTTCAGCAGCCATCTTAGTCTTTATTTTAGCGTGTGGAGTGAGAGAGGTGCTCAGACTGGCAGGTGTTCAGCTAGTGAGCACCAGCTGCTCCACGCGGCGGGCTGGCAGAGCCTCCTGTCCGCCTTTCACTGCCCTCGCGCCGTCTGGCTCTCTCTCCCTCTCACTACTGCTGCTGCTGCTGCTGCTGCTGCTGCTGCTGCTCCTCCTCCTCCTCTTCCTCCTGGGCCGGGCCCTGGGCTTGCGTTTCTTCCTGACCCTGGGGCTCGGCCTCGGCTTGCAACTGTTCCTGAGGCGGTCTGGGTGGGGGCGCTGGAGCAGGGACAGGTGGGCGGGGGGGAACTATGATTTGGTGCTGGCGCTGCCTGTAGGCGATGACCGTGCCGAGCAGCAGGGCGATGACAGTCATGAGGTAGAGGTCCCACTCCGGGCCGAGAAGCTGGTCCAGGTCCACCTGAGAAATCAGCTCCTTTACCTATAGGAGCCAAAGGCAAATGGGGAGAGGACAAAGGACAAAGACACATATGATTCATTTCAGTTCCCTCGGAGGAAGTAGCCTTTAACTCGGTTGAATTACAATTCCTTCTATTTCAAAGCCAAATTGTCACAGGTCCAACTTGAGAATTAAAGATGAAGTACTCACATTAAGATCCAGCAGGTACTGCAGAGTGTAAATCAGGCCCAGCTTGCACAGGGCCAAGAAAACCGGAACCTGGGCATCGGGACTGGCTTCAGCGGCCATGTCGTAGAAACGCTTGGCTAAATGGATGTCCTGCAGACACATGAAACATTCAGAATCACAAATCAGTCCAACGGATACATTAACTGCACTCTGCATTCTTAAATCAATGCAACTGAGTGGATACGAGTGCAGCGTTAAAAGTAGGCGGATGTTTAAGAGTCAGTGTAACTCGGTGCCCACCTGTTTGATGCCCAGGCCTTTCTCATGCATGTAACCCAGGTTAAACATGGCCTGGGCACTGTGCTGCTGCTCTGACGCCAGTCTGTAGTGGATGACGGCTGTCTCATAGTCCACATCGGTCCCGTAGCCGTAGTAGTGGTAGTCCCCTAGTTTTATCCTTGCCACAGTGTAACCTGGGAAAGATAATTATATGCATCAACTCTCATTCCAAGCAGCCAAATTCAACTGCTTTTCTTTATGTAAACCAAATCATAGATGGATTCCTGATTCAAAATAAATAGATGATACAAAATAAATATAGCAGAATTAAAACAGTTGAGGAGCAGAGAGTGTGTGGACTCACCTTGTGCTGCAGCTCTCGTCCAGTGGAGCAAAGCGCGAGGGTAGGTCTCGTTCTCAGTGAAGATCCTCACTCCTTCTGTACCAATCCGTACAAATAAAAACAGTCAGTGTTACTTCTCCTAAAGTTGGTTGTTTGTCACAGTTTATACTAAAGCCGTGGTTTCTCTTACTCTGGTCCAGAATGAAAGCCACGTTGCTCTGGGCCACCTCGTAGCCCTGCTCAGCCAGCAGCAGATACTGGACCAGCGCCGCATCGGACTCGCCCTCCTTAAAGCTGCCGTAGGCCGTCATGAGACGCTCTGACCAGCGGCCGCGTTCACACACGTTCTTGAAAAGCTGCAAAACAGAGAAGCAGACACACGTTGTGACACGCCATAAACCGGCTCTACTGTGTGGCACACAATGATGTCACAAGCAACAGAGAACAGAGCTGCGGCTCCAGGAGACCTCACCTCCACGGCAGTGTGGCAGGAGCGCATCACACCAGTACCAGTAGCATGCATCTGGGCCAAGTTGTAGAAGGCCAGGATGTGGCCCGCTTGCGAGGCCAGGTTGAAGAATTTGAGCGCCTGTTTGTAATCACGCTTTACACCAATGCCGTCTGATGAAACGACAGGAAGAAGAGGAAGACGAACAGTAAATCAAATGGAGGAAAAAAGAAGCATTCTAGTCTAAAGAAATCTAAATAATGTGAAGAAAATAAAGAGTAAGAGAGACTGCAGGTTAAAGAAACAGAGTATTTGAATCTTCAGATGCAGTGACAACATCAGACAGACAACAAGAAAAAGGAAAGAACCTCTGACAGGAGGCCATGACACATTGTGTAGCACAAGCACACACAACATGCACAGGTGCACAGACACGGCGCCGTCACTCACTGTAATACATGGTGCCCAGCTGGAGTTGTCCGTCCACCCAGCCCTGCTCTGCTGCCTTCTGGAAGTATTTCAGTGCCAACTCATAGTTCTGAAAACACAAAAACAAAACTTTCAAATGGCTGCTCTGATTTCAGCACGACGGACACTCTGGTAGCTTGCTTACCATACACCATGACATTATTCCTATTGCCTAAATCTGAAGCTGCCAGACTTGCAACACAGAGTAAGCTGGATATTAAAAGTCTGAGAGAGTATCTTAAACATTATATTACAGGCTTGAAATATGTAAAGGTTTCTTACCACTGGGACGCCTCTCCCATATAGGTAGGCCATGCCGAGGCCACTCTGTCCCACTGGATTACCCTGGATTAAAAAAAAAGCAACATGTAAATGAAATGCATCAAAGCAATTAATGACATTAAAAAACAACTCAATAACGCAGGTCAGCTATGAGGTAAAAGTGTGTAGAGTAACAGCTTCAGAGGTATTAGTACTGCTGCTTTCTCTTAAAGAATAACTGATATTACATTGCTCATACAAACACTACAAAGATAAAATCACCCAGTTCAGATAGAGATAATAGACATGAGGCTACAGCTTTGTTCTTACCAGGTCAGAGGCCTTCTTAAAGTACTGCAGGGCTGTGTCGTTGTTCTGGGGGAGATACTCGCTGCCTTCTGAGTACATCTAAAAAGGACAGAAGGAGTGACATTTCTTAGATATAAAAAAAAAAAAAAGTGATGCTCCCAATGCCTAAAATAGAAATGCACCACACCACCTTCGGATTTCACATTAATGCCAAATAATTGGCCTTATTTATTTTGGATTCAATTTAAAAACAGCTCTCAGCTCTCCACCTCGCTGACTGCTTCTCCCAAGTTCTCACACAGTATGGGCGACATATTTATAATGTTTACAAATAGAGAAGGGAAACAGATGGGTAAAAATAACTGATTTGATGGGACAATGTGCAGCAAGCTTGTCAGTGTAAAAATAAGAAAGAACTATAATAAAACTGAACTGTTTCAAACAAATAAATCCGTTTCCACCGTCGTTCCCACGGGCTAATAAAGAGACAAAGGTCACCACAGGCATCTCACCCACCTTGCCAAGGAAAGCCATAGCGTGTGTATTGCCTGCATTTGCAGCCTGGGTGAAGTAGTCATACGCCCTCTGTTGGATAAGAGCATAGGAAATACATTTAATGGTGCAAAAACAAGAGAAAAAAATACTTTTTTTAAAAAGAAAGTCACCTGGTGATTCTGTTCTACTCCACGTCCTCCATGCAGGTGCAGCTGACCCAATCCCACCTATCAGGGAAAACAATGAACCGTATTCACTTCAGTGACACATAATTAAAATTATGTATTATTATGTTATGATGTAGTATTACATTATTAAATATGAACATTTTATTTCAGATATCATTTTACAAAATTACATATCGTCTGCCTCCAACTATGTAAATGTAGATATTTGCATACAAAGTGAAACATGTTGGACAAAACTGAATATGACAATTGTTAACTGCTGCTTTGTCTTTTATTAGCTTCCTGGCCAGAGGACGGATTCAAGGACAATTGTCAGTAAACTTGGCAGAAGATATACTTTATTAAAGTCACAACTACCAGTGAAGTTTGAATGTGCAAAATAGATTTAGCTAATTTGGATAGAACTGTGTTAGTTTTCATTATAACATGTTTATACTGAAGCTCAAAAAAATGAATCTTACAGGTTTGTATTATATATTTTTTTTCTAAAACTGTTTCTGATATGATCGATACATTTTATTAAGATACATGTACGGAATGGGAAGGTGATATCAACTCATACTACCATGGATACAAACATAGTTGCTGCATTGATCAAAGAACACTTATTGATGATGACATTAGTTCACCTGAGCTTGAACATCTCCTTTCTCAGCCAGAAACTGATAGTACTGGATCAAGTCCTCCTCCAGCATCCCACTGGTAGATCCCGGGTTCTCCACCTCATCCAGCAGCCGGATCCTCTGCACCGCTGAGCCCCCGGTCAGGGACACGTCATTGGCCACTGGAGGTGGTGGCGGAGAGAAACAACAGACGAGAGAGAAAGAGTTTTGATCAGGTTTTGGCCCCAAGAACAACCAGACAGTTCACACTTGAATATAATATATATTTGTTAAATGCTCACCCTGATTTGCCACAAGTCTGTAGTGTGTTAGGGCTGACTCACAGCTCTGGGGAACACCCACACCTCCCCAGTATCTGTACCCCTAATGAAACAATAACAGGGAATGTCTTTCTTTTTTTTTTAACGCACATTAAGAAATAACCTGACTGCAAATTGCTCTACACTGACAAATCAACTCACCAGGATCATATGAGCAACCAAGTTTCCACCCAGTGCACCAAAGGTGTAGTAAACCAGGGCCTGATGAACAGAGAATGCAGGTAAGATGTGAACAATTGTTGGAAAAAGAGACGGACATGCCATAACATTATTTTATTCAGTCATACAGAATATAAAAAAGTACCTTTGCCTGACTTGAGTTAACTCCAAGTCCTGCTGCGTACAGAAAGCCAAGAGCCTTTGAAAAAGTAAACAAAGCAAGAGTGTTTACACAACTGCTTCTCCACGACAAATGATACTTGTATTTGATAAGATCACATGACTTTTCTACACTTTACTCAGGTGACGCATTAACATTTTGGATGAGATCTTTACCGTCTGGGCTTTAGGCGAGCCCTCGACGGCGAGCTTCTCAAACATGTCTTTGGCCCTGCTCACGTTCTGGTTCATGTAGTCTCCAAACAGCATGGCATACGCCACCTTCTCCATGGCTTTCTGGTGGCCTTTCTCTGCTACTTTCAGCAGCTTTTCGTATAACCTGAACGTGTGGTTGGAGAAACAAAAAAGTGCTGAGAGTGAAGTCAGATTGACACAGACAAAATAAAAATGACGTGTACATAAACAGTACCGACATGAACACTAAAGCAAATAAGGATGTGCTAATCTTAGTCACGTGGTAATAAAGCACACATTTATAGCCACACGAAAACTAAATTTACAAGATCATGTTGACTGCTTGGTAAACGACAAGCTTCAGGCCACATAATAGGATGACATATTTTCTTTGTTTAATAGCATATATTACGATAGTATTTTTTTTTTCAAAGCTATCAAAAGAAATCCAAATGCATCTTACAAAAAAATACTGTGTTCAAGGCAGACAAAACCAGAAGGACAAAACATACTCTTTCTTCTGGGTCCGCCTGGTGGTGGCATTGAGCATGCGCAGGACAGTCTGATACTGCTCCTCAGCCTCCTCGGCCTGCAGTCTCTGCTGTGCCTGCTCCTCCGCTAAGGGAACGAGAGGAGAAGCCAATGAGAACATACAGATGGAGAAGGAGGGGGGGGGGGGGAAGCATTCTTATGGTGGTTTGCATCATCATTAGCTGCTTTTGTTAAGGAAATAATGATCATTGAATAAATTCTATAACATTGAATCTGTATTTAAGCTTCAAAACAGGACACTAAAAGGTAGTTATACGTTCGTCACATTTGCTTTGACAGCTAAGTTGAAGACTTACTCTCACAGAAACCCCACTTCTTCTCCTGGTCATAGTCATAGATTGTGGCGCACCACAGCCGTCCATCCCCCCGTCCATCAGTGGTACAATCAAAGTATTCCTTCCCCTGGAAGAGGAAGGGGAAGATGCAGGGCTCTCCATGGGCTGTACCTCCATTCACCACAGGAACTGTAATACAAATATCACATAATTATTGATATAAATTATCATTCATGATAAATTTAAGGATGTATTGCCCCTGCCTCGTGCTCACAACGTGGTTTTGTGAACAGACATTCTTTGTTACATCTGTTGTGGAAGTGCCCAGAAGCGTACATTTTTTTGGTCTACGGTAGTTTCCGTTATGAAAGAAATGTGACATTCAAATTTCCCAGTTCTTCTTGTATAATGTTTGCTCGATCAGATATATTAAGACGTTTGCTCATTTCCTAGAAACCATATTTTCACGCTGTGATGCCTCTCAGCTAAATCTTGATGAACTGGAAAGCGTGCAAACCATCCTGCTTTGCGATAAGTAACTGGTTGGAGGACTATCTAGGACTGTTGAGCAGCAGCCTTTCTTAAAACTTTGAATAAAGGCCCGAGCTGCCACTGGAACATGGTTGATGACGTCTTAGAAAACATACTATGAAACCATTACCGGACATTTTGTGTCTATTTGTAATATTTTGTCTAGATCGTAAATAAAACGTTTTTTTTTTTTTTACATTAAAAATGACCATGTCGATTGTGATCTTTTTCCTATGAAACAGCAGTCAGTTAATTCTAATAATAAAAAAATCCATCTTCATAAAAACATAATGTTATATTTGTGCAAGACGCCAGCAAGAAAATTACAACCAATCCCCGAGTAAAATGATGCAACTGGTTGCAAGAGGAGCCACAGGTGCACAGAGCTGTTAATTTCTCATGGGGTTTGACAGTTTATCCGATGTGGCGCTGCCCTAAACCACAAACGGCTTTGCTCAGAGTCAGCAATACTGAAAACAGTATTGCTAAAAACTAAACAAAGTTCAGGAAATACAACAGTCTATATTCTCAAAAACAGATGTGATTTAAGACATTGAGGAGTCAGTCAAGCCACTGACAGAACATGGGTGCTTTTGTAAGAGCTAAATTGTTGTAAGATTGCAGGTGGAACAGATTAGTGGTTCCTGAAATGTACCACTAACAATTCACACTACTTAACAATATAGAGCTAAACTCTAGAATGTCTAACATCAAAGTAATTAAATTTGTTCAGATTAGACAACTGTTATATTTGAACGCTAAGACTCAACCTCAAATCTCACTTCATTACAAGGTCATAATCCAGCTCACCAACCCTTCTTAACACAGCTATGTGAAGCCTTTCAGGATAAACAACCGATAAAACCAGCTATCATTCATCATAAATCGTGATATTTTAGGGGTGTCCTAGTTGGGTGTCCACGTGCAACTGCATGCTGCAGGAGCCACAGTGTTTCTAGCTATTCCACTATTGCATCCATTTCTGGCTTTCATTGGACAGACAAAACCACTCAGCTCAAAAGTCAGTGTGCTATCAGAAAGTATGCCGGCTTATGATCTTTGTTCCACACAGACATCTGAAGACATATACACATAAACCGAGACCATGTCCAGAAAGGACGTGTTCATTATTTAAAACAGAGAATCTCAAAACTTGATTCATAACATTCAATACATTAAAATAACAATAAGACATGTTTAAGGATTTCAAGTACCAGAGGGAATACCCAAAGTTAACCAACTAACCAGTTATGCATTTCTGTTTTCTGACAGCAGTATTTACAGCTCACTGCTTGAGCTACAATGTTAGTTACCTTACCCTCTTTAGGTTTCTCTACAACTGGAGGAGGCTGCTCAGGCAGGTCCTCCTTCTCCTCTCCTTCCAGTCCCTCCGCCGGTGACTGTTTCTCCTCCTCTGGCTGGGAGACTTCATGACCAGAGGTCACAGAGGCACCGGCCATGATTCCAGACGCCAAATGGACGTCTTCCTCTTCAGAGTCTGGATCATGGTAAGACTGGAGGAGTGATCGAGGAGTTATCGTCAAGGAACAGATAAAAGTGGGGAATCACATTGCATATTAAAATAGGTTGAATGCAACTGCGTAAGGCAAAAGCTAAGGACGACTATGTAACAGAAAACTGGTGACATGATTATTTGTAAACTTAACAGATTTCTGGGCAAGCAAATGATATTTAGATAGAACAATTCAACAAATAACACATTTGTCTCAAGTAGCTTTATGATTGAATCATTAAAAAAAGGTTGTCTTGCAACACTTGTCTGCTTACTTCTTCTTTATTGCATTAGAGAAAAAGTACAACAGCATATACGTTTTTTTTTTTGTCTTGTAGCAGACGTTTACTAAGCGGTCTGCTTCCCATCACATGTATATTTTCCACAAAAAAAAAAAAAATCAAGTCGTTCATCCTCAGGGGTTTAATGTGCCAACTCAAAGACCAACATCAAATAGCTCATGGCGTACCTTCAGCTCTGGTCCGTCATTCCCAAGTTGCTCCTCATCTGAAAAGTATCAACATGGCAGGAGTAAACACGGTGCAAACTTGAGATGGGAAAACAGGCTGTTTGCTAAATATAAACAGCTGCTTGCAACAGTTTCAGAAGCGTAGACACTTATGTCAGCGCATATATTAGGTAGTTAGATATCGCACTCACCAGCTGTTATTTCTTTGGCGCAGACTATCAGCAGAATGGTGAGGAGATAAATCGTTCTTGCATTTTTAAAACACTTTTTATAGCCCATTGTTGTTGGTGTTGACAAGCTAACAATCTGCTAGCTGTAACTGCTGCTGTTTCTCCCACCAAACATTCAGCTACGGTTGAGTCACACGACGATATGTAGCATGAATAAACTCGCACATACGCTCTACTAAACAGAACTTTTCTCTGACTGACAACTTGGTCGATTTAAGCCACTGTAGCTGTCAAAATAAGCTAAAAGTCCCAATGCAGAGCTACGTTGGCAGAGCAGCAACTGGCTGAATGACGTTTAACGTTCGCTAGCTAACAAACGACCAAACAAATAGCGCAATATTCACAAGAGACGGAACTCCTCGGGCTCACAAATGGTTGCCGGGTACCTCTCGGTAAACCAAAACATCCGAGTTTAACAGCGACACGCAAAAGCTGTAGCCTTTTGAATTATATTAACCAGATACTACTTAGCTAACCGCTAGCCATGTTAAGCCCATACTACTGATCGACACTTCCTATTCCCCCGGTTCGACCAATCACATCGGGTTTAGTTAGACAGTAGCCAATGGGCGCATTGCAAAGATGTGTCAGCCAATCAGGTGCGTACACAGTTATATTTCTAGTTGTTGGGTTTGTCCTTTGACATACAGTCTACGGTTTGTCCACGACACCAAAACACGTTATGAAGATTACATTATATTTAATTTAGCTGACGCTTTTATCCAAAGCACTTATATTTTTTGCTCGATACACCGTAGACACAGCAACGGGGAGCAATAATGTGTCAGTCCCGTTATTAGTATACATCCGAAATATAGAAGTTTCACAATTGATATAGATAAACTTATTATTTGTATAAAGGTAGTCCGATATAAAATGTGTTGCTAATAATAAAATAAAATACTGTTACCATAATCAATGCAAGCTGCAGGAAGGCTTTATAATATGTGACCAATGGATGTATGATAGCAGTATATCTACATAACTTAACTCTTTTTACTAACATAAATAACCACAGACTTGATAGCTGTTATTTCAATAGCACAGTAAAATGTTTGAGAATAAAACAGATAAGATACTATTACTAAGATTTAAAAGTAGCACAATATAAAATGTATGAGTTTACGTATATCACTGTTGAAATGGTAGACTACAAAAGTATCTATTTATTTCATGTAAGGCCCTGCATCAGGTAAATAACACATATACATGTCTTGTTCTTTTCTGATTGGCTGTAATATTGTTCTGTTGCCTCATGGTTTCAGCATTAATAATAGTTTACACAATTCAATCCAAAACACTATATGACCACTGCAGTCAGGATCCACTTCAACTAGCTTGAGGAGGAGAGGGGACTATGCTCTGTTAAATCTGGTGTCTGTCTGTGACCCGTAGTAAACCAGTGCACTACTGCTCAGACTCTATAAGCCCCACTAAAACCATTAGCACTCTAACCATTGGACTTACTGGGGCCATTAATTCTCACAGGAAATGATCAAGGCTGTCAGCAACCTGTTGAAGCGAGGGGAGTTACTGTAAGGAGGTCTGTACGTTAAACATTGGAGAATATTGAGTGACAGAAATGAGCCACCATATTTAAAAAAACATAAATACACACACAATTCAAAGACAACAAACAGATTTTCCCATGTGCATGCACTCTTTTAGGTCCTTTGCATACACAAGCACTCGTACCAGTAGACGTGGTAGTTAATAACTGCACTTTTATTTACAGGCTGTTTAGTGGTCATATTAGAGGCAATAATAAGACAAATACATAATTTTATGGGGAAAAGACATTCACAGTAAACAAGATAATACAAGGCAGGGAGTGACTTAGTTCAAAACATGTTCAAACAGTGACACATGAGTTGTACTCCACAGCTTTCCACAGAAATATCTATGCGGTTTGACTTTGTGGTGCAGATATGATCCTCCACAGGCTGTGGAAACTGAGAGAAACCACATAGAATCCGATTAGTTTTGTTGACAGCCAAGAGAAGCACAGTTATGTGCCAAAAAAGATAAAAATGGAGATTTTCTATTCCTAGGTTAATGCAACTTTCCTCAGTGTACTATATCAATTGACATCCAGACTGTGAAGAGTACAGAGCCAATAAAAATAAAGTATAAGTGTCCACATACCCATCATGTGAGCGTGTATCACTGAAGGCAATTTAAACAGTCAGCAATAAAAAAATGTATAAAATGATCACATCTTTGGAAAAAGAATTGAGAGGCAATTGATGAATTACATGCCTGCAAACACACAGGCAATATACACAAAATGTGTGTGTTGACATTGATACACTGGCGAGTAGCAGTTTTTGAAGATGGATCCCGCATTAACACACTCCAACATCAACGGTTTATAAGTTATAATGTACAGCAATATTAATGTCTTGTTAAAAACAGTGATGTCATCATTGCGTGCCCTAGTTGGTTATCGGTGACGTCATTATTATAAAAGGTTATGGGGTCACCCTCCCTTTCAATATAACTCACAGTACAGTAGTACTTTATCACCTCTGAAGCCCCCACTCAGTTTTGAACCTCCTAACATACACAAACATTCACTCCAATGTTCATACGTCCTGGTTACAGTGAAGGACTTTTATTAAAATTATATATAGACCAAAATTAGGTCTACAAAAAATTGTGTATTTATGTTATGCATTTCAGTCATGATTCAACAGAATTTAAATATTTATTTTTTGTCCCAAACTATATCATTTCAGTTTATTACTGCGGACACAGCAAAGTGATTAGTGGCAAATAAATTACAGTACACAACTGCAATACTTCCAGTGTCACACAATATTAAGAATCGCAATGTTGTGGCTCAATTGCGGTGACAAACTGGGAGAAATGGTATATTTCCAGCACAGTACAAAAGTGGTTAGTCAGGCCTCCAGAGACGTCAAGGTCAAGTGGCTTTCTTTCACCCGGACAACTGTCTGAAACGTTATGCTAGTGGCACGCCAGGCCCAAAATTCATACATGTACCATAAGGCAGGGTGGAAATAATGGAAGAGTGCGTTATTGTAAATCCAAGCACATCATTTTCCCTTTTCTTGTCTGACAATCTGGTTGTTCAATTAAGTAGAGAATACTTTGCAACACAGAGTTCATTAAAAAAGTAAGTTTGAAAACCGCCATGTGCCTACGTGCATTATTTTGGGTCAGTTTTCAGGGAAAACCAGTGATGTGAAACCATTCAGCCGATCGTGTATTTAAAAAAAATGCTATTGGTGCGAGTCTCCAGAACCCGCAGAAACCACAGAGAACCAGGTGGGACACCGTGGGGACAATTTGTAGCAGTCCATCATCCAGCAGGGCACGGCGGTAGAAAGGAGTTTATCGCTGCGCGGCTCTGATGACCCATTCGGCTGTCGGGTTCAGCTGGAAGAGGTCCTTCATGTACGTCTCACCATCTAGACATCTCTCCTCTGAGGGACGACCGATAAAGATGAGAGGCGGATAGAGACACATTTTTTACCATTAGGCCTCTTGGCTCACCAACCGGGTTATCAAAAGAGAATCTACAACGTATAAACATTGTGATAGTCCGATGTTAACTCGGAGCAGGACTTACTGATGTTTCCACCAGTCTCATAGAGACACAGCTCTTCCCGTTTCACTGCCACTGAACTGGGAGGACAAAGAGAGAGAAATAAAGAAGAGGAAGAGTCAAGGAGACACGAAGGGAGAGGTCAGGTTGTGTATAGTCAAGACAAATACTGCATGTGTATTTGTATGAGGACTGTATGTACACACACACACACACACACACACACACACACACACACACACACACACACACACACACACACACACACACACACACACACACACACACACACACACACACACACACACACACACACACACACACACACACACACACACACACACACACACACACAACCTGTCCTGGCTGAGGAAGCGCATTAACACATCCGCAGCCTGCAACTCTTCGGTGAGCTGAACCGCCATGGACACTTTACTGAACTGTGGCGCTTGAACTCGAATGAATCCCTGTGAACTCTCCTGGTTACAAACACAGATGGAACAAAAAAAACATACAGTCGATCACACACCGCCAGAAACGCATTGCAATGAAACGCTGTCCCCAACACACACAAACACTCACAAGAGACAGAGACTTGGATGAATTCCTGCTCTTTTGTTTAATAAACTCCAAACACCCTGCTCTACTCTGCTAGACTAGCTGTGTTTCAGTATTAGAACATAGTAGCCCGTTTGGCAAAGACCTACAAGAAGACTGTCTGTACAGTATATGTAAATGGTTGTATTTAGTAATATCTACAGAAAATCTTGTGCTCATTAGATATTACTAAATGCATCCCAGTAAAAATGAATAAACTGTATAGATGGAAGGGTGAAAACCATTGCATCAGTGTGACTGACGGTCCTGTATTTGACTCCACATGTTGCACCATAGGAAAAATGTTTATCCACGTAGAAACATTCTTACATATCACCACTAGATGTCACTGTTTCTCAACAGAATATAGTGATAAATAGTATTGACCTACTCATTATGACAACCATCGGATGACTGGTTGGTATCAAATTGCAAATATTAAGGTTTTCATTGTGTCTTATTATATATATTAAGCTATGATTTACTCATCCGGCACACTTAAAATGTGGGCAAACCTTTGCTGCATGTGGCATGTGACCTTTACTGGTTGTTTACTGGCGACAATGGAGTTGAGGCAGACAGTGAAACAAGCTCCAGCTTGATTACATTCCAATCAATGTATATTATTATGTAGTCCTAAGTAACAATAATGTGCAGCAAGTGTTACGTTGTTTAATACATCAAAATACCTACTGTGAATCTTACAATCGCAATCTCTCATAAGCACATTTTGTAATAGGATTATTGACAATGATTTATTAAAAAAGGACACAGACATAAATAAACCTCCTACCTCAGGAACAGCTTTATCAGACGGTTTGTCGGTGGTAATCTTCTTCAGCAGCTTTCTCACGGCTCTCTCTTTATTTTGTTTCCGATGGCTTTCCATGTTTTGATGTCTGACCTGGGTCATAATGAACTTGGGGATCTGGAGATAAGACACACACACACACACACACACACACACACACACACACACACACACTTATACCCTTGGTACACACTGTGCCATCCTCCATACTATAGAGGATTTGTGGAGTAACTGTGTCTAATCAGGATGCATTAACAAACAATGTTCTCCATTGATTTCAGCTATAAGTGTCGACATGGTCAGACATGTACGGCTTGTTTCCAGTGGGGATTTTAATGGCCGAGGGCTCTTTTTTGATACTCACCGTCCAGAGAAGATTCTGGTATTGAGTCAGCAGCCGGACGATGTTGGCTGTGCTGGTTGCCATGGAGAACTCCTGTTGCTCCGTCACCTTGGATCGAAAGCCTTTGAACATGAAGATATTGGGTGCCATGACAACGGAGACATTGTTAAGAGTCATCTTATTCTTGGCCTGGTGGTCAATCACGCGCTTGAAAAACTCCACTAGTGCCTAGGGGAGGAAAACAGAAATAACATTTACAATAGAAAAAGTCTAAAAAATAGGTTTCTTATTTACGGACGTGAAACATGAAGCTCCGTTAATACCTTCAAGGTGTCCCGATTGGCCTCAGGTAACAAGAGGACCAGCAGGTTCAAAGCCTGCAACTGCTGCTTCTTGGTGGGGAGCTCTTTAAAAAAACACATGCACAGAAACGCTTAATGCAAGTAATCAAGGCTTTAAAGCTCCCATGATTCTGCAGAATACTTCACGAACGCTTTAATATTCTCACTCATTCATTGTTTGTGCATGCATTGTAAAAGAGTCAATATTTTATAACCTTGTATATTTAAATTATACTTATTTCTGTTTTTAGGTTAGTTTTTTAGCTTCTCGGGACTACAGATGAAAAATAGCCTCTTGGCTAACTCTGGCGCATTTACAGAAATGTTTTTATTAAATGTGCAAAAAAACAAAACGTACTGTTGACAGCAATAAATGCGTTGAGGTACTCCACAGTCAGCAATGGGTGCGGCAACTCCCTGATGAACATCTTCAAAAGGCTAGCGGCATCGTGCTGCTTCAACTGTTGCCACTGAAACACCCCGTCGTAGAAAGAGGACTCGAGGTCCTGACACAGCGCCTGGGATTGGGGACAGATTTGGGAACACAGAGGCGAGATTGTTTCACTACTTTATCATCCTCAAGGACAAGGATCGACCTTCTCTTTACAACGCTACAAACCTAACTTTGAAAATGTTACAATGTGTCTTTAGAGGTGGCGGTGAAACGCTTTAACCCACCTTGACTCTGATGGCCGCTCCAGGGATCCGTAGCAGCCCCTCTGTGTCTAATCCTTCCTTCTCAATATGACTCATAAGCTAGGAATGAGAGAAAGAGAGAGAGAGAAATAGTTTGGGATTGCCTGCCGCAAAAGCTTGATTGAGGGCTGAGAGTACTCCTCTATACTTTAAAAAATATCTTTCATGATTTTTTTAGGTCGCAAAAAGTCCTCTTTACAAATAGATGTTATTTTGCGTGAAGGGTTTTGTACATGGAGAACAAAACTCTGTTCAACCAAACTGACTGAAAGCGCAGAAAGAGACAAAGATCCCTCTGAGCAACAGCTGAATAAGAATAGAAGAAATTACCAGTCATTGTTAAAAAAAAACTGGAGGCTGAGCGTCAAAATCCTGTTTCAGTGATGGAATATTAATGGATATTAAAAGGTGTGTTGGTGAAGAAAAGCTATTCTTAAAATGTAAAAATAAATGGAGGGTTGATGTAAGGTTAGCACTATTGAATTATCAGCTGACGAATCAGTTTAAACTTCCTCAATCTAAATACCGAGCAGACTGCAGAGGGCCCATAGAAAAAAAACGGCTACCCAAAATATTTAGAGTCCAAAGAGAAGCTCTGTTGTGGTTCAATAATGATTGAGGGTCACATATGCTTTTCAGCACAAAATACATTAAAAAAAATAAATAAAATCAAAGAGTATTTGGGGGGAAAATGGTTACAACAGTATTGTCTCCCTGGCATGCAACACTGAGGGGACATCGATGAAACTTACGTTTTATCCATGAAAAACAATGTGCTCACTCACTCTCTGCAGTATGAAAGGCACTTTGGTCCCAGCAGCTCGCCTCTGGTCCTGATCCAATAAAGTGGCAAGGGGAACACCAAAAAGACCACTTTCTGCGCACACACACACACACACACACACACACACACACACACACACACACACACACACACACACACACACACACACACACAAATATTTAGCCAAATATCTTCATACAGCACATTAATTGCACGTTTGTCTGGAAAAATTACTAATTTGTATTCAGTTTAGCTATTTACGACTCGTGTTTGCATAAAAGCTCCTTTTTGCTGTTTTTACTCTTTTTGTTTATTATATGCGTGTGTGTTCGTGTTTACCTTTAGTCTTAACTTTGACAGCTTTGTGCGCCTTCAGGTCTATTCCAGCTGTGTCGAACAGAGCAGTCGACTCCACCAGCACCAATCTTCTCACCTGAACATTGCAAACAGACAGAAATATATATATATACAATAAATAGTAACTGGTTTTAAGCACAACTCAACTAACTAATCTCTTATAGGGCACTCTGTCTCATGAAGGTTTCATAAAATAAACAGACATGAATCATAACATAACAACATACCTTTTTCATATCCAGAGGAGACAGATCTCCTATTCTGGTCTGACCAGTTTTGTCTTGCAGCAGCTTAAAGTTCTGGAGACGAGGGACAAAGGGAGTGTCATGCCAAATTCATCTCTGACTGAATTTAATTTTCCATTGAACGAATGTGTGCTGTGTCATACTGAATTGAATGAATTGCATGTGAAGTGACTCCAGACGTTTTATCTGGACTGTGATACCAGCTTTAACCACCAGATGTCAATACAGACACTCAAACTGCTCGCATACAAATGCTGCTTTCTGCAACTTGTGTGCCATAATGTATGCTCATTAGACTAACCGTACAATACACATTATAATGTATGTTGTTGGATTTAACATTTCTCTGCTTGATATCCTGTTGCTATTACATTGCAGGGCCAAACAAGGCAACACAATAAAACCTGACTAAACTAAAACTGAAAAGCATTTTTCATCGTGAGCTGTTGAGAGAGCATAGTCAAATACACATTAAAAGATGGAGCAGTAAAAAACACAATAATGTAATAATGTAGATGGAGCATAACGTAAAACCTGTGGTCCTAAAGTAGATACTTGTTTGGTTGTAAAACTGTGAGACCAACATCCAACCCAGCTATTACCCAACTATTTTAACAATTAATCAAATTACAGTACATTCAGGTGCAACAAAGACATTGTCACACCTAAACGTGCCCAACTTGGTGTGACAAACGATAATCCTGTATAGTGAGGTTGTTAGATTTTTGTTGTCAGATGTCTGTCTGCTATCTATGGTGATCATTGACCCACAGCAATTAATACCTTATCAATACAAGCCCTCAGATGACCCTGCACTAAAGAACGCAAAGAGCAAGTCAAAGGGGCACACAGTGAGATTGCATGCCAACGCATTAAATCGGGACACGCAGTTTAATTATTGTAGCCATGCCATTGGCTCAGTGTATCATTAAATAAACACACAAACACACAGCTGAGGACATGTGTGCACATATACTTTGTGTGCTGTTATGTGACTCACTGGTAGTTTGTCATCAGGTGAGTTCAGGCTAGCGGTGACCTTTAACCTTTGGTGGTTGTCCCTGTAAGTGAGCGCCTGCTCCGAAAATGCCACTTCAACGTTCAGCTCCGTCTCAGCTTCTGCAGGGTCACACAGGAAGAAATCAAAGATACGACCGCACAAGAAGCGAAGCACAAATGTGTTTATGCACTGGAGGCAAAGTGCAGTTGTATATAAACAGAACCAGACATGCGTCTTAATGTTGTTAATGCCACACAGTGTTTAAGTCACTGCGGCACAAAAAGGAAGAAAGAGCAGCCTGCTGCTTGTTCTGGGCCTATAACTTCTCTATTGCTGGATAGAAGCCAAACGGTTTTACTTTGCCACACATTTTAAATGATATACTATATAAAAAAGTGAATCATTCCAATATCGTGCAGATCAGGAATGGTGAGAATATTAGTCCATCTTTATAGTATCCACAAACAACCATTCCTATAAACATCTGCTGAACTCTGTACGCTTAAAAAAAACTTGTGCTGTGTTGTTTCCAATTGTATTTGTATTCTAATATTTACAAGATGTGGGCGGGAGTTTCTAGGCAAATGTTTATTTGGGCCTCAGTTGCTCATTATCTATGGTGTGTCACACATTACATGTCTGCGTGTGTGTGTGTGTGTGTTGCACGCACCAGATGAAGTGACATCTTTTTGTCCATTCTCACTTCCCTCTTTGAGTTTACTCGGCTCCTCATCCTGCAGCAGATAACACAGACACACATAACTGTACAGCATGCAGAGTTTTGGTCAACCAGTAACATATTCACTCCCCTCTCCCCCTCCTCGTTACATTTTTCATGTTACATATTATCTTGTCTGTTAATTAGTGGACAAACTGTGTGTCCAAGTGAAAAAATGTGCAAGACTCTTTGTCCAAAACTGCTTATTCTGCTGACCGGAGTAGTTTCAGAGTAGCAGTAATACTTTTACTTCTACCCAAATTACCCAAGTACATATACTTTTAATATGTTGAATATGCATATGCATCCAGAGTATTGAAGGGACTTGGTGGTGGTGGATTTGGTTGTGTAAAAATATGCTTGGTAATCGGTTACTGATTGATGCCAGACTGGAGAAGTAACAATAAATGCACATTTGAAAGAAGTTGTGACCACTTCCTTTGTGGTTTAAAAAAATAAAAAAATAAAAAGGAAATGTCTCAATTGTTTGTTGTGGTGGGATGTTCTATTCATGCCTTCACAGAAGTAAGAGATCATGAAGGGATTGCTCAAGTGTGTGTGTGCGCATCCCCTCACTTTTTCAGGAGGTCTGAATATATCCCTAACATCGGGAACGCAATGCCGGTTGCGTCGCCGTAGCAATGTCTGCTGTAGTGATGTCACGCGGCGCTCTACCGCCGCCACCTGAGATCTGGTCAGTGTGGACAGGAACACTGCGTTGTCTTCTTCCTGTCAGTCAATCCGTCGGACAGAAGCATGAGTCAATAGGTTTCATATCTATACAGTATATCCCTCCACCTATCGAAAGTCTTTTAAAAAAAAAAATCTAAATACATTCTGACTCATATAAGCAGGTATAAAGCATGTCATACGTAAACAGTATAATCACTGATAAGCTATGACTCAACCTGGACTAACGACTTCAATAAAAGGACAGATTTGATTAACACCTGATCCTGGTCAGCTGCCAGTGAATCATCAAACAGCCGTGCTAGTCCCGCCTCTGTAAGCCACGCCTCCTCCTGTTCACCTTCTGAAAAAGAAAATGAGAGAAAAAGGACTTTATTTTATTTTTCACTATCACAATGTTGTGACTCAAAATAAAGGAAAGGGGGCGAAAGATGGCAAAAGTCTCATTTGCATGCGAGACACAATTCTACAGGTGCAGGAAAGGGAAAGGTGTAACCACAGACAGGACAAACACTCTATACAGGAAGTGTGTGTTTGCGCCAGAGAACAATAGTATTTATAAAACCCACGTAAATGCACACATACCTCTAACGCAGGGCGAGACTCCCTAAGTCTGAGCTGGAAGTGTAATTTTGATAAATACATAATAGTAATTACATTTTATAATAGTCTCTCTGGATCATTACACTTCTCTATTCTACCTTTTTAATTGTACATTGTCTGTGTTCAGCGTCCCATTGTCTTGTAATTGGCCATGTTTGGAAACGCATGCCCAAACTTGCCTGTAATCAAACTCTGCCACTACTATATCCTCTGGAAGAAGAAATTGTAAATCAAGAATAAAAATACACAATGAGTGTCTATGTCCACTAACAGATGAAAGAAAAGGGGAAATGTGTGTCTCTTTCTGGTCTATCCATGGACACGGTGTATCCTACCCTCAGGAATTTTCTGCTGCTCCTCCTGCGTTTCCCCTTCTCCTCCACCTTCTCCCCTCCCTGCTTCTCCCCCAGAGCTGGTGATATTCTCCACCTCCTTCCAGTAGTCGTCCATCTCCAGCTCGTCCAGAGAGTCCTGCGATACATGTGAAGATACGCAAGGATACATATATACAAATGAGGATTTCACCGTTCAGTTTCAAGTTCCCATTTGTGTTTCATATCTTGTTTCAGTCCTGGACGAAAGCTTTTGTTGATCAGCTATGTTGCAAATATAAGAAAAAACACAATATTTACAGCCGGTTTGACCAAGTCTCATTTGAAACTGGCTGTGCAGATACACAGACACAGACACAGACACACACACACACACACACACACACACACACACACACTTCCCTCTGCTTAAAAATAAAAAGGCATTTCATTTGCTTTAATTTGTTGGGCTATTACTGAGCCTCCATGTTGTTATTGAGTTCACACTCACTCTCAGAGCAATCGCCACTTAGACTGAAAGTACAGCCTCCCAGAGAGCCGTAAATTACTTTAAACGTATGAGGCACAACAATTGTGTATCCGCCAACCAAACCCCCTGTAAAATGTTAACAGTTACGATTTAGACATTTACGGCAGACATTCTTATCCTGAGTTAGTACGACGGTAGAAAAGGTTGTTGCCTGTGAATCCAACCACCACAGAGTAAAATGAAACGCAACAACAATACTGGAATGGTAATTACCATACAAGCATTATTATTACAACTTTTTTGTATGCGTTTTCTTTCGTATTTGTTTTTCTGCCATTTTAAAAATCATATACAGCAGCAGTGTAACTTGCAAATTACAAACTTTGAGAGACTAAAGACATACATCACAGTACAATGGACACAGTTTCATTTACAACTTCTGGTCTGGAAAACACAGTGCAAAAGATTTCCTCCCAAGAGAAGAATCCCACGGTTGAAAAATAAAAATGTCAACCGTCTCACATCACTCTCGGCCTACCTGAGAGTTGCTGCGCTGACACGGTGGCCGTGGTCTGGACCTGGAACTGGGATTGGGACTGTGTCTGGGGCTGGAGCCCGGTTTAGGGCTGGAGCCCGGCTTGGGGCTGGAGGAGGGCTGAGACCTGGGGTGAGCGAGTAGTGATAGTGGGTCAGTGCTGGGGTTTTTTGTACTGCTGTTGGTGGTGGAAAGCCCAGATCTGTCTCCATGTGTGCTCTGGTTCTGTTGAACGGTGTAGTGGCCTGTTCTGCGGCTACGAGAGAGAGAGAGAGAGAGAGAGAGAGAGAGAGAGAGAGACCGACAGGTGGTGGCAGAGACATGGAAGTTAGACAGGTAGAAAGACACGAAACCTTATGATCGGTTGACACAACACACGTCAAAATCTGACCAACATTGCTATTTCTGTGCACTTTGGACCTTGTTTACCAACGACGCTGTGATGGAGCCTCGTACCAGCGGCTATCGTAAAAACATCCCTGGATCATAAATGTTAGATTGTCTGAGAACCAGTTGTGTTGTGCTCTGTAAAGAGAAGTGTACACAGCAATGTTTTAAAAGACTAATTAATATTGCCATGACATAAAAAAAGAAGAAGAGAGAGATCACTTTTGACAACACTGTCAGATAGTCAGACAGACGGCCGAGGAGAACATCAGCAGGGACTAAGAATAGCGGCTCTCACACAGCCAGCTCATCTCAGCATGCAGTATACTAGTGTTGTGACACAAATGTAATAGCTTTAATAGTTATTGCGTGGGAGGCCTTAAAGGGACGGTTCACCCAAACATCATAAATACATACGTTTTCTCTATTTATCAATCTACATCGTTTTGATGAAAGTTGCCTAGTTTAAGAAAATTGGCCCGAGAGATGTTCACCTTCTTCTGAATATAATGGGACGATATGGCACTAGGCTTATGGTGCCCAAAGCGCCAAAACAATACATTTGAAACTCAACAGCAATGTCTTTGTCCAGAACTCATGACGCGGTGACTCCACAACGCTTGTCCTACATAAAACTGCATTTACTATGACCGTTAACATCTTTTTGACTTCATTAAGTCTGTTAGACATCCACAAACATGACCACACAACACAAACAGGGCGACCATACTGCTGCTAATATACCGTTAGTAGTACTTCTACTACTTTGTATTATATTATATAATTACGACAAAGTGACGACAAAGAAATTAGTCACAACACATTAACCCGAGCCATTTGGACGAGTTGTTGTACACAATACTAACAACAACAGTGCAACTCAAATATGAAGCGAAGCTGTTGGTAAATCTTAACTAAATGTTTTTTAGTATCGGTCTCATTCTTGCTGATGTCCGACTGAATGTTCTCTTTGTTGTGACAGGAAGTGACATCTGACCTCTCCCTGTTTCTCTTCCACTTGAAGCTGCAGTTTAGAGATATTATGGTGTGAGCAGCTATTCTGAGAAATAAAAGGTGCTAACGGGAATGTAGGGTTCTTCAGCTTGTCCTGGTGGAAACTTTTATAAACCATTTCAGAGGGTTCTACCTACAACCCAACGTAAAGGGTTATACCTAGAACCATCTGAGAACGGCTTCACACAGAACCCTCTCCTGAGGTTCTATCCAGAACCATTCCACCTTCTAGCAATGCTAACAAGAACCCACGCAGGTGGTTCTACCAAGTACACTTTCATATTCCAAGGGTTTCATCTAGAATCCACTGAGTGGGTTCTACTGAGAACCCTTTGAAATTACCAGGGTTCATCTACAACCCTAAAAGTCCGGGGCTGATGAGGTGCAGAACAAACCCACAAAAATCATGGTTCACAATCAGTTTTTAGGGTTGTATGGGTTCAGTTGTGCGATTTCAAGAATCCTTGAAGAACTCTTTCTTCCGGAAAAAAAAAAGCTTCTTAACGAAGCCCTTTATTTCACAAAAACCCCTTGAACAACCTGAAAGAAATCTTCCAAAAAAGGTTTGTTCAGAAGCGATTGATTCTGGGCCCTTCAGGAAGAACACAGTTATTATAGTACAACTGACTGATGGTGGAGCTGCCAGCCAGTCTGCGGTTGCTGTGTCCCACACCGAATCAAGCTGGGAGGTTGTTATCATTCTTTCCCCTCCTCAACAATCCTCAGTTCAGTCTCAACTATCCAAACACAGCTGTATATTTGTCAGTGGGGTTGTTAAACGTTGAGCCCTATCAAGTCCTGGATCACAGTTACAGCTGACATATCCAGCATCAGCTGTTACTGCCTTGAAACAAATAAGGCACAACATGAACACGCCTTTATGTTACAGGTCAAGATTGTACCCTTTTAAAGTAATGCGTCACACACCATTGGTTCAGTTTCTATTCAACTTTGAAGACAGTACCGTCACACTTTTAAAAACTGCATACGAAGCCAGGCAGTCGGGCTGAATAGCATCGAGTTGATGTGCCATATTAATTAATTTGGAATTAACAATGGAGCATTACACTGAGGGTTCACAGGGAGCCAAGGCCACATACCACAGCTGGCTGGCTGGCTGGCTTCCTGCCTGCCACACACACACGCAGTGTATAAAACCATAAAAAAAAAAAAACTATGCTTTGATCTATTTAAAAAAAATAAAAAAATAATCAGCTATTTTAACAACAATTGACCTTCTCCTCTCCTTCCCGCCACCAATCTCTTTTCTTTCCCACTTCCCTTTTCCCACTTCCTCCTACACCTCGCCGCGGTGTGTGTGTGTGTGTGTGTGTGTGTGTGTGTGTGTGTGTGTGTGTGTGTGTGTGTGTGTGTGTGTGTGTGTGTGTGTGTGTGGCCTTACGGTACCATCTCCTCTCCTTTTCCCCCTCCTACCAGTAGGATCTAGACATAGCACTGTGTGAGCAGAAATCTGTTTTTCTGAAGTACCAGAGAAGATGTGTTTAACTTGGAAGCAGATTTGAACCTGGCAGACACACACACAAACTCTCAGGAGTTAATCATTGACCTTCATCCAGAGCTACAGTGCAGTAGTACGGAACGGTTTCACACAACCATAAATCAGAGATTAGCAAACACACACACACACACACACACACACACACACACACACACACACACACACACACACACACACACACACGTTATCAGTGTTAAATTCAAAGTATGATAGTTTGTTATCTGTGTGTTCACACTGATCTTACGTTGTATTAGTTTATCCAGGCTAGCTTCATGGGTCAAGGGCAAGCAAGCTGCCAGATGGCTTGCCATGAGGTTTTGTCAGACAGTCGTGCTTTTTGGCATTTGGCTTTTGGCTCAATGCACAGCTGTGTCTAAATATCAAGCCCTAGGAAGAGCGGCGGGCTCTGAAGCAAATAGTGGCCACGAGGTGGAACTATAATTTCCGGGTCGGTCAAATGATGCGAAAACTTTCCCCATAGAATTAAATTAGAAAAGTGATGTCTGTAACTTTTTTTAGGTAAATTAACTTCCCAGTTTGAGCACTTCAGCCCAGATGAAATCTGCCTGACCAACCGCAAAGATCCAAAGTTGACAAGAAATATGTGTAACTATTAATTGGATTTAGAAGATTGTAACACGACCCGAGGCACTTGCTCTGAACTTGGCTAAGACGCCTCGTTCTCCATTCAACTCTGATCTTGTAATACAAAACATATTTACAACTTCGTTAAAAATTAAGTGTTGCATCATCCAAGTAATTATTGTTGACTACTCAACGATTTGTCAACCTCAAAAGCCACACGACAGGCCGTGCTTCCTCTAAGTGAGTTGGCCAAAATAATGAAAAATGTGTGTGTTTTTTGAGTGCAGCCATTTTAGTTTATAAAAAATACAAAAGTGCCGAAAAACACACTCAATAATGCAAACAAATTATTCTAAGCTTTACAAACAACGATACACACGACTTAGCTCTTTTATACACGCACACACACCCTAACAGAGATCAGGTGGGCTGCCCTTGTGAGTAAAACAAACACATTCTCACCTTGAAAAAGGAAAACAGTGCAGCAGCTGTGTGTGTAATTGTTCTACTCTTTGTACCTTTATCCGCTACACCTTTTATCAGTTACTTAGCGCTAACAACAAAGAAGGAGTGTGTGTGCGCGAGTGTGTGTGTGTGTTGAGAAAACGTCTCGTTAAAGTAAATCCCCCACTGTGAGGTGCAAACAGGAATAGAAGGAAACGGTATCGCCCAACAAGGAGCAACTTCAGCACTGATGAGTTGAATGTGAGTCAAGACCTGAGGAAGTGAACTCAGTCAACTAATCGAGCCTCCATGACCCGAGTGTCTATAGAATACCCCTTAGTGACAAAGCTCCCAACTAAACATTGAGGTAAAAGGCCGATTCTGCATGTTCAGCACATTTACATTTAGCTGATAATGCCCATTTAGTAAAAGTTTGATAGGTGGTAGTACTACTTTTGCTGAAAGGAATATCAACAAAAACAGAGTTTTCATATTTGCTTGTACATGAGCGAGTGGTATCAATCTTCCTAATATGTTTCTATTCTCCGGAAGAAGGTTCACTGGTTCAAGTACCAGAACTTCCGCCACCTCTGGAGATGGAAGATCAGATGTTTTTTTTATGGTTTGGAAGCTTGAAAAAGTAAACAATGGGCAGCTCATGGTGTGTGTGTGTGTGTGTGTGTGTGTGTGTGTGTGTGTGTGTGTGTGTGTGTTATTCCCATTTAGATCAACAGGTGCCAGCTGCCTTCTGAGGAAGACAGAAGCTGCCTCTGTTCCCTCTCTCTCAGCTTCCGGTCTCACCCGCTGGTTGAATGAATCCTCTGCGTTTAGAGATTGGATGAATCTGCCAGTTAGTTTGTTGTCAATTTGTCTGCTTCCATCTCCGACCTAGCACCATATTTCTCCCGTTTTGGGGCCGTCTGGACTATGTCGTGCTTCTGCTTGTTTACAGTCATTATTTTTACAAACCAAATTTCACTCAATTACTGTTTCATTGCAGCATTCTGACATATTGTAACCTTTCACAGCTCGTCTTCCTTTCTGCAGATGTCATTTCCTGTGCAGCGTTGTGTTTCCGCTGCCGGGATCTGTTGCATCACACGGTGAATTAATACAAACCATGTGTGCCCACTGACTAAGTCACGCCGCATAGACAAAGCACTGGTTCCTACTACAACAATGGAAAACACAACAGGAAGACGCTTCCCCTGAAAGCTTCAAGCTGAACTTAAGTGTCCATGTGCATGACTCCCATGGGACACGTGGCCTCAGCAGGCTCCTTATGTCGGATGTCCCATGCTGGTAAAGGGAAGACGCTTTCTGTGTGTCCATCTATGTCCCTCTGTCTTCCATTTCCTGACTCTAAGGGAAACAATGACTACAAAACTAAGCCTCCACATCAACCTAGACAGGACACACACACTCTGCTGTGGGAGGTGAGACAAAGGCAGACTGAAATGTGATGCTGCTTTTTTTTTTTATAGTGAGCTGGTCAAGCCATCTGGAGCACACACACACACACACACACACACACGCACACACACACACACACACTGTCTCTCTCTCTGTGAGTTGTTTACTTGCACCACACCAGTTGTTGACAGCAGTTGTTTGCTGATCTAAACATGTCCTGGACGCACACAGCCAGCGCCGGCCTGAGCGGATAAACAAGTGTGCCTCGCTATAAATAAAACACTTTTACTGTACAGTTGTTTCCATGTGAGCTTAGGTCCCATTTCAGTGTTTCCTCTGAGACAGCACATGCCATGAAAATGACGTATTGTGATAAATGAATGGAGAAACCACACAAGTGCAGACGCTTCGATACAGTTCAGGGCTCACTGAAAGGTTTATATAATAACAACACCTCAGCCTAACTGAGTAATCCAATTTGTCGGGCATTGCTCTCTGCAGCCGGCATAAAAACACCAAATCACAGAGTATTTTTTGGAAGAAAAACCTACGAAGACTCTGAGAATCTAGATGCCGAGAAGCATTGACGCTGTTCTGTGTTCCAACACCATGCCGAGACACTTCATGGTTGCTTTGTTTCCCCCTTTCTTTGTATCCATCTGTATTTCTCTCTGCTAAAATATCACACTTTCTTTTTAAATATCTTAAGTTATAAGTTGAGTGTGAATAATCATGCTGATTTTAGCTGATGTGGTGACTTGCTGCTTTCCTGTGTTTCGTATCACTGTGAACTGATTATTTTTAAGTTTTGGGCGCTTGACCAGACAGAACAAGACATACTATGAAGATGTAAAATTGCGGCTTTGAGAATGTGTGATGTTTTCCCCCACAAATTTAATAGACCAAACGATTAATTGCAAAAATTGATAGTGTTAATTCATAAATGAAAATAAGGCGTACTTGCAGACTTAGTATATTGCACTGCACAAAGAGACACAGGTGTAAAACAAAATGTCAGAAAATAGTGAAAAGGGTCCGTAACAAGTTCCCACAGCTTGTATTAACCAGCTATAGTCGAAAAGTAGCAACTCCTTACATTTGGGAGCTGGGACCATCACATATTTGTCATTCTTGATTAACAAATGACTTAAATGCCGAAATCACTTGTCCAAATAGCTGCTGGTGCATTTCCTGTTGGTTGACTAATTGAATAATCTACAGCTCTAGATACTTTCAACCATCGTCCAACAACAAAGTGGCTGTTTAATATAGCAGACACTAAACACTGATTCAAAACAATAGTGTCTCCCTTTGATTACCATTAGACCCGTGGTGGGACAGAAGGGTTAGATAACCAACCTTACAAAAAAAATCTGGACTAGTAGAACAAAGTCAAGGTTAACTAGCTGATGTGCTGATTAGGAATGTGGTAAAAGTTGAAAACACACCCAGAAGGCCAAGCTAGGGCGGAGTTGGCCTCATCATGGAAAAAAATAACAATAAATTGCAATTAAGAAAGTTATGCTGGGAAGTTACTGTTGGGATGCAGGATGCAGTTTACACACTGAACTGTGGCTTTCATTCAAAACCCATTCGGATCAGCTTTATTAAAATAAATAAATAAAACTATCACTGTGCCCTTTGCGCACCAGCTTCTCGCAACTTTAGCTATAACTGCCCTCCTTTTGAATCGCTATATTTCAACTGCGCGCGCACACACACACACACACACACACACACACACACCTGGGCACGGTGGGCTCGTGGTCCTGGGCTGACGGACAGCTGGGTGCACACGGTCCAGTTCTCGGCAACAGTTCCGCGTTGCTGTGGTAACCCGTTAAAACCACTCCCTGGGACTGCTGCTGCTGCCGACTCATGTTTCTCCTTCTTCTGTCGCCTTCTGCTTCACCCACGCACAGCTGACAGCCACCTATTTATATCGATCTTTCTATCGACTGCTTTCCATCGCGGGCCTGCTCTGCTGCCGACTCATGCTGACATCAGGCTGTCCCGCTCCCTCTTCCCCTGCGTCTACTTTTAGTTCTCGTCTTTCTCCACAACTTGTCGAGGCAGGACGAGGGGGCGGGACTACAGATACAGCGCTGCACGGGGATTGGCTGAGACCACGGGGGCAACAACTAATAGCTGGCGTGGCGTCCTCTGCTGCTCGAAGGTGGTACAGACTACTTCCTGGTGCAATATTTATTTTTATATATATATATATATATTTATTTTTTTTGGATCATTTTATAGAACAAACAATTAATCTAGAAAATAATCGTTAGTTGACCCTGGGGCTGAAGGAAAAACTGCCAATGGATGAAACTAATTAATTGTATATTAAAATGTGTATATATATATATATATATATATATATATATATATATATATATATCATTTATGAAAGCACATTTCAAAAATGATATAAATATATATCATTTTTTAAAGTGGCTTTCATAAATAAATCAACAAACCACTCAAATACTTTTGTCAATATTGACATAGTGCACCTAATAAGCAGATGCAGTCACACGCTTCTGCATAAACATATGTTCACAGTTTCACAGCCAAAACAAACAAGGAGATTCTTAAGGCCAGACAAAGAAATGTCCCCGAAGGTCAGAGTCAATCCAAATAATCATGTTTTTTACTTCCCGAAGGCCAGACTGAAGGCAAAAGGCACCAAAAACAAGACAGAGTTGAAGGTGGCTTCAATACAGGCCACAACAGGCTTCTTTATTTTATTTCATTTTTTACTCAAGCTATCAGCTTGCGGCTTTCAGAGTAGCAAATAAGCAACACTGCAATATTAAACTTAGTGCTTGCCGTGAAATGAATAATCATCCAAAGACCTCCTCGTTGTAAAGAATGGTGTCTTAAATCAGTAATGTGTTAAATGAAGATCTATTTTTAATAGATGAGTTTATCGTACATCTTGCAGGTGAATTGTTCCAAAGTTCCTGTTAACAATACAGCTGTCAGGTAAATGTGGAACATACAAACCTGAAAAACCTCACAGCTAAATTCTCTCTATTGTCTACATACTTATATTTTATGTACTTATATTATGCACCTCTAGTTTTGAAACCAAAAGCTCTGGGTAGTGTTCATCACAGAACACTTATAGCACAGAATATCACACCCTTAAAGAAAAGGGATTCCATATACTGTAAGTCAGAACATTCTCCGTGGTACAGGAGGTTTCACTGTACATACAGCAAAGTGAACTACAAATTTCCAGGTGTGGCTAAACAAATTTAAGCTATTAGAATTGCAAAATATCGGCACCTGAATGTGGAACAAATGCCTTTTTTATTTTTTTACATTTACATTCACACTAAAACATTGGCACGTGTCAGAGAGAGCAGCCTCTCACACACATTTAAACGAATGAGTAGGATTATGCGCGCACACACACACACACACACACACACGGACACACGCGCCGTCTCCGTCTCTCGTTCCTCACCTTAGATGAAGGTAGCAGGCTAGTCTGGAGACCATGGTGTCTGTCTGTGTCTGCGTCCAGTCACAGTCTTTGCCAGAGCACGACCTGCTGGCCGTATGCTGGGAGATAATGGTACCACACTCGCACACTGTGACAAGCGGATTAGCCACAGAGTTCAATCAGATTTTTTCTGCTCCTCCATCTGCCCCTCCGCACTTCTGATCCCCCCCAATCATCTTACCTCCCTCCACTCCTCCGTCTGGCCAGTTACTACGAGTCACTCACTTAGCTTTCAAGACTCTGCTGCGCTGTGCCAAATATACACTTCTTGCATAATACGGCAGCATGTTCAGGCAGCTAATGAGGACAGTACACAAATAGTGAATAGGAACTGCTAGAATAGACTGCAGCAAAAGGCAGGGAGATGGCGAACACACGATGAAGTGTGGGCCTATCTATGTCTATTAGGAATCGAACTTTAACATTAAAATTGTTCCGGTTTTAAATAGTCAACCATCTCACATCTTTGTTGTGATCAGAGTTTCTCCACCAAAGCTTGACTTTAATGTTTCTCATGAGCAGGTTACCGTTGTGGAGGCAGAGATTGTTAAAGTACGCCCCCTACTGTTTCCTGGCACACACAACAACAACGAGCTGACTAATGATCTCCGAGTACTTAAACCACCGACGCAGGTTCTCACTAGCAGTCAAACTTTGCTCTCGGTTGTCTAGCTTTTACTGTGCTGCAAGCAAAATCTCATGTAGGACAAAATAAAAGGGAATCCCAACCCTTTTATTTATCCACACCACTAAGGTGCATTGATGAAGTCCATAAGTCAGCATGTTAAATGCACACATTGGAATATTATTCATCTGTCACAACCACACTCACTATGCATTCCTTTGTCAACAGATAAACAAATAAAATTATACCGACAACCACAAGGTCATTTATTTCACAGTAATTCAACACCAAGAACAGCAATTCAATCATCTTCCAAATCAAACAGGAGCCAAGTGTCATTTTAGAATAACAGGTTGTGAAAACGTGCATTTTCCAACTGATCTAAAAAAGACAAGTTATCTTGGAAGTGAAAAACATTTAATTTTGTTTCATCATTATTACCTCATCAGTGATCAGACCCGGTGCAATTATTTAACACTCCAGCAAACAGTCTTTATAAACATAATGTGGCATCATTATAGAAAACTCAGCCACTCACGACTCCCTGCGACTGTTCATGCAAATCTTCCTCCAGCCGGCATATTTAGGTTTTCGAGGCGAAAGCAAATTCCAGGAAAAAATATCCTCAAACAGAACTGTTGAGCTACATTTTTAACAAACAAGAATGTTAAAGAACTTAACTAATTCCTTGAAAAGAAAAATAACGATACATCTGTACAACATTATTCCTTTCGTAATGTACGCAAAAAAACAAAAACACAAAAAAGTTTAAAGTTTCAGAGATTGCAGTACTGGAGAGCAACCGTGCTGTTCTTTACCCATAAAGTCATCTGCAACACACAAACATCTGAAATGAGATCAACGAGATCAGTCTTTCTGTAAACCTTGAACACGATGCAGTGTTTTTTTTCTGTTCTTTTAAATTAAGTTAAATAAGTACTTTTTGTACTGGGCAGTACAATGTGAGCACCTGATACTTGTTTTAATGATAAAACAAATGTCAGCACTAGTCTGGTCCAAAATACTCATCATGAGAGCTGTAGTTGTGGAATGCAGATCAAAATATGTGTTTTTGTGTCTTGGTTAAACTCATAAAAGATTAAGGAAAGTGGATGAATATTGATGACCCCCTGACAGACAGACAGACAGACAGACAGGATCTCTTACCTTTTCACTCATCTTTACGTCTTCACTTGCCCCTCAAGTCTCTGAACATCTTGGCGTAGATGTCCTTCTGTTTGTCCAAGCTGTCCTTATAGCATCTGAAATATGGACACAGGTTATACACATAGAATATCTTCGGGTAGCACTGCCATTTTAAACTAAAACACCAAAAAAATATACAACAAGCGTAAGTGAGGACATGTCTGATGAGACAAAAATACAAGCTTGAAAATGATATCACCTACATATATATATATATATATATATACACACTAATAGTGTTAGTATTCATTCTGAACTTCCCGTATTTGTCAACAAAAGTTCATCTTACATTGCCACTTTCCTCAGCAGGTTGTTGATGTCACAGTCAAAGGGCTTCTTTGCTTGAGCGGTTATGAGGCAACCCTGGGCGCTCTCGTACTCATGCAGCTCCAGATACGCCTGACAGAAATGACATCAGTCTGTATAATAATGGCCTACTTGTTATCTTGAGTGTGAGCAATCAGCAGCAGAGTAGAGCTGTAACGATTCGCCGATCGACAGAAAAATAGTCACCAACTATGTTTAATAGCCGATTGATTGGTAAAGTAATTTTTCATGCAGAAAATGCCGTTTTCATCCCTTCTGCTTTTTCGGTTTGATATCATATTAAACTGAATATCCGTGGGCTTTGGACGGACAAAACAACACATTTAAAGTTATCGCCTTCAACTTTGACAACCTAGGATGGACATTTTATAGACCAAACAATTAATCTAGAAAATAATCGTTAGTTGACCCTGGAGCTGAAGGACAAACTGACCATGGAAGCCTAGCAGTATATATACTTAAATTCTAAACCAAAATGTACAAAAATTATAAAAGTATCGTGATAAAAGTTGAATTATCTTTCATAGATCTTCAGTCAACATATCAAACTTGATACAAATCTCCAAGGGTTGAACCTCTATTTGCGACCTAAAACCTCTAATATCAGACACACTTAAAAGACTTCCAAGAGCCTGTGAGGATTTATATTTGACGGTTTTGAGAAGCAAACAACAAAAAGCCCTGTCTCACCTGACCGCAGCGGAAAAGAGCCTTTGTGTTGGCAGAGTCTATCTCCAAGGCTTTGTTGCCATATTTCAGGGCTTTGTGCGGGCGGTCCAGACGGAGCTCAGTGAGAGAAAGGTTCAGATAGAGAGGAAGCAGTGCCGTCTTGATCCTCTCCGTCTCTGGATCGCTCGATGTTTCCCTGTTCCCCAGCAGCGTCATTGCCTTGGCCAAGCACATAATCCATTGCTAAATATATTTTCAAAAGGCAAAGTACCTGAAAATAGAGCGTAGTTTCTTTATACACTCTTCCAAGATGTACCTGTTTATAGCGATCTTTGGCGTTGTCGTAGCGGCTTTGGTTAAAGAAACGGTTGCCAAAGCTCCGTAGTGTGCCGACAACTTCGAGGAGCGTGGACAGAGGAACAGTGTTCTGCTCCACCTGAAGACAGAGAAAGGAAAAAGTAACTCAAAGTAGCCAACAATACAAAGAGAAATCTTCAAATGGCGATTTGTCAACCTCCTTCTGTCTTATTTCCTCTATTAAAAAGTGTTATTGTAAAAATAAGCAACAAGTTGTAGGCTAGATAGAACACAAGTTTCAAGCTACACGATCATAACAATAACATGAGCAGGATTCTTCAGCTGCATGCATAACTGTATGAAAATATGAATACATCTCCTCTTAATAGCATGACAAATGCATGCATTGGCTGTCAAGTGGGAAAACAATGTGTCGTGTGATTTCTGACCTCACAACACTCCCAGACTGTGACAACAACGGGACACCTGAAGCTACCCTACCGGACTCATTATGATGAAGTCGTCCACTTGTGCCGAGTCCAGGAAGTCGAGGATCTGAATCTCGTACAGGATCACAGCAGCAGCGGGAATGAGCGGAGGACAACCCATGTCCCCGTAGGCGTACTGGGGCTGGAAGAGGAAGCGAGAGAACTCTCCTTTTCGCATGGTCAGTAGACCCATCTCCAGTCCGGCCAGCGTCACATCTGTGTGAATGATCATTTAAAAACCTGGGGTATCAAGGAGGAAACTTTTATTGAACCAGCACAAATAATTACTGACCTCTCCCTAACTTCATCATCCGGGGGTACTTTAGGTGCGTGGTGGTTTCAAAAGGCCGGTCAGAATATTCCAGGAAACCCGAGTAATGGACTGTGGAAGAAGGGGATTGAGGAGAGGTTACGACAGGACAAAATTATTTGGCAAACTGCGTCAGGAGTTTTTAGAACAAAATTGCTCTTGTAAATACTCAATACTGAAGCATTTTCAGGTATAGGAGGGCCCTCTCCAGATTGGACCACCTCTTTCAGGATCCCTCCATCTCCCAGGACATCATTCATCTGCTGGCGAAGTTGATCGAACGGACTCTACAAAGACCACGAAAAAAAAAAATTGAAATAGGGACATAAGGACATTGCAGTCCTTAAGTTATTGGTGTGTGTCTAGTCTTAATATTAAAGCACAATAATGCAACCACAGTGTGGGTCCAAAGGAAATTTTGTTCCACAAGTTTCCTTTTTGGTTTTGAAACAAACACACATCTACAGTAGTTGCAAAGATAGTGATGAGAAAACTGCCTTTTGTTGTTTGTTTTTGTCACAAGACACACTTACATATATTATTAGGCTTACAGCAGACTCTTACTTTCAATACATCATTTGGACACTTTGAACTAACGTTACTTCATATATCCAACACCTGTTAACAGTGAATCAATCATCTTAACTACTGACATCAATACATTGTGAGAATATAAAGTTAAAGTATCTGACTTAAACTAAACTAAAGTCACATGCTGGTATGAAGATGACACTCCATATACACCTACAATCAGTCATGAACTGAGACACATTTCTCAAAAAATACAGGCTAATAATCATATCTAAACGTATTAGTAACGTCACTGTTGCAGTAACGTGGCCTTCAGACGTCTCGCGTCACCACGCTCAGCTAGCTTACCGGCGCGCTCCTCGTTAGCCGCTCCTCGGGGCTTACTAACCGCCGGATACTGGATATTAACCCGTTTGCCATTGAGTCGGTGGGTTAGTTACGGTTACCGTTCGGGCAGGTTTATTATTATTGTTATTTTTTTTACCGGAGTTAACCAGGTGGCTTAATTGAGAGCACCGAGTGACGTTACTGGCTGGGGATCGCGAGGGGGGCGGAGCTTAACTGTGGGCCGCACGTGGTCCGAAGGGTGCGGCCCAGTTCTCAATGGGTGCATCCCAAGTCTCTAAATTGCTTCCCCGTTTCCCTCACTTGCGTCTTTCCTTGCGTCCACCAGGGATGCATGGAGAGACGCAAGGAAACCATGCGAGGAGAGACGACGCGAGGAAATATGGCCGCAGTCGAATAGTCCTTTTTGGACTGAGTGAAATTACCCGGAAGTACCTAAGTGGCCGCCATGATAAGTGCCGGTCGAATTCTCTAAACGCAAAGGAAAGGAGCTTCATGCTTCCTAATTTATCTCCTTTAGCATAGGAAACACTGGACCTGCCTTTAAGAAAGGAAAGGAGATAATGCGAACCACAATTCCTTCCACAGAGGTTAAGGAAAAGTGCTTAGGGTTAGACGTTAGGAGGTAATTATTTGACTATTCGACCACAGCCTTTGTTTTAAGAGACATGAGACGTCCTTTCCTCTGAAGCGTCACGTGAAGCGACGTCGGTTTCTGATGACTGCAGCCGACTGACAGCTGATCACATCTGATCAGCTGTCAGTGGGTGCATCCCAAGTCTCTAAATTGCATCCCCGTTTCCCTCACTTGCGTCTTTTCCTTGCGTCTTAGTCCCTCCCACCAGGGATACATAGAGAGACGCAAGGAAACCAAGCGAGGAGAGAAGACGTGAGGAAATATGTTTTAAGAGACATGAGACGTCCTTTCCTCTGGAGCGTCACGTGAAGCGACGTCGGTTTCTGATGACTGCAGCCGCCTGACAGCTGATCACAGCTGATCCGCTGTCAGGCACTTTAACAGCTGACGGAGTTTTGTCCGGAGAGTTTTTAGCGAACATTCCAATAAAAATACACTTAAAATATTGATAAAAATGATCGTATGTTTTCAGTTGATTTAATGGTGTTAAACGACTACTTATATTAATAAAGACAAAGTTATCATGAGTGTCAGAGTGGAGATGTTTTCTCTGTCTTCTGTTACTGTTTAATAAACTGCATTGAGTATTTATACTGTGTCCTGCGTCCTGCTTATATGCGCAGGATCCATTTCTACCGGCGGAATGCGTCTTATTTATTTATTTATTTATTATTTACGTTGGTATGTTTTGAAATTCTGATTGTGACATCATTATAAAATAACCCACAATATAAATATGTTTTCTCTTCATTAGCCTACGTGTTGTAAAAAGTGTTTCCTCTCTCCAGCTCTCTGATTTTAATTACATACATAATAAAAGTTATTGAGAGAAACAACTGATCAAATCTTTGAAGACATGTTTGTGGTCCTTTTGTTGTTCAGACCTACTATGAACATATTTTAACCAGATGGAGAATAAGAAAACAGATTTAATATATAGCTTGAGTTTAATCTGTGATCGTCTCTGGTATTAAACTCCAGCATCAGTCCGCTCAGCTGCAGCGTCCAATCACATAACAGATGAACAGTGAGGGGGCGTGTCCAGCGTTAAAACACTTCCTGGAAGCATGCTCTCGGGGCTCCTCGATCATGACTCCTCCGATTTCCCTCCTCGCTCCTCGATCCTCGCTCCTCCGAGCAGAATAAGAGCTTTGGGACGGCCGTCAAGATGGCAGCGCAGAACCACTTCCGGTTCAATCGAGGATCGAGGAGCGAGGAAACGACAATTTAGAGACTTGGGATGCACCCAGTGCATCCCAAGTCCCAAGAGGAGTTTGTGTCCGTAAACATGATCATCGGAACAGAATTGTTTTCTGCTCCGGACAGTTTTAGCAAACATTCTAATAAAAATCCACTTAAACTATTGATTAAAAATGATCGTATAATGTTTGCAGTTGATTTAATAGTGTACTACTACTACTACTACTACTACTACTACTACTACTACTAATACTAATAATAAAGACAGTTATCAGTGTCAGAGTGGAGATGTATTCTCTGTAGTCTGTTAAACAAACTGCATTGAGTAGTAATTATACACATTGTGTGGTATTTATTCCCACTGTGGTATTTATACTGTGTTCTGTGTCCTGCAGGATCGATTTCTACCGGTGGAATGAATCTTATTTATTAAATATTTACGTCATTTTTTTTTTTTTATTATGATTGTTGCATCATTATAAAATCACCCACAATATGATTATGGTTTCTCTTCTACGCTAGAATATTTTTTTAGGCTCAATGTTTCAGGTTAAACTTAAATTAAATAACTCATCAAACCAGACACTAATGATCAGCCTCACGTGACTGAATGGGAAAGGGCGATACATTGAGTAACAAGTGTTTTAACTGGTAAATCAGAAAACAAATATACTATAGCTTGAGTTTAATCTGTGATCGTCTCTGGTATGAAACTCCAGCCATCAGTCCGTTTAGCTGCAGCGTCCAATCACATAACTGATGAACACTTTAATCCGTAATGTTGTAGTGTAAAGGTATTTTATCGGGCTAAACGCCACCGTGTCTCTAATTTGTTTACCTTTTCTTTCTTCTCTTTTTACGTCGCCATGCTTCCATTGGGAACTGCGTGTTTAACGTCACATTGCTATGAATTGTGGGTAATTCCCTTAGGCAAAGTCGGCATCTAATGCTGATTTACGGAAAGGGTTCATAAAGGGGTCAAAATGTCTGTTTACAGACACAAACTCCTCAGCTGTTAAAGTGACTGACAGCTGATCAGCTCAGCTGTGATCAGCTGTCAGTCGGCTGCAGTCGTCAGAAACAGACGTCGCTTCACGTGACGCCAAGGATGTGTCTCTTAAAACATATTTCCTCGTGTCCTCTCGACAGTTTATTAAACGGGTAACAGACGAAAGAGAAAACATCTCCACTCTGACACTGATAACTTTGTCTTTATTAATATAAGTAGTAGTTTAACACCATTAAATCAACTGAAAACATACGATCATTTTTATCAATATTTTAAGTGCATTTTTATTGAATGTTCGATAAAAACTCCGTCAGCTGTTAAAGCTGACAGCTGATCAGATGTGATCAGCTGTCAGTCGGCTGCAGTCATCAGAAACCGACACTTCAGAGGAAAGGACGTCTCATGGCCGTTTCTCAATAAGCGTTCTTCTCTGTACTTGGCCGTTTCTCAATATGCGTTGTTCTCTGTATTCTAATATATATTTATAAACACAATAATGTATATATAATATATTTATAAACACAATATATATACAATGATATGTGTATCTGTGTGTATATACTGTATATATGTGTGTATGTATGTATATGTTATATACATATATATATATATACACTCACCTAAAGGATTATTAGGAACACCTGTTCAATTTCTCATTAATGCAATTATCTAATCAACCAATCACATGGCAGTTGCTTAATGCATTTAGGGGTGTGGTCCTGGTCAAGACAATCTCCTGAACTCCTGAATGTCAGAATGGGAAAGAAAGGTGATTTAAGCAATTTTGAGCGTGGCATGGTTGTTGGTGCCAGACGGGCCGGTCTGAGTATTTCACAATCTGCTCAGTTACTGGGATTTTCACGCACAACCATTTCTAGGGTTTACAAAGAATGGTGTGAAAAGGGAAAAACATCCAGTATGCGGCAGTCCTGTGGGCGAAAATGCCTTGTTGATGCTAGAGGTCAGAGGAGAATGGGCCGACTGATTCAAGCTGATAGAAGAGCAACTTTGACTGAAATAACCACTCGTTACAACCGAGGTATGCAGCAAAGCATTTGTGAAGCCACAACACGCACAACCTTGAGGCGGATGGGCTACAACAGCAGAAGACCCCACCGGGTACCACTCATCTCCACTACAAATAGAAAAAAGAGGCTACAATTTGCAAGAGCTCACCAAAATTGGACAGTTGAAGACTGGAAAAATGTTGCCTGGTCTGATGAGTCTCGATTTCTGTTGAGACATTCAGATGGTAGAGTCAGAATTTGGCGTAAACAGAATGAGAACATGGATCCATCATGCCTTGTTACCACTGTGCAGGCTGCTGGTGGTGGTGTAATGGTGTGGGGGATGTTTTCTTGGCACACTTTAGGCCCCTTAGTGCCAATTGGGCATCGTTTTAAATGCCACGGCCTACCTGAGCATTGTTTCTGACCATGTCCATCCCTTTATGGCCACCATGTACCCATCCTCTGATGGCTACTTCCAGCAGGATAATGCACCATGTCACAAAGCTCGAATCATTTCAAATTGGTTTCTTGAACATGACAATGAGTTCACTGTACTAAAATGGCCCCCATAGTCACCAGATCTCAACCCAATAGAGCATCTTTGGGATGTGGTGGAACGGGAGCTTCGTGCCCTGGATGTGCATCCCACAAATCTCCATCAACTGCAAGATGCTATCCTATCAATATGGGCCAACATTTCTAAAGAATGCTTTCAGCACCTTGTTGAATCAATGCCACGTAGAATTAAGGCAGTTCTGAAGGCGAAAGGGGGTCAAACACAGTATTAGTATGGTGTTCCTAATAATCCTTTAGATGAGTGTATATGTATATATATATATATACACACACACACACAATATATATGTCTGTGAAACCAGTGCATAAAGAGCAGGATTGTCATACTTTGTTTGACTGTAAAAATACTTTACAGTGAAGAATCAGAGTAAACTCATGACAACAACAGCTGAGGTGGTGACATCATCAAGTCAGCTGCTGTTCCAATTGCAGAAAGACCGTCCTGCGTCCTCCCGTCCTTGAGAGTCTGGACTCCCAAGTCTAAACTCCCAAGTCCAAACTCCAAAAGTACACAAGTCTGGACTTAGCGTACTTGGTATTGAGAAACGGCCCATGTCTCTTAAAACATATTTCCTTGCGTCTTCTCTCCCTGCTTGGTTTCCTTCCGTCTCTCCATGGATCCCTGGTGAGAGGGACTAAGACGCAAGGAAAGGAAACGGGGATGCAATTTAGGGACTTGGATGTACCCAATGCCCCTCCCCACCCCCCCTTAAACCCTGAACCCTCAGGGACTGATGACGTCACATGTTTACCCACAATTCATTGCAATGTGAATTGTCCGTGAGGGTGGAGATTGGGATTGGGCCCTGCTATTCCCCCCAGTTTGTCATGTTTTTGTGTAACAAAATACACAAATCAATCATTTGAAATAAAATATGATGCTGCCAAACAATACATTTACTTTCTGCAGGCCCCACATTTTCCTTCTCATCCGTGACTTTGGGAGAGAAATGGATGTTTTGATCTATTAGTTTCAGAGCCAGGATTTGTGGGTCTGTCTTTGTTATTTAAGTAAGTGCCATTTAGGCCTCTTCTAGTTTCACATATATACAGACACAAACAAGCAAAAGAAATAAACAAAAAAAAACACATTTTGTTTATAGTATTTAATATAAATCCAGTTTTAACTAATATATACAACCAGAATTAAAATACAGATAATAATTGTCTTTATCAGACTACGACTTTACTATACTTTATACTTTACTATACTTTATACTATACAAACGTGGTATTTATACTATATACATATAACACTAACATTACAAAAGTAACATTGCTGGCTTAAATCACCATTGGATAAATAGTCAGTGGATTTGTTTCAACTTGGTCATATTTTATTTAGCAGCAGTGTCGAGTGTCATCTCCTCTATTTGTATTCAGTTAGTAAAGAAACAATAAAAAACATTATTTTAACTGTACAGAATATGCTTTAGAAAATAGACAAAGTTGGGACATTTGTACAAGGATGGATATGATTATTAGCTAAATAAAACAAAGTTATCTAATAAAGAAAGTGTTACTTGCGGTTGCTTTATATAATACAGTATATTCTTGATAGACATACTTGCTCACATCGATGTTAACATGAACCGAGCACTACAATCTTTAAAATGTGAACCCATTGGGTGTATTCAGACCTGAGATGAACCAGTAAACCAATTAAAAGCTTTCGTCATTGCGTTCATTAGAAGTTCTGTAGTTCAGCTGGATAGACAAAGTTGCTTCTGAAGAGTTTATGGGCCATGAGCTGTCCTCCAAATATCATCATCACCAGGCCTGAACCTGTAGAGAGAAGGATTTAATGATTAAGAAAAAGAGATCAAATCAAGGAAGGTTTAGCGGCCAGCAGCTGTCCTTAAAAAGCCTGAACCTAAAGGGATGTGAGAAGTAGGGCTGGGCAATTTGGCCACATGTAATGTCTCAATAACAGTATGTGTGTCACGATATTGGTCTATATGAATTAACAACATGGATTTATTTACTCTTGAGTGAATTAAATACTTGACAAATTAAAATGTCAGAGTATTTTCTTATTTAATTCAGAACTTTAGTGCAAAAATTATTTGATTCTTTTTTACAGTCTGTAGTTAGGTGCTTGTTATTATCAATTCAGTTATTGATAATAATATCACGATACTCAATTTCCTCAAGATAAGATTCCATTTAAAAGGCAATAATGATAATAATATCATCGGCAGTGGGAAGTGAGTTTTTGTGAGTCTGGGAAAAGACAAAAGTAATATCTTGGTCAGATAAAAAGGAGACAGAAAGAAATAGAGGGCTGAGACAGCTCAGGATATAGAGGATAGTGAGAAGAAGAAAGTAGAAATCTTACCCAGAGCTATCCACCAGTGCTCGGCAGAAGGGAAGTCTGACATCACTGCAGAAACATGAAAACTGTGTATTTGATGTAAAAACAACAACTACCTGTACATAAAACATAAAACTTTACTTTTCGCTACGTCTTTAAGTGAAAGGCGTAGAGACAAGGGTGCAAGGATGTTTGGGCTTTTCTTCAGGTCCTAATCTTTTGAGTGTGTCTATAGTGTTTGTTTTCTTTAAATGTTAGTCAGAAATGTACGTTGGTTCTTTACATTCTCAAACACAAAAGTATAGTGTGTGTGTGTGTGTGTGTGTGTGTGTGTGTGTGTGTGTGTGTGTGTGTGTGTGTGTGTGTGTGTGTGTGTGTGTGTGTGTGTATGTGTGTGTGTGTCTATACATATCCGACACCACTATACCCAGTTACATAATCAGGCCTCCAATCTTATCAGCTGTTCCGTTCCATTGATCCACTCTCTGTGTGTGTGTGTGTGTGTGTGTGTGTGTGTGTGTGTGTGTGTGTGTGTGTGTGTGTGTGTGTGTGTGTGTGTGTGTGTGTGTGTGTGTGTGTGTGTGTGTGTGTGTTTACCTGCCACAGTCATCGCGATGTGCAGCAGTGTGACAGTTATTGCATAATCCCAAACCCACTCCTCGACAATCCAGGCAAATACCAGCCCTCCCAAAATATAGGTCACTTCTGTGGAAATTACACCAACTGGAGGGAGGAGAGGAAACAACCAATCACCAGTTTGATGATCCTTCTTTACTTCTGTAAGTAAGTACCATTACTTCCATTTTAAAATACTGTTTAACATTTTTTATTTAAGTAAACTTGGATTATATATATTTTTTTAAACCTTAGAGGCTTTCAGACTGCTGTTCAATATCTGAACGTACATTGAACGAGCAGGAACCTCATTCTCCGACATGTAGACGTGTAAAGTAGCATAACATTTTAATACTCAAGTAAATCTAAGTAAATCAAACTACTTGAGCCACCGTCCATCAGCGCTACTCACCGAGGTATTTGGGGTTCTGCCATGACGGTTGAGTCGTGTAGTCAAATGGAGCCAACAAGCTGTTGATCTCATGAACCCTGGAGACACAGCAGAAGACGAAAAACAGTAAATGTCCACTTTGATTTGTATTTTTATTCTTTGCACAATAACTTTATCTTGGAGCAAACTATCAAGGCTGACGCAGTATTTGTGTGTGTACCTGAGCAGTCCGATGCAGAGACTGACCACAATGTAGTATAGAGAGTAGAAGCACACCATGCACATCAACAGATTCTGCAGGACAACCTGAGGAGACGAAGAGATTAAGAGAAAAGGAGAGACATTTATTAATAATGATCCGTGGTTTTAATTTTAATTCATGAAAACTGCTCGGTTTCCAAAAGCAGCAGATTTTCTTTTTTGATGGAGAGTGTGGAACAGACAGCGTCTCTAATTTCAGTTACTGATATTTAATAATGAATTATTTAATCTACTGTATAGTGTATGTTCCTGCCACCGTATTCACATAGTACATTTTTTACTATTTACAAATGACAACACTGAGGTTAAACTAAAAACTAAAATGACATAAGTGATAACCATCACTGAAATGAGTGGATGAAATTCTATGCGTTTCGGCTTTTGAAACGTTTTCCGTGGACATCTGGGTGTTTTTGCTTCAAATAAACAAGATAATAACAAAGAAAATAAGACTATAAATACCAAGAGAAACATAAACCGTTGTGTCAGTGACTTTAATCGGACTAGACAGCTCTACATTTGGAGATATTTACAGTGATATGTATTGTGTGTCTCCCAAAGCCCAAAATCCTGTTTCTTTTCTCCATCTTGTCTTTTCCCTAATGACCAAACTAACGCTGACAGTCGTTGCTTGCCTGCTAAAGTCTTCTTTCATAGACGATTAACTGCAGCGTTTACAGGAAATGGGTTACACGACACAGAGGAGAGATAAAAAAGACCTCTTCCTCACAGCTGACGTTTCGGCTTGTCAAACAGATGTAACTGATTCCATTAATAATTGGCTGTGTTCCAGTCAGGTGTGCCGGTGCCAGGGCCCTACATGTTGGCTTACTGGCACGCATTAATGAAATGTAATCATCATTAATCTCATTAGTTACACCTGTTCTTTTCCTGCTGCGCCAAGTCAAACATCAGCTGTGATAAAGAACATGAATAAGGTGAATAATAACTTTCACTACACTCTCTGATCAAAGGGAATATGTCTAAATCTGTTTATTGTGATACATAGTGACTATTAAGGCTGTGGCTATCCGTCATGTTAAACAAATGATCTGTAAACAATTTATTTTTCAGTCTATGAAATGTCAGAAAATTGTGTATGCCTATATATAATATGTCTATTACAATTTCCAAAAGTGGAAAGTAAATTTCAATTCGATTGATTTATATTGTCCAAATAAAGTCCAAAGCTCAATTTATAGTGCTATAAAACAGAGAACAGCAGCACATCAGTCAGCAACATCACCGTGTTGGTTCAGACTGAAATACATGCATCTCATAAACCATTGAATGGATTGCCACCAAATGTTGCACAGACATTCATGGTCCCCAGAGGGTGAATTCTGACTTTGGTGATCCCCCTGTTACTTTGGTCTTTCAATTGGTTTTGCATTTCTGGACTCCCCCACATTAATTTTCCTGGTCGATCCACTTATCTAAACAATAATCTGCAATCATCCAAAACACTGCAATGCTGATTTGAGAAACACCCTCCATCTCATACGTTTAGTCCTCCTATGACCAAATACTTGCAAAACCAATGGCATTCCAAACAATTTGGAAGAGAAAACATACTTCTTGCAAATTTTCTTTTTGCATTTACTGCTAACAGATGTTAGCATGCTAAGATGCTAAACTAAGCTGGTGAACACACCTGCTAATACAAATATCAGCATGTTAACATTGTCACTGGGAGAATGTTAGCATGCTGACGTTAGCATTCAGCTCAAAGCACCAAGCTGTGCCCATACGGCTTGTTGCTTGATAAATTACTTAAGCAAGTAATCCAATAATCTTCTCAGCGGTAATAACGTTCAACATTTCAATGAGAGGATATCCGTTGGCAAGGCATCGTCATTAGACCAGCACTGAACCCCCTAGCGGATTATCCTATCGTTTGCCTGCTGCGCCGGGCCTATTCCCACCTGGACAAGGCAGATACTGCAGTGAGGATCATGGTTTCTCCAGTGCTTTTAGCACCACACGGTGCCATGCAGGTGTCCTGAATAATGGATCAAAATGCCCCTTTTCTGTTGACTTTGTTGGGTGGTGCAGATTGAACCACCACCTGTCATGGTGGTTCACTCCTACAGATACTGCGATAGCCTACTATTAATACTGTAGCGAGCGACCCTTGGTCAGGAAAGCTACGAGACATTATCTTGCTTATTGCGATTTATTCAGGGACATTACACAGGCTACTGTGGGCCGTAGCCTGTGTCAAACACCGTTAAACATTCTACTCCAGGCTTAAAAACCTGCTTCCGGTCATAGACTAACTCTCAACAGGCTAGTAACACAATCCCACCTCACAATCCCATCCTATGCTATGATTGACAGGTTTCACAGGTCATGAGACCTTCACTGACCTCATGAACTCAGTAATTGCAATAACCAATCTTCTTATCTAGAATAACTTCTTACTGTAAACACAATAACACTTATAACACAACAGGTTAACACTACATGTCACTCAGTCCATTACACTACTATAGTGGGCATTCCCTCCAGTATTCATCAAACTATTTTACTCATCCCTGCTCTGTCGCCATCTGGACATCAGTGGAGGATGCTGAGGTCTTACTTATCTCGCTAATAGGACTTTACAATTATATTCTCCATCAGTGACACACATATTTGTAACTTTTAAAGTATAATTGCATTTATTTTGCAAACCTTACAAGAGTTGGTATTGTACAGTAACTGTGCTTATTGTCATGCAATAAGTACAATTCCTTGTTTGTGCAAACATACATTGTTTTTACTTTATTGTCATTCTAAAATGAGCAGCACTGAGAAGTAGAAGGCGGGAGCAGCATTTTCAAAGTATTGAAAAAAATTCTCATTCCCATCCTATAAAAAATAAATGTAAAGGATGCGCTGTTTTAAACTGACCTACATTTCATTGTATTGTGGCCCACCTGAACCACGTGGTCCCTCGCCCTGCTCAGACAGCCGTGAGGATGTTGGTTTGTCTGGAGGCAGTAAAGTAGCTTAGCTCATGCCAATACGTAAGAGAAAGCATGAACCTTCACTAGCCTGGTTTGTCTGTCATCTCCAAACTTGACAATTTGAAAAAAATAACCTGCTTGAAAACCAGCTGTGAGGCTTTAAATTAAATTATTTTAGTTGATTACTCTGAAGTATACTTGTAAATGGTAAACAAAAGTCTAATTGTGACATTAGGACATAAACCTTATAAACTATTCAGTTAAATGTTGATTATGACTGTATTGAGGATGACATAATTCAAATGACTGTATACAAATCTAATTTAAGGAAACAGGCAATAAACTTGATCACACGTAATTTGCTCGAGACATGTTGTAAACACCTCACTGTGCGCAAACACTCTACCTCCTTAATCCCATCTGTTATAGCAAACTCATCATGCAGCGTCCTTACCAAGGTGTCACTGGGTGTAGTCTTAAGGGAAAAGGGTCCATGGCGTTTTATGAGTGTGAATCCAAAACAACGACAACAGTAGTCCAACAACATGAATGGCTGCTGGTCTAAATGAGAGAATGTAGGCTGCATGTGTTTGTGTGTGAGAGAGCATGTTGGGGAGGAGGAGGCGGGAGGATTGGATTAGAAGAAATGGGATTACTACTAAGAAGAGTACTAAGAGTAAATCCCATAAGGGATAATGGTGAACATACTCTCGTAGAATGGAGTTGGTTATGAGGCTAAATACTTCAGGTAGTGCTACAGACACATATTTATATTTGGATGAGTTGTATTATTTCTTGAATTGTACTTACCTTCGGGTATCTTCCTCATCCCTCCATTATGTCATTCTGCGTGTACCGTTTTTTTCTCCATTCCTTTACTTCCTGTTTCTTTTATTATTTTATTATTTTTGCACAATACAAAGAATAAAATAAAAAAATAAACCGACTGATAATATAAATCGTTATATTCTGTAGATATTCTTCATTTCATTATTCTTACGTGTATTAGAGTTCAGGTTGTGCAAGGTCAGTTTAACAGATACTGTCTGTGAGAAGTTTCTGTGAGAAACGTTCCTCAAGGTTCCACGCTTTGCACCACAACACTCACACCTGTTTATCAGTATATTGACATTAGGGAAGCAGACTGGTCGTTGGACGTTCCAGCCTCGTGAGAGAAGATGAAGACACGATTCTCCTCCTCTTAGAAATGTTAGAGCCAATTAAATGTTAGATGTTCATGACGGAAAACCGTGTATTAAAGAGCCGAACTTCCGGCTGTTCGGGGTGTTTTAAGACGGTCATCCTGCGTGTTGACTGGACGACTCCCTGCTATCGCGATTGCAGCGCTTGTTACTTTGCCTGTGATCAAAGAAAATAAATTGAGAGAACGAGAACTGAATTCTTCCGGAGGCTACACCAGGCATCCAATAATTGTTACGCGCTAACAAGACATAACAGAGATAAATGAATAGCACAGTGCAGGAAGAGTCAACAAGCCAACTAGGTTTGAAGCCTACACCTATATAATATTTAACATTTTACTAAATTACAAACATACAATGAAATAAAAAGAAGGAAAGAAAGAAAAGAAAAGAGAGAAAAAAAGAGAAAAACAAATGTCTACCCTCCTCTTTCTTCTTTTTCCATATTTCACTTCTCCCATTGTCCTATGTCTTATTTTACTCTTTCAGTCCTTCACAATACTGCACCTCTTCTCTGCACCTCTTCTCTCACCAGTAAAAGTAGAAAAATAATACGTTAGTTGACTGATGGACAGATTATTAATCTGCAAACTGTTTTCATAATCAACTGATTGTTTGAGTCCCTTCTCAAGAAGGAATATGCAAAACATTTCCAGCTTCTTCAATTAGGATTAGGATTTATTTTTTAATGTAATGTTACATTTGGGTTTTGGGTAATTGTTATCTGCATTTGTACTATTTCCCAACATATTATAGCCCAAACAACTCATTAATAATTGAGAAAATGAAAATGAATCTCCAAATGAATTATGAATGTTAATAATTATTAGTTGAAACTTTAGGATGACGGAGCTGCTGTTATCAACACTTACATACATAAACTTAACTTGAATCCTTAAAGGTGTGAATCTTGCCTGAAGTTATTTATTTTTTTACGTTCATTGTAATCTGCGATTCATCCTGGAAGTGCATCTTTGGAGAAATCTGCAAAAAAAAACTCAAGAGAGACACGATTACAAACACTAGGTGGTAGCATAGCTTCACAGGCGGAGAGAGAACATATTTCATGAAGAAGCAACACAAGAAGGAGAGGCGATAACAGCCACATGCAGTCTGATAGCAGCAGATAAGAGGCTTCCTGATGCACCATTCATTCCTATGGATTTCTGATAATGGAGTCGGAAATCAGTCTGCTCCATGTTTTATTTAACTTTTACATCTTGAATAAAAACAGACGAGAGAAGGGAGAATCTGTCCATCCATCATCTGCTCATCAAAAGACAGAAGAGAAAGACAAGAGGTGGTGATGGAGGAATGACGAAAGTTCAACATATTTTTCTCCGGAAATAGCGAAAATAAACTCTATTCAATTCTTCAGCGTCACAGCCTGCGTATGTCTGTGTGTGTGGGAAAGCACGTGCACATGCACATGCACCTTTGTGTGAGAGGCTGACTTGGCTGCCACGGTAACCTGCATCATTGTAGCCATAGTGATGAGAGCAGGGGAGTGGGAGGGGGGATGTAGTGCAAGGTAGGCGTCATACCTCATCCCCTGTGTGTGTGTGTGTGTGTGTGTGTGTGTGTGTGTGTGTGTGTGTGTGTGTGTGTGTGTGTGTGTGTGCGCGCGTGTGTGTGCGTGCAGTGGTACATTTTATTACTGTGAAGCTTACAGAAAACTGTTTTTTTAAATATCTCTGGATGTTTCCTCTGACTCAAAAATAGCATATATTTAAATTTGATTTTGATTACATGCTGCATAAGCGACAGCGAGTAGGTGATTCGCATACCGGCTTCTCTAAAGTTGACTAATTTACACACTATATCTTGTGTGTTTCATCCATATGGTAAGTATAACATTACATTTCACCATTTTACTCAAGGATGTTACCGGCATAGTAGATGTTAAGGAATAGTCAGGCACATAACCCCCCAAAAAGTCTAAAGCTTTAGAGGTGCTGGTAGGCAGATTTTCTTACCTTTATTTGGAGAGAACCAAGCTAGCCGTTTCCCTCTGCTTCCAGTCTTTATGCTAAGTTAAGCTAACCAGCTGCTGGCTCCAGCTTCATATACCGTAAAGGCGTGAGCGTGGTATCGATCTTTTCATGTGACTCTCTGCAAGAAAGCGAAAAAGCATATTTTCCAAAATGTTGAAGTATTCCTTTAACAGTATAGGCGTTTGCCCTTTAAGGTGCGGTGTAGGATGTGGCTCCATCTAGTGGTGCGGTGACATATTGCAACCAACTGAAACTTTTCCCGTTTGCCAAGCGTGTGGGGGAACTGCGATGGCCGACGCAGAAACGCTAAAGGCCATTTCTAGAGCCATTGTTTGGTTTGTCCGTTTTGGGGCACTGTAGAAATATGGCAGCCAGCTCCATGAAGAAGACCCCCGCAGATAAACAACTCAATCAAAGAGAACGAAAACACGATGATTCTTATTTTCAGGTGATTATACACTAAAGAAAACATACTTCTTGATACTATAATCCATTTCTGCCAACAGATCCCACTAAATACTGCACACTGTTCCTTTAACTGTACATTTGTGAATGTGAACCTATTATCAGTATTATGAGTCCAAATTTGTCTGAGGTGACGTTCATAAAGCCTCAACATCAGGTAAGTGATCTGAACTTGACAATTTAAAACACACATTTTCACCTAAATCCTTTCTCAGTCCAACACAGCAGAAGCTCAGCAGTGGTGAAATAACAAGAACAGTGAAACGTTTGAAGCTTAAAAGCATTGCCGATGGATTTCAAGGCCCTTATGAATTATTGAGCCCATACTAAACCTCAAACGACAAACAACACGACTATTTATTTTTCAAGGAGCCCAGTAAAGCTAAAAAAAAACTATAATTCTGGCATCCTGTGTTTTTTTCCAAGTCATAACAAATAACTAACAAAACAGTACATTGTAGTATATTTAGCTATCAGCATGAAGCACGTTAGCAGATGATACAAGTATGACAAATGGGACTGACAGACGATTCAACAGCGCGCTCCTGTATCTACAGGGAGTGTTTACGCCACATGAGTGGCTCTCAACAACCTGCGTCGTATCCTCGGCAGCAGAGAAATGAACACGCTGTCTCTCTGATGTTCTCCTTATCTGTTTTTAAATTCTATGAAAATCAACGAGACACGAGAGTGATAGATGCGACTTCATTGACCTACGTCAACATGTGTTTTGTCGAAGCAGAGGCTGCAACTCTCATTCAGTGGGTAGTGTGTGGGTGCGTGCGTGTGTGTGTGTGTGTGTGTGTGTGTGTGTGTGTGTGTGTGTGTGTGTGTGTGTGTGACGTCACACAAACACACAGTTTGATGCATCAGGATTCATTCAAAATATACAAAAAGAGGCCACAATAGCAGTAAGTGGAAAGTGAGGATGAGGTTTGCATGACACGTGGGAGAAAGGAAAAAAAAATAAAAATGAAAGAAAGAAGTATTTTTATGATTGGGACTTTTAACACTTTTTGTGATGCCAATTATCCAATCACTGAGCATTAAATAACCCTTTCATGTCTCCTTTTGGGTTTCATCAAGCCCCCAATCTGTCAATCATACTTTGATCCATTGAGATATTCTTTTTTCAGATGATAAAAATGTTCCAACGGACCAATTTTCTCCTCTCCACCACACACTTTTGCACTCCACTTCCTCCTCTTGCCTCCTCATGTGCTCCTCCTCCCCCATTTCCTCTCCTCCTTCTCTTTCCAAAAATCCTTTCCTTTGTCAGTTACATTTTCCCTTTAAATATTTAGACTCCTGTCCACAGCTGCTTACAATAAGTGTAACCCAAAAAGTCAACACATTTTCTAAATCCCAGAATCCCAAGTGGGCTTGTAAATGAGAAATGGAACAACAATGTAAGGCTTTGTTTTTCCTCTCCTTTTTCTCCCACTCTCGCACGTCTTCCTCCCGTTCGGGTTCCCTCTGCAGCGTGTTTTCATTTCGATCTATTGTGGAATGTAAATACAGAAACTGACTGACCGCTGCAGCAGGGATACGACTCCAACAGGAATCTCAGCTGCTCATGAGGGTTACAGATGGTTTATGTATCTTAAAGGCTCCAGGAGTGTCCACAAGAGCAAAATAAGTGGGATTGCTTGAGGATGTCTAATGGGTATTTTTAGTGTGTGCAAATGTGTGTGGTGCAGAGAGGGTGTTATAATTAGAATCAAGGTTGGGGTTATAGGGTCAGGCGTGTCAAGGTCAGGTTCAAGGTTGAGGACCACAGCGATGTCCCAGTGACATGTGTACAAATGTGTACGCTGATGTCCAGCTGTACCACTCTGGGGGGAACAAATCATCTTTCTGTGTGTGTGTGTGTCTCTCTCTCTCTCTCTCTCACTCACTCACTCACTCACTCACTCACTCACTCGCTCGCTCGCACACACACACACACACACACACACACACACACACACACACACACACACACACACACACACACACACACACACACACACAGCATAGCTTATCGTGTGAAACGTCTGTCTTACATTCTCCCCACCTCGCCTCAGCTGGTGTATTTTCATTGAATAAACTCCAGCATGTAAGTACCGGAAATGGCACACACGCCAACATCTGCAACGTTTTTGAACGCCCTCCCTTTCTCTCGTGTGATCAGAGAACGGCGAAAAGTTGGACAAAAACAAGGGGCTCGTGTGTATCATGACCCCTAACCTTTGTGCATCTCATGCGTATATCTCACATGAACGCGCATGGAGTCACTCCCGACATTATTGCAGCTGTCAGACGCTTCAACACACTTTCACAAGTTGCATGTGGTCGCTGCAGGAATGTTGTATTTCCTGAGCTTTGCATGTTGGTATAATCAGAATCCTGCTGCTTCCACATCTAAAATCCCAAGCTGATCCATGTTGTCCTTGCTGAGCTTCTCTCCCTGTCTTTCCTCAGAACAAGTCATCCTCTTATCGTATGCGCGCTGCACATGCGAGAAAAAGCGTGGCACGGTGCCTTGTTTCCTTCCATAAACACGCACACACACAACAACCACACTACCGCGCATGCAAACCAGTCACCCCCCATCTCACTTTCTCTCTCTCTCTCTCTCTCTCCCCCTCTCTCACACACGCGCGCACGCGCACTCACAAACAGCGCCAGCCCCTCACATTCCCACAAGCGCTTTGGAGGAATTGGATGGAGGTCCCGCGTCTCTCTCCCGGGCATAAAAACACGCATAACTCGCCGTTTTGCTCTGCTCAACGTTGTTCTCGAAACGCAACAACTCGCTGCGGAGGTTTTCCGAAAAGAGTTGTGTCTTTAATTTATCTTCCTTCATCGTGAAAGATCAAGTTCTGGACGCGGGAGAGACTTTTACGCGTTACAGTCAAGACCGCCAGGAGGGACTTCACGTCAGAGGTTTTTGTTGTCTTTTCCACTACTGAGGCGAGGGATATTCTTTTTTCCCGTGGGGGAATTACCTTTTAAGGATTTTCCTTGAGTCGTAAAAAGGAGCGCCCTCATTGTCCCGAGCATACGTTGGGAAAACGTACATTAAAGTCGCCGACACAGTCACTTTGAAAGCCCGCAAACACGATCGGACTGTGCCGATCCTGCACGGGAGCCTTGCCGCCTCCTGTCATCTGAATTGCTCTGCCTCATGGCATTTCAGTGGACGTAGCCTTCAAAGTGGGAGATGGCTTTTTACTTCCCCCCAGGTTACAGCCTCATCCCCCTCCATGTTTGAAGACGCAGTGGCAGTGAAACACTCGGCTCTTTGCAAAAAGGTAAGAACTGACTTATGACTTCTCCGACTCTTAAACAGTCAAAGTTGACAGCTTTACTGTCGTATCTTTTTTATTTCCATCCATATTAATGACTGTTTAATATTTGATGAACTAGGAAGTTTAAGCATTAGCTCCAGGCAGTCTGATAATCTACAGGCGGCCTTCTTTCCACAATCGATTGTGTTTTAAGCTTTAATATGATCTAAATTATTCAAGCACAATGTATGATCACGTGTGTTTTTGTATTTATTTATTGGGGAGGGAATACTATGATCTGTTCATTGTGCCAAGGTTGATTTAAATCAGCTTTTATTTATTATAATTAACTTCTTATTGCCTAACAGGGGATACTGTCAATATGCAAAGCTGGGTCAAAGGTCATCATTAAAGAGCCGGTGGTCAGGTTCATTGCACCTTCAGTCATTACACAACATGTATATCTTTACCCTTTATTGGTATGTTTAAAACTATTTAGAATCTGCTTTTACAGAACAATGTTGCTTCTTATTTCAGCCTCCTATTATATGTCTGATTATATTAAACTTTTTACCTGCTTTTAACATAAATACTTATAAAATACTCTGGTTAGAAAAATGCTTTGTCAAAATGCTTGAAATGTCACCCACTCCCTCTCCCTCATTGAAACTGGTGGGACACAAGATGTCTCTTACTTTACGTTGAAGTCCATTCTCAGAGGTTTTTCTTTTTTGCAATGCAAGCTTCAAGTTAACACATCCCATATGTGTCATATTGAAACTTGATTGATGTCACAAATCCTGCTTGTGCACTCAGATTCAAGGTGAGCACAGAGAAACATGATGAATGTGAAAAAACCTTTTTAGTGACACTGCACATACATCGTTCTGCAGAGTGAAACATCAAACGAGTGATGGGACAATAACCAAACCCCATTGTTGAGTGGAGGGAGGCTCTAACAACAGAGGCTCTGGTGCTGGTTTTATTGTCTTTAGTGTGATTTAAGTGTTGGTGATTTAGGAATAACTGTCTCTTTGAGAGCTGTTTGAAGAACGAGGGTGACTCACTGAGCCAAATGGCATCCTCTGCCGCCAAACACTACCAAACATGCAGAAATGCATCTGAGTTTAATTTGAGAATCATGAAGAAGTCAGGTGACATTTCAGTTAATCCTCCTTCACACATACTGGATAATCCTGTTTAAATACCCCCCCCCCCCCAGGGCTTTGCCACTCCAGACTCCCAATGTGAAAGTTTACAAACCGTCACCTAATAAATAAGAGTTCATCCTAGAAACCCCCATCTGAGGAAAATATGCAGGTTTATCTGATTTATGACATCAGTCTTGTTACGGCTGCACAATAAATCAAAATTTAATCAAACTCGCTTGTGGCATATACTGCAATTTACAAATCACAGGAGGCACTATGTCTGTGAAGGGCACATCACATTCAAGAAAACATTGTTTGGTACAAATCCTCACAGTTATATGATGACATATGATCTTTTTTATAGAACATATGCATGTTATACTGTTTTGAAAAGGTAAAGTCCTCAGCTTTCAGAATCCGTAATCCAACTGTCGGTTGTCCAAACTGTGTCTAATAACAAAGTATTTAAACAATGAATGAAGTCATACAAATTAAACCTTCGTAAATATACAAACAAGTTGTGTTCGAAAGATTCAGGATCATTTTCTTGCCACTCGCCAAAATCATACTCCGTATCGCTGGAAAGTAGAAATTCCGAGCTTTCTAACGCACTTTGCATCAAAACACACAGCGGCCGCTGTCAACGTTCACATTTGATTGTCACGCTGACGTTACACATTATTGTGGCATGTTCATCTAGTTAACGGTTTCTACTACGCTCACTTCAAGTCAACATCCAAGTTGTAAGTAAGACCGTGAAAGCGTGGACTTTTATGATGCCAGAAAAAGCACATAAATAAGGCTGCCTAATATCAGCCGAAGTCCATGTGAACGCAAAATAATCAACCAGAGTAACTGAAAACACCTGTGTCTGTGCAGACTAGTGTTCAATTTAAGATTTAAAGGTGCAGTGTGTAGGATTTGGCAGCATCTAGGGGTGAGGTTGCTGATTACAACCAACTGAAACTTCTCCATGTGTCAAGCGGGTATAGGAGAACTACGGTGGCCGTTGCTAAAAAAGCGAATGGCCCTTTCCAGAGCCAGTGTTTGGTTTGTCCGTTCTGGGCTACTGTAGAAACATGGCGGCCGACTCTGTGAAGAGGGAGAGAGGATGAAGATGATATTTTTTCTTCTTCTTTATTTTGTCTACATTTACCCTTGAATGGTAATATAATGGTTTTACTTCCAATGGTTTCATATTCCTTGGCGTCTTACCTGTCAAAGGAGATCAGAAATATGCGCATGAGCCTTATGGTTGAGGAGCTTTTCCTGATTCATTTAGCTGTTTTTCCAAGGGATGGGGCTATAGGGGATAAGTTCATTTCTGTTGTAATGGGAATAAGAATAATGATGTAAAAATGATCATTCCCCCTAATATCACAAATCATATCGAGATTGCAATATCAGTCAAAAATAATCGCAATTAAAAATAGTTCAGCCCTAATTCCTGTCTCCACTAAGAACATTCTCAAGGACAGATTTAATAAGAACTGTTTATGTAAAACTAAATGTTAATAGAGGCATAGAGAAATTAAATTATTTTGGAGGCTGTGGAGAGTGGGTCTCTAGAATCCAAACACTGACCCCACAACTGAACTCAGTGTGTGTGTGTGTGGGGGGGGGGGGGGGGGGGGGGGGGGGGGGGGGGGGGGGGGGGCTCGAGCCTCAGGATGAGTGTGGGTGACTGACTATTAATCGGGACTGTCAGGGAGACAGGGTGAGTCATTTTGTTAGAATCAACAGGGGGATCACGGTATAGTACACAGACACAGACACAGACACACACACACACACACACACACGGCTGGCAATGAGCATCTGATGATTCAATTCAAATCCTAATTCAATTGAGTAGAGCTGAATTCATCACAACAGGCAATGACACAACTCTGATTCAGTGTGAAGGGTGCAAGACTTATACAAAATAATAATAATGAGGAAATAAAAAAACTAAAACAAAGATGGTGACGAGGGTGCAGAATTTGACTCTCGAGTGCTTGCATCAGAAGATGTGCTGTCGAAAGGTCAGCAGGAAAACCCAAAGTGACATTACCTCCAGACAGATGACTCACCGTTGAGTTTGTAGGAGGAAAGCAATGTGCAAACACACGCTCGCTATCTGTTTATCTTTTGCTCATTCTTGTTCCTCGGATACACATTCTGCCGTCACCTCTTTCCTGCTCGGTGAGATGCATGGATAGAAAAACACTATCTATACGTCAGTGTGCTTCTTTAATAAAGAACTACAGGAGGGACAGCGACCTCAGTCGGATTACTGTATCAGGCTCACTCTGAGGTCTGATTCCTCAGCCAGAGCCAAACATAAAGGCATCTTCTATCGATGGAAAACAAGATGCTTGACATTGTGAATCAACTCGGCACTGGAGAATGTGATCGCTGCATGCACTGTTCTCATGCTTTATCACAAAAGCCTCTGCACAGGTGTTTTCACTTTTGCCTGATTAGACCTCCTCTCATGGACTGTGTGTGTACACATGTACTCATGCTATGTTGCACTCGTTACGTTGTTATATGATGACATCATATAACTCATACCGCCCAACATAGTTTCACCCACATTGAACTTGAGAAGAGAGCTGATCATCGAATTACCAAATTCCTACTTTGTTAAAGTCAACATTTAAATTGTGATAACGACTGGGAGAGTTGGGATTTTTCTGATGCCAAAAAAGGCAGATACATATGACCTAGTACAGCCAAAGTCCATGTGAACACAATGTAATCAACCTGAATAACTGAAAACGCCCGTGTGTCTGTGCAGATTAGAGTTTAATTTGGGGTTTGAAGGTGCAGTGTGTAGGATTTGGCAGCATCAAGTGGTGAGGTTGCAGATTGCTAACAACTTCTCCCGTTTGTAAAGCGTTATAGGACGCAACAACACCTATGTAAATGCGAATGGCCCGGTCTAAAGTTAGTGTTTGGCTTGTCCGTTCTGTGATACTGTAGAAAAATGGCAGCTGGCTCTGTATGTAGATATAAACAACTCATTCTAATGTCACAAAAACACAAACATTCTCATTTTCAGGTGATTATACACTAAAGAAAACATACTTATTCATATTACATTCCATTTATGCCAATAGATCCCCTAAAAGCTACACACTGTTGCTTTAATGAACACAAAATGCAGATGTGTTTGTGCCTAAGTACTTTTTTTAAATGATCTGTAACGCTACCTTTAGTTAGTTCTAGTTTGGATTTTCAGTTGGCAGCAATATGAAGTCAAGAGAGTTTTCACATTTCTTTCAAATAAACTTAAATAAAAAAACAAATTGCAGACCACGTTATGGACTGCTGATAAAAATGATCCCAACATACTATCTAGAGACGCACGGGCCGATCCCTGGGGTTAAATTCCAGATGGTGGTTCCTCCAACATTTCCAATTTTCCAGGCGCTTGTCAGGGTTAGTGTCGTTGCCTTTCTGGAAAAGCAAACAGAGAATTACACTTCAGGGATCAACAAAGTAAATTAGTGTAAAAAACCCCAAAAGAGATCTGCTCCTGCTGCGAGGCTCATCATGTGTGAATCCATTTCACAGTTTCGTATCGCGCGTCATCTCATCCCTCTGTGATGTCTTTTCCTGTCACATCCTGCCAGCTGAAGCAGGAAACTCATTTTGAAGGATCATACTGGTCTTTCATGTGGCAGCCCATTAAAAATACAATTCCAGAGGTATGTGTTGATCATTTTACAAAGCATACAACACAAGCCTTAATTCAACTTTCAACCATCTTTTTTTTCAGTTTCATAGTTTAGTTTTAGCTCATGTAAAATAATCTCTCACAGAAAACAGCTTATTTTTGTTGAAGTGGATTTATCATTGTCTAGTAATGTAATTGCATTCCACACTATAGTGTGTTTGTGGAAGCTGTGAAAACATCGTTTGTTCAACACTGCTGCCAAAAATATCAGAAGTGTGAGCTGCTGCATCTGAAAGATAAAACCTGCGAGGCACAAAAAGCAAACCTGAACACTGTGAAAGGGATCACATGAACTCTTTCCATTACAGGTTGATGGTTTATGAGGTTTTTGGAAGGCACAAGCTGAGAGGAATATTAATTGTAACGGCACCCATTTGGTAAAGCGATTATCGACAATTACTTTTCATATTAAATGTGCACAATTTGCAGTTAAATGGCTGAAACATGCAAAACAGTATAATTCTCAAAAAATCTCTCATTAGACAGAGACACTCTCATATCCTTTATCATACAATAATTTAACTAATATATATTATGTGATGCTATATTATGCTATATTGTACTATAGTATTTTACACTATTATACTATACTGGACTATATATTGTAATATAGCATATTATACTGTCTTCTACAATACTTTACACAGTATTATGTTACATTATACTATATGCTACACTATTTATTTGACCAAACATGAAGCTGTCAGACTGAAGTACTTAAGTTTTTAGCTGGGCATTAAATGCTTGACAGTATCATTAAATGCTTGACAGTATCATTATTTCAGTATTTCAAGAACAATATGAGTTTGCACAAAGATCAGATATTGTTCACTGCATTTGTGCCCTGACGCATGCAGCCGATTTCCATCATTCTTAGAAAGAAAACAGAAAATAAATTACCTTTTTGTTTATTCTGAACATTTGCCAAAACTCTATTTGAGTCCTGATACTTGGAGAAATAGCACTTGGTTGTGTTTGGAGGGCAGCCTTCCATGTTTGACTCCCGGCTCCATGGCATTATGGCATATGACCTTAGCTGCACAGCAGGGTTTCTGTCTCTCCATTTAAATCCGGCTCAAGGGAGAGAAAAAAAAAAAAGAGCCACTGGCACAGTTATTTATTTTTTACATTTATGAGAGCAATGTGGCCTCAGCTCACCTTACCAGAGCAGTTCATGACACAGAACCAACAACACATTGTAACTATAATGGGAGACATAATGGATGATAATTTTTCTCTCCCCGCTGAGCTCCATTTTGATCGCCAGCTCATTCCTCCCTCATTACGTCCCTTTCTTCTATCTGTGTCCACACTGGACGACTTTCTCCATGACGTGTTAGCAAACAGTTCACTGGCATGAGGTGAGTCATTTGAGACAAACCTTTCTCAGCATGCTTCTGGAGTCAAAAAAGTCTCTGGAGTTTGTTCCATGCAGATCTAAATAAACATCTCTACGCTCTCTCGCCCAGTACTCCCCCTCTGGTACTCGTCCTCTGGTTTCCCGCATCTTCTGCTATTTTCTTTTTGTCTTTCTATCACACCTGTCCTTTTCTCTTGCCTCACCCACACTCAAATTTGACTGGTAAGGTTGCAGAATATTGTGCTTTTAATGTCTCTGTTTCAAGTTTGAAGTGGACATTTGAATGAAAGGGTTTTACTTTTGTTATTAATAATTTTACTTTTACTTCCACTACCAATACCAACATTCCCAGTTAGTGAAAGCGTGAAAAATACGTTAGTCGTGGTTAGAAATATGGGGTTCCAAAAAAACATAGTAGTATTAGTCTTACAGTGGGGAAATTCACCCAGGGATTTAAAAAAATGGCTTTAATGGCTGCAACATCGGTGAAAGACTCTTAGCGGAGGTATTCATCTCCAAATTGTGTAACGGGCTGTTAGACAAGGACCCAGAATCACGACTCACAAGACAGAGGTGGCGAATAAGAGTCCTTTACTGGAGCACTGGCAGGAACAGAACAGGTACACAACTATACAACGCTGGAGCGCTTGGTCGGAAACACACAAGACAATCTGGCAGAGGACAAGTGCGGGGACCTAAGTAGTGAGGGACTAATGAGGGACTGGGCTGCAGGTGAGATGGGCATGGACCAGGTGAAGGGCATGAGGGCTGACGAGGAGGGAGTGACTGACAGAATGAGGAGGGTGTGGAGCAGGATCTGAAATGACAGGACAGTTAGACAACTACGTAGTTAGTGGAATGTATGGAGCTGAACCGTGACAATTTGGCTTATTAATTGCTTGCTTTGCATTATAACATGCAGAGCATAGATTTAATGAGTGGAAGTATTTTGCCCTATGGCAAAAATGTACATCATTTGAGTTGAAATGACAGAGTGGTGCTGTTCCTTCAGGCTATCTGATTGTGTTCATTGACTGCAGGGAAGTGAGGGTTGTCACGTTATATAGAATTCATGAGGTGTTATGCCGTGTTCACACCGGACGCGACAGAATTTTGTCGCGCAACCAGATTACATGCAAAGTCAATGTACAGACGCGACGGCGCGACATTTCCGCCGGGCGATGCGACTGACGCGTTTAAGGCGGCGCGAACAGACCGTTTGACGTGGGGCGAACAGAGCGAAGGACGTGGGGCGAAGTCGCGCCAGTTGAAAAAGCCCAACTCCAGAAATCCTCCTCCAACTCCACAAATCATGTCGCGTCCGGTGTGAACAGTCACCGGACGCGACGCGATTTGTCACGTCGCGTCTACCGCTTCAGTTTAGTCGCGCGAGTGAAACGAGGGTGTTCACACCAAACGCGACAAAGACAAATCGCGCCGCCACAAAGGGGGCGTGGCTTATCGCCGTCGCGTCTCTCCATGAAAAAGAGTTTTCTTTTCTGGTATCGACTATGGAATAAATAACCACTAGTTCTGCTTTATACTTGTTGTGGAAGTCCCAAACATGTCGGAACATCAAACGCCCTCGTGTTTGGGTTCATAATATTATCCGTAGCCGCACACAGCTCGGTGAATGTCACCGACTCCTCCAGGAACTGCATCTGGCTTTTCTCCGTAAAACCGATACCGATACTGCCATCCACCATGGAAATAACCACTAGTTCTGCTTTATACTTGTTGTGCAAACTCCACATACGTCGGAAGATCAAACTCCATGGTGTCTAGGTTAGGGTGACCAGACGTCCTCTTTTTCCCGGACATGTCCTCTTTTTCCCGGACATGTCCTCTTTTTCCCGGACATGTCCTCTTTTCGAGACCTAAAAAAAGCGTCCGGCAGGGATTCCAAAAACGTCCGGGATTTTGCTACGTCCGGGAAAATAGTTATTACCCCCTTACAAGTTTTGGAAATGGTATCTCCCTCACGTTCCACCTTCTTGCGCAAGAGAGAACTGTCATTGGTCGACCGATCTCAACGTAAATGTAAGTTCACGGCATGCTACACACTACTGCTACCCCCCCCCCCCCCCGCGACGAAGTTTCCTCCTCCTCCTTCCTCCTCTCTCTCTCCACCTCCACCCCCCCCCGGAACGAAGTGTCCTCTTTTTCACAAACTCAAATCTGGTCACCCTAGTCTAGGTTCATAATATTATCCGTAGTCCCACAACAGTGTCTGCATGAAGCCACTACCAGCGCTGGTTCTGGCGGAGCAGCAGCAAGACGGCAAGACGGCGGTGGTGACGGGTGGAGCTTCTCAACGCTGATTCTCAACGCTGATTGGCTGACTCAACTATGACTCACGCGACTTTGTCGCTGGAGTTGGGATATTTCAACTGGCGCGACTTCGCCCCGCTTCCTTCTCGTTTCACTCGCGCATACATTTAAATCATTGGGATAAACGACTGGGTAATGCACTTAGTGTCTCTTTCCAGGAAACTTTGACATGCGGACATATGGATGGGTATCGAACCGCCATCCTTGTGGTTAAACGGCAACCCTCGCTACTCCACTGAGTTGCACTGGAGAACCCTGAAGCTCCGCTTCCCCGACAGAGTGTAGATCGCTCTGTGCTTGTTTATTCAAAGTGTATTCATATTTAACGTGTCGCTTGTCCAAATTGCACCAAATTTGACAAAGCACTCCGTGGTGCACCCAGCAACACACATGCCAAGTGTGAAGTAGATCAGCTGAGCGGGTCTCGAGATCTGAGAGGTTGCACACAGACAGACGGACACACAGAGATTCCTCGCTTTATTGTTAGATGTGTGGAGAGTCGTAAGCTTCAGCACAAATTGTATGAAACAAGTAATGTAATTATCACCCCAAGGTGATGCTAAAGTGTAAATGTTGAGTGCTAAAAAAAATTCTCTCGCCCTTTCTCTTATTCCCTGGTGACTCCCTCTCACCGCCTTCTCTCCTCACCCCCAACCCCCCCACCGCCTTCATTCACTTCAGCATCCTTTGTGGTCTCCTCCTTTCCTCCCTCTCTCAATCACACATCTGTCAAATTGATGGAGAGGTGGAGGGAAGTCATTCGAAACCTAAGCCGTGACATAAAGGCTCGTGTTTTTGCACAAAATAAAAATGTAAATCAAGACGACACATGAGAAATGCACCTTCCGTTAAAAGGATTCAGTGTTATTAAGACATATCTGTCATTCCTGCACAGCTGGCAGTTGCTATAGAAACGTGTCACCTAGCAGCAGCACATGTAGTTGCTATAGGGACAATACATCACGTGACGTCTCCTATAGATGATTTCACAGAGGAAGTGTGACAAAGTAGAGGGGAAATCTCTGCTCTGTAAGACCTGTTTTAAAAATGAAACACGTGTTCAGATTGTCTGTCTGAGGTTCAACTGTAACAGAATAAATCTTCTCCACATTATTTCCATATTTTTTTTTTTGCCTTTTATGCACAAATAAACAGCAGGAGCACTTTAGTGATTAGTAGGGTGATCACAGGGAGGCTAATTCACGCCTAAATAAGCACTACAGGAAACTGCTTATTAAGGTAGTGAGGTGGTAAATGGAGCGGTGGATTTCGCGTTATTAATAAGTTGTATGCGATAGGAGGTGGAAACATTAATATTCATACTGTGTGTATGATCACCGTGTGATTAATTCACCCAAACAAAATGCCGTGTTGTTGCAGAAAATAGAGCGAATGTCTTCCCACTCAAACATAACTCACGGTTTCTTTATAGCAAAAAAAACAGAGGTTCACACGCACAGCGTGAGCAAACCGCACAGACCCACTGATGGGGCGTTAGGTGTTGCACACGGCTTCTGAATATTAACTTGTGCTTTCATGTGGTCGCTGCACAAGTCCAACACATTCTCCAGAAAGCCTTGTTGCGTCGAAGCCCGAGTGGTTTTCTCGTTAGGCTGCTGGTTTGCTTGTTTCTCTCGCCCGCCTTGTTAAGGCTACAGATGCACTTGGCTTGTTTTCAGCCTCGGTCCCATCACCACTGGAAGGAAAAGCACTCTCTTTTATTGTCAGGCCTTGCTCTATCTGCCCGTCAACCCCCAACTCAAAATAGTTTTATTTTTTCATCATTGTTCTACAGTGTTCAGCTTTTTGCGGTCATGACTCAGTGTTGCCCCCACCCCACTGCACCGATGGAGATAAGTGCTTCCACATCCCCCCTTCCTTTTTACATCTTCTGGTGCTGTTCCTGTTTTTTTGGCCTTCCCTTTCTCCTTTCCTCTATCCTTTCCCTGCACTCCCATCCATCCTTTTCTCATCTTTCAATAAACTGAGGAACTCTCTCCCCCTGCTCTTGGAACATTGTGTGGGTTCCTATTTGACACACACCAAGGGGGGGGGGGGGGGGGGGGGGGGGGGGAGAGAGGGGAGAGAGAGAGAGGGGAGAGAGAGAGAGAGGGGAGAGAGAGAGAGAGAGAGAGAGAGAGAGAGAGAGAGAGAGAGGGGAGAGAGAGAGAGAGGGGGAGAGAGAGAGAGAGAGAGAGAGAGAGACCTTGTGTGATTTACCATCTGTGGTAAAGCACTCGTAGTATACCAATAGGATGATTGACATGGAAAATACATTAAGATGTGAGAAGGAGAAAAGAGGGTAGGAGGAGAGAACGTCTGGTTTTGTGTGCGATTCACAGTCACTTTGAATACCAAAAGCTTCGTCTGATTCTGAATCTTGAAGCAGATTTTGTTGCTTTAAGATTCGTCAGAAGGGAGAGAGAGAAAGACAAAAGTGACCGAATTAAAGGAAATTAAAATTAGAGACAGATTAAAAATAGATCTGAGGGGGCGAGAGAGAGAGAGAGAGAGAGAGAGAGAGAGAGAGAGAGAGAGAGAGAGAGAGAGAGAGAGCTGGGGTGGAAGAAAAAGGAGGTAAAGGAGAGAAACAATTATTCAGGGTCACAACCAGAACACATTAACACTGAGACTGAGGGTGAGGGTAAGAATAGAAGAGAGAGATTTACAGATTTTTGTGTTCTTGGAGGAAGAAAGAGAGACGGTAAGAGATGTGGAAGCAAAGGAAGGAGAGGAATTAAAAAACAGACCGATGAAGGTCATGAGTGTGTTCTTGTTCCCATGCTCAATCTGTTGTAACGTGCACTCGGCAACGTGCACACTGGTGACCAAATAAATACCTCAGAACCACTTTGCTGCTGCCACTGCCCTTCATATACGCTTATTTTTGCCATTTAAACACACAATATAAAAATGCTCTGCCGCTAATGGTTTCTCAGTTAAAACAACAACCAAAGACAGAGGGGAGATGCTGTTTTCACCACCTTTGCCTTCTTTGCCGTCAGCTTCTCCCCGATAGGATTCCTTTAGTGTTTATTGTTCAGAAAGTTTTTCACCGGGAGCCGAATTATCCACAGAGGTTTCCCCAAAACAAACAGGCAGGGATTTCAAAGTGGTAAAAACAAACAAACACTGAATAAGCAGTTTCACGCTGACGTTTGTTCAGCTTGTTTCTTGGGTTACTTAATATCCAGCCGTTCACTGACAAAACCCTTCATACGGTTAAACTACATAGATCACGACCAAGATCTAAAAAGTGTAATGTAAAAATGTGGCTTAGAGGCTAAATTTGATATTCAGAGCCTGGATATAGCAATAAACAACTATTTGCAAGGGAAAGATAAAGTGGATTAAGTTGAGAACAACTTTATTCATTCTAGGCACAAGAGCTCCTTTTCATCATCAGGTTTAATTTTTTCCATCTGAAGAGTTGTTTTCGGCAAAACTTAAATTAAACAATTGAATCGCAATCAGATAAATCAAAGACCGGCTGTCAAAGGATTTGCAAACCGCGGCTTCGAAATCAAAAATAAATAACATGCCACAAGCAATTGGCCCCAATACTATTTATGCCTGGCGAGTGCGAGAGGGGCCTGCACCAGCTGCAGCAGCATAACTCAGACGTCACTATGTCAAATGGGATTGATGAACTAGAAAATTTCGCAAGAAATTTTGAAAGTGTGGCTACTACTGCCGTAAGACGTCGCAATATATATACATTACCGGTAGTGAGATGTGTTATTGAGGTTATTGAAGTACATATATGCCAACATTAGCTGTGAGGACTTGATGGTGTCAATATGAATGGGACAGCACTTTGCTGCAACATATCACATGATTACATACAAAAATATTGTGTACAATTGTGTATTTATTTTCTATTTAATACAATAATTCTCATTTGAGCTTTATGTTAAGATACAGTTAATTCATGGGGCTTTTATTTTGAAAGGGAAGACAGAAAGACAGACAGGTAGACAGACAGGAGGCGTTACAATGCCTTGGGACTGAATATCTCCAAGTCATATGTGTGTGCAGATTTTCTACCAAACCATCTGTTAAACCCCAGATTTAGAGGCAAAAACATGCTCAAATCTCTAATAGAGTACATTCACCAGAGAGGAAACGAGCAGCCGATCGCAATGGTATGCTTGATTATTTTTCTGGACTTAATGTGAGCGTCAGTGGAGCTGTTAGTCCTGATTCAAAGTGACATACATATGCGCGCGCACACGCGCGCGCGCACGCGGCCGTATTAAAACGCGCGGACGTGCACGCGCGGACGTTCACGCGCACGGGCGGACGTTCACGCGCGGACGTTCACGCGCACATAGACACACACAGTCCGTTAACTTTGTCTAACACAAAGCTAACTTCTTGCTAGGAATCAAATTCACTTCTCTGTCTCTCCTCTATTTTTCTCCTGACTGTAATTACACACGCGCGCACGCACGTAGACACACAGGCCGTTTCTCAATACCAAGTACGCTAAGTCCAGACTTGTGAACTTTTGGAGTTTGGACTTGGGAGTTTGGACTTGGGAGTCCAGACTCTCAAGGACGGGAGGACGCAGGACGGTCTTTCTGCAATTGGAACAGCAGCTGACTTGATGACGTCACCACCTCAGCTGTCATTGTCATGAGCTACTGTGATTCTTCACTGTAAAGTATTTTTACAGTTAAACAAAATATGACAACCCTGCTTTTTTTGCACTGGTTTCACAGACATACACATATCATTGTGTATATATATATATATATATATATATATATATATATATATATATATATATATATATATATATATATATATACACACAGATACACATCATTGTATGTACATATATATTATTGTGTTTATAAATATATATTATATACATACACATATCCTTGTGTGTGTATGTGTATATATATATATATATATATATATATATATATATATATATTGTGTTCATAAATATGTATTTTATATACTGATATAGATACACATAATTGTATATATAATATGTTTATAAATGTTATATATATATATATATATATATATATATATATATATATATATATATATATATATATATATACTTATATATTTATATATACTTATATATTTATATAGATACACATATAATTGCAAACAATTCGGTCAAAAGTAATAAGACTGTAGTTCAAAGTAAAAGTTAAATTAAAATCTTAAGTTATAAATCGTAACCTTTCCCTCAGTCAAACTGATTTAATGTGACTGAATAAATAATACAGATTGCTTGTTAGATCCTCAAAGTCGATTTATATCTCATGTTTAATCGATACGGAGACATCGGAGCCAGCGGATCATTTCAAAAAGTCCAGCCGAGATCAAGCTGCTGTCGGCGGGCAGCACAGCGCTGACGGCCCGGTGATGACGGGAATCACGGTCCCTCAGCAGAACCTCAACCCGTCGGCGTATCTTTTTAAATAAGATGAGTCTGGACCAACCGACCACAGATTTGATCCTTAAACAAATAACTTCTCGCCTGAAAACGTCCTAAAATTATATTTTGTGACTCAACAACGGTAGTATTTATAGAATGTCAACTTTCAGTTGTGAGTTTTCTCATCCGCCATTGTTCCCCGTTTGCTGGTCCGAAATGCATTCTGGGATATTGGCTCTCTCAAGTACGCTGAAGTCTGCTCTGATGCATCCCCGGTAAAATGGGAGGATCAAGTCACATCCGGGCATTTTCACCGTGCTTGGCGAGAAGCGGACTTTTGAATTGGAACAGTACTTGGGCCGCGACTGATGACGTTTCACGAGTCCACGAGAACACAAGTACAGAGAAGAACGCATATTCAGAAACGGCCACACACAGTCAGGATGTCAGCTGACCAACTGACAGTTCCTCCTGCGTCTGTGCGCGCGTGTCAATGGTTGCTATGGTAGCAGTCTTGATTAGCTAACTTGAAACACCTGTGTCACTGTCACGGAGCAGAGACTTGACTGCTGATTTAATGACAAAACAACCTTTCAAACTATTGTATTTGACAGACAACCGTGAATCCCATCGCGAAAATAACGTCATCGTGAGAAGCACAAGACTTCTGAGAACGTTTCCGTCTTTACTTAAATATTTGTAAGGATTTAGAAATGAGATCGTAAATCCAGTTTATAAAGTGCTCACGTTTGTGTCATGAGAAAATATTGTGGTTCGAATTAACATGGCGGTTGATGGAGCAGTTGGCCGGACTTCATGTCGCTTTCAGGCTTGCTGACAAAAAAGTATAAGTTTGTTGGATTCCACGACGCATGTGTACCACAAGCACAATATTTCCTACGTTTTGATGTATAAATTATGCCTCAAAAGTAAATATTGTGGAGTGAATGGCAAAATACAAATACAAATACAGGAGTTAGTAAAAAAATCATTCTCACTCTAGCGATGACATCACCACTCTAACCTGCCCCATACACACCCATTGTAAACTCTGAAATGGTCCCAGAATTTTCCTAAACTTGAACAATAATTACATGAAAACTGTGCTAGCTATCAAAAAATGTCCAATTGGGCAAATAAACTGCAGACTTTTGTCAACGTTTTAAACTTTAAATCATTTCTCTACGTTAAATTATGGCGAGTCACTGTGGGCAGAAAGATGAGTGTTTTTTTTGCTCTCTTCACGCCGAAACCCCATTCAAGTGAAAGGGACAATTTCTCGCCGTTTTTCGGGAAAACCGCCAGTCGAATCTCTTAGAAAAGTCATAGCACACGATTCCCGATCAAGCCGCACGTTTTGATGTATTTCTTTCGCATGTGCTGGCAACGCTGCCGGAGGAGATACGCGCCAAAGTTTGGGACTATGATTAATAATAATAAGCCCGCAGGAGAACAAGAAGTGGGCTTTGCCCAGGGGTCTATGACCCCTGGAGCTGAAGCCACACTTAATGATGTTAAAAGGTTTGACATTTCCACACCAGTAGAATTCTGGTGTGGCGGTGCTAAAGCAGAGGTGTTGAGGATGTCAACTCACAGGTGACATCTGAACTGCTGGGGATCACATGTGGGGACACGTATAGTTTCATGTTTCCCCTCAAATTGTTTAAGTTCTGAAGCAGAAGTGACAACATGGCACTCAACAAAAACAAGTCAATTAATCTGCAGCGATGAAGTAACTTTGCCAGAATTGGCTCTGAAGAGGAATACGTAAAATTGCTGTTTACCTTGGTTATTTAACATCCAATAATAGTCCGTTTAATCCTCTTAGTGCTAAACGGGACAATGCTAATGTTCATGTGAGCCCAGATTAACAGGCATTTAAAGACAAATGAAGGCTCCCGGAATGAGCTTGTGTTTGTTTTAAACCCTATTTCCTGTAAAGACTATTAATAGACATCTGAGCAGCTGGTGAGCAGAGAGACTATGATTCATATGAATATTATGTCATAATTGCTGCACTGTATTTCAAATTTTATAACTGCTACACCAAATAATGGCAGCAACGGCAAAATAAATAAATGAAAATGACGGATTTGAATTCAAATGCATGACAACTATCCAAGATGTGTCTGTATTCCTTCTGTTTTTACACATCTTATCATCTTGTTTCCTGAGTCTACACTGGAGGAATGCAGTAAACAAACAGTCTGCATGGTTAAATGTGTGTGCAGTATGCACACACATGCACACGCCTGCCAATGTTGTCCTGAGGGCCAACAACAAAAACATCACCAGTGTACAAAGGAGATTGTACTTACATCTGTATCACTGCTAAACTGCAAACAGCATTTCTCGAAACTGAAAGTCTGCCACACTTCCAAAAGTCACCACCTGTACGTGCGGTAAAAAGAAGACAAAATAGAGCTCCTCAGTTGTGAGAGATGCTCTGAACATTAAGTATCTTACATAAGTATATTCAGAGCATCTGGGAGACTTTGGCTATGCTGAAACACAGACGTCCGTCCCTTGACCTGTTCTTAAATGTGGTTGCTGGTAATGTTTTTCATCATGTGAATGTATGTGGCTCTGTGCCTCTTATCAAATGGTTGTTTGCGGGTGTTGTTTTTTTGTGTACAAGAGCAACAGCAATGCATCATTGGGCATACAGGACGTGTCCGACTCACTGCTGATTTGATTTCTGCATGTGTATCTGCAGGTTAAGTATGACTGCAGCAGCAGGTGTGCTGACAGGCTTGGCTAAGCTCAAACGCCAAGACTCCACCCGCTCTGGCCCGCACCGGTCCTCATCGGCAGCGCCGGGCCTGGGAAACTCCGCCCCAGAAGCTGCCCCCAGGTGATTATCTTTTTTTCATGAATTCAAAACTAAAAAACAAATCTCACTAGGACCTGTCGAGGACTACTTTGGACAACAGGAAACTAGTAGCAGTTTAATTTCGATGTGATTTATGACCGATACTGGTTTTACTGGTGACTGCAAAGGATTTTCAATTTGGTGTATGGTGGCTGTAATGATGTCACTAAATATACATCTCCATGTCCGTTTTCTTTCCACACTTTTCATTTAGAAAGCGGAAACGACGCACCGACGTTGTGGTCGTGCGCGGTAGGCTCCGCCTCTACTCCGCCTCCGGGTTTTTCCTCCTCCTGGGATTGATGGTCTTGGCGGTAGGGATCGGCATGGCGACGCTGGGTTACTGGCCGCACAGTGAAACCGTGACCTCGGCCAGATCGCCGGCTGGAAGAAGATCTAAAACATCTGCCCCCGGTGAAGGAAATGGAGCCGAGATGGCCGTCAGGGATGAGGACGTGGCGAACTCCAGCACGAGTCACGACGTGCAAGGTGAGTGGACGGAGGAATGAAAGGTTAACCAGGGTTGTTCAAGTAAATTGATTCTGCTCTATGGTTTATAAATGAAAATGATTCACATCAAATGGCTCACGACCTCCACGTGCTCTGCGTGTAGGTACGCCCTCCAGGCAGACTGGTGGCGCTCTGACGCGGTTCCTGGAACAGCATCGTCACTCTGAGAGGATGAAGATGTTCGGGCCCTTCACCATGGGCATCGGGATTTTCATCTTCATCTGTGCCAACGCCATTCTTCATGAAAACAGAGACCGAGAAACTAAGGTAGGGCTGAAATCAGAAAGTACACACATGTACACAAAGAGCGGGATGCATCAGCGTCCACCTGGCACCAGAGAAATTAAATACTGATGCTGCCAGCGGACTTTGAGGGTCTACATGTGAGCCAATAAGCTGTAACAGGAAATACAAACAGAACTGATATTGCCTTGCAAGGTCTGAAACACAGATTTGTGCAGAAATTGGTTCTTCAAAAGGTTACAAAGGACAATTTTAAACAGGTTTTTCAATTCCAAAAACACAATATAAAATGCAGTTAATATTCCTCCCCAATTTTGTATTCTTATTTCAGTCCACCACTCTCTACAAAACGAGGGGCATGCACAGTGCAGTCATCCATATTCATCATCTCTACATAACTAACATGCAAATCATATTTCTGCCTGACTTTGAAATATGAGCCATGCTGTTTCTGCTCTAGTCCCCGTTTGACGACTTATTCTATGATGTTTTTTATTCTTCTTGGGATAATATTCACTATTTGATGACGATTGCACGTTTGACTTAATTAATTCAGCTACTGAGCAACATTCTAATGAACATATTTTGTTACTAACAAGGTGTGTGTGTGAACACATGGAGATATTACTGTTTTCTATCTTATATAAGCTGATATGATCAGTTCTGCCGTTACTAATAATATATTTCTCTTCTGCACTAGATTATCCACATGCGAGACATGTACTCCACCGTCATTGACATCCATCGCCTCAGGCAGAGAGAGCAAAAGCAGCAGCATCACCGCGACAGTGCCTATGCAAGAGAAGTTGGGGATCGGTTGGCCAGCAACTCCCTCCTGGCGTTCTCCTCCCAGGCCGGAGGGGAAGGGTCCGCAGAAGAGGAGGAGGTGCTGTTAGGGGACGAGGAGTTTCGCCGACACGGCGGGCAGGCTAGGTTGGATTGTAGTTTTGCGGGGCTGCTGGCGCCTCTCTACAAGGATCACCCCTTCAGGCTGGGCCGCTCTGACTCGGTGCGCCACCAGTGGTCTGTGGACGGAGACGGGGAGAAGGGAGGACACCACGCACGCTCCATTGTCTCCTCCTCCATCTCTGCGTTCACTCTCCCCGTTATAAAACTCAACAACTGCGTTATCGATGAACCGGAGATGGAGGCGATCACTGAGGAGGAGCGGGGAGGAGAGCAGAGAGACGGAGAGAGGTCACAGCCTCTGAGCTCCATGGAGTCTCTGGTGGTCCCTGTGGCATCTGTCGCCAAGGCCTCCAAACCGCCGGGCTTACACCGGAGTAACTCCGCCTCCTCTTCCTCCCACTGCTCCTCTGTCTCCTCTTGCTCCCTCTCCCCTGCTCCCTCCTCTACCTCAGGCTGCTGGCTCTCCCCGGGAGCAGCAAGGAGTGACTTTGTCTCCAACTCCTCCCTGCACATGCTCGGCAGCCACTCGAAATCCCTGGACCTGGAGCGCAGGCCGAGCATGCTCAGCGTGCACCCGGAGCAGCGGAAGCACCCCAGCTGGCCCCGCCTTGACCGTAGCAACAGCAGCCGTAGTAACAGTGGCCTCCGGGGCAGCAGCAGCAGCAAAGGCTACTCACGGCTGGAGGACAGGGAGGAGCAAGGGGAGCGGCTGTTGGACACGTCGGCAGCTGCGACGGCGAGGCACGAATACAGCAGGCGGGAGAAGCTGCGAATGATCTCGAGGTCACATAATAATCTGAGTTTTGAGCACGATGAGTTTAACAGCAGCACACTGAAGAGGGGCAGCTCCGAGACTCGATTCTGAAGACACTGAACTTAAGGTCGAAGACGGCGCTGTCCTGTTCTGTAAATTGCCCTCCGGACTGTATGAGTGTACAGCGCAAGGAAAAACTCAAGGTTTCAAAGACTCTTTTTGTTAGCGGCAAGAAGGAGAGTAGTCAGTAATGGACAATCTCGCACAGTCGAAGGTTCAAGGCCCCTCTCAGCTCAGAGCCTGCTGTAGGTCCAAAAATGCTGTATCTGACCCTGACCTGTGACCTTTGTGGAGGGAGCTACAGGGATCAATAAAAATAAATCACACTACAACACAAGTCTACTTTTCACAGGATCGCGGAGTCTTTTGAAAATTGCTTTTCTCACTAGTGTTCAAGGTTTAATTCCGGCAGCTGCTGGTGAATTCAAAGACACCCTGGAAGCGCTTTGATAAAGTTTCTTCATCAGCGTGTGGCAGCGACACAAAAGGCAAAACATTTTTATAACAAGGTCCAGGCACAACCTGAGAAATGACCAGTTTAATATTTAAAAAAAGAGGCCCTGAGACAGTAAAGGTAAAATGAATGATATTTGTCTGTATGACACCTTTTGAATTGCTTAATATGGTTGTATAAACAGACTGAAAATTATTATTTTCAACTGATCTACCGGTCAAAACAGATATGAAAACTAAACTCATCCAAAATCATCTTAATAATAGCCTGGTGTAAACATATGGCAAAGTCCAAATAACATATATATTAGTGGTAAAGTATTTGTTTTAAAGGCAGTTTATGTGTGCGTGTCTGTTTGATCCTCTGATCGTAGTGGCTGTGGAGCAACAAAACCAGTTACTATGATGTCAATACGCTATAACACGGATATAAGTAAAATCAAGGTGCTGCAGACTGCAAAGTACAATAACGGAGTCAATGTTGGCCTGCAGTCACAATAGTGCTGCCCTTTCCCGAGGACTATAGAAAGAAGTTTTGTTTGTCCGATACTGAAAACTAGAAGTATTAACAATGTTTATGGCTCTGCCAAAGGCGTCTTAAGTTAACTTCTTATGAGAAAATGTCTTCAATAACTTCACCCAGAATGTGCAGTTTGTTATTAATATGTTGATCATATTTGTAGACCTATTAACAAACCTATTCAGTATTAGAGAAAGTCATATAAAGTCATATTACAGTCATTACAGTCATTACAGACTTGAGATAATTTAAGGCTGTAACTAATGATGATCAGTGATTCATTTCAATCAATCAACGCTCTATGAAATGTCAAAATTAAGGCCAAATATGAATCACATCTGAGGCATTTCTACCTGAAGAATGACTTAAAAAATGGATTAAGAGAAGTGCCATTGATTAGTTTTAACTCCATCAATTTCTTTTGGCTCTGGACTATTGAAAGATTTTGTATAAAAGAGAGCGATGTACTGTTATTGCACTCGAGCCAACAGTTAGTCCCTGTGTACACATTCATCTTGAGATATCTGGAGTCCAACTGAAATTGAATTTTTTTGTCTGCTTCATCTGAAATTAATCGCGTTTTTCTGCTGAAGTCTAACTTAAAAAATAAAAAAACACATCTTGTTGAGGAAAAGTGCAAGACTAATATAAATGTGCAGGTTCGATGGCTAGTTAGCTGCTTAGCTGCAGCACATGGTCCGTACTCGGCCGTATTCAAAGCTGCACACTGTACTTGCAGTACATACTAATTTGGCCATAATGTAATATTCAGAATATATTCACAAAAGCAAAATCTACAGTATTCCAAAAAGAAACAGATATCATCCTGATTTGGGGAAGAAAAAATAATCCAGGATCCAGTCTTCCTCGCCTACTGTATCCCACAATGCAAAGCGCTGGAATGATACAGTCTATGGCAGGGGTGTCCAAACTTTTTTTTCACCGAGGGCCACAAACAGAAAAATATACAAACGTCTGGGCCGCTCAGGTGAGGTACATCGCAAAATTAATCAAACGAGGTCAATTATGCTTTTATATATTTATATATATATAATATTTAATATTTTGTGTTTTGTTTGGACGGCAAACATATGATTGTTGAGCTAGCAGGCTAGCTGCCATTTGCTTGACTTTCACTTCATTATATTTCTAGAACTTGCCGCGGGTCAATAAAACATGGGCCGCGGGCCGCATTTGGCCCGCGGTAGTAGTTTGGACACCCCTGGTCTATGGTCACAACAACTGTGGCCCAAAATGGCAAGTTTCTTAACAATTTTCATATGCTATTTCATCCCTCACTTCTGAGAATTTTTCGGGCGAGAAATCATATGTGTAGATTTAGAATATTGGCAGTTTTAACAGAAAATGATGATGTTTCGAATATTTGCCCTAATGTTTTTGGAGTTGAGAAGCTCCACAAACTGGCCCAACAACAACCACAGTCAGCTGGCTGGAGCGCTCTCAAGAAACCGGCCTCATATATGAGAGGCTGTTATTTCCCTGTCGACAGACGGTTTGTTTAAATATCGCAACACAAACGTCCGTCATATAATTAACGAGAACCTGTGGTTATCTCGGCAGCCGACCAGTCACGCTCACCGGCCAGCGACAGAGTGGCGAGAGACGGAGCACACAGAGACACAACGCAATATTAGTTTTAAACTGAATAATACTCATGCACTCTCCAATACTGTACAGATATCAATCCACTGTTTTGTTGCTGTGACCGAAAAAAGCAGTTTGAGCAAATGTTGTCGAGCGGTGATTCATATTCACAGTCGATCCTCGTTTATGATCCGGTCTTATTTCACAATATGGTCAATACATTTTTTTTAGGGGTGGAGGTACTGAACCATGAAGCATCTTATAAAGTCAACAAACACTGGTCATAAACAACAACAAAAAAGCTCAATGGATTGATTTTAATAATATTGCAATAGTGGTATGAGGGTTTTTTCGCCCCAGTGCTTGTTTAAAGGTTAAAGTCTGGCCGAGCATACTGCAAAATAATTATATTTGAACAGTTTCATACTGCATACGTCAGTGGTATGTATAGACGGTTTCGTACAGAGCCTGGGACTCTGGCAGCTGTCAGTCTGCACAGACACCAACACGCCCCTCCAGCCAGAGACGAAAAGAAGCATTGACGGTATGTCCCCAAAGATCTTATACAAAAAAACTTATGAACAACAAAATCACAAGACTAAATGTGAATTCAGTGGGACTTTGAAATATGAGCAATGCTGTTTTCTGCTCTAGTCCCCGTTTGACGGCTTAATCCTATGATGTTTTTATTATTCTTGGGACAATATTCACTATTTGATGACGATTGAAGGTTTGACTACAGAGTAGACTACAGCTACAGAGCAACATTCTAATGAACATATGTTGTTACTGACATGTTGACTAGGTGTGTCTGAACACGTGGAGACATTACTGTTTTCTATCTTTGGTATACATGAGCTGATATGATCGGTTTTGCTCGATATCTCTGGTTTGGTCGTACCCCCTAAAAGACATTTATCGATGTGGTTAAAACGATGAAACAGCAACACCACGTGTGTGTTGAACAAAACTGAGCCTTTTTTGAGGAGTGCAGGAATCCTACCAGAGCTCTTCATTAACTGGTTCCCAGCAGATTATGGCTCAATGTCCAAATAAATTGTATTTTCACTGAAAGGTATTTCGTCCTGAGCGTGTTTAACTAACGCAGAGACGTACGCAAGGATTCACACACAGGAGTTCTTCTCAGGGGTCAACAGGAGGTAACGGCATCTCCTGAGTGTATATGTGCGCGCGCACACACACACACACAGTCTGACCTCACACATAACACATCCCAAACACATGATTAATTCCTCCTTCTCTCCCTTTCTTCCTCCTCCGCTCTTCGTCCCCTGCATGCAAAATAATAATAAAAGGTCTGGATGAATCATTGTCAATTACCGTATGCTCCACAGCTGTGTGTGAACAACAAACGCACACTCATGCACCCAAGGAGCAAATATTTTATCTGCATGAAAGCATAAATACATATTACTCCTCAAATGCAAATATAGACTGGGATAAACACTCAGAAATACACACATCCAGTGCGGTTCAAAAGCAGGAGGCTGCTGGTGCTGATTGCTGTCTCCTGCTCTGTATCTGAGGGCACAGATGATAATCCTAACTCTTTCTGAAGGCAGGAAACATATTTAGGCAGCGGAGATGGATGATGTCGCTTCCAGTCAACATAAACCGAGTAAACTAAAATGACCTCGTCCTGTTGAGGCTTTCCTTCCCGTCTTTGTTGAGATTTGGGCCAATATTTTTTCCCTTCGGTGTATAAGTGTTGTAATTTTAACGTTGGAGCATCTGATTGCCAGGAAACATTGGGCTAAAAATATTGACCCTGTGTCTCTTCTCCAGTCCACTCACATGCAGTCAAAGCCCCGACAGACCTCACAGTTCTGATCAAGAGCAAGTCTTTTTCCCTGAATGTTGCATCGTAGTCATACTATAGTCACGGCACAAAAGCACCACAAGACTTCCTGTAATTACATTTTGGTTGCTAATGCCTCTCCTGTCAAAGACAGAAGGCTGAGTAATGGAAGAATTTGGATCAAAACGTTCCCAATGATTTACTGTGTGCGCCAAGATAAATCCAGAGAACCTGAAACTCAAGAGCGTCTTCTCCGTAATCCTTGATGCTTTGACAGGTGGCGCATCCTCATCTCGAGTTCCTCTTTTCTGAGGGACACAACAGAGCAGGGCCACAAGAAACGCTCTCCATCATCTGGGTACTTGTTTAATCGCGAGCCGATGTGTTACGGAGCGACAGCTCGCGCCTTCGCACTTCCTCGACTGTGTCACACACACTTCAGCTCGCTCAGGGACTGTGAGTCCGTTTTGGAGAGACTCGCAGTCTTGTAATGTTCTGTGAAAATGACATGAAGTGCATGAGGCAACAGATAAAACCTTTACATGTCCTATTGATGTTCTAAAGCAGAATCCTCCAGTTGGCACAAGTTGTTACACAAGTTATTACAATTCATCCTGAGGGGAACTTGGATATATGGACCAAATTGCTTGGAAATGATGTCGCACAAAAAACACAAACGTCAACCTCATCGTGCCACTGGAGCAAAAGTCAGGGGATCATCAAAGTCGCAAGGATTCATCTTCTGGGGATCTTGAACACCTGTAAAACTAAATTGCGCGTCAATCAAGCAGATGTTGGGATGGAGGAGAGAGAGGAGGAGGAGGCCACTTCGTCGGGGGGGGGGGGTGGGGGTAGCAGTAGTGTATAAGCATGCCGTGAACTTACATTTACGTTGAGATCGGTCGACCAATGACAGTTCTCTCTACAGTCAGAGCTTGCGCAAGAAGGTGGAACGTGAGGGAGATACCATTTCCAAAACTTGTAAGGGGGTAATAACTATTTTCCCGGACGTACCATTTCCAAAACTTGTAAGGGGGTAATAACTATTTTCCCCGACGTAGCAAAATCCCGGACGTTTTTGGAATCCCTGCCGGACGCTTTTTTTAGGTCTTGAAAAGAGGACATGTCCGGGAAAAAGAGGACGTCTGGTCACCCTACTGTTGTGGGACTACGGATAATATTATGAACCTAGACACCATGGAGTTTGATGTTCCGACGTATGTGGAGTTTACACAACAAGTATAAAGCAGAACTAGTGGTTATTTCCATGGTGGATGAAGGAAACGGTATCCGTTTTACGGAGATAAGCCAGACGCAGTTCCTGGAGGAGTCGGTGAAATTCACCGAGCTGTGTGCGGCTACGGATAATATTATGAACCCAAACACGAGGGCGTTTGATGTTCCGACATGTTTGGGACTTCCACAACAAGTATAAAGCAGAACTAGTGGTTATTTATTCCATAGTCGATACCGGAAAAGAGAACTCTTTTTCACGGAGAGAAGCGACGGCGATAAGCCACGCCCCCTTTGTGGCGGCGCGATTTGTCTTTGTCGCGTTTGGTGTGAACACCCTCGTTTCACTCGCGCGACTAAACTGAAGCGGTAGGCGCGACGTGACAAATCGTGACAATTTGTGTCGCGTTCGGTGTGAACGCAGCATTAGTCAGTAAGATCCATCCTCAGGGCACCGTAGATATCTGTACCAAACTTCTGTCAACCAACCTGGCATCGCCATCCCTTAGAGGTGTTCTGCTAGCTTGGCTGAAAGTGAAACTGTATATTTGTGTGCAATTTGTAAAGATGTATGTCTTCCGTCGGGACAAATAAGCTTGTAGCTGAATGCCAAAGACGGGGTGTGGAAAGTATCCAGGGGATAGAATCACAAACTGTTGATTTTTTGTGTTTTTAGAAGGCTTTAGGCAATATGAAAAATATAGACAACAGCCTTATCCTTTCACTTGCAAAGCATGACTTATTCAACCCGTACTTATGTCATGAAAGCTCTTTCATTTGCTGTTCCAGACACCTGCTTTTGAGTCAGAGAGTGAGGCCTCTCACATTTCACAGAGCAGCAGTCTGGAATCAACCAAATAAGAACCGGAGGATACACCGAACAGTGAAAGTTACCACAGCTGCACAGACAAAGGAACTCAGTCTGAAACTCAATATTCCAAGACTGTAATAAACACACCACTGTGACTCGCACGTGTGCAGACCAGGACGCACACACGCGGGCACACCAACATCCAACTAGATCACATATTTATATCTGCATCGATAGAAAAGAATGATTTTGAAGACCTGGGACACAGGTGAGCTCGCCCTATTCACGGGAAGCCGATAAACAGGATTGACTTTTCATTCATTCGTCCAGTTCGTTCTCTCTTGATAATAACAGGAGTTTATTTTATGCTTGTGCGTTTGTAGTTTGTGGAAAACAGGGACGACATCATTGCACATGTGTGTGTGTTATGCCCTTGTGCTTTTGCCAGTAACGCCAGCAGCTATGTGGTCTGTTAACTGATTAATCCGCTAATACACAGACTAATTACTATGGCACATCTGGAGGGTAAATTGAATGGTTTGCAGATTAGCAGAGGAGAATGGCCGTCAGGAGAGCAAACCGCATCAGCACCAGCTGCCGCGGATAATGGCAGCGCATCACAGGTTCGGGACGAGCAGTGCTGAATTAGTAACGGAAGTGAGTCATCCAGTCGGTAACATATTGGTTTCTAGAGCGATGAGCGCTCTATTATTCATATTTTCTGATAAGAAAAGGAAGAGTAAATGTATATTTTATCACACTGGATTTAATTTTTTTCCCCGACTACTTCCGCCTACATCCGTCACTGTGTTTCAGATCACTGCCACGCTGTCTTTACGTCATGTTGACCACCTTCCACTGAATCCTGAGTAATTAAGCAGAAAACTGAGTCTCCCTGCAGTGTGTTTCACTGGAGGAGCCTCGTGGGGAGAGTGTGTGTCCGTGCAGCTATCTGTGTGTGTTTGTGTGTGCACTTGCCATGAGGCAGCAGTGGGGGTGCCAGCCTGGTTGCCATAGCAGCCTGAGATGTGCTCTGGAACCCTGCCTGAAGAGTAAACTCACACGCATGTACACACGCATCAACGGAGGTTTTTAAAAAACAATATAACCTGTGTTGCAACAGCCGGGCACTTAGAAAAAGCCAAAAGACATATATCAAAACAGTTAATAGTGCCGTAATCCTGGTGTTCATCCAATTGGCTGCTGCCACATAGATAATGGACAGATCAGGTGAGGTCAGCAAGATTTATCTGATGCACTTGACCTGGATTTGTCCAGTCATCGTAAAAACGATGAGGAGCACTGGATGAATATCGTCCACTCAAAGAGGAGGCCTCTCATCCCGGGATGAGAGGCCTCCTCTTTGAGTGGACTGACGACCTAGCAAAGCAGCAGTGGAGCCAGCATGGCCATGCTGGCTCCACTGCTGCTTTGCTAAGTCGTCAGTCTCGAGAGCAATCGTTCTGAAAACGCTGCAGTAGTAAAGAAGGAGGCTGTAGTAATGTAAAGATAGTACGGGCATGCTATACGCCTGGAGCCTCCTTCCACTGGCAGTGTGGTGCCGTGCCCTGCACTCAGTGATACGAGCATTTCTAAATAAGCCTGTTGTTTCCCACCGCTCTCAAGCTCTTAAGCTGGCTTTGACCTTTTCATCTTCATCTTCGAGGCTTTGGCATCTAAACTCCTCACATTGCTTCGTCACATTATAGCCACTTTCCAACAGAGTTATGGGATTCATCAAGATGCTATAAAATGTGGACATCACCCGTATAGCTTTCTGAAGAGCCATTTTGAAGCTTTAAGTGTGTGGCTCTCGCCAGAATGAATATAATTTATATATATATTCTTGAGGTGCATGGTCAAGGTTGCTTTGAGTAGTTGAGAAACTGGAGAATAAGGTGGAGATGTTTAAGACGTATTTTAATTTGTGAAAATAAATTATAATTACCTGCCAAAAATACTAAATATTATGCCATTTAAAACATTTCCACTGTTTATTAGTTTTTTAATAACCTTTCAATCCCAAAAATGACTGAAAATTGAGAAGGATGTACTTCTTACCTAAGACCGAGATGGTTATTGTGTTGAGACTGTGCTTCATCTTAAAGAACCATCAAAGTAACACTTTCATCAAGAATATTTTCCTCACTGCATCGTTTTATTCTTTTTTTTATTTCGACTGGATCGCGTCATGTTACAAAACAGGAAAATCTCGTTGTGCAACAAAGCCCAAACTTTTAGAGATATCAGCGGCTCGAACAAAAAAATGCTCATTAGACACACGCACACACAGTGCCAGCACCAGGTGAGTCACCGGTGGGCTTCATCTGCTCCATATTCCTTTCTAAATACAGTCTCTGTCTTTCTATTTCTCCACCCATCAGCTTCTTTTCCCTCTTGTGGTCCCTTCTTGCTTTCCCCACGCTCTGTCATCACCTTCGTTATCCCGTCGTCTCTCCTCCTCTCTATTATATCCTGCCTCATCTCTTCCCCTTATTCTGGTTTCTCTCTTCTCACCTGGCTGTATATGTCTGATCCACTCCTTCTCTCCCTCCAGTATTCTCCTTTGTACGGACATGACAGTAGAAACTAGCAGAGAGCTCCCTAACATGAACTGTGGGCTAAGAGGCCGGCTGTGTTCATATTTCACACGCTCCTCAGTCAGTGCTGAGAGAGCTGCTAATGAGCGAAGTACAAATGATGAGAGGATAAAACTGCCATGAGCAATAAGTTATTTATTGTTCACCTTTGTGCTATCTTGTGTCTCCGTTTTGGAAATTGATATCATCAATCAAATTATAGAGCCCATTTACACCTGGTCTTAACAGATTTGTACATGTAAAACGTATCTGGAAAATAAAAAATGGCCGTTGAAGATGGTGTTATTTATCATGTTGGGTGCTTTCGTCTGAATCGTTTGGGCTTGTGTGAACGTGAAAGCCAACCAACCAACCAAAGGACTTAATGAAAGCAGATAAGTGATTTCAGAGGCTGAACTACTCATAAATGCATCTGCTGATCGTGAAATGTGTTCAGGAAGCGATATTACAACATGTATGCACATCAGCAACCTCCCTGGTTAAGAGGTCAAAAGCTGTTAAAACTGCTGCGCTCGCCTCTGGGCAATTTGTCAGTTCAGTGGCAGTGATCCCTGGGTAATAAGCCCCGAACCACTGTACAAGGCGCCTTGTGCACGCGTCCGTGCGAACCCCGATGTTCGCACCAGTCATGTAAGCGCGTAAAGGGCCTTTTGTACAGTAACTTGAGCTTCATGTATAAAATCAATGGAGTGTTCCTTTGGGCACAATCTTTTTTACAGAGGATTTGTTTGCCTTTAACTGAAGAAAGAAAGGAAGGAAGGAAAGGGAAGGAAGCCAATCTTTTTTCCAAATCGTGAAATAGAGACAGCAAACATTCTTAAAGGAAAAAGTTTCTATTTGGTGAAATAACTAACTGATTTAGTTTACCACGAAGACAGCGAGCCTGGATCGGTCAATACATAACACGGAAAAGCTTGTAAAGACAACAAGTCACCATTCTAGAGGAATTTATGTACAACTTGTTTTCGGCCCAAATTGTTAAATCATTCCTGGCCAACAAATTGAATGGTCACTAAAAAGCTCCTCCCACCATTCTGACAAAAATCCACACATCTCTCTTTCCTTAGCAAATAAAAACAAGCACACCCAGCTGTATTTCCCCCCTTGACCTGAGACACACAGTCTAGATAACAACAAAGCTTATTTATAATAAATAAATGTATAATTATAGTATAAATATTAATGCAAAGGCCCATAATTACATGTTGACATCGGATCCACTAAATGTACACAGACACATATTGCATATGTTAATGCCAGGTATGAATGGGGACACAACAACACTCTTCTTCCTCGTTCTAGAATAACATATCAAACACACAATCCGACACACATAAGGAGGCCTGTAGTATCTTTTGAACGGGCTTTTTTGTGCTCGACATAAATGGTTTGGTACAATGAGGTGACCTACAAATATAATTTCTCCTAGAAGTATTTCGTGTACAAATGTAACTTTTAATCAGGTATACAACTATTAAATGACTAAGAAGGAGAAAAGCTATTCATTAGATAAGACGCTCAGGCGATGAAAGGACAGGAGGAGCAGGGAGACGGAGAGGAAGAGAGACTCGTGGGAAATTAAGACATTCTGGAGGTTCGTGGACAGATGCATCCATGAGGAGAGATCGGGTGAGCGTGGCCAGATCGTCAGAAAGGTCACACAACTGTGTGTGTGTGTGTGTGTGTGTGTGTGTGTGTGTGTGTGTGTGTGTGTGTGCTTTGTGGTCACCGAGTGGGACGTAAAGAGTCAGAAATCTAAAAGCTTTTTCACCACACACACGTTTGGTCTCTGTCCTCATTAATAAACTACAGCGCATGCATGAGCCTCTCTCTCTCTCTGAGTGTGTGTGTGTGTGTAAAAGAGAGTAAAAAATTAAACGGCAGTGTGTACTCAGTGTCTGTATAATTCTTTGCCTGCTTGTGTGTCTTCATTGTGTAGTAATCAATGTGTGTACTAACTATAATAATACACACACACACGTGAATATGGACTTGTGTGTGCAAATGTATCTCTATTATGGACAACTACAAGTGTGTGTGTGTGTGTGTGTGTGCGCGTGCATGTGTGTGTGTGTGTGTGCTAAAAGCTTAAACAACCCCTCCTGTATTTCCTGTCTCTGCAGAAATCATCTGCCTACTCAACCAATCAGGAGGAAGCATCCCACATCCCTCTTAACGAGCCAATTAAATTAGTGCTGCTGAAAGGAACGACCTCAGGGCACGAACTCCCTCCTCCTTCTCCTCTCTTCTTTTCTCTCTCCCTCTTTAATTGTTATTCCCTCTCTTTCTCTCTATCATCTTCCCATCTGTGGCTCCCATTTGTGTTTCTTCCCATCTCTCTCAGCCCTTCATCCTTTTGTCTGTCTTTGTTCACTCGTCCCTCTCAATCTCACCATACATTTCTCTCTTTTCCTGTCTGCCATTGTGTCCTTCATCCTTTCTGGCTTTGAGCAGCTCAATGGGATCGCCAGTGATCTATCTCGTTATAGAGCTGTATTATACTGTAGATCGGCAATGAGAGACACAAACTCCTGCATTATATGATTAAAGTAAAAGGACGAGTTGATCATAGCGTTTCTATAGCGTTAAAGCTACTTCTATCAATATTCTAAAAATGAATGACAGATCAAATGATTACGTCTAATGTGAAAGGAATCATTTGTTATAATGAACCCATGGTGAATTATCCTATACAATTTGAAGTTCATGCGATTTTGCATTTAATGCAACTTTATTATTCTATTTGGATGACAATATTATCTGTTTACTCCACTGCATTGATTTGAGAACATTAGTTATGAGTTATTTATTTCTAATTACTAATACAAAATAAAAAACCGGTAATAAATGATGATGCATTATTATGGATTAAGCTACGGGGCATTACATAAAGGCGTTGAAATTAGCTCCATCTTTAACAGCCGTAACATTACTGATGTAATTGTAACGAGCTCCCGTTACCCCCGTGAGTTTCCCCTTAGCCCAATGACTCAGCACACCAGGGTTCCAGTTTCGTAACGGCTTTATTTTGGGTTCCGTCTGCCCGTCTTCGAGCGTCTAGCATTCTCCTGCTTATGTAGGGACAAACACACAATTGGTACACCTGAGGCCAATCAGACCTCTTCCAGGTACCGTCCCCCGAGCCACCCACAACCACACCCCTCTGCAGCTGAGCATAACCACACCCCCGCCACCACAGTAATCTAATACAAGACTTTTATTCATCACAGTGTTTTTACACTGGGATATTTCTAACTTTACTGTAATTTATTCCACCACAGCATTTATGGCAGAGACAAAGTTAGTGAGCTGGTCAGAACACACAACTCCAAATTATTAAATAATCAGCCAATCTGCATCATCAGGAATGTGTGGATGTGGTTTGATCAGTAAACTGTCGTTAGCTTCCGATTCAAATATTGCTCGACGTACGTGACACACCTCTTCAGACTAGGTTTCTTGTTGATATATTATATCTGTCTTTTTAATCGTATTCTCCATTGTATCCCGACCTCTGCTTGTGTACATACTGCACATGCAGTACATTACTTCAGTGTATTACTGGGTACACATTGGTTAAGAAGTTATTTTACTTTTCAGCTATAATAAAAAAAAAAGGAAGGACATATACATGAACTTCAGATGTTGTTTCATGTATGAGCAGTGTCAAGGCTATAACTGGCACTGATTGTTCAAGTCTCTGAAACACCAATCTTTCAACAGACATTCCCTGATAATGGCGGTGGAAAGAGCTAGCCATCCCATATGTGTTCAATTGGGTTGAGATCTGGGGATTCACATCATTTTGATATGCATCAAACCATACAGGCACCCATTTATCCTTCAATATATGTACAATAATGTGTCACGCTCAGTTATGTTTACAGAATTGTTTATGTGAGAAACATCAAGCATCATAGACTACATGTTCTGGTGTTCACCAACAGCCGTGCAAAGAGCCAGTAAACAGCCAGTAATGCCACCATGAGGGCGAAAAACACTTTCATAATGGGGGAGATTAGAGGACAACCGTAAAATGTTTTCCACCCAACAGGTGGGGAACAAATCTGCGAACAACATATCTCAGCAGAAAATCTGAACAAACAACTCACACGCTGAAGCAGATGGACAGCAGTAGAAGACCAAGCCAGAGAAGCTAAGAAGAAGAAGAAGATAATGAGACAACAACAAACGTGCGGGCATCACAATGCTGCTTTCTGTTCTAACATGCTGAAAGTGGGTTGAGGAATTGGCATAAATAACACGAATCCGTGAGTCCACCATGACTTGTGTAAACAGAACAAGCTGCCGGAGACGGTGTGTCGGTGTAAAATGGGTTTTTACTGACACATAATGGGAATGACAGTATAATTATAATGCCAAAGTGTAATTTAGGATTGTTGCATATGTGAAGGAACATTACAGTGACTTCAATAGTGTCCTTTAGCAGGAGGAACAAGGACGTGCAATTTGAAACGTGTGCCACCTAAATCTGCAAAAACTCAACAATGCTTTTAAATCATCCCCGACTTCGGACAAGGAGAATATGATGCTTAGTTGTATGTGTACATGAAAGCTTTGGTAAAGCTTCTTATTTCACAACAATGACAAACAATGTTCAGCAGATTGTCAGTAAAACATCTGTAACGTGTTCTTGTCGGCCTGGATTTTAGTGGGAGGAAATCACACAAAATCGGATTTGGCCACTAGGTATTCAGATCAAAGACTGTGCTCCAGATCTGAGGAGGGCCACTACAGTATATACCGTATATATATTTAAACAGCACTAGTCTTAAAGCCTCAAGGGGGAATCCCAGAGGCTGCGCTGCTACTCAGACACACTGGTCTGTGTTTTACATTTTCTCTGTTCGACGAATATAGAGAATTAGAGAGTAACTGCATATACTTACACATGATTTTAAGCATCAATGCTGGTGTTGATATTGAAATGTCTTACCAAATAAAAATTAAATCTGCATTTCATGATTGCAAATGGCTCAACGCATCATCTACTGTTTTAAATCAGCCAGAAACTTGTAACTTGGGGTAAGTGTAACACACTGTTAACACTGTCTGTTGCTGTAGTTAGCACGGTTAGCAACGTTAGCTGCGAGGCGCCACCTCTGCCGTCTCTATGTTGAGAGCCATGTGGAGGCAATGGCTATGTTCTGAATTTTAAATTTGGCAAACAATGACTCAGGTACAAGACTGAGGCTCTCATATAATTACTTGATCATAATAAACATGGGTTGTCAGCATATTGTTCTATCTCCTCTGGATCTGGCTTTTTCCCCCACTTATCCACTAAATTATGATATAATCTTCATGAATGATCTTATTGTTGTGACAAAGATCAGGATTCTAAACATGCGTGCTGTGTTTAGATCAGAAGGAATTGGAAAGCGTTGGCTTTTTGCTATGTTGTTTGTGTAAAAAGAAAAATAACGACAATGCTTTAAATATTTTAGGCTTTTTCACCCTAGTCTTCACCAAAATTAGAATTGATCTCCATCCCAAATGTACAGAATAGTTATTCTCTACCAAAGATCAGAGGGAAGTTCAACATAACCTGATTAAAGTGTGACGATAATGACTCTGTTCCGCGTGGAAATGTAAATAATGAATATTTGATTTGATTTCACAGGGATGTAGAGCTGAGGCCTAGTTTGTCTTTGCGCTGATGAAAAAAGGATGGGAGAGTTAGAGGACGAGACTGGGCTGAAAATGTCTCAATAAGAAAAGAAATAGAAATCCTTTTTATTTGTCATAGTACATACATACATGAAATGTGTTCTCTGCATTTAACCCATCCTTGGTATCTTAAGGAGCAGTGGGCTGCCCTGAGAGGCGCCCGGGGAGCAATTTAGGGTTCAGTGTCTTGCTCAGGGACACTTCGACATGTGAGCTATGGGGGGACTGGGGATCGAACCTGCTACCTTGTGGTTGCGGGACGACCACTCATACCAACAGATAGAGAGACAGACCAAGAGAGAGACATCAGCCTCCAGCTGTCTGCCATAATTGGTTCACTTGGGGCTATTGGCTATTCACACACTGCTACACACACAAACACACATTACTGATAACCCGAAGCGCCTTTAAATATCCATAGAGTTGTCCTTAGGTTGAAAACAGCAATTACGACAGCGTTCTGACACCTTCTTCTCTCACACACACACAGAGCGGGTTTAAGAAGCATTAGTTGCCACAGTTACAAGATTACCTACAGGGGAAGTCAGTTCATCTGAAGTGTTTACAATGGGATGTAATCAGGATAATGACAAAAAAACTACTGGTTTTGCATTTGAATCTCCATCAGAAGTGAAACAAAGCAGAAGATGGCGAGCAAAAACTAAAGTATGACAACATTTTTAAAAGGCCCTGATTGTATTATAAAGCACGACTGAAAACAACCTTCTTTTGGGGGTTCTCTCTTGTTGAAAAAATGTTGATCACTAAAAACAGAAGATAATATCCATATATATAATCAGGAAGTGGAGACATGTAATTGTTGTAATTGCGACACATCTACCCATAAAAGACAAAATTGAGAGAGAATTAAGTTTGCCAAAACAAAATATTGAAATCAATATTTTGGATTATCCAAATTCAGTTTTAAACTTAAGGAAGGAACAACACTTGTTCCTGTAAAGTCGGGTAGATTTTAATTCACTGTTATCAACATTAAAAAAAAAAAAAAAGCAGCATGTGTTTCTATTCAGATCACCTTCAGTAGCTAGCTAACATATAGTGCTCACGCTAGTTAATGATGCGCTAACGTACTCCTCTAACGTTAGCTCCACAGGTTTTTCCGTTTTAGGGTAATGAGGATCCCTTTGACGCTTCCGTTTAACCACTACGAGCTGAAACATTTGCACGAGAGTCTACGGGGCCGAGGCGTATAGTTGTAGGGTCCTGGTTACAGTTTGCTAATGCTACGCTACGATTGGCAAGTCTGTGTGCGAAGGGATGGGACTTAGCTAATATAATATATATGTTTTTGTTGATAAATAATGGATACATTCACTTGTTATGATGCATTTAGTGCCACACACCGAGCCACTGAGGAATGTGAATCAGTGTGTCACAGCTTGTTGAGGTTCATCTATCATGGATGAATGACTGCTCAAAACAAAGCCAGTGGACTAGAAACAGCGCATTTGACATCAGTTTACCTATATTTTCATCAAATTTGAGAAAAGGACAGCCGTATCATATTCGGCTTTCCAGTTTGTGGCATTTTGAATTTCAAGAAGGCCAGTGAGATGTAAAAGGAAACAGAGAGGACATGCAATGAAGATCAAGTTAACATTTATGCACAAAAACACACTAACTCTAACTCTAGCCCTGTCCCTTTTCCTTTTCTCCCTTGTATGCTCCCTCTGTCTACAACCCTTTCCCCGTCACACACACACACACACACACACACACACACACACACACACACACACACACACACACACACACACACACACACACACACACACACACACACATTGTGACGCATATATAGAACTGAAGTCACAGAGCTATGAATTATACACAGAGCAGCCTACACAGAAGTTAAAAGTTGTGTCGTATATTGGTTCTTGGTGTGTGTGTGTGTCTCTGTGTGTGTGTGTGTGTGTGTGTGTGTGTGTGTGTGAGGAAGAGTACCGTCATTTACACAAAGCAGGCTCAGGTCTTTGATTCTGACAAAGTGTGTGTCCTGTTGGCTCAGTTCAGGTGAGTCACATACTGTAAGCACTAATATATGTTATGGACAAAATGTTTTTCGGGAGGTCACAGTGACATTTGAGCACCAAATACTGATCTGTTCATCCTTAAATAGACTTTTGTGCCAAATCTTTACAACCCCCAGATGTTCCTGAGAGTCCATCCTGAAGTATCGTGTTAATGAGAATGATACAGGCAGACATAATGGCTCTGGCACAAAGGCACAAGAACCCCTGTTTTAAATGTTGTACAAATTGTTATAACGGATGGATGGAAAACTTTAAATACAATCCTCTATGTTAAAAACAGTGCAGTTATGTATTTTGCCCTTTACAAAAAAATATCCAAGGGATTAAAAGACTTTTAATGCAAATTAAGAAATACACTTTCCTCATTTAAATATTAGCCCAAGTGTAAATCCTCTTCATTAGTTCACTGTTGCATTTGGCTTCCTTCCTCTTCTGGCCCTTCAGTGGAAAGCAGTAACTAGAAAAAAGCAACATGATAATGATGAACAACGCTGACTTAACTGGAATTGTGCATGAGGCAGCCATGAGCCAAACAACGCTCAATAACATCTAATGTGAGACTATAGTGAAAGCTCTTCATAGATACAGAATGAGGTTTCTGAGAGACACCGATATCATGAACCATCATGGGGAAACTGCAGCAAGTTTGAGCAATAAAGGCAGAGGGCAATAACAAATATGGATATATTTCCTTCTGAATGGGAGTGTTGGGTGCAAAACAAATGAAGACAACAGCAGAGAAATCACACACAGGTAGTAATTTACTATCTGTAACTGTAATGTTCTGGTCTGTCTGCTGTAAATTGCATTAAAAGCACAGCACACGGTTATGTCTGCTTTTTTTAAAAATGTAATCAAACTAGTAAAGTCATATTTCATATCTTAAGCACACTGTGGGACGCTCAAACCCATTTTAAGGCAGCTTCACACAGGTGTTACTGATGATGTTCACGATGCCTGATTCCTGTTGTGACGAGAGGCCTTTTTCACAGGTTAGAACAAATTTGTAGTTTTTTTAAAAACAACAAAAGGTAAAAAGAGATCTGGTTGTGGAGGATTTTCTCCGTAATCGGAAAGAAGTGCTTGATGGCCTTTTAGACAAAAAGTAAAGTACTAATTGATGTTGCCATCCATCGGACCAAGCTGCTGTCATAGCTAATAACAAATATTAAGTATACAGCATTATGCAACTAGAGAATGTTAATTCTGTCCTCTACGTTTTTTAATATGGATTTCTTTTGTCGTTTTCCTAAATATGACATGAATGTATTGCAGTGAGAGCTATTAATCCTGTAATAATTGTCAATGTCAGACTCAGCTACTCTTTCAGGGATGTGAGGATCAGATTACAATTCTGTAATATGGGGCATGTCCATCTTTAACAATATAACTACATAGTGTAAGTAACACAGATAACAGTAAGAGATGGTTTAAAAAATGGCAAATCTGAATAATATATAACACATAATGTATAACAAATATCTGAAGAATAAATCATGATATCAATTGCAGTATTAATTGCAGTAAGCCCGGCAGTAATAGTAGTTTTAACAGTAGCAGTGAAAGAGCAAAGTAGTGGTAGTTGTAAGGAGCAGGCTGTGTATGGCGATGTTCTAAGCAATAGGCTTAAAAGTGAATCATTTAATGAAATAATCCTCATTTCCCCCCCTTACATCACATCTGCCCCCGTGCTGAAAACATTTCCCTGTCATTTTTAACAAATTCACCTTCAAAAGAACTCGCTTCTCTCCTTTTTTACACTTTATCTCCTTCCCACTTGGGCTGCTCCTCTCCTCTCTGTATTCATCCCTCTTTCCTTCTCTCGCTCATCTTTTCCCTTCCTAAAAGTCCTCTATCACTCCTCTGTAAATCCTCTCCAAAATTGCTAATAAATAACAGAGGATTAGAGACACTGTGATCCTTAGTTTAATCCTCAATATATGGTGAAAGCAATCCCACAGGTCTTAACAGAAGGTATCTCATTAATTATGAGGATACCTTCCTATTTTTGTTTTAAAGAGACACTGTTAATGCATTTTTCAGTGAATGTGTGTGTGTGTTTGTGCCTGGTGACTTAAATTCAAAAGAATTATCTATACCCTCGTCACTGGCCAGACTCAAGTAACCGTTTGCGGTGAATCTGCACAAAGCTACTTTTTTATATTTTACACACTGCTCCAAATAGCAGCAAGAAATAACTGCTTAAAAACTGCCTGTCTGTGATGATTTAAAGATTCCAAAGGGATGAGAGAAGCAAAAGATGGAGTTGGAGCAATCGGGAGGCAAGATGACGCGCGCACACACACACACACACACACACACACACACACACACACACACACACACACACAAAACCTTCCACACAGACACTTCTTATTTATTGGAATAATGTCTCGCAGTTTGAATTTAGAAGACATTTTATTTGGAGGCTTAATCTTTCCAGCGCATCACAGCGTCAACAATCATGATTTCATTCTGCTGAGTACAAAATAAATAAAAAAGCAAGGATTCATCACCGGCATCAAATCAACAGCATAGTTTAATCCAAATAAGGTTAAACAGGCATCTATTAACATCTGTTTATGGTCCACTACTTTGGGCCACACTGAACTGTCTCAATAACTATTGCGTGGATTGTTCTGAAATTTAGTTTGGGCATTCCTGCTCCCCAGAGAATCAACCCTACTAACTTTAGTGGCCTGCTGGCTTCTTTAGCATCACCATGAGGTTGACATTTGTGCTTTAGAGTGTTTGTTTCACTATGTTGTGTTCGAGCCAAACCATCCACAGCCGTACAAACCTCTGTATCCTCACACAACGGCTTGTGTGATATCTCACGAGCATCTTGTGTGTGTCTGCCTATGAAAGCCAGCAACACAATTTCAGCCAGTTACATGCAGAGTTTTTTCGAATAAACTCCCAACTTCATAGGAAACACATCCGTTAGGTATAGGCAATAAAACTACTTATTTAGGTTTGAAAACTGATTGTTGTTTGGGTTAAAATAACTAAGTGCCGTTACTGAAGTATGCAGGTTTTGTGACAAATAAATCTACGTTGACTTCTCGTTTCACATGAGGAACAAAGAGCACTCTACTGGCTGAAAGATCGCTGGTCGTTGGACCCATCCACCTCCACTCCCTCGCGTCCTGTGTGGGCTTTTAATGTCTTTCTCGTTAAGGATTATGTGGATAATATACACAAATTATTCTTGTATTCTCGTAGGTATAGCTATAATGCTGCCTGAACTGCCGCCATCTGAGTGAACAGAAAAACGCAGAGGAAAATGTTTAATGCAATTATTTGGAATCATTTTCGAGTCTCCCACCTGTTTGAAGAATAATGACATGAAAGTGTACTTCACTGATCAACAAAATTGGTTCAATGTTACGTCTCCAGCTGTGGAAAACAGCTGCGAAGCGAGTCCCAGTGATACTGATTGTTTTCCACGATGCAGAATGGGTGCCGATTATTTGAGATGAAACGGACTACGGGGTTATAGTTTTGGCATAATTAGCTTTTTAGCACGCTGATCTTTATATGGTCTGTATACGTTACAGTCTCGTTGACTCTTGTAGCTGTAGCTTGACATTACAGCTTCCATAACAACTCACGCAATAGGCCTGGCTCTTGTCTCTGAATTTCAAAATGAAGCAAAAGACGATGGGACAAAAAGGGAGAGCACTCAGAATGAGCATTAGAAAAAACATGGAAGAGTGAAACTGAGACAGGCAAGAATTAATCCCATTTCCCATCGTCCTCTTCCTCATTCTCGTTATCTCTCCTCTCTTTCACTGTAACCTCCTCAGCTTCTCCCTCCCTTTTCTCCCCCTCCTCTCAAAACACTCCCCACCTCCTCTTTTGTCTGACCCCACTCAGTAAAGAGCATCATTGGGGATCAGATAACCTTTGGATCCATCCTTTTAATCTCTCTCTCACACACACACACACACACACACACACACACACACACACACACACACACACACACACACACACACACACACACACACACACACACACACACACACACACACATCCTCTCTTTGTTTCTGCATTTCTGCCTCCCTCTCTCTCTCTTCTCCATTAGTCTCTCCAGCCTGTGTGTGAAGGTATGACTCACATTTCAAAGTAACTAAATAGGACACTTCAATTACAAGCCACCCTTTCAAATCACTGCTCTCCTTCTCTCTGAGTGAAATTAATGTTTATGAATATTACATTAAACTTGCGAGTCAAAGCTTTTATCCTTCATAGCCTTTCCCTGCGTTCTCCCGCTCCTCCCTAAAGAGATCGGAGGTTTTTCGAGGTGCCTAAGCAAAGTGCAGGTCCGAAAGATACTTTTCAGTTGATGCGATCCTTGTTGGAGCTCGTCCTCTGCTCGTCTCCGGGCAGCAGTACGAGACTGTGGTCGTTCTATGGACCGCTGGTTCGACTCCCCGGGGGGAACAAGTGTTGCGTGTACAGCTCATCGCCCCCTCCTCCCAGTGGACATACACACTCATTCATGTAGCACTCGGTTCTGCTGCAACTACTCTGCTCATGGAGACACTTAGCGAAGAATGCAATACTAGTGACCCTGTGAGGCTGTAAATATCTTGACGGATGGATAAAAACATTAATGAACCGACAGCTTTACACTTCTTAGATCCTCAACACGAGTGGAGCAAAATGTTAAAAGTCAGCTGAGGGTGGTGCGATAGGGAAAGCAACGTTTATTCTCTTGTCAGATGTGGCTCGTCTTTCATCGGTCAAAACTCATTTTCTGAGCCTGAACTGTATTTTCTTTTGAGATGAGATGTAAGATCAGGGAATTTCCAATAGAATTGCATATTAAAGTCCAATTGAAATGAGTATTTAGTTGTTTTTTTGTCCAAAATATGTTTTTCAAGTGTCCATCGTTTATTTTTTTGTCAAAAGGAAGTAAAAAAGTACTTGAGAAAATATCAGAATACAGTTGCTGTCTGGCTTCTTGTGTAGCTACTTGCCATGTTGAACATAATCTTTCTTGGGGGTGACATTCGGACATTCGACAGGTGGCCTGCATAAACTGAAAATAAAATGGCGGTAAGAATGAGAGGTTTGGGTTCCAAGGGACCCCCGAGGGCCTATGTGCACAACATTCATTAATATACAATTGTTATAGTAGGTTCAATATGGAGGATGATGATTTATGTCTGATTTATGTTCGTGTTTTCTGTCCTTGTCTGATTGTTCGTAGAGTTGGTTGTTATGCTGTTATGCATTATTTTTATTTATTTTTTGTTGTCTAGTTTCAGGTAATGTGTAACTTGTATAAAATAAAAATAAAATCATTAAAATATCGGAATACAGTTGCTAAACATACTGATGTTAGACAAGTGACAGACTTTAACAGCCTCTTGTGAGAATAAAAAACAAATATTGTGAGTAGACTTCGGCCCAATCATATAAATTTACAGCGTTTTGAAAAAGAAAAAAAAGCCTCCTTTATCAGTTTAACAAAGGACAGTGTTTGAGAGCAAGGTTAAAGTCCTGTCATACCTTTACCATAACCTCTGCAAAAACATCAAGTTGTCATGAAAAATGCAGAACAGTGCACCACAAGTAGGATTTGGACTGCCAGAGTGTCTGTACTGTTTCTTCCTTTTTAATATCTGTTTTTAGATTTACAGGGTCGTTGCATCAATGTGATGAGGTCAGGTATTTAATCCACTGGATTACTCACAAATGCAAAATCCCATCTGGATATGTTATCTGTAAATCTCTGTTGAATTATTTAAAAAAATGAATCATAATCAATAACACGATTAACTAGTTATGGCCTGATGTACGCCTCCAACCAGTCAAGTTAAAATTCACATCCACGTATTGTCAACGTTTCATCCTATTAGACATCTATGTGAAATTGTCAGAAATAGCAATAGCAAATACATTCTTGAGTTATCATCAAAAATGTGTTTTGCGAGGTCGCAGTGTTGCTGTTGCCTTTAATTGAACCAGATTCAAGGATATTAATCAATGTATGCATCTCACTACTGCATTTTATTTAAACTGCACTACAACTGTAATTATATGCTTTGCGACTGTTTTTAATGTTTTAACGAATGTGCTTTTTGTTTTTAAATCTTGTTTTCTTCTGCATTATGTTTTGATGCTTTTAATGGTTTTATGTGAAGCACTTTTAATCGCCTTGTTGTTGAAATGTGCTATACAGATACACTTGCCTTGCCTTGCAGTGACCTTGATCTTTGACCGCCAAAATCTAGTCAGTTCATCCTCGAGTTGAAGACTTTGTGCCAAATTTGAAGAAATTCCTTCCAGGCGATCCTGAGATATGTTGACGAGAATGGACGGACGGACGGAGAACCCAACAATGCCGACGCAGCATAAAAATGACATTCACTGAGAACACATTTGATCCAATAGATAGATCATTTCCTCTAAGGAGCAAGTGCCCCCCAACTATAGTAGATTAAAATCCATTGACAATAGGCCAATTCAGCCAATACTTATATTATGTAGACTGAGAGACTTTTCTGGGGCAACATGAATAATGCATAAATACTTTGCAGATAATCATGTGATAAATGCCTCCTTCATGTCATCAACAGGCTCTTATCATTTTTAATCACATTTCTGTTTTCTCATATGTTTCTCATATCAGCTCATTGTTTCTCATCCATTTAAGACACCGGCTCATCTGCGTGTCTCTGCTGACGGCGATATTGTGAACCAGCTGGAATATTAATGCTGTTTATCTCGACCACAACTCTAATTAATCACGGAGATTACAGAGGCAGATCTGTGACCAGGAACTGGAGATTAAAGGATGAAACCTGTTATGAAATGTTAACTTCATCTCTGCTGAGAGAGAGAGTGTGTGTGTGTGTGTGTGTGTGTGTGTGTGTGTGTGTGTGTGTGTGTGTGTGTGTGTGTGTGTGTGTGTGTGTGTGTACAGTGTGTTTCAATACACACACACAAGCACGCACGCACACGCAGCGGTGACTGGCTGATGAGGACCCTTGCTGGTTGCATGCTTGTGTGTGTAAACACGATGAAGGATGCTACCGGCCACTCTTATGTAACGGCCCTGTCGGAACCCGATGCTAAATCGTTGCCCTGGTAACAGAATTAGCTCTCTCCCTCTCTCTCTCCCTCCGTGTCATCCTCTCTATCTGCTTCATTATTCTCTGTCCTCACCTTTGTTCCACTCTTTGTCTTCTGTCTCTCTTAGGTTTAATTCAATATAAACCGGCTTCGGTAAAAAATAAAATATACAGGTGCACTTTCCTGACTTACAGCTCTCTCTCTCTCTCTCATTCCTTACCTTAGGTCTCTCTCTCTCTCTCATCACATCCGCCCACCAGGTCCCTCTGCTGCTTACGTTTCCCCGTCATCTCTTTCCCGATATTCCTCAGCTGGCTCGTCCCTGTGGATCCATCTCTCTTTGAGCAACATCTTAATTGATTAATTAACGGTTAATTATCTGCTGCTCCTCCACCCCCCCCTCCCTCTGTCCCTGTCAGTTTCTCTCAATCTCCCCGACTGACAATGTGATGAATTTAATTAACATGAGATACAATGCCAAATATTTTTCTCTCTCTCTCTCTCTCTTTTCATCACTTTTTCCTCTTCCTCTCCCTCTGTCTCACACTTCCACCCACCATCCTTTTTTTTGTCTCGCTATTAGTCTCTCAGCAGCTCTTCTCTCCCTGAACACACTTTCTCATTCTTCTTTACCATTACCAATTATGACCGGATTCATGTAGAGGAGATTTCCAGATTTCTCTTCCTCCGTTTAGGTCACATTCCTCTTTTTCAATCACCCTCCGACCTGTCGATCTCTAATTACCATTTAATTGCATGTGTCATTATGTTTTGTCGCATCGCATCCGGGTGCTCGAATGTGTAACCTGAAGAAGGTTACACATTCGAGCACCCGGATGCGATGTCTGTCAGAGAGGGAAAGAGCGGTAATGAACTGTATATGTGTGTGTGTGTGTGTGTGTGTGTGTGTGTGTGTGTGTGTGTGTGTGTGTGTGTGTGTGTGTGTGTGTGTGTGTGTGTGTGTGTGTGTGTGTGTGTGTGTGTTGGGAGGAAAATCTCCAGGAACATCTCAGAAGAACTGACTGATTTTTATGAGGGGCCGTTTAGGCCATAACTACTGAAACGCTCTCACACTCACTACTGAAACGCTTTCACACATACTACTGAAACGCTCTCACACTCACTACTGAAACGCTCTCACACTCACTACTGAAACGCTCTCACACATACTACTGAAACGCTCTCACACTCACTACTGAAACGCTCTCACACTCACTACTGAAACGCTCTCACACTCACTACTGAAACGCTCTCACACATACTACTGAAACGCTCTCACACTCACTACTGAAACGCTCTCACACTCACTACTGAAACGCTCTCACACATACTACTGAAACGCTCTCACACATACTACTGAAACGCTCTCACACATACTACTGAAACGCTCTCACACTCACTACTGAAACGCTCTCACACTCACTACTGAAACGCTCTCACACATACTACTGAAACGCTCTCACACTCACTACTGAAACGCTCTCACACTCACTACTGAAACGCTCTCACACATACTACTGAAACGCTCTCACACATACTACTGAAACGCTCTCACACATACTACTGTAACGCTCTCACACTCACTACTGAAACGCTCTCACACATACTACTGAAACGCTCTCACACATACTACTGAAACGCTCTCACACATACTACTGAAACGCTCTCACACTCACTACTGAAACGCTCTCACACTCACTACTGAAACACTCTCACACTCACTACTGAAACACTCTCACACATACTAATGAAACACTCGTACATTCACTACTGAAACGCTCTTACACTCACTACTGAAACGCTCTCACACTCACTACTGAAACACTCTCACACATACTAATGAAACACTCGTACATTCACTACTGAAACGCTCTTACACTCACTACTGAAACGCTCTCACACATACTACTGAAACGCTCTCACACTCACTACTGAAACGCTCTCACACTCACTACTGAAACGCTCTCACACTCACTACTGAAACACTCTCACACATACTAATGAAACACTCGTACATTCACTACTGAAACGCTCTCACACTCACTACTGAAACGCTCTCACACATACTACTGAAACACTCTCACACATACTAATGAAACACTCGTACATTCACTACTGAAACGCTCTTACACTCACTACTGAAACGCTCTCACACATACTACTGAAACGCTCTCACACTCACTACTGAAACGCTCTCACACTCACTACTGAAACGCTCTCACACTCACTACTGAAACGCTCTCACACTCACTACTGAAACGCTCTCACACTCACTACTGAAACGCTCTCACACTCACTACTGAAACGCTCTCACACTCACTACTGAAACACTCTCACACATACTACTGAAACGCTCTCACACTCACTATTGAAACGCTCTCACACTCACTACTGAAACACTCTCACACATACTACTGAAACGCTCTCACACTCACTATTGAAACGCTCTCACACATACTACTGAAACGCTCTCACACATACTACTGAAACGCTCTCACACTCACTATTGAAACGCTCTCACACTCACTACTGAAACACTCTCACACATACTAATGAAACACTCGTACATTCACTACTGAAACGCTCTTACACTCACTACTGAAACGCTCTCACACTCACTACTGAAACGCTCTCACACTCACTACTGAAACGCTCTCACACTCACTATTGAAACGCTCTCACACTCACTACTGAAACGCTCTCACACTCACTATTGAAACGCTCTCACACTCACTATTGAAACGCTCTCACACATACTACTGAAACGCTCTCACACTCACTATTGAAACGCTCTCACACTCACTACTGAAACACTCTCACACATACTACTGAAACACTCTCACACTCACTAATGAAACACTCGTACATTCACTACTGAAACGCTCTTACACTCACTACTGAAACACTTACACATACATACATACTCTGTAAACCTATTCACGCTCATATATAAATGTAAATAATAAATGTGTATGTATACGTTTTTCAGTTATATGTATGTATGCTCTTACATGAGGATGTGCAAGCGTCTCACATGTATTCATACAAGTCATTTCAGTAGTGACCGTGAGAGTGTTTCAATAGTGAATGTACGAGCGTTTCAGTAGTATGTATGAAAGACATCTCACTAGCATACGGAAGGTACTTCGGTTAAACCGGAAGGCGGAAGCAAAGAGTGCATGTTTTGAACAGCGACAACGCGCCAATCTTAGCCCGCAATTAATATATTTTTTTGTGATTGAATATGAAGGTGCAACTTCTATATATTTTGATCAGTCTGCAGGCCTTATTCGTAATTGGCAATCGCGATGACATCGTTGATTTTTTCAATAGGGTGCTGCGCTGTGTTCAATGCCTACAGCAAGACCCAGGAGAAGAGAGATGTTTTAGAGAGCTTGATGACCACACCATTACCCTAAATTCTATGTTGTCTATGGTTCGCTCTAGGGAAGGACCTGATGGAGAGACGGTTGTTTTTTTGGAGTCAATATGTTTTTGTTTTAATAGGTTTGGTGACTTTAGAACTAGAAGAAGAGATCAAGAAAACTGTCTTCCTCCGATTCCACCTACAGCCAGAAATGGCCTTCCATGTCGCCCACGATATGATTTAACAATTGAGCAATTTAACCAGTGCATGGGACTCGGTTTTAACTGGCAGGGAATTGCTTCTTTTTTTGGAATTAGCCGTCGGACTGTGTTCAGACATAGGCAACGTCTTGGTGTCACTGCGGTCAGGCCAGCCTCCACTTCGAAAAACACAGTCGGGCCTGCCCGCACATAGATTGTCGGGACGCGTTTACACTAGGCATTACGGTACGAGTGTGTACAAACTGACTTCAAAATAAGAGGACTCTTCCGATGAAGGCAATTTCAAAATAAAAGCTTGTTGAAAGGAAATTACAATAATTCCACTTCATGTTAATAGTAGACTATCAATCAAGGCATGTTGATGTTTAATTACAAAATAAAAGCCCTTCAAAATCCCCTCCTTTAGCTGACTATCAATTTATGAGGCAATTTATGTCTACTTTCAGATTAGATATGAAAGGAAATGACTCTTGTTATGAACTAATTCCACTTCCGGCTCTCTAAAACATCTCTCTTCTCCTGGGTCTTGCTGTAGGCATTGAACGCAGCGCAGCACCCTATTGAAAAAATCAACGATGTAATCGCGATTGCCAATTACGAATAAGGCCTGCAGACTGATCAAAATATATAGAAGTTGCACCTTCATATTCAATCACAAAAAAATATATTAATTGCGGGCTAAGATTGGCGCGTTGTCGCTGTTCAAAACATGCACTCTTTGCTTCCGCCTTCCGGTTTAACCGAAGTACCTTCCGTATGCTAGTGAGATGTCTTTCATACATACTACTGAAACGCTCGTACATTCACTATTGAAACACTCTCACGGTCACTACTGAAATGACTTGTATGAATACATGTGAGACGCTTGCACATCCTCATGTAAGAGCATACATACATATAACTGAAAAACGTATACATACACATATATTATTTACATTTATATATGAGCGTGAATAGGTTTACAGAGTATGTATGTATGTGTAAGTGTTTCAGTAGTGAGTGTAAGAGCGTTTCAGTAGTGAATGTACGAGTGTTTCATTAGTGAGTGTGAGAGTGTTTCAGTAGTATGTGTGAGAGCGTTTCAGTAGTATGTGTGAGAGCGTTTCAATAGTGAGTGTGAGAGCGTTTCAGTAGTATGTGTGAGAGCGTTTCAGTAGTATGTGTGAGAGCGTTTCAGTAGTGAGTGTGAGAGCGTTTCAGTAGTGAGTGTGAGAGCGTTTCAGTAGTGAGTGTGAGAGCGTTTCAGTAGTATGTGTGAGAGTGTTTCAGTAGTATGTGTGAGAGCGTTTCAGTAGTGAGTGTGAGAGCGTTTCAGTAGTATGTGTGAGAGTGTTTCAGTAGTATGTGTGAGAGCGTTTCAGTAGTATGTGTGAGAGTGTTTCAGTAGTATGTGTGAGAGCGTTTCAGTAGTATGTGTGAGAGCGTTTCAGTAGTGAGTGTGAGAGCGTTTCAGTAGTATGTGTGAGAGCGTTTCAGTAGTGAGTGTGAGAGCGTTTCAGTAGTGAGTGTGAGAGCGTTTCAGTAGTGAGTGTGAGAGCGTTTCAGTAATGAGTGTGAGAGCGTTTCAGTAGTGAGTGTGAGAGCGTTTCAGTAGTATGTGTGAGAGCGTTTCAGTAGTGAGTGTGAGAGCGTTTCAGTAGTGAGTGTGAGAGAGTTTCAGTAGTATGTGTGAGAGCGTTTCAGTAGTGAGTGTGAGAGCGTTTCAGTAGTGAGTGTGAGAGCGTTTCAGTAGTGAGTGTGAGAGCGTTTCAGTAGTGAGTGTGAGAGCGTTTCAGTAGTGAGTGTGAGAGTGTTTCAGTAGTATGTGTGAGAGCGTTTCAGTAGTGAGTGTGAGAGCGTTTCAGTAGTGAGTGTGAGAGCGTTTCAGTAGTGAGTGTGAGAGCGTTTCAGTAGTGAGTGTGAGAGCGTTTCAGTAGTATGTGTGAGAGCGTTTCAGTAGTGAGTGTGAGAGCGTTTCAGTAGTGAGTGTGAGAGCGTTTCAGTAGTGAGTGTGAGAGCGTTTCAGTAGTATGTGTGAGAGCGTTTCAGTAGTATGTGTGAGAGCGTTTCAGTAGTGAGTGTGAGAGCGTTTCAGTAGTGAGTGTGAGAGCGTTTCAGTAGTGAGTGTGAGAGCGTTTCAGTAGTATGTGTGAGAGCGTTTCAGTAGTTATGGCCTAAACGGCCCCTCATAGATTTTATGCTTCCTCTCACTCACCACTCGTCTTCATCGGCCCGCTCTCTCTCTCTCTCTCTCCTCAATGTAGTTTTCCCTTTTTCTGAAATTTGCCGTCTCACCTCCATTGCTCTTTCCATATTCATGCTCGACATAAAAAAAGAGGCAGAAACAGACCAAGAGTGTGTTTACTTTATCGTGTGAAAAGTGAGACAAAGAGATGCTGTACTACAGACCATGACAACAACTTGTCCTTATAGATTTATTAATTCTGACCACTAAACACAACCCTAACATGTAAACTGGTGAGAAAGGTGCTTAAAAACTTATTTTATTGATTTTATTTCATATGTTTGGAAATTTAACAAGTTTGGGATGTGAGATACTTTTGATCAAAGCCAGAATAAAAAAGACAAAGAAAGAGCAACGCTACAGTAAATAGCAGGAGATAAAAGAAGGGATGACCTACGTGGCCTTTGAGCAACCAGGAAGTGTTGCAACAACGTTGGAGAAACAACACAACTATGAATGTCTTATTTTTCTCAGAGAGCTTACTAATTACCTTATAAAGATCAACAGATATGTCTATCGTATTTAGAATATATAATCTCCAGGTGCTGAAATTAAATCTACTTTCTTTCATGTAGTTTGATGGCTTGACAGCGAGAAAACAAGACTCAATACGGGACATGTTCTCGCCGCAATATCTTCACTATCGGTCTCTGTGTGATGCAGAGGCAATTTGAGGCTCTCTGGTTGCACCGGAGCTCATGTTCACTTCCTCAAAAATGTAATCACGGGCTGCAGGTTACACCGAGATATAGCTCATGCACAACTGTCGGTGTGGGCCACTTGTTTTAAAAAAAAAAAAATTTAAGTTTCTGGGAAAGAAAGGAAGTTGACAGTCAAGAGAAGATGGAGGAATTTCCCCTCACTCAGATATTGATATCGTCACTTTAAGATAAGATGAAATATGACATTCCTTTATTAGTCCCGCAGTGGGGAAATTGCAGGATTACAGCAGCAGACAGGTAGAGTGCACACAAGAGACACATAGTAAAATAAAAGCCCCGGTAACTATGGCAATGAGCATCATCGGGCGACCCCCACGATGTAACTTGTGCTAAAAAATGCCAAGAGGTTGCCATGACAACTGTTGGAGCTGGTTTCTTGAACAGACATTCAGACACCAACACAAACAAAATGCAAATTATTCAAGACAAAACTAACGAGCAACATGGAAGTCGCTTCGCATCGTTGAGGAAAACTGAATTTTAACTTTTTCGGTGCGATTCACGATTTTGAGCTCAGAGGCCGATGGCAGTCGATGATGTTCATTGACCCAAATGTCCCATTCCGCTCCGTTTGTATCATCATCATCTGCTCCGGGTCCATCTACCGGCATGTACACCAACACACACACACACACACACACACACACACACACACACACACACACACACACACAGTAAAACTGACGTCACAGCCTGACACCGGCTTGGTCGAGCAAATTCACATGAATGTTGATTAAGAGTAACATCGGAACATTTTGTTCCATCCTCATTTTCGGAGAATCTCTCTCTCTCTCTCTCTCTCTGCAGCATATCACTCCATCTCTAACATCTTCGTCATGTTTTCTACTGTAGCTGCACTGCAACACGTGACCCCGACCTGTGCTCACTTTGCAACATCTGCGCTTCAGCCATCTGTCTTCTGCACAGATGTATTACAGAGCAGCTAGGAGCCGGTTGCTCCCTGTGGCCCCGTCTGTGGCATCAGTCACAGCCTCACAACTGTGTGTGCTAATAGAAGATGAAGATGAAGTCCAACACCTTCTGGGTTTTCCTCGTAGCTTTAGTGAAGTCCCAACACAGAAACAGAGAAGCCAGAACCAACTTCTCCTCTCCTTTCTCCTCTCTCATTACTTAACCCTCCAACCTCTAACTGCTACGACGTTTAACTTTAGCTTCTCGAGCATTAATTCAAAACAACAAAAATATATTAAACGCTTCAGCAGGAGGAAGACACAAACCCGACCCTGCCCAAAACCCGGTAGAGGATGCTCTCATGAAAACTGATGATATTAAGTTAGTAGATGAAAATTAAGGAAAGAGAATTTAAAAAATAGATGGTTTGGTGGAAATTAATTGATTCACTCTCAAATATAACGAATAGACATGGAGAGAAGAGAGATTTGTTGAGGTAAAATATAATTAGAGTATATATTTAGACACTTTTCCCCCTGTGTATTTCTGCTTTTACTGAGTGTTTACACACGGGTACATATCTATATATATATCTATATATATATATATATATATAGATATATATATATATAGATATATATATATAGATAGTGTAATTTTCTAAAGAGTTGTATGTTGAGTGACATAACTTAACAAAGTTATGCATCTTTTTATGGAAGGGGCTGTTACGTCCCCTGATTTAACTCCACCCTCTTGCTGTCTAATTGTTTCAGATCTGGCGCCCCTGGAGCAGCGCCACCTGAGAGACATCAGACAATCAGTGGTCTGGATATGTATATGCCCAGATCCAGTGCTCTCTCTCTCTCTCTGAGCTGTCGGACCTGCGGTTGAATGGTGCCCGAGTGCAGGCTACCATTGGTATTATTTTGGGGGAAGCTGTGTAGGGGTTCTTTGCCTTTTTTTTGTCATTCCTGTTTCTCCTTTTTTTTTGTGGCCAGACAGGGAGGTCAGTATTGTTCTTCCTTTTGCTACGAAGAATTACTTTGTGTTCACCCCAAACTCCTCCCATGCCTGAGTTTTAGCATCCGCGACCACCGCAGCTGCAGCCCTTCTGGCCTGCCGGTACCTCTCAGTTGCTTCAGGGGACTCCTGGGCCAGCCAGGCCCGAAAGGCCTCCTTCTTCAGTTTGACCGCTTCCCTCACCCCCGGTGTCCACCACCAGGTTATCAGGTTGCCGCCACGACAGGCATCGATGACCTTCCGACCACAGCTCCCAGCGGCCGCGTCCACTTGTTTCATCTCAACAGTTAAATAGTGTATATATAAATGTCTGTTGACTTTTAAAACACATGCAACCTCTTTATATTAAAACTAAATGGGAGGAGGAGGGAGGAATAACTATATCCGAGGTAGAATGGACAGGAATATGCAAAGTTCAATGGAAGTGTACCAGATCGCAGACATGGAGAGAGTTTGGGTGGAAAAATGTAATACGGTATTTTATTACACCCTCTCAGAAACGCCACTATGATGGTAACCCTCCTGTTTGCTGGAGAGGATGTGGGAATCCAAATACAAACCATTATCATATGTTCTGGGATTGCCCCGCTATTTGGAGACTATTGGAGAGGGGTACACACCGCCCTACAGAACATGTTTGAAGGTGAGATACCTCTGGAAAGTAAGACCATGTATCTGGGATATTTACCTGACACATTGTCAAAAAGAGAAGTATGTAATAAATGTACTGCTTGTGGCCGGCAAAAAGACTCTAACCAGGAAATGGTTATCACAAGAGAGTCCCACTCTGAATACATGGATGGACATTACAATGGACATTTACAACATGGAGAAGATAACCGCATCTGTCAAACACAAACTGGAAAAATGTTGGGATATTGGAAAAAAATGGGTTGCATACGCGGCACCCCGAAGATCTGATTTTGTTTTCATGGATCAATGAATGAGAATGAGAACAGTTCGCTCCTTAGTTATACATTGTTTTTCTTTTTGTTCTTCGTTTCATTCTGTTTCTTTTTGTTCACCCCTTGTTCTATACGTAAAGGGCTAGTATGAGCATCATCGGGGAGGTCAATTGTCTGAAGAGCATCTGTAGATGTCTGATTGATGCCTACTACCAATAATAAAAAAGAATGAAAAAAAAGTTAGATTATTAGATAAGATGGGCAAAACATTTCACTTTGGTCTTACTAATGTCTCATACTTGATTCATGAAAAGATAACTAAATGAGCTAGAGGCATTGAAACCCATTACTTAAGCTACTAAACACGGGACTCATTTGCACTTTAAAGCTCAAACACACAACTTTCCCTGCAGCGTATTGTCACACTCTGCAAGTCAATTATAGGCAGGAAGAGTCTGCAAAAGGAACAAATACCATTTCTGCATAATGTTGAAAAACACATGCACATCCAACCCGTACATGTGTTGAGTCCGAAACAACTGGAACTGTGAGTTCCATCTTCCAAAACGACTCGCAACGCCGATATCTTTAAAAACATTTTTCCTCAGATGAAGACGAGTGCAACATTTTGAGTCCAAATTGGCACTTTTTGTGACTCCATCTGTGCTTTTTTCAAATAACCAAATAAAGAAAATGTGCAATCCCTTTGTTATAACAATGCAAATAAAGTTATAACTGTGCAAAAAAGAACAAATATTTGACACAAAAAAAATGCTTATTGTGGCTGCAATTAACCTGTTTTTACGCCCCACAGAGAACCACTGATCTAACGTAACCCGAGTCAGAAAGGCTTACGAAGTGTCCCATCTTGTGCAACAATCTACAGCTGATAACCATAAAAGGACATTTCTCTTTACCCGTTAGCAGGAGCAGTTCTTATTTCTGTTTCCCATCAATTAGACAGCCTCGGTATCACGAGGAAGATACAGAGCGGTGGTTTCATCTCACCGTACACGATCAATAAAACACAGGATCCGTTCCCACAGTCCCGAGGACGTACACAAGACAGCCAGCCGCCCACACGTCAGACCACACAAACATAAACACACTTCTCAAAGTGCATGGACGCTGCCTTGTAGCCATGCCAGCAGACACACGGAGGGATGAGGCAGAGTGGAAGAGAAAACCCAGGAGGGTGACATCAGAGTATGATGATCTCCATCACCATCACTATCCCACAACTTCACTGACACAAACCTGATGCGGCAGCTTCCTATCTGCTTCAACTGAGTCATTATGTTCTGCAAAAGGGAGGGGGCTACTATCTGTAGTGTGAGACGAAATAGAGAGAATTAGCTGGTACCAAAAGAGAGCTGGGTCAAGTCGGGCCGATCTGAACCATGCAGCGGGATAGAGGCTCATTCTCCATCAGTGCTTTGGCAGCGGCAGCACACATGAGAAAATGAGAGATAACGAGATAGAAAGCAAACAAATGGGCCTGTTCGCCCGACGAGAACATTGGTGCTGCAGAGAACCCCAAAACAAGCACAATTATTTTTTTTCGGCTCAGACGCTGGTTCGCTAAATGATTCAAAATTCCTCCCGGGCATCAGGGGAGCAGTCTAATCTGATCTGGAGGAAACATTCATCCAGAACTATTGTTGCTCAGAGGAGATTTTAAACTAGAGTTCCACTTCCTCTTCCCACAAGAGACACTCAAATATTTCACCATGTTCAATAAATAATGAACATTTGCACAGTTTGTCTCTATTGTGTGCTTTTTATTCTTAAAAAAAAAAAAATCTATTTTACTTTGCCATTCTATTGATTTCATTAAACATGCCAGCTTGGAACATAAATTCAATTCAATTATCAAAACAAAACAAAACCACCATCTTTCTCTCACAAGCCTCCACAAATGGATCAATAAGAGAGCGAACACACACACACACCTCCAAGTACACTGAACCCTGGCTAATTATGTCTCTGAACATAGAACACACACACACACACACACACACACACACACACACACACACACACACACACACACACACACACACACCCCTTCTCTGAGAAAACAAACCCATTATGTCCTGATCAATCAGAGCAACAACAAAGCTGATCAATTATATTGACGCTGATGACAGCATCAATCACTTTGCCAGCACTTCTCACCGACCACAGACAAGTTAAGCTTGTGATTTCATCACCTCAAGCATGCTTTGTTTTCCTCCCCTGAGAAAAAGATTACGGGTGTGCTTAAATGAGTCTGAGATCTGAGTGTCAAACTACACCGAGAGCAGAGATACGTTCTGCTGTTCTACGTGAGAACAAAGACGTGTAAATATAGCAGAACAGGATCCAGACGTTCTCGAGGACTTCAGAGTAAACACAACCTGCGTCTGCTTTACTGCCAGCTCGTTAGGTTGCTTTTTTAGTTTGTAATGTTGGAATAAATATATTTTTGATGTTTTCTTTCCACATGTTATGGAAGCAAAGTAGCCCAAAATCTCAAAACTGACCATTGAATGAAAAAAACGCTTTACAAACATCTGGTTTGACCAGTAGTGCGTCAGCATCTCTAGAGATTTTTAGAAACATCTTAGTATTCAGATAGTTTGTCTATGAGCTTGACAGCTAAAGAAAAGTAACCCAAATCTGTCTCTGGAGATATTCTTAACTGTGTATTTATAACTACACCAAAAGGTTTTATAAATTCAGTCATATGTGTGTACATATAGTTCTCTGATGGATCTCTATGATAATATAGCAGCACTGATAGGAAATGATGAAACTACAAAAAACCTTAAAGTTAAAATTGACAAAAATGGCAGGAAATTCCAATTACCTTATAATGCCCGATAAACTACTTTTGATATTCCTTTATTGTAATTTTGTGTAAAGTAAATGTGCAAAGCAAAATGTGCATTGACAATAATAACTTTCATTAGCTTTGTAAAATATTAACGATAATGAAGATACAGCTGGATTTGACACAAAGTGTTGATCAAATGTATTTAAACTAATGATCTTAGTAGCAATAAATAATGTTATATTTGATTATATATGCATGTTGAACTTAAAATAGTTATTTCATTAAACTAAGACTAAAGCAGGGGTGTCCAAACTCTTTTCTTCACTGAGGGCCACAAACAGAAAAATATAAGAAAGTCTGGGTATATTGCAAAATGAATCAAATGAGGTCAATTATACTATATAATATATATAACCCTAACACGAGCACAATATATATAGTTTTTAAATATTATATATATATATTATTTCATATTTAAAAAAATCGCATCAGAGGAAACTTGGCCTTTTCCAAGCTCCAGTAGAAGTCGGTAGGGAGAGAAGCTGATGCAGATTCTTCTGAGAATCATCACACTGGATCTCCATCAGTTCTAGTTGCAGACTCTCTTCCACTTCTCCCACAACTTGATTTCTTTCTCAATCTTGGAAGCGCTCACTGAATTCTGTCATGAGATGAGATGACAGACACATATTTCCCCATTTTAGCAGAAAGGTTGACCTCTGGAAAAGCTGCTCTGATTTCAGACAGTGTGGGAAAGAGCGCAACATTGAAGTTGTGTAGTTGTGTCTCAAAGAGACGGAGCTTCACACCGCATGCGTGCGTGAGGTTCTGCTACCTGCTCTTTGCCTTGCAGAGTCTTCTTCAGTGTGAGATGATGATAAGATCAACTAGAGACCAGGGCTGCAATCAAATAGTCCTTTTTGGTTAGGAACCTTCCTAACTGAGTGAAATGACCCAGAAGTACGCTTAGTGAAAGTGGAGTTGGATCCTCTAAACACCGCGTTTGTCTTTTCCCAACTCCTCATGAATTCACTTTCCCATTTTTCCTTGACCCTGTGACATAGGGTTAGACGTTAGGAGGTTACTTTTTTTTTACTATTCGACTGCAGCCCGGACGAATCCAGGACGAGTGTCTGAATGAAGCCGCTTCCTCCTTCAGCGGACCAGCAGCAGTTTGATTCAGCAACGGCAGGACGGCGGTGACGACGGGTGGAGTTTCTTAACGCTGATTGGCTTTCGCAACTCAGTGTCGGCCGAAATATTTCAACTCCGGCAAAAAAGCGGAAAAGCTAGTTTTTGCACCGCTTTTTCGCCTCATTCGCGCCGCCGGCGAAAAATTCACTTTTTCGCAACCATTCACGTCTGTGCATTGACTTTACATGTAATCTACTCGCACAAATATTTTGTAACTCTTTTGGTGTGAACTCACCATTAGGCGACAATTAGTGAATTTACCAACAAACCTTGTCCGGCCAAAGTCCGTCATATTATGGGTTCCTCTGGTTTGTGGGAGGAAACAACCGAACCAAAGAACGGAGGAAACCCACCAAGCCACGGGGAGACAGTGCAAACTCGCACACACACAGAGATTTAACACCACATGACTGGATAGGAGGCACTGGATTCGAACCCGGCTCTTATGTAGATGCATAATATCATATTTATCTCTTTTTTGTTGTTGTTGCTTGTAAGTAAGTTATTCTAGAAGGCAGAATAAACAAAAATAACAAGTTCTAAATCTGTCCTCAAAGTAATCTGGCCGCCTGGGAGCTTTCAAATGTGCATTTTTCCAAATATATATATTTTTTTATTTTATAATGCAAACTGCAACATACCCAAAAGCAGCAGAAAAAGGCCAACACAATATTTTTATCTAAACCATAAATGGAAAATCCACCCGAAAACAAAACTTATTTTGTGAACATAATGAAGTCCTAAGCAACGCAAAGACTGTGTTTTCCTCTGCTGACAGCGCAAAAGGAACCAGACTTTATATCATAGTCAGTGATTTGTTATGTGATACGGATGCAACATTTTGCAAATATTGGCTCAAATAGCTCAGACATACAGTCTGTACTAAGAATACTCAAATTCTGTTCACAAATATTAAATTGAACTGTGCAATAATAAGGATTCAAATGTGAATTCTTCAGGGTTTTTGCGTCAAAGAGTTTATAAGCACAAATATAGCTCAGGTGAAAACTGAACCTCAATTAATCAGTTCAGTTATTGCTTGGATAAATAATATTTACTCTACAAGAAGAAGAAAAAATTCACATTGTTCAGATGTATGTAAAAAAGAAAAAGAAAAAAGAAAAGCAGTTCTAAAATGTGATGTCAAATTGATTATTTTTTGGTTGAAAAATTCCTGCGCTGTTGAAACATTTTTGTACATCTGCATCAAGTTTTGGAAAGTTTCAGAAAGAAAAAAAAAAGCCACGTGACCAAAAGTGACAGGAGTCTTTTGTGTGAATAGCACCATTTTCACTATGGCAAGCCAGAAGGTAAAGGGGGAGAACCACAGGAGCACACAGTTCAGGTGTGCACTTTAGTGCTGGGGTTCGCAGAAAGTCCTACACAGACCTGGTGGAACCACTGATTGCAGCCGTCACATTGGACCCAGTTAACCTGAGAAGCAGTAAAATGGGATATATGCCATGCAGTCATAAATGAGAACTGGATAATCCTTTCATGGGTGATGGTGCAGTCTGAGACGGAGAGGTCCCTGAAATACATGTACGAGGGACTAGCACAGCGCTACAGCACAGCACGCTTGGAGAAGGCACAATACCACTGGGTAGACAGGTACATTTTAATCTATTTTTTTCAAATGGCTCAATTTCACAACTTGTATTGCTTTTCATATTTCCAGTTTGATGAAAGAACAATCACATAGCATTAATTTAGCTGTTAAGAATCATCTTATTGTCATATATACACTGGACTACAGGCTTTGCCCAAACTGAGAGTCGAGAATAGAATAGAACAGGAGAATATTTGAGTCTAAGGTGCTGAAAACAGAAGGGATTTTCAGCACCTTGGACAGTATTAATAGTGCTGCAATTTCATTGGGTGCATCCCAAGTCTCTTACCTCTTAGCGTTCCTGTAATATTTGCCTAAAATGCTTATCCAAGGCATACCCAAAGTAAATTGCAAGCTGTACTTGAACCATTTGGAGTAAATGCATGGTCTTGGTCTCTTTTAAAAAGGTAACACTCTCAATATGAGGAGTCATCGGTGAGTTGTAGATTTTGATATTGTTTGTTTGTTTGTTGTTGTCTGACATTAACGTTAACTGTAGCTGCTGTGGTTGAAAGAATTAGAATCCAGAGAATCGTAGCTTTCTAACGCACTACCGCGCTCGTAGTATCGAACTATAAATAGCGATCGTCTCAAGTGTACACTGTACAGTGCACCGCGGGCGGGGCAGCTGATCACTAAGAAGTTAAATTAAAGCTGCTCTAATCAATATTTGTTATATTTACAATGGATCAATTGGCTTTGTGTCTCATAGTGACACATTTTCACTCAAATCTGCAGTTGCCCATTGCTCTGCGGTGCTTCATTTGAGTTTTCTGCAACACAAACTTTACTGTTTCTGTTCTCCGCTCTCATAGCGGTCACTGCAGCTGTTTCCGATGACAAAAGCTCTAAAACTCCATTTACATGGATAATTTATGCCCAGCACCAAATGGCGGACGTACAAAGTTGCCAAGCAGCTGGTGAACATTTTGAAGCGTTTAGCTAACGAGGCATATGTTTCCCTCAGGAGATGGTGGAGACCAAAGCAGAGCTAATAGGAGAGGAAATATTGCATTACATTCGCCATGTGGTCAGAAACTCGACTCCAAATTAATACTTATGTTGCGGATGGATTAATAAACTGTTAGCATTACTGTATAGTGTAATGTCAGCACTGTTTATAGTGTGTCTACGTGTGTGTGTCCTTCCAACAGGGGGCGTCACACTGCAGCTGTATTTAACCTTTAGTGTTTAACCGACTGGTCTTTCTCCCCATTGTGTTGTAACAATGCAGTCAAGGTTGATGCCATCAGTAAAGTAATCAATACTGCCACTGATCAGAAAGGTATTTGTGTAAAGACAGAGGAAGGAGAAGGAATAGAGAGAAGACAATATGGAGGAAGAAAAGAGAAACTAGAAACCTATTTACAATCAAAAAGGAAAAAATGTGTGTATGTGTGTGTGTGTGTGTGTGTGCGTGTGTTTTACGACACAGTGCGCTCAAAGGTCTAATGCTCAATGAAACATTACTCATACACACATCTCTGTAGTGTATCTCACACATGCATATACACACGTGCACTCACACAACACTACACATGCAGACCTGGCCAGTATTGATAATCTTCTTAGCAATCACAAGGTTTGACCGTTGGAACGGAGCAAAGTTCACATCAGCATCGACAACAACAGAGGTGGTATTTCTACAAATGAGAGAGAGACGGGAGGGAAAGAAACTCAAAGTATAAAAGAAGAGATGGAGTAAGAGAATCACAACTTTTTACCTCTGGACTGAACCAACTATCTTTTCTCCCTGAGGAATTATTCTTTGGATTTTCTCCCTAACTTCAAACCGACACTGGCTGAGTTTTGTTGACTCCCAATGCAAAAAAAACATCACCTTTGACCACCACTCATTTCCTGACCACTGAAGACAACTTCACATCAGCACGAGAAACTATCAGGACAACTATGCATTAGCTCACTTTGGCAGCCATCCACAAGTCATTTCCACCTCAAACCTCCTTTTGGGGAACATAAAAACTGTAAGTAGCTGTTTTTTTTTTTTTATAAAATAAAATCAAGATGGTGTACCTGTGAGGGCAGTTTTTTGTTTTAGGGCACTCTGACCCTCCACCAGTATGAAAGTGTTTGTGTTTTCTGATCCCTTTAATCATGAAGGAAATGACACTTCTTCACCATTAACAAAAACTAGACTAACCACCGCTACAGTGCTCTGTTCTCTAAAGTTGTTATAATTAGGGTTGAATTAAATAGCACGATAAACATATTTAGTCAAAATAAATGTCACAATAGGTTCCATGTACGGAGAACCAAACAGTTACGCCAAACTGACGTTCATTGAACTGAACTGCCTGCTGATGTTTGTCTTTAAAATGTCATATACCATATTTTAAAAGGACATTTACAAATGTGTCATCACCTCTGAAAGCTAATAATCTGGATTCCACATAAATTATTCACTAAACTTCTACAACTACATTGATTCCCCTGTGTCCGCTTGAATGGTAAATATTAATCAATTTATTGGCTTTCAAAAGGAACTTGTGACTCTTTTCCTTATTTAACAATCTTTGTTTCACTGTTCAAATTACTCCAGTTGATTAGAAGTGCACTTAAAAGTATTTGCTCTTAGAAATACTTTGTATTTGTAAGTTTATTTTACTGAAAAAGCTTTAAAGGATTTACTCCCACCCTACGGACTTCAAAATGTAGGTCGGACCTTCTTTAATAGCCGAGTAATTTCAATATTATGGGGAAATTATTATGGGAAACTCTGACCACGCCATGGTTCACCTGATTCCCTCATACAGGCATAAACTAAAGCTCTGCAAACCTGTGGTGAGGAAATTCAAGAAGTGGACCAGTGAGGCTCTGGAGGATCTTCGGGCGTGCTTGGACTGTACAGACTGGGATGTCTTCAGGACTGCTACTAACAGTCTGGATGAGTACACAGAGGCTGTAACTTCCTACATCAGCTTCTGTGAGGACAGCTGTGTTCCAACCAGCACCAGGGTGAGTTATAACAATGACAAACCCTGGTTCACAGCGGAACTCAGGAAGCTAAGACTGCAAAAGGACCAGGCATTCAGGAGGGGGGACAAGGACTTGTACACAGAGTCAAAATACAGGTTTAGCAAGGCGGTGAGAGATGCTAAACGACTGTACTCTGAGAAACTGCAACAACAGCTCTCAGCAAGTGACTCTGCTTCTGTCTGGAGAGGGCTCAGGCAGATCACCAACTACAAGCCGAAAACCCCCCATGCCATGAACGACCTCCGCCTAGCAGACGAGCTGAACGAGTTCTACTGTCGCTTTGAAAGACAATGGAGCAGTCCTGACGCCACGCCACACAGGCCCATCAACCAGCCACAGACCATCATCTCCCCCTCCCCCAGCCCATCGGGGGCTCACGCCTCCCCAGCGACGACCCTCACTATTCTGGAGAGGGACGTCAACAGGCTCTTCAAAAAGCAGAAGCAGCAGCGGGCCCAGACTCTGTCTCACCCTCCACCCTGAAGCACTGTGCTGATCAGCTGTCTCCGGTGTTCACTGAGATCTTCAACACCTCCCTGGAGACATGCCACGTGCCAGCCTGCTTCAAGGCCTCCACCATCATCCCCGTCCCCAAGAAACCCAGGATCACAGGACTCAATGACTACAGGCCCGTCGCCCTGACCTCTGTGGTCATGAAGTCTTTTGAGCGCCTGGTCCTGTCCCACCTCAAAACCCTGACTGACCCACTCCTGGACCCTCTGCAGTTCGCCTACAGGGCCAACAGGTCTGTAGACGATGCTGTCAACATGGCCCTCCACTACATCCTCCAGCATCTGGACTCCCCAGGAACCTACGCCAGGATCCTGTTCGTGGACTTCAGCTCTGCTTTCAACACCATCATCCTGTCTCTGCTGCAGGACAAGCTCTCCCAGCTGCACGTGCCCGACTCCACCTGCAGGTGGATCAGAGACTTCCTGACTGACAGGAAGCAGCACGTGAGGCTGGGGAAACACGTCTCAGGCTCTCGGACCACCAGCACCGGTTCCCCCAAGGCTGCGTTCTTTCCCCTCTGCTCTTCTCGCTGTACACCAACAGCTGCACCTCCAGTCACCAGTCCGTCAAGCTCCTGAAGTTCGCGGATGACACCACCCTCATTGGACTCATCTCTGGTGGGGACGAGTCCGCCTACAGGTGGGAGACTGACCACCTGGAGACCTGGTGCAGCCAGAACAACCTGGAGCTCAACGCTCTGAAGACAGTGGAGATGGTTGTGGACTTCAGAAAGAACGCAGCCCCACCCGCCCCTCTCATCCTGTGTGACTCCCCCGTCGACGCTGTGGAGTCCTTCCGCTTCCTGGGCTCCATCATTTCCCAGGACCTCAATTGGGAACTGAACATCAGCTCCATCGCCAAGAAGGCCCAGCAGAGGACGTTCTTCCTGAGGCAGCTGAAGAAGTTCAACCTGCCGAAGAAAATGATGGTGCACTTCTACACTGCCATCGTTGAGTCCATCCTCTGCTCCTCCATCACCGTCTGGCACACCGCAGCCACTGCCAAGGACAAGGCCAGGCTGCAGCGCATCATCCGCTCTGCTGAGAGGGTGATTGGCTGTAATCTGCCATCCCTCCAGGACTTGTTCGACTCCAGGACTCTGAGGCGAGCTAGGAAGATTGAAGCTGACCCCTCTCACCCTGGACATATCCTGTTCGAGTCCCTCCCCTCTGGCAGGAGGCTGAGGTCCATCAGGACCAAGACCTCACGCCACACAAACAGTTTCTTCCCGTCGGCAGTCGGGCTCATCAACTGACTGACTCTGTCACCCCCAGTTATTTTTATTTTATTTTTCACTTTTTATTTTTATTCTTATTTTTTCTCTTTCTTTCTCTTTACCGTTCACTCCTCTGCACACCTCATATTTAAACACTCATGCCACTAACATACACTTTTAACTTAAACACTCGTCACTTTAACATACACTTTAACTTAAACACACGTCACTTTAACGTACACTCACATTAACGTATCTGTTGTCTGAGCACTTTCTTATCTTTCATTTATTTAATACCCACTGCACTGTTGTTATCGTTATCGTTGATTGTTGATTGTTGTTTGTCTCGTCTAACGTCCCATGTCCATGTCCAATGTATGCACCTTCCGCCTCGTAAAATTCCTCGTTTGTGAAAACATTCCTGGCTAATAAACAGTTTCTGATTCTGATCTGATTCTGATATTAAAACAAGTGCTTTTATATGATGTAAAAATCTAAGAAACTCTTGCTTTAAAATGTTTTTAAAGCCCAATTTTGATCTTGGTGCCTAGATGTCCTTCGACCTTAACATCTCTAAATGAATACTTACTGAATGAGGCGTTATCCGATCGTGCCTCAGGTCTCATATCCCAAAATTAATCCAGACTTCCTCTCTTCTCCATCTGCTTCCTCCCTCCCAGGAGCAGCATGGAGGTGCTGAGCGGCCCCTGGGCGGACTTGGCTCTGCTCCTTCGACAGACCATCACGCAGACAGACAGAGAGACAGACAGCTTCCTTCCTCTCTGGCTGTTTGGCCTGCTGCTGTTTCTGTGCGTCTGTCTGCTGCTGCTGCAGCTGATCGTCTACCTCAGCTGGAAACTCGGACAGGGTATGTATGTCAATACCTTTACATGTCTCGCCCATGATCCTCTTGCTGTGTTACATTTATGGCGCTGTGCAGCTACATTAATACCAAAAGGGGCACGTCTCCCTCCAGGGCCATCCTATAAATACATACACCACATTGTCAGGATTAATGCATGCAAATATACTCAAAGGGGGAGATTAATATACATATAATTTACATATTTTCTTTATATGACTAGAAACCATATTTGCAACATATATTATAAATAATACGAGACAAAACATTTTTTGTTTGTTTGTATTCTTAATTCAACTTTTTTTTTTACCTTAAATTGATTGTAATTCTGTGTGTAAGGAGGACTTAGCGAAATAAGCTTTTCATTGTACGGAGTAACTGTCTGTAATCTGTGCATATGACAATAAAAATATCTTGAATCTTGAATTAATATTGCAATATGCAACCAATCCCTATGGCTAGCACTAAAACACTATGCCAATGTCAAGAAAAATATTCTCATGTCATGCCAACATTCACAGGAAAAGAAAGAGAGCGCCATTGCATCTGCAGCCACACGCAGACCAACAGAGTCTTGTAGAAGTCTCATATTCACGTTGTCTTTTGAACACTACCTGACAGCTCATGTTGCTCCCAGGAAGAAGAAAAGCTGCTTTGCTTTCTGAATAATGAACAACTTCTAAAATAGGCTGCAAAAACAAAACTTGGCAAAGTGACATTTTCAGGATGGAACTAAATGAGACTGTGAAGATAGCGCTCACTGAGACGATTGGTTACACCGGCCAGTGTGTAAATGTGTGTTTCGGGGGGTTACTGCAGGTTTTAGAGCCCTCAAAGCATGAACACGTCGGATAAATTGCTTTTCTTTCATCTGTGTGTGTGTGTGTGTGTGTGCGCGCTCTGATAACAAGTGTTTTGATGGATGAACCTCACCTCTGTGCTTTACACACATTATCACTTTCATCATCATGGGACTACAATATTGATTTGGGCATGAGGTCATCAATAAGATGAGCAGTCAATTTATATTATAATTTTTTTGACCTTTTTAAAAGATGAACTTCTTCTGCTTGAATCGATGGACAAGGCAGTAAAGCCACAAAGTGCGTCTGTGTCAATGTGTCCACCATCTGCTGTTTATTGTTATCAATTACTATTGTTATAATAATCTTACACATGCAATTTACAGTTTGTCACTGGTACTCAAATGAAAGAAAACTACTTGCGGTTCAGTGTTTTACTGACTTGATGAGAAATCTGTCTAAAGTTGTGTTTACACGTCTGTAATATCAACTTATTCAGTAATGTGATGTCCTCCTTAGTGCCTTTGTGAGACTTCCATCCTCCGTCGAACAACAGGGGAAACTCTCCTGCTTGTAAAACATTAAACGTCATTCTTTCAAGTTTCTACTTAAAAAAAACGTCACGCTCACTTCAATATTAGCAAAGTGGATGACTGCTATTAATGTGAATATCTAATAAAGTGCGTTAGCTAGCTCAAGCTTCTGTGGTAGCTTTCATATTCAGCTTAATTTACATTGATAACAAAAAGTTAAATTGTAAAACCTGCTCTCACACCTCATGAATAAAGGGGAGGATGAGTGATTTTTTAGTAAAGTGACAGTTTATATATGTGCCTTATAGTCATTTATCAAAGTTATTAGCAATTCCTCGATGTTATCAAATCTATTTCCTTCAAAAGGTCTTACAGTTGAGAACAGGAAACCTACATCTGGCTCCTGTTGCCAGATTTAAAGGCACACAAAAGGACACAGGTTGTGTGAATTATGCCAGTTAGGTGGTTGAGAATTAATTGAATTTTCTATCGAATTTTCCTTATTATGATGAATGAAGAATATCTATATGAAATTCCTGTTCAAAGTACAGAAATGTTTCATTTGAATGCTTATAAGTTCACTACCTTTATTTTTAGAGCTTGGAAAAACACCAGGGTGGTTTATTTGTCTCGTATTATTTGTGATGAATGTTGCTAAAATGGTTTCTGGTCTCTAAATGATGGCATTTTTGCAAGCCTGTTTTAACTGCGACTATTATTCACACGACACCAAAAAAAAAAAAAAAAAACGTAGGCAATACGTGTATTGATAAAAGTATAACTATAATCCACATTGTTTATATTATATTTTCCCCCCTTTCATCCTCCACAGCTGAGGCTGATATGTCGGGGTTTCCGCAAGACAGAAGCGCCATCTACAGGGAGATATACAGAAGTACGCACCAGAAGAAGAGGAGCGCTGCGTAGCACACACACTCACGGCTGACAGAAGACACACACAAAGATCTGTGAAAGTTATTTGTCTGTTGTCTTTAAACCCTCTGGTAAATCTGGACTTTATCAAGACAACTGTCTTTAACAGCAGTATGGGGCTCAGCTCAATGCATTTATAGAGCTGTATTTATTTTTTACCCTACCGTCACCCTGAAATGATCATTTTTGTATAACGGCTCAAAACCTGAGCTGAAAAGACTATAGACACTGGTTAGTTTTATGAAAGTGAACATGGCAGGATTTAAGTTTCTATCAATAAATGAAGCCATGATAAATTAATGAAGAAACAATCTGATCACCAGGTTTCAGAGTATAACAATCCTTTATTTAAACAGTGTTACACAGGGGAGGAGTGGCTGTGGGTGGGGAGACACGAGACATTTAAGCTGCTAGATAGACACGCCCTACCAGTGATCGCCGGCTGGCTACAGAAGAGACGGTGAGGCAGCTGTGGGTGGTTTTCCAAAAAAGTGTTTCTGTACAGAGTTTATGTTTCTGGGAGTTATAAGTCGCTGAAATACAAAATGATGCTGGTATTTACTGACAGGGCCTCATCCGTGGGCCAGAGCCTGAGATGTATTGGTACAGAGGAAGGTAGTCCAATCACCTTTAATTAAAACATCCAATTCATCTGCTTCATACAGAAATATGTGTTATTTTTTGGATTTAATCTAAAAGTAGTTCATTGTGTGTTTCTTTTCTCTTTCTTTTTTTTTACACGTAACACAACCCTCCATGTTACCACATTGAGACCCCGACAGTTTCAAAATCAGCTGGCGTTGAATCATCATCAGCTGCAGTCTTTCTTATTGAAATAAAAATGACTGATGGCAAGAAACTAATTTGTTACCTCAAATAAAATTCAACATTTTGGAAAACCAACACCATGCCGCTCTCAAAGCTCCTGTGATTGGTTAAAACAGAGCCCGGAACCCCCGAACCCCAGAAGAGAGGTTAAACCTGGAGCTGATAGTACAAAGAAAAAATGAAATGGTGGGTATACATTTGATTTTAAAGTAGTGTTTCTTCAATGTCAAAAATAAAATAACCAAGCGGGCGCACAATAAATCCCACCTGTCCGCAACTAGATCACAGAGAAAAGACAACAAATTATCAGAAAGTCTACAAATATAAGCTGTTGTGATATAACCGATGCTATTTTTATAGTTGTTTTGTTTTTTTGGAACAGCAAAAGCTTCCAAAGCTGCCTTGTGTTGCACGGTTTGTTTGTTTAAAATGTTTTTCTGCTGCCTTGTCGCTTTGCAAGAGGGTCAGAGGTTAAAGTGTCCCCCTCATCTGGAATGTGATTTAACTGCATAGTAGAGGTCGGACCAGTGTCTCCCAACAGGAAGCCTGGACAGTCATTATAAGCCTTGAACTGGGATGCCAGGTCCGTGCCATTTAAAATGTGGAGAATGTGCATTAAAAATTACTCCAATTCAAAATGCCTCCACATCCCGTCTGACTGGAGGGTTCAGACAAATCTAGGCAGGTACAGGTGGAATGTTTTCACATCAATCTGTGGCACTTTTTTGCTTACGAGCAGTTCCAATTTCAGTATTTCATGTTTTATCCGCAGCTCACACTGAAAATACGCATTGACTTAATAAGTTAGGCCAAGCCCCCACCGTTCTAACTCACTTAATGCCACAAATATTCACACAGTAAAAACATTTTGTGGAACATTTGGGCAAAAAGACACGAAAATGAATGAAAACATCGCGAGATTCCATTTAGGGGTTTCAAGAGCACACTTCCCTTTACGCTGCGGTTTTTTTTTACGGTCGTGTTGGAACTGTTTCTGTGTTGTGGTTTAGTGCGTTGTTTTTTTTGCGGCGTTCAAATAAGGCAAAAATACAACTGAATGTCGTGATTTTTTTTTTGGGTCGCGGTGAAAACAGTTACAACACAACCGGCGTTGGGTCGAGGACGATGTCATCTAGACGTACTGGATGAGCCGAGACAAGTCGCTTATCTACACACACTCAAACCAATCAACGCGGTAGCCTTCTATCTAGACTCGCTCAAGATTTAAAAAAAAAAGAAAACGTGTGAAGACGTGCTGAATTTAATCCCAGTTGTCGTGGTGTCTAGAAGGGGGTTTGTTGCCGTTATCTAGTCTAGTGTGTAAATAACTATTACGTGCTGAACTATGATGACAAACCGGAAGAAATCCCGCTATTCTGAGTTTTGAACAATTGTTCCTGCTGTACTGCCTTCATTTTGGTACCTGTGCTTGAATTGCAGATTGTGTATTAAATAAAAACGGCTTGAACTCACTTCAGGATGCAAAATAACCTAAATGAGTGACTTTTGCACAGTGAGGGAGTTTCGCCCTCACCGGAGAGCAATGTGCAACATGCGTCTGATTCTTCCCCGCTCCCAAGTTGTCAGCTGGCGCCACACAAGCGGCGCCTCTATCTCCCAGTTATGCTTCACTTCACTGGTCCTCTCTCTCTCCCAATCAAAAGTCAGTTTACTGCTCCCTTGGCTCCCTGTGGCCCAATGGGAATGGCTAGTGTCGTAATGTGGGCGGGCCCAGGGAGAGCGTCTCGCTACTGCTCCCATCTAGTACCCTTCACTTTCACTGTACAGACGGTTGTACACACCAGCGTTAAAGTCAGTTCATTTTCAGTCCATTTAGTAAAAATTTACTCTAAAAATACAGTAAAACTTACAAATATATCACAAGGAATTAATTCCGCCTGCATCATTTGGCCTCTCAAGCTCATCCCCAGCTACTGTGAATGGTCACATCTACTCTTCTTCGAGGCGAGTAAAAAGTGAACTGAACTGAAAATGAACTCACTGAGCCGCCAGTCAACACACACGGAATGTGGATGAATAATAACTAAATTTACAGAAATCATAAAGTCATAACAATTTGAAAAAAAACGGGTTGATTGTTTTTTTTTTATTGCAATATTTTAAGTTACAGCTCCCCGTTTCCTGTAACTGTTAGTAATAAAGTGGGATAATGTTCTCATCTGACTGGGAATGTGTTTTAATTAGTTTAATTTTGTTACGTTTTGAAAAAGTTATAAAAGAAAATCAGGTTGTGTCTTTGCGTTTCCTGCAGTCCAACTCGTTGTAAATTACTGTTTTTATACTATGTTACTCTCCATTTACAACATAGTTAAGTGAGGGAGGGAGCTGTAATTTAACAAATTACTTTCTTTCCAAAGTACCAATACCACTTTGCTGATGCCGAATAAGTACAAGTACAAAACCTTCAGCGGCAAATTAATTACATTTTGACCAAAATAATGTTTATTAAAAAGCCTTTCTTAATTTCAGATCAACAGCATCTTATTTAAAATCGATGAAGATAAAGTTAAATTTGCTTTGTGAATGAGTGAATGAGTTATTGCAGTGAAACTGGTGTTTTTACTGGTACAACAACCAGTACAATGATACAATAATAATTTTTATCCTCGTATCTCATCGTATGGCCCATCGGTGCATTCCTGCAGCTTTAAAGTTTGAAACGCATGACGGACACACTGGAGCTCATTTTGTAAAACGGTTGTAAAAAAAAAAAAAAAAAAGCACTATTAAAAAATAGAAACACCCTAAAAATATTAAGCTAAGGAAGTGGTTCTTTTTTGTTCCCTCGGAGAGAGAGGGGACGTTATTTTTTATTTTTTTCTTGGTTTTTGGAGTGAGGGTTTTAGACAGACATGTGAGAAAAAACGACTGGGAAGAGATTGGCAACTTCTCTCCCATTTGTCTACCCCTTCTCCTTCTCTGTTCTTCTTCTCATCCTCCTCCTCCTCCTCCTCTTCTTCAGTCAGTCAAGGTTGGTTGTTGTAAAGGTGATGGAGGTCGTTCAACGTCAACGAGAAAGCGGTCGTGATGGGCCCTTCAACTCTGGGAAAATAGAGGGGAAGGCAGTCAGCCTCGAGTGGCGTGATGATTGGCACTCAACATTAGTGTTCCTGCTCGAAATACTTCCCTTTGTCCTCCACACACAAACCTCCATCAGTCACTGCCCACCTTCCTAAAGTTAAGACTCCTTTCTCCTTTCTCCTTCAACTCTTTTCACGTTGTGATGGTGGCTGATGGTTTTTAGCAGCTTCATGTGTGGGAGTTTTTCTAGTTCCAGCTCATTGATTTTTCAGTTTTTATTGTCAGTTAATAAACCACTATATGCATCCCCGCTGTTAATTAAGCCTTCCAATATTACTTTCGCCATGAATAATAATAATAATAAAGAGTTACTATTATTATTATTATTACCTGAGTTCAGTCAATCCTCCTCCTCAGCCAGTTCAGTTTCTTTATGAACCACCACTCTGGTGACAGACATGTCAGGATGTTGCTCTTTGGCCTCCTTAATGGCCTGGGCCAGTGCCTGCAGTACCGAGGGGCAACCACACAATGGCAGCACCGAGCACAGCGTGCAGTGGAGGAGTTGGGAGGGAGGGAAAATGGTGGAGTTAAATGAAAAATTAAATAAGAAGCATAAAGAATATGACAAAGAATGCTGGATTTACAATGGATGTGACTTGTGGTATTTTACTTCTTTGGGTTAACTGGATGTTGAATATTGGGGGTGGGGTAATGTAAACTGGAAGTAAAATACCTTCAGACACATCAATTGGAAAAATAATGATTCAAAATGAATCCCGTTTCCAACTTGAAATAAATGTAAATCCAGCAAATCAAACACGACAGGCAACTTAAACAAAACCAGTGGACGAGGGATCATGCATAACGATCCAGGCCGAGAATAGACTCCTTTCTTTGTCAAATATTTGAGATAGTTTGAGGGCGCTTCATGCAATTTCCTCTCGAGTGAAAGCCACCCATGAGAAAGTATCAGCAGAGAGAGTCCCCCAACTTTCAAATATTTCAAATGCCTTTATTTTTTTTATAAATCAGAGCAGTCTGCATGTATATGGACAGTGAGACATTTTATATTGTTCTGAGGTGGTTTTGCAGCCATATTGGGAGAACATTTTAAACCTTCTCTCCCAATTTTGATGCATAAGTGTCAATCGTTGGCCTTGCATATTGGCCCAGTTACATCTCCAATAAGGGGACAGAGAGACTACCGTAGGTTTAACATTGGGGGAGTTTATCAGGGGTAGTAAAGAGTAAAGATTGTCAAAGTAAAGCTGAAATCTGCACTTTAAGCTCATGGTAATTATTGTCCTGTTTAAAATCCAATGTGCTAGTGAACAGAACAAATATCAGTGTCATTGCCCAAATACATCTGGACTGCACTAACTCAGATGTGATACCCTCAGTGTAGCTTTAGCATGTAGTATTCATCACATCTGACAATCAAAGACAAATACGAGCAGCAAAACTCAGACAGGATGTGGCAAAAAACAAAACAAGGTTAAGACACTGTTTTCTAGATGCATGGATTAATAAGTGACGAGGCGGATGTAGCAGATCACGGCCAAGGAGTGGACTCTGAGTGGGACTAATGGCATGTCGGCATGATTAACAAACTACATTGTGCATTCAGACTGCGAGCAACATGATCAACATGTCACCTGACGACTGTGCGCTCCCTTAAAGCAACCAGAATTTTTTTGCTGGACTTAAGGTGGACTTAAAAACTTCTGCAAAACGATACTTGGAGAGCCTCTCGCACCAGCCACACCTGGTCAGAATAAAGCAACCGCTCTCAACCAAGCGACTGAAGAAGCCAAAGCAAGGCGCCGTGGGACTGGAATACTGACCTGGTCGTGGTCGATGTCGCAGTCACCGGTAATGACGATGCGTTTCTCGATTCTCGTCTCTGATAGGCCGCCCTTTAACGTCTGCAACGAGACAAACCACAACAGTGCTTTGACGCCCAGTATGATGGGATATCATTATGAAACTAATCACTAAAAAACTATCAGAGAAACTGTCAAAAGAAACTGTGAAATGACAGAAATGTTTGGGTATATATATATATATATATATAAATAAAAAAATATAAAAGTCAGGTGCATCAGGGCACAAGACAGTTGTTGGTGTGTGTGTGTGTGTTACCTTGGTAATGTGTGTGGTTGTGGTAGTACACAGAGATTCAGAGGTGATTGTCTGAGCAGTCATCAACACTCCCGGCTCGCCATCACCGTTACCATCCAGCTGATAACAGAGGAGACGCAGAGAGATCATTAGCGGCGCGTCAGCGTTACAATATCCCCGTCGGTTTGTTTGATAAACTTTTCTCACAAACTAATAATACATGATTTCCCTCGAGGAGGAAGGAATGAATGAAATAACGGCGGCATGCATTGCTTCTAGGAAAAGAAGATTAACAAGACTTAAAATAATGATAACATCGAAATGTTTCCCACAAATACACTTGTGAATTCTGACACACACGAAAAAAAGGACAAAATGAACAAAGGCTCCCTGAGGTTCCTGAGTGTGCACCTGTGCGGCTTCGTATGTGATGGTCTTGGTTTCCGTGTGTACGATGGGCACTTCTTTTGTAGCTATCTCAGTTTTCTGGGCGGCAAACGTGTCTGATATAGTCACCATTTCTGTCTTTACCACAGGTGGCTGGGAAGGGACGAGAGAGAGAAGTGAGGAGGAGGGGGGGATACAGAGAGGGTTAATACATTACACCTGAGACAGTTAAGGACACAAAGAGACATGTTGCCGTCTCGGCACTAGCTGTGGAAATCACGTCGAAGTCAATTTCTACAGATTTTTTAGTTTTTGTGTTCAGAAAGATAATTATGAATGTAAATGTGTGCTTCGTTGTCATCGAAAGTGGTACACAGAGCAGTAGACGTGTAAATGCAACAGAATTCATGCAAAAAATTCAAAACACATCACGAAATGCAAAACACGTCAACGACTACTTCGTTCGCGATGCACAAGCGACAGCTACAACAGCAGCACGACTAAGACCCCCCCCCCATCTTTGGTGTCAACTCAAAGTACGACACAGCACAGACATGCAGAACTCACACACGAGCCCACGGAAAAGCGGTGCTCACATGACGGGGGACACAACAAAAGGCGGCGATTGATATGTAAACGAGCATGCAGAGATGACATTCAGACGGGCGAGTGGCATTTCCAAAGTGCTTGGCAATGATGATTTCCACAAGACCGTTACCGTGGTGACCATGACGGGCCAATTAAAAAACGCGAAACGGAAGCATCACTGCCAAGCACGTGGAGGACACACTAATAACACGAGAACACACACACCAATGCTGAAATGTGCCATGCAGAGCGTCATGCAGTCTCCACTTAGGTCCCATTTACTTCACACCACTAATACACACGATGCAGAGCAGGAGGCAGTCACAGCAACACGCCACACTACGTGGAGCAGGAGAGAACTGGGCATGTCGGTAATGGTGTGAAGGATGATGGTGATGATGTTGGCTAACACAGAAATTAAAAACATATGGTGAAAACTGTGTCGGGGATGGTAACTTGACACCAAAACACTGGCCCCGAGTCGGTTTTAACTGTACTTCTTTCATTTTAGGCTTAAAGGAGTTTCGCTAGTGTGAGGATGTACATGGGGCTTAAAAATTCACGCAAGCAGGAAGGAAACCGGCACTGTGGAAAGCAGGAAGGAGGAAAAATAATGTGGGTGTTTCTACAGTTGGCAGGAGGGAGCAAAGCCCCGCAGGGGCGGGGAGGGAGGCTCCGCAGTCGGCCCAGTGGAGACTTTACCTCAGAGCAACAAATAACCTGCGGCCGGTGCTCTGCTTCAACCAGAGAGGCTTCTCCGTTCATTTTGGGTTCTTCTTCTTCCTCCTCGGGGGCGACCGACCCGGTCTCGCTCTCCTCCGGCTGGGCGTGACCGTTCGGGGCTTCTTCGGGCGTCATCGTTGGATCATCGGTGCTTTCCTTCGTCTCCCGCTCAGCTTTTTCCTCCCCCTCTGTATTCTTCTGCACCTCCTCCTCCTCCTCGTCCTCATTCCTGGACTCCTCTCCCTCTCGACTGGTCGCCTCTACAGGTGGGCTGACTTCAGCTGGAAGGGAAGGAGCGTCTAGAGCCGTCATGTCCTGCTCCGCCGTCTTCTCCTCCTCCTGTTCTTCCTCCTCTTCTGGTATTTGTGTGTGGCAGATGGAGACATGCGGGTGGTACTCCGCTTCTTCCTCACTCTCGCTCTCAGATGAAATGCTCTCCTGTTTTGCCGCTTTCACTTCCTCCGCTACCACTACTTCCTCTCCAACAGTCACTTCCCGCTCTAGTGTTTCCTGCTCTGCAGGTGGGCTGGTTGTAACCGTGACAAGTCCAGGTTTGGGTGCTATGGAAACCTCTTGGACGACAACGGTTTCTTCGATTTCAACTTCGGTTGTCTACACACACACACACACACACACACACACACACACACACACACACACACACACACACACACACACACACACACACGTACGTACACGGACACACGTACACGGACACACACAATGAGGTGCGCGCACACACACACACACAGTAAACGCATGGGGGGGAGGAGGGGGGGGGGGGCAGAGAAAAAAAAACATAACATGATCATTGAACATAAATAAATTAAATACAATACACAACAAAAATCTGAAATTAAAATGAAGATGAAGATGTTCAACTGTGGACGAAGAGGCACAAAGATGTACGATTTGTGAGACAAGTGAAGAGTCAAAGAGTGGACGGCACTTCAAGCTGCCGAAGGAAAATGGAGGTATGAAGGAAACGGTGGAAGCGCCACGAATGGAAGGCTGCATGGATTAATAAAAGAAAGTTAGATCCACCTTCGCAGGTTCTTTGGTATCAGAGGTCGCGATGTTATCAGCAGCTGCTGCCGCTGCTGCTTCCGCTTGGGGCACAGTCTCCTGCTGACAGAGAAGTTACCATGACAATCAATCACACACACACACGCCAAGCAGTGACATCATCATTGTTAGCGGTTGACGTCACAACCGGCGACGCTGTGGCGCTCGTTATCACGGCACAGGGGAACGGGTTGAGTGCGTTATATGGATTACTGCATCCTTCCATCTCCCTGGAGGCTTTCATGCACAATCCAGTTTGATTTCCACAGTGTCAAGTTGAAAGAGAGAGTCAAGAAGACCGGATGAAAGGAAGATCCATGGAAGATGGATTAAAGAGAATATCCCATCAGTGAACACAGAAGCTTATCTTAAAAGATAAAATGATAAAAGAGGCATGGCATTGAACTCAGCAGTTTCTTAAAGAGGATGACCACGGAAAACATGGCATGGCGTAATGAATTTAGTTTTGGCTTTGAAATATCGTGTGTGCCATTTTAATGGTTTATGTTATGTTTTTTTTGTGAAACAAACTGCTGCTTCAATACCCGCTGCTTTTTATTTGTATTATTGATTTCCCCCCAAAGGAGCTGGTAAAGAACAGGTAAAAAAAAAAAAAGACATTCATTCGACACACGTAACTGGCAGCATAACACTAACAAGAGGACGTCTTAACATCCACGGCATTCCCAGCTGTGAGTTGTTTTAGATTAGACTAACCACGCCCATTATTCAGGATGAATGGTCCCCGATACTAAACAACTACCATTCATCCAGCGTCCACAGCATGCGTTGTGGACAGCTCGCATCCCTTTAGTGCAGTTTGGGAACACATCTGGCAAGCATCTTCACAGAGGCATTGCAGGACGTCTGAATTTACTTTCAGTGACTGAACTCGAAAGTAAACCGACTCCTAAATGCTCAGGAGCAGCACCTCAGTGTCAGAGAGCGTGGAAGTTGGGGAAATAAGAAGCCCATGCGGAGCAGCAGCGCTGCAGACAGCACCGGAAGCAGCAGATGTGGTTATATCAGCATCTAGAGTTGGTTCAGCGACACTGCAGGCAGATGGAGCTGAACAAAAGCCAGCGCCAGAGAGTCTACTGAACAGCACAGAAGCTATCTCCTCTTCAAGGCTCTACAGCAAAACACACACACACACACACACACACACACACACACACACACACACACACACACACACACACACACACACACACACACACACACACACACACACACCGCAGAGAGGAAGAGAAAGAAAGAAAGAAAAAAGCAACATTTGAGAGAAGGCCGATAGAAAATAAATCCCCAAACGCAGCACAAGACACGAAACCAAAATACGCATCCAGAGAAAGAGCGGCCGAGCTTTACGCCTCCATGTCTTGTAATGATCACATGAACCAGAACAGAATTGTTTAGGAGATCAGAAACCAGAAAAGAATATCAAAACAGAAAAAAAGAAAAAAGAAACTTGTGCGGCAGGGGGAAAGAATTAGGATGTAAAATGTGAAGCAAGTCCAGCTGAAAAGGAATAAAGAATTGAAGCAGTGTAATAGCAAAAGAAACATCAATTGTGTAAAGTGATGAACCCCACCACAGAGACTGCATCAAATGAAAACGCCCTCGAGAGAGAGAGAGGAGACAAGTTTGAGTTTTAAAATCATGAGATGAGTTCTACAAAAACATTGTTCTACACACAATACCACAATCATCTGCAAAGAGAACATGTCACCGGAAGTAAAATGCCTGGCGCATCTCTTCTGACACAGACACATCAAGACGGACGTACCACTTGCTGTTGCTGTTGGATACGTATCGTTGTGGCGGGAGAGGAGGTGAGACGTTTCTCCCACTGGTTGGGCTGCGGAGGAGAGGGAGGCGGCGCCTCCATAAAGGAGCGCTTTAGCTGGCTAATGCTAGCTTGATGTTTCAGAACGTCTTGCTGGGTCTTATCGTGGTCCTGATGAGGGAGTGGAGGGGAAGGGAAGGGAGAGTAAATGAGATGAGTACGGATGAATGAGGGATGACGGGTGGTTGGGGATAACATTTGGGATGTGGGGCAGAAGGTGGGAAGGGTTGGAACATGGGATAGATGAGGGGAGAGGAAAGACAAAGAAACAGAAAGGAGGAATAACAAAATGAACGGCAATAAAGGGACGATGAGTAAAAGGTCAGAGGGAAAGATGGCCAGATGAGGAGAAAGAGACATGTAATGGGAGAAGGAAGGAGGAAAAGAGGAGGGATGAAGAGGAGGAGAGAGGGAGGGAGGATAAAAGGAGAGAGGGAGATGTGGGGAGTGGAAAAAAAATTGGGTTCAAAACAGGAACATTAGTCTGTCAATCAGGAGGAGGACAAGATGGACGCCATGCCTCATTGGAGCCTCGTTTAAATGGGTCTGAAAGCTGTGTGTGTGTGTGTGTGTGTGTGTGTGTGTGTGTGTGTGTGTGTGTGTGTGTGATCAGGCTGCAGTGAAACAGGGTCTCTCCATCTTGTTGAAGGAGTTTCTCCTTTAAATCAGGGCAGGAACAGCAGTGCAGAACATGGAGCTGATAGTGGTCTCTTCCTCCCTCCTTCACTGTTTTCCCATGTGACTGATTCATTATTTAATCATATAGTTTAGTTTATAATTTAGTCATTATCACTACTGTCCTGTTCTATTTTTCATCTCCTTAATCTTTCTTATCCTCTGCCATTGTCTGTCTCTCCAGTTGGACTGCATCTATTTTCCTTCTTCCCTTTCACTCACAAAGAATACAGCATTCAATCAGATACAGTAATTAGAACATTATCTATTATTTATAGAGGAGATGGAACGACATGTTCCTCAGATATCGACTAAATGGACCACAGATAAAGACTTATCTTCCTCTGTAAATAAATATAAGTTTTTGTCGTCCAACCCCTCAGCTTATAATACTATACGCTACAGATCATCACTATCAGTCCCACGTTGCATAAAAAGTTGTTGTTGTTTTAGTACGTTATCAATCGCATCACTCAACACTGGCAGCCAGTCACCAGAAAACAGGAGGAAAGCTCCTCGTGTGAGTTAGTGAGGCCGGGTTAGTCGGGTTAGACGCAGCTGCCTGCCAATAATCAAACTCTTTGATCCATAAAAGGACTGTAAAAAGATTTCTTTTCTTTTCTTTAAAGCGCACAAAAAACAGCATTCAACATGCACAAAGCATGCAACAAAGTCACGTTGACACACCGCTGACCCGATTCACAAAGCAGCTGTTGTGAGCACTCCGCTTGGGAAATTTCTTGGAGGAGAAAGTCTCGACTGTACTGTTGTGTTGAAAGATACACATCAAAGAAATATTTTGCATTTCTTAGATTCAACACTGAAAACCTCCTAGTTCCCTTGCGGTGACCTCCAGGATGGGGACGAGCAGTAGTTATATGGATCACCTCCACTTAACGGCCCGGATCCTATCGGATCAAGCAGGATTGCTGCCGATCTAATAACCTTCTAATCGGGCCATGAAACCAAAACAATGAGCTAAAAGATGGTAAAACGCTACATAGAGCTCATGGGAGGTTTAGAATCGGGTAATAACTCTGTGGATTCGTCCCAATAGCAACGTCATGTTTCCAAGCACGTGTTCAAAATGGCTGCAATGTGAACCGGGACAATTAGCGCTGATACCAAAAACATTTTCATACGAAATATATAAAAAATAAAAAGAGGAAACAGCTTGGAGTTGAGTGTAAACGCGATATACAATCATCCACACGCAGGCATGCAACAGAGCCTGAGAGTGCGAGAGGGCAGCAGTCTTGTACAGTATAGTACAGGTCAGAGGGAGTTGTAGTTCTGATGGCGTCAGAGTACACAGAAACATGTAGTTCTCTTATTCAGCCATCAGACGACGCCAGTACCAACCTCCAACATTAAATTACTGTGCCTCACATAAATATTGTCCCCATGCACTCTCATTGGACTCTGGAAGGCAGACATACAGTGAAAAAAAAATGGAGAAAATTAATGAAAAAAAAAAATGAAGTGAAAAGAAAAAAGTGATGTACTTTGTTTTACCTCTACAAAATAAAAAATACAATTTAGAACAATCAATAAATAAATTATAATCAAATAAAAAAGGAAAAAAAATCGGGGTGGTGACGCAGCCAGAATGTCTCAAACTGTTATGAAGGCTGGAAGATGGGTACAAGCACAAATTAACAACATTTTGGTTTCATTCATTGAATGTGATGACGATAGCACTTATACCCATGTTAACACATAGAGAAAGAAAAAAAACCAAAGCAACACCAACAGACATGTACACAAACCAACAACCCCAAATGTGCTTTCAGAGATAATGATGAAACACAAGAACCAGAAAGCAAACTGAGAAACCATAAGCCACAGCGGAGCAACCGAAAAGTGAGGCATTTGGATGAAAGTGCCCGGTCAGGATCAGTTTTTTCACTCAGAACCGATCTGAAAACAAACTACTATTATAGACAAATTTATCATTCCTTGTCGGTGTAAATATTCCGATTTTTTATAAATTTTTTTCTCATTGGGTAGCTGAGAAATAAAAAAAACTGATTCTGTGTCATCATGTTGGGGCAACTTCACCCTAAAAGAGATGTGAAACCAAACCAACTCGTACCGAGCAAATGATTGACAGACCAAATAGAAACAATCAAATAGTAGTGTGTGAACCTGAGAGAGGGCGAGCTCACTGGCTCCCAGTGACTGTTGACGGGGTAGAAATCAGGGAGAGAGTGAGGACAGGTTAGGTTTACTGATCCGCTCCACCATTAAAACAATTTCCCCTCAATATAAAAAAAATAGCTCTAGGCAAGATAATTTGCAAAGCATGCTGGGTAAAGACGGACCCTACAGACCTGGGTGGGCGTGGCTTCCGCATCACCAGGGCTCAAGTCCACCTCCTTAACCTTCAATGTCGTTGTCATGACAAAAATGAGGAGGATAGATAGGGGCGCGAAGACAAAAAAAATAAAAGTGTGAAATGGATGATGGGAAAAAGTTGGTTTCTTCCCCTCTGAGCAACCTCAGTGTCAGGGAGCACTAATGGTCGTGTGACCACAGGAGCAGTAACATGGACGGAGTCTGAGATGGTCAATAAAGGAGGCATCAGCTGCTACGGAAGTATGTGTCGAAGTATATTTCTACTGTACGACAGTTACAACATTCCTTTCTGCGTTCAGAACGGGTCCAAAACCAAGTCCCATCCACCGTCTACAACAAGTGAACCGCTTTCACTACTATAGTTACTATAGTTTTGAAAAAGGACACAAAAGCTACTTTGTATTCAAACAGGACGATGACTGAACTAGAGGCCAGCTGTCACTGCAGGAGACTTTAAATTATAATAGTTATTCTGGCAACGAGCAGAATATTTTCAGTCTGTCTTTTCATCACGTCTGTTCAATCTGCAGCCGCAGCTTCAATCGACCTCACAGACCACAAAAAACGATCAGCGCTCAGGGGAAGGGTAACACTGTTTACTCTCAACATTCATCAGCAATAATACACAAACCAATAAGCGTTCTGTGCTGCAGGTCTGGGGAGGTCACTGCATCTATCAGCATGTACAGTTATAACACCTAGTAGACAACTAATCTTTCTCTGCACTACAAAAGGCAAAATAGAGCAACTCAAAATGTAGGCAAAAATACAATTAATTTCTCGCTGAAGTGCTTATTTATCTTACATATTATCGATTTATACCACTACATTATTTCATTTGATTCGAGTGGCATTAAATCTGAGGGTGCCTTTTTGAGCATTACAACTAATAATGACTCATGATAAAAGATTTTAAAACACACTAAGTGGTTAAAGCGACTCAATAAATCTGATCTCTGTACAGTATTTAAATCTCTTAATATACCTTTCGTTTCTCTATATTAAAAGCATAATAACATTTCCTCTATTTCAACATAGTTTATCCCAAACTCTCTGAGTCTTAATAGTTTGTTTAATCCTACTTATTCTTATATTTGTTCTTTATCATAAACAATACAGTGGGGTTGGCAGGGGTGCAAGGGATCGAAGGCCAGCAGAAATGATTGAGAAAAGAAGGTGGAGGAGGTGGAAGGGCTGAATGTACAGACATACAGTTTACACACTCAAACATAGAGGAGGAGAAAAGTAGAGGGGGGGCGGCGGAGGGTTTGAACGGCGTATTTATGCGGCAGGATCGCACATCTCTTGCGTCCAGGTAGCGCCGGTGTGAGCGTGGTGCCTGATGCGTGGAGGCGTGTGTGCCGGCGTGAGAGGAGAGCCTAACTCATCCTCAGACTGGGCCTCTGGCGTTTTAGAGATAAACGTCGGCAAAACTGCCCGTCGCTGACTGGAGACCACGTTCTCTAGGTAACACAGGGTCAGGCCGAGGGGCGTGGCTAAAATCAGGGCTAAGACCAGGGACTGGCTCGCCGTCAGCATCACGGCCAACAGGAAGACGACTAAGAGGCAGGGCAGGAACATAGGGGAGGGATTGAGGAGGTAGCGGTGTATGGATGGGGTTAGGTCAGAGCGAGAGAGGGAGGAGAGAGAGGGGCGAGATGGGACAGAAAATAGATACGAGGGCAGAGAGGAGAGGGAGGAAAAGGTAGAGACGATTGGAGGACAGGTAAGAGAAGAAATCGCGGTCAGCCGTAGTCGTGTTGGGTGCCAAAGAACAGCAGGAACCAAACTCATGAGTTTAGTAGGCAGGTAGCTCGTGACAAAAGCCACCAAACGAGTCCATTTTAATGCCAGACTGTTAAAAATGTGACGTAATCGGGGTGTAACGATACATTTGGGGGCGCTGACTGCCGCTGACGACTTGAAAGTGAGCTTCGGATTGAAAAGCCTCAGTTTCTTTGTTAACCCTGAAAACAGCTTAGTGGGCAGACACCCGTTTCCATTCTTCCCCCAAACGGAGAGAAAACACAGGACGAAAGAAACATATTTAGCCACGCCTCTTAGAGAGAACCGGCTCCACCAATTTGGTAATTCAGCCGCGGCTCCGCCTGCAGCCTGGCGGCCGTCCTCGACTCCGGAAACCTCTGCGGGGCACGTTTGGGGGCTCGCGATCGAGGGGGAGGCTGGAGGGTTTTGTGCGAGGTGTTCGAGATCGGCCGAGTGCTGGTCGGAGAAAAGAGAGATGGTGTTTGAGGGGAGGGCCCACAGCGCGTGTGAGGCGGTGGCGTCGTCTATAAGGTCGTCGTCTTCGGAAATGTCTGACAGTCCGTGGTCAAGCTCAGAGATGGAGTCGAGGGATGGGGGGAGGGAGGAGAGGGAGGAGGAGGAGGAGAAGGAGAGCGGGAACATGAAGATTGACTGATGGAGGTGGATTTCAGGAGAGACCAATGCACACAGAGAGAGAGGAAGAGGGAAAAGGGAAGGACGCAACAACAACAAGGGAGAGACCCGTGCAAACAGGCAGTCAAATAAGTAAAACATGGAACCAAAACAACCGACGCAATGTGCATTCAAAACATCATTTCATTTTATGTTTCCATGAAATGATGATAGCACACAAGAGGGAAGTGATAAAAAAAAAAAAGGACGTGTGAATGAAAAAAAAAAGAGAGAGGGGAAAGAGACATAACATTAGTCAGTGAACAACACACCAAACACAGGTTAAAAGTGAACATAGCAGGGTTGAGCACAGTGCAGAGTGCAGTCGTCAGCGAGGAGCCGGCACTGGGCGGCGGCTTAAGACAGAGGTCAATTCCACAGCGCTGGGGTGTGTGAGCGAGGGGAGAGAGGAGAAAAGGGAAAGTGGGGAGCGGGGAGGTGAAACAGGAGGCATGCACAATAAACAGTAATATACTAATTAATATATATATATATATATATATATATATATATATATATATATATATATATATATTATATACTAAGTTGTGTCCCACTAGTGGACATAGATCCCTGCGACAGGACACTCTCGGGCCTCCTGTCAAACCATGTTCACCTGCCTGGTAGCTCTGAATATGTTATGCAAGGATCCAAAGCAAACCATTAAAATGAAGATAATCATATTTATCCGGTTGACATTGTCCGTCAGTCTTGTTGGCCAGTGTACCCTTTTTTTAAAACACACGTATTCACAATTTAAGGGGATTAAAGTGATAAAATAGCTTCCAGGAGGTTAGGCTACACAACAATTTACCTCAGACAGAGTCCTGGGTAACATTCGCAGGCCAGTATTTCACATTTCCGTGTCATTTATTCGCCTCGTCCCCGGTGTGTAAAGGCATTCAGGCCTCCCAAAAACCCTGTAGCTATGCATGGTCCCATAGTGGTCTGACTCAGTCAGCTATTCCCGTCACGTCTGTTGCCAATTCTCGTTACCGTTTCATTGTTCCAATGCGACAACTTCAGATGTGAGACTGGCCCACAGTAATACTGCTGCATGGTTCCTCAGATGTTTACTACTTATTACAGTATTAGCATAACAACCCAAGAAGCATGCACGTTGTTATAACGTTATTATGAATAAAATGAAAAAACACACAAATGCAAAATTAAGCTAAGAGATTGCTTGTCTACACACTAGGACGAGCCAAAAACATCAACCACGAGCATAATGGCTCTCCCTTTGATACACAAACACATAAACAGTTCCTGTGGGACAATAAGGCTTCTCGTTTTTTTTAAATATCTTTTTCTGATCACACATGTACCACATGTATCCACACATGTATCACATGTATCCACACATGATGAAAACACCACACACACCTTAGAGTCAGAGTGCAGCTCCAGGTGTGGCTCCCGTCCGTTTTCAGACGCTTCAGTTATGCTGATCATTGGTGCTAAGGAATGAGAGGAACAAACACAAAAAAAATAAACATAACTTTCAACAACTCAACACATAATAAAATGTGTGATTCTTCCGCCTACAGATTGATATTGTATTTACTTGTTCAGTTCAAAATCAGGGAGTTTGTTTTTCTCCAGAGACATGAAGGTCAGACTGTAGCTCATGCTGTAGCTATTATTGTCAGTTCAACTTTTCCAACACTGTGGTCTTGTAGGAAAGTAGATGTTTAGTGTAGTATAATAAAAATACTTAATTTTAGGTATAACACTGTGACAATTTAAAAAGGGATAGTTCAGATTATTTGAAGTTGGTTTGTATGAGGTACTTATCCATCGTCAGTGTATTCCCTACAGAATATGGAGAAACAGACAGTAGTAGTAGTAGCACGGGAGCATGCAAAGTACTGCTGTTTGTCAAAGAAGTTTTGTGGCTTTACAGACAGCATAGATGGACATAACGGCTTCTGTTTGTCGCCATAAAGGTCTGTGTGACAGCCAAGAGGTGAACACATTCTAAATATGGGAAACAATAAAATGGATATTGATTTTATAAGGGTGGACCATTCTTTCATGTAAAATATGTTTGTTCATTGTAAACTGGCAGTGTGTCGACCGCCATCTACTGTAGATACACCGGTGATGGATAAGTACCTCACACTTCAAAGAATCCAAGAATCCAAACTATCCATGGATAGCCAACAACAATAAAGGTTGTTGGCTTGCAGTGGAATAATATGTCCAGCAGGGGGCATTGTAAGACAGTGGAATATCCAGACACATGTGAAACAGCTGCAAGAAGTGGGATATATAAGCCAAAGCCAGAAAACCACAAAAAAAACGGTGTGTGCCGTTTTACCGAAAACAACATGTATTTTATGTGACAATGGCTTATTCGAACCATCTTTAGAAACAGGAATTAAGAATATATTAGTCCCAATTTAAATTATGCTTAACCATCTCTCTCTCTCCCTGCCATGACAAGTGAGCGACATGAAACTGGCTCTATGTTCTGTATTTACATGCTGAGTTTCTTTCATTGTGGGGGCCTCTTTTCTGTCTAGTTACACATGACATTCTTTCTTTCCATCCCTTTCTCCGTCTCTCACGGGGTGACAGGAAACACATGCTGTAGCTATTTCCTGTATCTGGTCGGACACTAGCTGTTCACATCCAAAACACAGACACGCACACACACACACCCACATATAAACCCTCCACCCACGACCCCGTTTCTATCGGCCCGTCATTCCTTCCATTCCTCTTTTTGTCTGTCGTTCCATTCATTAAATATTGTTTAAAGTGAAGCTGGAACGCCATCTTTCTGTGTATCTTTGTGAGAAAAGTTTGTGTGTGTATGTGTGTGTGTTACCTCCATCCAGACTGCGGCTGATACGTTTGGATGAGGTGCGTTCAAAGTTGGGTGCAGGTCGGTCGATGAGGGAGCTGGCCGTGCGGGTCTGGGCCTGGGTCCGCCCGCTGTAGCGAAACTTGGAGCCCAGAGTCAAGAAGCGGGCCTTGGTGGGTTGTTCTGGTACCGTTAACCTACGGACGAGAGGCCGAGACGGAGGGGGAAACGTTGAAGTGGGCGAGAGGAGCGTGAATCTTATAACCTTTTACGTTGCGGTGTAATTTAACGGTCACAACTACATGCACTTGTGCGAGAGAGACAAAAATGTTTCCAGGCAGCTCTTCCCTCAACAGGATATTGAAGCTTATTCCTTTCTTCTCTTACACACACAGAGCGCACACACTCGCGGCAAATACAAACGCAACAGAGACGAGCACATGGTTTATCTTTTGTGCGAGTGTATGCATTGCCCCAGGCATCATACTGGTTAAACAACCACAAGATACACTCTCTCTCTCTCTCTCTCTCTCTCTCTCAACTCTGAGCACGATAAAGCAGACATTCCTTCATTGAACGTTACACCCCCCCCCCCCCCGAAACTCCAGACGGGAAATCTCTGAAATCCGTAATGTTTACCTAAAGAAACTGTGATTCTCCACACAGGTTTTCCACAGCCTCTTGGCAGATCGATGGTTCTGGAGTTTGAATCCCACGGTGCTCTCAAACTGCTCCGTCTGACAAAGAAACATACAAACAAAAACAAAGATTAGGACGTTTTATCCATATACACGTACTCAGTTATATCATCACGACAGAGTACACCCCCACATGTGTGAGAACAACGTTCTTTTGCGTCGTGCCTGTATTTATAGTGTGAATGTGTGTCTGGGCGCATACCTCTCCTGGTCGGATCTTGATGTAGAAGTTGTTCCTCTTGTACGAAATCTTGAGGATCTTGGGCCAAGCAAAGCGGTTTATCCGGAGTCTGTCTTTGTAAACCAGGAGCCCGTTGGCGCACACACCTAGCATGATGTCCACGCCCTCAGAGTCCTGTGATAGTCAAATGTATAAATAAAATAAGAAGGAAAAAAAACACACATTTTATTTTGACATTAAAATCATTAATCTCTGCTCATACTGTAAATCAATTGATTTTTAAAGTAGTCTGCTTAAGGTCAACAGAAACTGAATTACCACACACACACACACACACACACACACACACACACACACACACACACACACACACACACACACACACACACACACACACACACACACACACACACACACACACACACACACACACACACACACAATTTCCGTACAACTCTAACATGGTTAGCTGACAGACTAACTCACTGACAAAGCTTTTAGGTCCAAGGCCATCTGGAAATGGTCAGGGCGGTATTGATTACACTAGTAAATTTACAAAGGAAAAATCTGTAGGACTAATGGCGGATGCACTATGTTGATAATGGACAGTTGGACCGGGACACGTGGCCTTGACATGCTATCGGTTGCTCATCGATCTGGTCGAGGAACATCTCGGCACTTTGGACAAAGTGGATGCAGTCGAAGAAACAGTTTACCACTCGCCTTCTGTGAGTAAACAAGGAGTCTTCAGTGACTGCAGCGACACATCGTCTGAGGCCAAGATAAATACATAAACTACGTCAGCATGCACAATACCGGGACCCTGAAACTGAAGCCGCTCGATGGAGCGATCCCTAATTTAATTATTTACCCCTGTGCTTTTCCTATTGTGACTCGTAAAAATATCTTCCGTGAGAAAGGTTTAGTAACATTAAACCATCCTGTATCCCAACAAGGTAAACATAATAATAAACATAATAATAATAATAATAATAATAATAATAATAATAATAATAATAATAAAGAAGAAGAATGTATTGGGTTATATTCATTTTATTTATAAATAGCGTCTAATAAGGATAATTTAGTATGCAATACAGTATTTGGAAAGGGTTCCTGTTGAAGGGGTTATGAAACTTGCACAACGAATGGATGGCACAGGACACAAATAGAGCTGCCTCTTGAATTCCCACAACTTTGGTATGCCAGAAAAAAGAAGAAGGAGATTTGCAACATTAGAAATGCTGGCTCTGCTGCGTCTCGTCCTTTCCCCTGGTTCTTCCCTCTGTGTTGCAAACAAGTGGAGCATGCTCTTAAATGGGACTCTGCTCTTTCTCTCTTTCAGGGATCTGTCTCCATCTCACTCTAACGTATCTCTGACTGTCGGCCATGTCTTTGTCTTCTCTGTATCCTCAATCTCACATATCCTCTCTGTCTATTTTCAGACCGCCCTCCCCTCTCTCTCTCTCTCTCATGCATATTTCCCCCATTTTTAGTCCCTGTAATGCACTGACACAAAAAACACCCATGATGACCTGCTATCCCAGTGAGAGACTGACTGTTCCCATGGTAACGGCCTCCCAGAGTGTTTGTACAGCTGACACACACACACACACACACACACACACACACACACACACACACACACACACACACTTTCCACAAGAAACTGTGCTAACCCCCTGATGTTCACAAGAAATGAGGGGAAGAGGACAGGAGAGGATTCATTCATTTATTCATACCTTGGCATGGTGCAAGTCCACCCCGTACATGGACAGCTTCTTGGCATTTTCTAGAAACTGGACGTCGGCCTGCGCTGGTGTCATTCCCCTAAACACCCATAAAAGGCAAAATACTAAGTATACAGTATATGAAAAAGACACCGTCATGGTCTCTTTACTTCACATAAACAAATCTAAAGCCAATAATGACGAGGAAAAGACACATATATACTTGTTGTTCCCGACTACTTCTGACTAAATGACCCCGTTCTCTCTGACCTGTGAGACTTGTGCAGCTCAATAATCTTCTCCTCCATCTCTTTGTTCTGATTGGGCGCAAAGGTCAGTTGACCGACGTTATCCAGAGGCCGAGGCTGGTCGGGTTCATAGTCACCGATTTCTGCCTGCAAACCAAAAGGAGATGCATAAAACAAGAGACGCGCGAGCAGGAACAGTCGCTTGTGTGTAAAACGGACACGCTTCACATGCGCATCCACGCATACCTGCAGTGTGTACGAGCCCAGCAGAGCGTTAGTGACAAAGGAGCACGGCAGTCGTCCAGAAGCAACATCTTCACGGAGCTGCAGACACAACAGGTACCTTACAAGGGAGAAAAGGGGATTTATTTTTTATTTTTATTGAAACCAAGTCTACTCACTACAACAACAATCAAAACTCGTTCTCAGCCTTTTTTTGAGCCGGCTCCATTGTTCGTGATAATAATAAAGCGATCCACCTCCTCCTGCGAGGCCCGAGCAGAGGGTCACCTGGTGCGAATTAGACGTCTTTGTTGTCGCTGTGTTTGTTTTATAGTTTCGTATAATGTGCTGGTACACTGGTTTGTTCTCCTCACCATGACATAGCCAAACTCAGATGTATAAAGTGTGTGTGTGTGTGTGTGTGTGTGTGTGTGTGTGTGTGTGTGTGTGTGTGTGTGTGTGTGTGTGTGTGTGTGTGTGTGTGTGTGTGTGTGAGTGTGTGAGTGTGTGAGTCGTCCGGGGGTTGTGTGGATTAACGACGAGTGTAATTTGGCCCCCTGCTGAACACCTTTGCGGAAGGATTAATTTTGTGAATGGAGTTTCTGTGTAAATGACTAATTCAGACGCCTCAGGGTGCTGCCCGCTGGAAAAAATGTCATTGAAAGTCACTTTGGTGGGACTTGATGACATGGAGGCTTAAGCCCCAGTCATCCAGTTACAGGGCTTCTCTTCACTGCCTCAGGACAATAATGTATTTTACCATGTTATTCAATGTAAAGCATTACTTTCCATTTATTTATGAGATTCAGGTGTTGCTCTTGAAATAAATTACACACCTGTCGTGTTGCAGGACAAACAGTTACTGGAGCCCCACAATGCAATGCAGGTCAGTTGGCCCTTTACTACGCGAGTGTATGCGTGTTAGTGAGTGTGTCCTCGGTTAGCCTTTAGCTACGACCCTCCGAGAAGCTGTTCGCCCCATTAGACATACACTCTGACTTAAATGCAGTGCGCTTGGAGCATGCCTGTGTGTGCGTATGTGTGTGTTCATGCATATGTACAAGTATAAATGAATGAGCAATGTGCACAAAGGCAACTTGTGTCGGTTTGTTTTGTTTTTTTAAACTTGTGTTTTGTATGCGTGAGAGTGAACTTTTTAAAGCAATATTTGTCATATTAACAAATGATTAATATACCCAACGGAGAATTATCACCACACTTCTACAGAGCTTATTTTAGCTCGTTGTTTCAAAGCCTGCAACTTTAATGTCTTCAGTTCACTCACGCTGCTCTCCTCAACCCAAGGTTTAAGTAAACATTGGTACATCTCTAACTCTAAGAAACTTGTGTGTGTGTGTGTGTGTGTGTGTGTGTGTGTGTGTGTGTGTGTGTGTGTGTGTGTGTGTGTGTGTACCTGGTAATGTCTTCTGTGAGCAGTGAGGGGTCAGGAGGGTAGAACTTGACGTTGAATGCAAACTGCCAGTTGTTATCTGGAGAAAGAGAGAGATTATTGTGTGATTTACAGCACAAATAAATAAATACAGGGGAATTTGTATGTATGAAAAAGCTTTATGATCAGGGTTGTTTGTATTTTGCAATGCCATCCATCCCTCTGCCCGTGCGTGTGTCAGACAAAGAGAGAAGTGGTTGTGAGTAAATGCAACTAATGCAGAACAGATTTTAGACCGTACTAAGCCTGGTACAACACACACACACACACACACACACACACACACACACACACACACACACACACACACACACACACACACACACACACACACACACACACACACACACACACACACACACTCTGGTATTGCATAACCTCACTCTGGCTTCATCATACCAAACGGTAATCTTTTTCATCAGCATCAGAAACAAAGACACGCAACATCCCCATAATATCTTCATCATTTTGTCATACTGTGGTTTCCTTTTGGATTTCCTCCCAATCTCCATTTGGCTCCAATGTTCCTATTCTCATTCCTGCAGGAGGCCATCTCGCCCTGCCCGCCACACGCACACGCACACACACGTGAACACTCACTCAATATAAGATGGAGATCACGTTGTCTGGAAATTTACATCCGGTAAAAGCTGACATCACATCGAGACAGTTTCCTCCTCCAAGGTCGCACACAGGCCGGCGCACGTGCACACACATATCACATGCACAGACACACACTTGTACACACACAGAGCCTTCACAGCTGCATCCCAGAGGAGCAGGAAGAACGATGGACGCTGTGAAATGACATGAGAGCTCGGCTATCTCACTGCCATCTAACTGAGGCGAAAACTAACATTTAATACGGATGTGGTGTTGTGGATTTCCTTTGAACTTTTGTCGCTTAACGCACAGAAAGAGACGATCTGGCGTGCTGACGTCCTGTCTCCAAGGCCGTCTGTGAGTATGAGTGTGTGTTTAGCGGCACCTCGGCCGCACTAAGTGCTTTGGGAGTCTCTGGCGACCATTTCATCGCTCCACATGACCACGTGCCCCTCTTCAATCCGCCTCCCATCGCATATAGAATATACACACATACTGATACATATACACGTCCTATTCTCAACCTCCCTACGTCCACTTCTCTTCCTCGCATACAACAATTCACCCGTCTTTAAAGGTTATTTTTCTATACAATAATAAACATGTTTAATGAAATTGATGACTTGACGATCCGATACTTAAGCTAGGCAGCTGCTGTTTGCTCTCATCACGGACGCACCATGACAGTGACACCCAACGCCGTAAAGGTTAGTTTGACTGTGGAGAGAACATGTGTGGCTGCTGTTAAACATTAACAACAGCCACACGCTCTGGAGAGGTCGACTGCCTGGATCGGATCCAGACCCTCAAGTCTTCCTGCTCGGCTTCCAGAGAAACCGTTCCTCGTTATCTGTCAAACCGACAATTCAGGAGAAGTGGCTCACTTGCAGGGATTAAAATGTGACTTGACTGCACACAGCTATCATTTATATTTGGCTCCGTTGGATTCTGACGACCGAAACTTATTATTATACGGATTATTGGAGTAAAGTGTATTTTTGTCTTTCCTCTGTGTGGATAATCGGCTGTTTTATTCTGATCAGATTTACAGCAATTTGACATGTTCTTTTTCTCTCTATCTTTTTTTTAGTAAAGCCATGATGATACCACAGACACAAAGCGCAGACACAACCCACGCGGCTTTGCTTCATAGCGAGCTGCATTGTGGGCAGCAGTCTAGACAGAACCTTCTCTCCCACAATACTAAACGACAACCTCAAGGGAATCTTATTTAGAGCCAATTTTTGGCTCTAAATAATGAGCCAATGAGTCATCGTCTCACAGGTGACTGCAGCGGCTCCGTTAACTTTTAGTGAAACATTGTCAGTGTGTGGTGACGTAGAGGGGTGACGGACGAGTGAGCATATAGTAGTAAACGAGAGCAGAAAGTTGTCCAACCTGCCATTTGTGTGGTGCCATGTGTGTGTACACACAGCGGCACATGGCATTCCCACACACACACACACACACGTAGCCAGCTGTGTACCACTCATCCATGAACCACACACACACACACACACACACACACGCACTAAAATAACACTTTATGAGCCAAAATGATAATGATTTTTTTCTCTTAAAAGTAAAACTTGGATGTTTTTGGCTGCGAGCTAAAGCCTGTTTTAACTTCTACTGTAAAAAGGAGAAGCGAGAAAGAAACCGCGGAAGGAAGTAAGTGAAACTTTTCCTGAAAAAGGGAGAGAGAAAAAAAAAAAAACTGTCCAACCACTAAAACCACAACTTCTAATTAGATACTCAACATGACAAACTAGAGACACAGCAACCGGATTAATCTATATCAGGGCTAGGCGATAAGTCAATATGATAATTTATCGTCTTTCAATGAAATCATAGGGTGAAGAAATCATATAACTAGATATTGTGAAACACAATTACAGTCTGAATTAACAACAAAGTAATTACACCAGAAAACCTAATTATTTTTGCTGTAAATTTCTTAATTAAATAAGAAAATACTTTAATTTGTTCACACAAGAGTATAAAGAAAACATGTGGTTATTTCATATAGACATGATAGTATATAAATAGATTTTTTTTAAATGTATTGTATTTATTAAATTACCAGAAAAGATGCTACATCTTGATATATGGTTTAGACCATATCGCTCGGCCTTAATCTAAATTCTAATAAAGATCCCGTGAGCCAGTGCTCTCTTGCCTGATGTCGAACATACGCATCACGAACGCCGTCACACATGGAGGATGCCTTTTTAATTGTTACAGACACATGCCACACACTCGATAGCTGTCTGCCAACAAAAGGAGAGAAACCTCACCCCACTTTTATAAATGATCATCAGTCAATAAAGAGATGGATAAATAATGGAGCAGAGTCATCACACTTTGGTAACTTCTTCCACGCTGGAAGACTGCTGTCGTCTGGTTTCTAATGTCTCTGGTTTTGTTTGACTTTGTTGTGACACTGTTTGTTTTTCCTTTAATATTAGGATACTTGAACTCTTTCATTTATTCCGTATTCATATTTAATTCATTGCCCTTTTGGCTGAGACGTTGGGGTTATTGTGTGAAACAAGCTGTTAAGGCAGGCAGAGGGAAACAGGGATGGATGGATGGAAAGTGTGAGGAAGCAAATGTGTGATTTGAAAAACTAAACTTACTGCGTATCTGTCTCTTGATTTCCTTAGTGGGATCCAACCAACACTGGAGAGAGAGAGAGAGAGAGAGACACGTGGTGAGACACAGAGCAGGAAGACAGTTAACGTCTTGCATGATGTCACAACTCTATACAGACGTCTAGAGATTCTACATGTTTACATTACCGACTTATTTGTCGTACAGTACATCCTGTGTGTGCGTATACATACCGTCTGTTCATGGCTGTCCGTGTATGTGAGTCCAAAGTAGTCCTTCTCCATCAGGTTGAGGTGCTCACACACCTTAAAGAACAGGAACTGGCCCTTGGCGCGTTTCTGCAGTGAAAAAGGGATTCAAAACACAAAAGATTAAAGTTTGTGCATCATGGGAAACCAACTATTTGAAAAAAATCATTTTTAAGTTCAAATGTTATTTTCAAGCTTGCGAAATTTGCGGGAAGATGTATGGTATGGTAATGTTCCTGTTCAATCCCCTCTATCAATGCATCTCTGTTTCATTACATCTGCCCCATTATTCCGTCCCTCCATCCGTCTCTGGGCAACGCATTCCTTCATCGGCCCGCTGGGGGCTTTAGCCATAAAATCCTCCACACTCAACTATGACAATGACATTTAGCACACATCCAAGCGATGCACGGGCTCGCTCACACACACACACACACACACACACACACACACACACACACACACACACACACACACACACACACACACACACACACACACACACACACACACACACACCTTTAACAGACAGAAGGTCAGACAGAGAGCGGGTGGAAAGAGAAAAAAAAAAAAGTGAAATAATGAAATAATTGAATAACGCTCATTGCTTCTCAGTTAGTCAGCACCGCTCCAGTCTAACACTGCGCAGACACACAAACACGCCTGCACACACAGAGCGGCCTCACAGACGAAGTTACAGACGGGGCAGAGAGCGTGGTGAAAGTGGAAGAAAAGAGGATGAAAGAGTGCTTTTTTTCTTCTCGTCCTGGGACAGTCAAAAACATCTGCGGTATTTTCCTACACTCGGTCAAAGACATGCGGCATAGTCACACACTCGCAGTATAGGCTGCATTCTGAACGCCTAAAGAATGTGACCTTTCAGGGTGCCCTGCGTCTGTGCCAGCGTGCCTCTGAGCAAGGCACTGCCTAAGAACAACTGTCACAAATGGTTTACAAAGTCAGGACTATTTAGATGTTAACCGTTGATCTATTCTGGACTGTACGTCTTTTCATTGCCCATTTCTTTGCTCAAAGTTTACTTCCTGTCAGCTACTGCATTAACAAACAATGGAACAGGAAATGCAAATGCAAAATGCAAAATAATTTTGATGCTGTCAAGTTTGAAAAGTGGTTGAATTGCAAGATTGAGATGAACTGAATCATATAAATGTAATCGTGAAGAAAACATGAAACCATATATGACTATACGAGGGCTCGAGAGCTGAATTACATGTAAACACGAGGCAGCAAATGCACGGCGGCTCCGTGCAGCCGACCCCAAAACTACTGCGCCTCATATATGCAAACACTACTTGACTCATGTCTGAAACCCTGATGAAATTCTATGAAAGGGTACTTAAACCGTGTGACACTAAAATCCCGCTGAAACCAATACTAATGAAATTCTTAGAAACAGCATTAAGACCATGTGACACTAAGACTCTCCTTTGAAAGTAGCCGTTAAAGAGAGGCAGAAAAGGTCTGGACGAGATTTCCACCAGAGGCTTAACAACGATTGAAAGATATGCATTGAGTTATTACGCTGGAATAAATTGGATGGCATCCGTTTAACAAATAGGACGTGACAGAAGGATAGACGTGACGAGTCGGAGTAGAAACTGGTGTGTGTGTGTGTGTGTGTGTTGGAGGCCTGCTGGGCAAAACAGAAAATGTAATCTCTGGAATGCATTGTGCATCTCTCCCTCTCCCGACCTAACTATGCCAATGTGTGGAGGGTGGGATAGATGGATATGCGCGTGCGCGTGTGCGTCAGGACAATAGCAGTTAATCGCACTATCAGCGTTTTCTGTTGCGAGACAAAGCAGCTACTGTTTAAACGACCGTAGACACTCACAGGCGTGCTGTTGGGCGTTGGCACACTGTAGATGAGGGGGAAAGGTTTTCACCGTGATAAAGTAAATTAAAAAAACAGGAAACATCTAGACATGGCAAAGTGGAGACGGGCATGTAACCGGTGACAGTGGTGATTCTGCTGAATGTGCGGCAGTGTGGGAATGAGAAGAGGGGTACTGGTTAAAAAAAAAAAGTGCGTGCTGCTTTAACCAGAACGATGTTAAAAATGAGAAAAACATCGGAGACATTTCGGTTCAAAACGTGTATTCTTATCTCTACATTTCTGGTAAATACCAAATGTAAACACGTGTGGGTTTACAGGGAGCTACAAGAGAATTAGTTTGAATCACTATTGGTAATAAATTGTTATAACAGAGCCTGTCACACCAGCATGGAGTACATGTGACGTTGTGAGGACCTGTGTGTGTGTGTGTGACCAGACAAGCCCCTGTAGCCTCCATTTATCCCCTTAACCACGCCCCAAACAATGTGAGCGGGTGCTTCTGCCATAACTGCACTTTGAGTCAGAAAGTTAAATTCTCTCTCTTAGCAATTACATCATTGACACAATGGCCCTCACGTGTGGCCTACATGACCGACAAGGGAACATAAGACGGACAATGCGTCTTTCTAAATGAAACCTCCCTCTTTCTAAAGGACAACGACTTGTTAAACGTTCCCACCAACATGTCTGGTGTGTGTCTGGTGTGTGTCTGCGTCTAATCAGTCCCCTAAGTGACATCAAATCTAGAAAAAACTGATAGTTACAGGGACTATTTTATCTCGCACCGTGACTGTGGTGGCAGGGGCGTGGTTAGCTCAGCTGGAGAGGGGGGAGGGGAGAAGCGACTCAGGGAACAGGTGTCTGGACAAGACCTAATTGGCCTCAGCTGGAGTAGATTGGTTGTGTGTGTGTGTGTGTGGGTGTGTGTGTTTTGGGTGTCTTGGCTATATAAGCCATAAGATGGTCAGAGGAGGGGAGACGAGGGGCAAGGAACGCAGGTCCCCATAAAGTCATTGCCAAACAGAATCAACGACTGTGTGTGTCATTTGTGCTCTTCTAAGGGGCCCCACGTTGGGCTCCAGTGTAACAAGATTCGTTACCTCCGGGTCCCCCCCCCAGCCCAAATGACACACGCAGTCGTTGATTCTGTTTGGCAATGACTTTATTGGGACCTGCGTTCCTTGCCCCTCGTCTCCCCTCCTCTGACCATCTTATGGCTTATATAGCCAAGACACCCAAAACACCCACACACACACACACACACACACACACACACACACACACACCCAATCTACTCCAGCTGAGGCCAATTAGGTCTCGTCCAGACACCTGTTCCCTGAGTCGCTTCTCCCCTCCCCCCTCTCCAGCTGAGCTAACCACGCCCCTGCCACCACAGTGACACTGTTCCAAAAAAAAACATTGAAGTGGAGAGCTACATACATGCTCTCACACATGCTGCAATTCAGCCATAACACGCTGGTTTGATCCTGTGTGGTCAGAACAGACCTGACCTCCATCCACTCTTGTCTTTCTTATCTAAACAGACGTTAAGGAAATGGGCTTTTACAATAGGCAGAGAAATTGATTAAGCAAAAGATATTCCTACATGATGCATTGCTTAACCAGTGTTCTCCTCCCCATTCTACGTTGCTTCTCAAGAGTCTCGTCGACGTCTTACCTCCACCTCGCAGGAGAAGTCGGTCCCTTCCTGGAGGGTCACGTGACACGCCATCAGCTTCATCTTGGTCTTCCTCACCAGGCGAAGAGGAGACTGGAAAATAGATGTCTGGCCTTCTCCTTCTTTTCCTCCTCCTCTCTCCTCTTCACCTTCCACCTCCCCTTGCTGCTGCTGCTGCTGCTGCTGCTCCTTCTTCTCCTCCTCCTCCTCCTCCTCCTCCTCTGCTGCTCCGTCTCTTTCTGCGGTCACCCGGGTCTCCTCTGGACTTTTCTCAGCACTCTCTTCCACCTTCTCCTCCTTGGCAGGCTGGCGGAGGTCACGATTTGCAAGAAGAAGCAGAAAAAAAAAAAAAAGGAGGACAAATTATGTCAAACCACCGTTACAGTGTTCCCCACAGTGGCCATCATGTAAAAATCTACAATCTTCCTCAGTGAGCATGGACGACTATGTTCTCTCCATCACTCTTCTTTTCTAATACTCCGTCTCGTACAAACGTACTCTTAAGAGACTGCAGGCGTTTCTTTTGGCCTGATTACTGAAATTCTGATGTCACTGGGTGGGCCTGGGTGTCTTAATGTGATCACTGGATGGAACAGTTTATGTGTGTGCATGTGTATGAGGGAGAATGGCTTTGTGTGTTTGTGTCTCTCTCTCTCTTGGCTGAGCAGCAGTTTCAAACAGTCGGCGTGTGCTGCTGTGAATATTCCGTGTCCCGTTACACTGTTTGAGCATCCTGAAAGAAGCTACCTGACTATTTATCTGACAGCATCTCATCCCTGGGTTTCTTATTTAATGTTCAAAACGAGTAACTTAATGAAGTCTGCGTGTCCACAACAATATTGGTTATAGTGTGTATATATATATATATGCCAAAGAATAAGGTAAATCAAGAACTCATTACTCATCTTTTCTCCACTCTATTCACAATATAATCTAGATGGTCCAGCTATTCCTTGTACATTTATTGAAAGGGATACAATTTCTGTTGTTTATAGTCAGAAACAGAAAATTAGTATGATTATAGATGATCCAAACTACTGCAGTAATACTGCTCTTCTCATGCAAGAAATAGTCGGACATTGAGTGTTTTTTTGTTGTTGTCACATTTGGACAGGGACAGGCTAGCTGTTGCCCCTGCTTTCAGTCGTTATGCTAAACTAAGCTAACCCCCGGCTGGCTGCAGCTTCATATTTAGTGGGCCTATGAGAAAAAATCATCAATCAAACATAAAAGTTAATATTTAAAAAAAGTTAGCTACTGCTTTAAGGGGAGGTGCTTTCCTATCTATGCATTGAGTATTGTTAGCACCAGACAGTGGATGCCTTAAGTTCAAAGATTACCAAACCCTGGTCCGTGGACAAGTACCAGTTCTCAGACCATTTGCTACTGGGCCGCAAGGAAACCACATGATTTGGCATATAAACTGAATATTAATGACATGACTTTATGCCCGATTACGGGCTATTTGATTCCTGTAATTAACCTAAAACTTGGTGTAGCCTGTGTTGTTCTTCCTCATCACTCTCTGGTTACACCGGTATATTGTTATATTGTTGTATATTGACCACTACCTCAGTGTCTGCGCTGGCGGTGGAATGAGATTCTGCTTCTTTTTCCTTTGCTTGCTCCGACTTCACCGCCTCCTCCTCCTCCTCCTCCTCTGCGTGACCGTTCACTTCTGGAAGAGGCCCGTCCTCTTTATGTGGCGCCTTGCTATCGGCTTCCTCTGTGGGCGGCACCTCCTTGGTCGGGGACGTCTTTATGGGTCAAAAAAAGAAAAGAGGACAGATATTAATAACCCAACCAAAATATTCATTCGTAAAAGTTATGTTATTTTAAAACTATTGTCTATAATAAGACTTTCACCTGGCTCTGAGACTTCTGCTTCTTAAGCCATGTTGGCAGGTATCGAGCGATTCCTTTTCCCTCTTTCCCCTCCTTCTCCTTCTCCTCTCCCTCAGCGTTGGCTACTTCCTGGGTCTCTTCCGTGGCCTTCTCCGTTTGGTCCGGCTGAGCCGACTCCTCGGCTTTCTCCTTCACCTCTGTCTCAGAGCCCGCTTCTGTTGTCATGGTGACACGTCAACCTGCGGAGCGAGAGGAGAAGGATGGAAGATTCCGTTAGATTTGATTTTTTCACATAGTTACTAAATTATTAACGAGTATTCTTATTATATACACACACACATATATTATGTGAGGTGTATTTCATTGGATCCTTTAAGGAAACACAATTTATATAAATGATATTCTGTTGTTTTCATACGTTGATAATAAAAAGCATTTGTTTTGGCGACTGGTAATGTTACAGAGAGCTGGAGAAAAATCTGACTGCCCCACTGAATTTTGCACATGTATAAATATTTCATGGCACGCAACTCAAATTTGAGTCTGGAGTATCTTTTATAAATGAGCCACATGGTCCGATGTTATTTTCTTTTGAGAGCAACCAATGTTTCCCGAACTGGTAGACAAATAAAACATCTCTGGAAATACAAAGTAGTTCGGTCCTTATAATCATGACATGTGGGGAATGCAAAACAGAAATATTACATATATTAGTGTTATATAAGTTATCCGATTCTGACCATTTGGCTCGCAGCTGTTTTGCACATGAGCTCATGGCTGTTTGAAATATTAGCTCTGGCGTTGACATCGTCAAAGGCCCACCACAATTACGCAAAAAAACACAACGCACACGAGTTTAGGATGGCATTATGTCACACAACGAGTTTCATCTGGGTCAACAGCTGGTTACACACACACAAAACAACAGAAAGAGGGAAAATTACTAAATTCTTATGATCTGAGTCATTGGTTTTACCCCGCAGCTGAGGTCAGCGTGCACACACACACACACACACACACACACACACACACACACACACACACACACACACACACACACTTCAACCCAAATATCTTTGGCAGCGCTGTCCACACACCCTATCACGGCAACACACATAGTAATTCAGCATGACACTAATGTGTTGCTAACACTAGATGACCATGACATTGGTCTTGAGGTGAAGCTGAGGTCAGGATAGGCAAACCCGTCCTACCTATATCGGCTTTGGTCGGGGGTGTGTGTGTGTGTGTGTGAGGGGGGGGGGGGGGGGGGGTATTGAGTGCTTCTCCATAAGCAGCTTCAGGTAGCGGGTTAAGCATGACCTATACACTATTAAGTCATTGTCATCCACATTCCTTTCAATGGTTCCTAATCTTCCTCAGCCTGTTCCTCTCCCTCTGATTCTCCTGTTCATCGTCATCTGCGTTTTTCTTTTGGACCATCTTACCACTTCTGACTCTCTCTTTTCTGCCCTGCCACCTTCAATAAGAGCACACGCACACACGCACACGCACACACACACACACACACACACACACACACACACACACAGTGGTGTTTAGGGAGGGGGCGGGAGTAAAAATAGAACAGGTCTCCTTACGCATGATCGGCTCATGAGGAGAGGAGAGGAGGGGCGATGGATGGAGAGAGGTGTGCATGTAGGTGCATGTCAGAGAGGCCGTATAGTGCCGTGTGCGCTGGTGCAGATAAGGCGAGACAAAACACAACCGACTTGTATTTTATCAAGAGGGAATCCCGGGGACATTGCACAACAAGCAGCAGTCCCAAGCCCATCTGTTCCCATTAAAGACGTTCATTTGTATTCAGGTCATTTGTATTTTTTATTTTTCAGGGTGAAATATCCCAGCAACTATGGAATGGATCACCTACAAATTTGCGCGTTATTTATGATCATCCAGAGAGGATGAATTCTAACGACTTTGGTGATCCTCTTAATTTCCGTCTCGTACCACGCAAACAGGGGGTTGTTATGTACATTTTAGCACAAACACTGATGGTTCAAAGAGGATAACCCTTGATGACTGAATTTAATCCACATCGAACCACCTGACCAAAGCGGAGTGTCAAACAGAGTTTTAAGTGTGCCTGTAATAAAAAAAAACAGGTCTGTAACTGCCTACTTAATGCAGTTCCCACTCCTCAAAGACACTGTGTTTCTCAATGGACTAGCTAGCAGTGCGTCTATGTGTGTCTGTGTGAGTTGGCATCAGAGTGCAGCTTTTTGCGAGGTGTTTCGTCACGGCCTCTTAGGCTTGCTTTAAACCCCCCTCTCTCCACACACACACACACACACACACACACACCTCGCTCTCCATGTCTTTCTACCCTCCAACCTGGGGTGGCTCTTTTTTTTCTGCACTAAATCTCTGCACTCATCTCTCTCCTCTCTCGATCCCTTTCTTCCGTGCCTCCCTTTTCAATCCACCTCCAATCGTCCACTCGCATTATGTCCTCCTAAAACCTTCTCTGTCCCTCTTCTTCCCACAGTCCATATAAACAATACCAGAGACTATCTATTACAGCCTCTCTTCATATATCTATACACATATGCACACTGAATAGCAGTAAAATCACCAGCATAACAGTATTCTTGTATGCGACAACAGTTTCATATAAATGTGCTCAACATGCTTTCTGCAGACCAGCGTCAACTCATCTCCTGCATCAAATTATTGTGAGTCAGATGTTATGCCCTTTCATTTTTTTTTATCAAACATAAATTGTGTGTTATACATATATTTTACAGTCAAATAGCAGCGTTCAAGTAGTCCAAATAGTCCAGAAAGAAACCAGCAGACTCAAGATAAACACAAACTGGAGACACACAGCTGGTCCAACCAGTTGATTTAGACGAGGCGTTTCTGCGTTTGTTTACATACCTTTTTCCCCTCCTGATTCAACAACACTTATCTTTCTCTCCCTCTGTTTCTTTCAGTTTGCATATCTCACACTTCTTCCATCATCTGATCATGACCTATAATCTTACATATTTGCTGGCTACTTGCCTCTTGAAAGCAGCTTATCTGCATTTATTTTAGTTTAAGATGGTATTCTTAATAATCTTATTATCTGCTTAACTCAAAATCTGATTATGATGATGATGATGTTTTCTTGACCTGCTGCAAGTATTCGACGAACACCTGTTGCACATGGACCACCGGAGCGAAGATAAAAAATGAACTTATGCGGGTGATGACAACGACTGGACAGTTAAACCTTCCCCTCAGAACACAGCTCCTTCAGGCTTTATGTATGCACTACACAATAACACAAAATCCTTTTTTTCAACATCTGTGACTATTTTTCAAATTAATGGTTGAAGGAAATTAACCAATGGACGCAACTAATGGCCTTACCTATCGTTCCGTCTGTTGCTCTCTCTCTCTCCCTTAACTCCTTTCCTTTTGTCTCTTCTTCTCGCCTCCTGTTTCCTTTGTTTTTGTCCTCACTTTCTTCAACTCTTTTCGCCTCTATCTGCCTCTTCCTTCCCTTCCCACCTCTTAGCAAACGCCTGCCCTACAAACCCTCATTGCCATTTTCTCTCTTCCATCCTCCCTCGGAGCTCTGCGTCTGCTCCCCCTCGGGACGATCGCTCGGAGAAACAAGGGCAGGGAAACAGAGGGAGGAGGGAGGAGGAGGGGGGGCGGAGATGGTGAAGGAGTGTGTGAAAGAGAGGAGCAGAGCGGAAGCAAACGGGGATAGTGCAGGAGGAAGAGAAGAGGTGAAACATGGACGAGGAAGGAGAGTGAGAGACCACACCCACTGGGCCATATTACTAATGGACACTAGCATCGACGATCAGCAACCCTTCAGAGGATCTCTACAACACTCTTACCTCACAGTCTTGGCCTGCGATATTCTGCAATTACATTCTTTTGCGGAAAGAAAACCTGACTGAAGAAATTCAAATTAAACACAGACCTGTCCGCCCATCTATTTGAACAAAAAAAATCCCAGTGCCGACTTTTATGCCGCATTCCACACGAACACAAACACTTACGCTCTCCCGCTTACAACTTTATTGCTGTCTGTCTGGGTTTCACGGGTTGTCGGCACAGCAACAACAACAACTTCCCGACAAGGTCTGTGGCCGAAGGGAAGCAATTTTATGGAGGGCAGACACGGGGAGCAAAGTCGAGCGCAAAAGTCAAGAAATGGAGCGAAAATAAAAAGGTAAATTTACTGGCTTTAAATGGTTTTCACATTTGTATTCTGTTACTATCTGATGAAGCCGATATGACAACTCTCGGCCTAATAAATAAAACACACCCGCACACCTCGCTATAAAAAGGGGCAGGAAGAGGGGTGTGTGTGAGTGGGGGGGGGGGGGGAGGAACTGTTTCCCTGGCAACGACATGCATGGCCTACAACAATAAATCCCCATGGAGACAAGAGATTACCACAGCAAAAAATACAGATTAGTGGACAAGCGTGGAAGTGACAATAGAGATTATACTGTGCCTAAACCCATTTCAGACCACATCCGATTTACAGCAGATATTACTTGCTGGTCCTACAGGAACTGCAGCCGCTTCCCTCCCTCCTCTCATCCTTGCTGATGCACCACACCCACTAGAAACGGTCCTTGGTTTACAACCCATTAGTGATATTCTGTGATACTTGTATCCATCCGCTGCATGGCATTTTCTGCCTGTCCAGACGCTGCAGCTAGTAGCCATTAGCCAAGAATCTAGTACTCAATCCTCTCCAAAAACCTCCTCCAACCAGCCTTATGTGTGAAAGTGGTACATGGTATTTTTATACCATAACATTAAAAATCCTTACACAGGATGTATTTTTACACTGTGCAGTGTGGACCCTGCGAATTGGCTCTACCTTCAACCACATGTCACACACACACACACACACACACACACACACACACACACACACACACACACACACACACACACACACACACACACACACACACACACACAGACAGACAAATGTAAAAGACCCACAAAAACTGCTAAATTAAAAACTTCAGTTTTTAAACCAACAGCGGCAATACTTCCTGTAAAGCTTTTGTGAATTAGATGCAAAACAATCACTTCTTGCTGTTGATGTGTCGCTCCACAGTTCACTTGTTAAACATTAAGTGTTTTAATTGAGCCACAAAGGTTGTTTCTGGCAGCTGGTGTCCACTGAGCTCCAATGAATTAAGGATTGAAAAAAAAAAAAAATCAATCGGCCGTCATTTAGGTGGGACGACTTAATAAAAAAATTCAATCCAGCATCCATATATTGTAATTAAAGGACATGCTAGCACAGCTGAATGAGGCTGAACATTAGTTATAGCAACCTAAAGAGCTGAATTGAGCATGCTGGTGTTGAAGAGTAAAACTCATATGGGTTTTACTGCTGTATAGTTTTGCAGCTGACAACAACAGCAGCTATGAGCATAGAGTAATAACACGGTAATAAACGGCACCACGAAATGCCGAAACAGTGACGCAACGAGCGAACAGCTTTTCCAACTGTTACAGGTTTGGTTTTGAAATAACCACACGCGTACACGCAGGGTGCAGAATCCTAATCTGTGCTGTTCTCTTCTACGATCTGTCCATCTGTCACGCGATGACACATACGCACATCCAGATATACCAAACACACACACACACACACACACACACACACACAAACTCATAATCAGAGAATCACTTATGAGCATTCTGGCCCTGGGATCACGTTGTCAATCGCACGACAAACGCATGCGCACGTTTACACACACAAACACGCAGACTGCTGGTGTGAAAATGTTGAACATGCGTCTGTCCCCTTTACACTGCACTCTGACCCTCAAACTGAGGATTACACAGAGGATAATCCCTGTGTAGGTTTGTGTGTCTGTCTGCTTGTCTGCCTGTCTATCCATTCATCCCTCTCTGTCTGTCTCTCCCAGCTACACCTGATATCAACGCTTCAAAAAGGACACGCGGTGACACAAACCTGTGTCTCTTTGCTGCCTTCAGTTTGAGCTAAGCTTAAATGACTGGTCAGCTCATGAGGCATGCTTAAAGGACCAATACCATGTCATTACGTTTGTTACCGTGTTATTACTGTCCGCTCATAACTGCTAGTGTCAGCTGCAAAACTATACGGTAGTAAAACCATTTGAGTTTTACTCTTCAACACCAGCATGCTCAATGCAGCTCTTTAGGTTACTATAACTAATGTTTATCCCGTTACCAAAGTGGTTCAGCCTCATTCAGCTGTGTTAGCATGTCATTTAATTATATTGTCTGGATGTCTCACTGTTACACCATATTTTACTTTCAATTTGCTGCAATTTTGCTAATGCTTTTAGTGCAAAGCTGAGAAAATAATCAACCAATTGAATTTTGCATTATTGGTAAGAAACATGGAATGCGTTTATGGGAATTGTGGGAAATGTAGGATGGTGAAAATGCAGAAAGAAAGAGCGCACAAAAACACTTACTAAGATATATATATATATATATATATATATATATATATATATATATATATATATATATATATATTTTATGAACCCTTCTAGTGTTATAAGTATCTCTCTCTCTATTTCTGTGTGTGTGCGAGAAGAATGGGTTAGCTCATAACTACTATTGTTAGCCGCTAAACTCCCCTATTCAGCGATTAAAGCAGTCAGGCGCAAGTGCCCCTCTCTGTGTGAATGTGCATGCATCGTGTGTGTGTGTTTGGCATGGGTGTGTGCATGGGTGTGTGTGCGTGAGTAGGTGTCTCTGGGAGAGCGAGACAAAGAGCTATGGGTGGGTCACACGAGTGCACATGAGATGAGATACAGTTAGCTGTGTGTGTGTGCGAAAGAGAGAGAGGGAGTGAAATAGACGGGAAAGAAAAGAGGAGGAAAGCAGGTATTAGAGGGGAGGAGAGAAAGAGAGAGCGAACTTGTGGTGAAGGCGCACGGCCCTATCGGTCTCTCTGCTGCTGCAGCAGCAGCAGCAGCAGCACTGGGCGTGGTGTTGCTATGGCAACCAACATCCCATAGAGGCCAGTAACAACAGGTGCCTTGGCAAAACAAATGACTTCATGGGGCACGGAGGCTCATTATCACAGCTGCCCCGGTGAGGCAAGTTGACACACACGAGGGGAATAACATCCTACTCCGCTGGCACAGACGGAGGGAGACGTTTCAAATCTGCCTCACGGTTAAGGTCACATGTTAACTCACCGCGTAACAAGATTATGTTTTTAGCTGCATCATAAGATACAACGCAACAATGTAGCAAGCTCGGTCAGTAGCACTTGTTCTGCATTGATTAATAAGTGAAAATGTAATGTATTCCAACACACACGAAGCTGCTTGACATTCATTTAGCTAAACTACTAACCTTAACCCCTGAATCTAAAATTAGGCGTTCCCCTTGTGGACGCCATAGGATGTCCTCATTTTCAGAACATCATCCTGGTTTTTTTCTTCCAATTACCGCGAGGACACGCCGCCTCTAAAGTCCGGACAAAACGCTGCGATGTTGTTGAACTATGTAGCAGCAGCCCGGCTCTTCTAAATAGGTCATTGACAAGACGAGACAGACGGTTTAGGCGGCCCCTGTATCAGTTAATCCCAGACCAGTGACCTCTGACCCTCATAACCAGGAAACGGGAAGTGTGGCAAAGGGGCAATTTTCAAAACCCGTCTCCTGTTTCACTCAGTTTTATCTCAAACTTTATCGTCAATTCATATTTTTAGCGCGTGTGTTTCTCTCTCTCTCGTTAAGAAACTGTCAACATAAAAACAGGAAGTGACAAGAGTGTTTGAAACAAGTGTTTCCCACACACAGGGAGCCAGAGTCCCACACCCACTCCTAGTTAGCATCTGCTCAACGATCTCCTCTAACTTAATAGGTATTCCCATAGTTTAGACCTGTGGGAAACACTGACCCCCTCATACACAAACACACATTTCACCAGCTTCTTTACACTCTTTCCAAGATATTCCACAAACTTCAGAGCTTCCCAAAGGCTGCTAATGAGAACCAGTTCACTGGTCCCCCGTAACCCTCTTGCCCCAGACACTCCCTTCCTCTCCTCTCACTTCCGTTTCCCACTCCCCATCATCCCTTGCTCTTTATCACTCGGCCCCTGCTATCCCACCTCCTCTCCTGACTTTTATCACAAGCCGAATTAATGAATAGTCAATACACAAAGTGAAAGAATTAATCTTTCAGTCGCGTAGATTTCGATGAAAACCCGACCGTCTCACCTTCTGATTCCCAACCTTTGTCGTCACACTATGAAACGATCAGATATCAAGTATTTAGAGCACAATATTATCCTTTATTATGCTGATATAAACCTCTGTTGCTCCCTAAGATGTGGCTTTTAAAAGATGAAGGCTTGCGCCCCGTCCTGCCTCTCTCTGCGAGAATGTGACCCCTCCTTTGCTGATTAATCTGTTTTTAACTGCGCTTGGCACCCTGCCAAAGCCACGGGCCCATGCTCTCTCTCTCTCTCTTTTTTATTCTATCGCCTCTTTCAGAGCTGGACACTCTTTATCCCCCTCTGATGTGAAATGTTGCTTTTCAACTCAAGGATTTTCTATTCTCCTCTAAAAGACCCTCTTGAAAAAAAAGGAGATGAAAGAAAAGACGCCGCTAATCTCCACAAACATACAATCAAACTCCACTAAGCTGAGTTTTTTTGTTCAACGCAATTAAGTTAACACTGATACATAACTTAAAGTCAACAGGTCTTTTTGTACCATCTATACTTTTGGCATTTAGCTGACCCTCTTCCCCAGAAACCTCCCACTCCCTTTCTGTCCCCTCCATCACACACTACGTCTCCATCCCCCCCTCACTGTCTCCGTGGCTGTAATAAGCTGAACATTGCATTACAGTTTCCATTCATCCGTGCCTCTCTGATCTTCTCTGCGTGAATGCGAGTCCTGTGGTGCCCGCTGGCCGAGCGCTAGAGGCCAATACCCGCCGGTCACGGCTGACTGCCACGCTGTAGAATATGTCCACCTTTAGTAATTGTTGCGACTGACCCGATGTCACGGCAATCATGGGAGGGAGGAAATGAATGCTTTGATTTGGGGAAAAAACACCTTGATATACTAGAAAGGCAAAAAGATAAGAGGAAGACTGGAGCCAAAGATTCAGGAAGAAACATTCGGGACAGTGAAGTCAAGTTTCCTCTGTCTAGCGTGTATTTTCAACACAAAAAAACCAAACAGTCTGTGCTCAATCCGATGTGGGACAGTGGGGCTATCTGTGTGTGCCTGAGTTGATGTGACGTGTTGTGCTCCTGTTGAACCGACAGGGTCAGGATGAAAACACACACACACAGGGATGTTCCCATAGCCTTTCCGAATGGTTAAGCAATATCTCTCACTCTCTCCGTCGCTCTCACTCAGTCTCTCTTTCTCCTCTTGTGTCCGACTCTTACTCACTTCCTCTCTGCGACCATCAGTATTCCCGTCGCCCTCATTTTTGTTGCGTCTCTCTACCTTGCCCTTCACCCCTTCACAAGGTGAGAGACAAAAAAGGTACAAACGGAGTACTGCACACGAGCATTTGTTGCGTTTTTCCTTTAACGCAGAGGTGGCAACAAAACGAAAAATTGCTACGAACTTATAAAACATGAAATGTGAAAATAAAAAGAAGCCAGAGTCAGTTTTACGGTCACTGATCACAGTTGTTTTAGTGTAGGAGTGTAAAAGATTATTCTTAATTATCAATAAACCTGTCATCAGCTGTACTTTCACGTTGGTTTCTTTGTTGTTCGAGATTTTAAATCTAGAGCTCCGACAGCAAAGTTTTGCGCAAAAGGGAAGAAACTCTACAAAAAATGTATCCAAAAAACAGAATTTCATAAAACCCACAGCTAATTTTTTTGGGGGAGGATGGGGGTTTGGCATGACAACGCCGATATTGAGAGAGAGAGAAAAGGAAATGGTGCACTCATTCTGACGAACTGACACTTAGTCCCAGCTGCACTTAATGAGCAGATTCTCCCATCAGAACAACCAATTAAGGCCGACTCATTAGTGGGTTCGACAGAGCCGCCACTGTTCTGCACATCCTGAGTCTGAGAATGAACATGGCACTGATGATTATAGATACACTGTACACACACACACACACACACACACACACACACACACACACACACACACAGAGAGAGAGAGAAAGAGAAAACGAGAAGGGGGGCTGATGGGAAAAATATCACCAGAGTGACAGACGACTTCTGGGTTGGCTTACCAAACCAAGAGTTCTACCCGCTCACACTATATTGAGTAGAACATTTTCCAATGCAAATTATTTATTCTATGCGGCTATATATCATGAAAGCTTTAAACTTTACTGGAGGTGAGGTTTTGTTTTTTCCTTGCACTTGACTGGAAGTTCACCTGCGCTAAATAACCTGTAACACAATACAAAACTCACACACACACAATGGCACTGCTGAAAATAATACCTTTGTGAAGCATGTGACGTGCAAATGCTGTAAAGACTTTGCAGAGAGAGAGGTGTGTTAAATTATCACTCTTAAATTGGTAAAACAATGTTTTAAATCCGAGAGTCAGTTTGTTTAAAAGAAAAATGCTAAAATGTAAAAGACAATGAAATAAAAGCAACCATAAAACTGACTATGTCGCTCATGAGCGTACTGTAGCCGGGCTGGCCGGGTGGACGATGAGTACGTTGTGTAACTTCAGTTCCATGGGGTTTCCGCTCTGCTCTCAGGGGAGGTTTAGGTGGCATCGGGTTTGAGCAGAAAGATTATGGTCTCGTCACCATAACCAAACCGACATATAGAGATGGGTTAACATGGAAAACAAAAGATCACATGTATGGAAAATCCCTCTGCAGTCTAGTTTATGTCCATCACATGAGAAAGAATAGTTACAGCAAAGTCAAAAAAAGGGGGAGGGTCTTTAGCATCCTTGTGTGTTTTGGAAGACATTCAAGGGAAAATGTGACTTGGTGATGGCTTGTGCTCATTATTCATCAGAATTGTTACAATGATACACAATAAAGCACGAAAAGACGTGTTTCCTATTTCTGAATCCCACATGCACCGATAAAGTCTGTGACATTGTGCCTACACCCAGACGTCCTCCATTTTCATCTAACCTACCTTCCTTTCCCTCAGAGGAGAAAAGAGAAGAAGGCCAAATGATTAAAGTGATGAGTAGTTGGAGACACACACACAGATTAAAAGGGTGATTGTTGGTAGCATCACACTGTTCTCAGTCATGGTGATGCTGCAGCACACATCGACCACTGAACTGCACCTATATATATATATATATATTGATAAAGCCGTGTGCGTTTGTTCAAAAGGAGATAAAAAGGTAACAGACATAGCTTTGACGAGGAGTAGCGAACGGCATCGAGTCCAACAGTGTGGCACTGCGCAGACATCAGTTGAATTCATCAGAATTGAATTCGGTTGATGTGACAGATGTGTTTGCCAAGTGCCACTGACTTTTTTGGACGTCAGCACAATCTCGGCTCAATTCAGTGTGTGTGTGTGTGTGTGTGCGTGCGTGTGTGTGTGTGTGTGTGTGTGTGTCAGTTGGTCGGCCTGCCCGCCTGTCTGTCTGCATGTGAACTACTTGAACCCTTGCCATCTGTCAAACAAACTTCTGAGGCTCTGCCTGGGAAATACACACATACACACGATACGTCCTGTATGTACACACACGTTTCTGTCGGCGGACAAATAGTAGTGAGAGTATACGACAAGAAAGTAAGTCACGTTTAAACAGAAACGGTGGTGCGGTGAAGGGCAGACCTACCAAAACTGAAAGTCTGAAAGTCAATTCTAGGAGGATTTTAAAGCCATTTTAGGCCATTTAAAATCAATAATTGATAGCAGAAATGCGCCATGCGTGGTGCTATTAACATAATCGGCTAGATACATGGTCAAATTAAGAGTTCAATTGTAAAACAGGTCAAACATTGTCTGACTGCAACATTTTTTATTTTTTTTAAATTAAAGAAATTTTTACAATTATCATATTTGACTCTGATAAATTGGTATGGCATTTCCTCGAGCTTATAATGTTATCAATAAGATACATTACAGACTAATTACTACTTGATAATGCTATTCCACAAATACGGTTAACCCTTAATTGGTGAGGATGCTCTGAATATCCCGGGGATGAACCCCATATTCAGAATTCATATTCAGTAACCACACAACAGGACTGCATTTCCCAGAGATCTTTGTGAACCAATTTCCAAAATGAAACCATATGAAACCAATTCTTTGATATCCGTAAAACGAGGTGTGTGTGTGTGTGTGTGTGTGTGTGGGGGGGGGGGGCACTACCTGGTTTACAAGGGGACGGGCCACACGACATAAACAATAAAAACTGCATTAAATAAATGTCGTCGTTGTTGTTCTCAGCGGCTTTGATGCCTTCACACAACCATCTGCGACTTGTAAACTCAAGAGGGAGGAAACGGAGACACGGAGACGTTTGAATTGTCTTTAAACGCGACGTTTAGCTACGTTAGGAAGCAACCGCCGACGTTAAGTTACCGGGACTCACTCAACACCAGGAAATACAAACCACCACCAGTAACTAAAAAACACACACACTTGTTAAACATGTTCACGCGGGCTTAACGTTGAGCTCCGTTAAATACTGTGACGCCGACCACATGACGCTCACCCGGGCGGGACGTGAGCGTAGTTTAGGTGATGATAACAGGGAAGGAGATGAAGAGGCGCCATGAAGAGCCGTAACGCCACATTGAAGGTACGACTGCGGCTACAGATAAATAACGGATTTCATTTGGGAAACGTGCGGTTTTGCTTGGACCGTTTACCGGAAAATACTGCTTCCGATTCCTGCGCTTGTTCGTGCAGGTTGAGCACCTAACTAACTGCATATACACCGCAACAAAATAGACGTCATAAAACGTTGGATATCCGGGGGGAAAGCATTGAAGCAGTCGCTAATATAGATATCACGTGTTTGTTTGTTTTTAAAGGGGGTAAAATTAAACGTTACCTGTTGGGATTTTCAACGATGCGTGTGGGGAACTTTTCCAAACGTGGCCTCTCACTCCGTTCTCCTCCAAAAAATAACGTACGTCCCACTATCTCAACCTCCAAAAAATCTCCAATACAGTCCACACCGAAAATCTGGCGAGGGCTCAAAGCAAGACGTGTCCATCATCCTCAAGACCCGCCCCTTACAGTTAAAAACATCTTTTAGCGGCCTCTCATTGGCTCAGAGGGGACACTGTATTAGATCCTGAGATGTGATTGGTCACCCGCGTTGTCCATTGGCGTTGGAGGGACGTTCGCGGCAGATGTGGCAGTGCTATTTTGGCGAGGTAGCTCCCCCTAGAGGACGTAGACTATCACTGCAATATAGTGAGGATGTAGTTTCCTGTTTTATTTTGTTCACTCACATTTAGTCCTGAATTTGAATAGGAAATTGGTGAACTGAAGAGCGAATTATATATATTTTGTATTATTGAGTTTTCAAAATTAGTGTCGTTCAAATAATTTCTAGCCATCATGAAATCTAAATGAATGGATGCTTTTACAGAATTTCCAGGTGTCTCTGGCCTCTCAGGCTACATTTTTTATTTATTTGTAATGCTTGTTTATTCATATTTTACTTGGATTCAGTATTGACAGGTTAATGAAGCTGTTTTTTTGTTAGTTTTTGTCTGCTTTGACGTGTCTGCTTTAATCACGATATTTCGATAGTTTGAAACTTCAAATTCTTCTCACACAGTTCACATTAGACACATTGGCGATACATCTACAACATAAACAAACAGTCTATCCCCAACATGGTGCCAACCCAGCATTTGAGAGACACTGCAGTGCTGTGATATGAATATGTATGTCTGGTTGTCTGCTGAGACCCCTTGATGAAGCTACTTTTGGAAACCACTAGGTGGTTCTGAAAGTCACAGTATACAGAACGATTTTAATTTAGGAAGGCTGATGAAAGAAAAAATATATGCATAAAATATAAAACAGTTAGAAAATAACAACTGATGCACACACACACACACACACACACACACACACACTGTATATACCAACACCCCCACCCAGATTAGAGAAGCTCAAGTAATTGGCTTATAGCGTAAAGCAGCGTGGAGATTTGACATCTATAGAAGAGGAGGAGTAAACAACCGCATAGGAACATCATCAATAGACTAATACAAACAACTGTAGGTGAGAGAAATACTAACAAATATACTCATTCAAAACTTTTGTGACAAAAACTGTCAAAAAAGAAAAGGACCATTTTGACTGGAAGCTGAAAGAATCACATTGTGCAGCAGGTAGCGTGTGTTTCAGTGAACTCACCATTAGTAGAGCGGCATGGATCCAGCGGAGACGCACAGCAGGCCAACGGAGCGCACGCACACACACACACACACACACACACACACACACACACACAACACAGAGGAAAATAGGATATTAGACGTCACATCGGCATGTTTCATTCATGCATCTGCTACAGTTTTAATTGAATAACGGCGGATTTTGATATAATTTAATGCAATTACATGACAGAGATGAACTAGTTTGGTCACGGTGCATGATGCCTACATTCCTAAGAGAATGAGGCATGAAGTGACGCACGTGAGTCTGAGCATCCAGACCAGTCATGATTTTTTTTTAAAACAACAACAACAATATGCAGCACATCTCTCTGGCACGACAGCATTCAGGTATCAGACTAACTTTGTTGACGCAAGATCCACAAGTTAGGAGGATGAAAGGAAACGCACCCACACTGGTAGATTCAATCACGCAAATAATACAGGGCTGATTGAATTACGGTCTCCTCCCTCTGTCCCTGAAGTCTTTGACCCTATTTGGCCTCACAAGTCCTTAAATTGAATTGCAACCTTCTGAGGAGGAAGCACAAAGAACAGCCTGACCTTTATCAGTTTGTCAGTTTCATAATAAAATCAACACAGAAGGGTTGCATCACTTCATTAGTACTGAAGAATGTGAGAGCAGTTTCTAAAGCAACACCCGAGAGAACAAAGGAGTCTCGAATCAAACCGTAAAAATCTGCTCCATAAGTGATAACACAACCACAGAGATTTACCTGTGGAGCACTGATGTCATCCAGGAGTCAGTGAGTGCATCCTCACCAAAGCGTCTGATGCTTCTCTTGGTCATCTTGCCCTTTTTATTTTACCACCCATTCACAAGATGTAACATTTACAACAGCGATTATAGGTCACAGCGAAGACACAAATGCCAGAACCATGAGGTCACTAGAGAGCTATAGCATGCTTGTTCTAGATCTCTATCACGTATGAAAAAAAAAGCAAAGCAGTTCAGAAAGGTGTACCTGATTGTCAAAAGTCCCATATTGCAGAAATAGTTCCCACACTGAGATTAAGTCTTGACCTAATCAGCCTTATCTAAGATCTCTCTCTCTCTCTCTCTCTCTCTCTCTCTCTCTCTCTCTCTCTCTCTCTCTCTCTCTCTCTCTCTCTTCTCAGCTGTGTCTCTCTACCTCCTGTTTCGCCCCGGCAGAAACCTCTCAGCCCACACAACAGTTGCCTTCTTGCCTTAATGCTGAAAACGCTCGCAGTGTCCTCGCCCTCCACCATTCGGATTGACCGACGGTGGTCAGAAACGCAGTGTCCTGTGCAGCCAGGGAGCCTCAGTGGGGGCCGGCTGTGCGGTTTCTCATGCAGGCATGAGATCAAGCCAGTGCAGATTCTCTGGGGGATTAGCGGCGAGCCCTTCTGAAGGGGAATTACAGCCATCTGGACAGCACAACATTGCCCACTGGACCAACTATACCTGCCAAGTCTGTGCCCGGATGGAACAGACAGATATTGCTCGGTCCTTCTTCTGACCCTGACCCGAGTACCTGTATACCCGCTTTTAGAAACGTGGGTGTGCGTGCCTGAATTATTTGGCTCAAAGCTGCATTTCATGTATGAACTGCACTATTTTTTTTGTAACATTTTATGTTGCTTGTATAGCCAAAAAGGGAGTTATGTCTTTTTTAGTTTAAATCAAGTCAAATCATTCACAAATGGAATACAAATAGTAATTCATAATCAGTCTGATCTTCATGATAAGATGATCTAAAGAGACTTTGGTCTAATTATTATTTTTAATATTTTTTCTTCCTTTTCATGGCATGTATTTTCATGAAAAACTCACTTTTACAGTGTTTGTGTGCAGGCATTTTGGTCTCCGAGTGCCTGCCAACCCACAAACTGTATTAAAAGACAACCTGATCAGTATTTTGTTGGCGGCCTCGATCATAACATGTTATGTGATTCAACAAGTCATTCATATTTGGCTCCTCGTTCTCTGTCATTATAATATAACATCCGTATCTGAGTATCTCCACCCACAGCCTGAGAACTGCCTTTGCAAAGGCGTGCCATACTTTTCTCGCAAGCCAATCAGAGCAGACCGGGATTTTTCTGGAGGAGGCTCTTAAAGAGACAGGATCTTAAAGAGCCCGGCGCCAAAACGGAGCGTTTCAGACAGAGGGTCAAAACAGGTATATTCAGACAAACGGTATAAAACTAATTGTGTTTTTTGTTTAGTTTTTTTACATTACAGCATGCAAACATGGTCTAGTAGAAACCAAAAAGTATGAACCTGAAAATGAGTGTGATGTGTCCACTTTAAAGCTTGTGTAAAACATCAGCTTACGAGATATTCAGCTACAAATTTACAAGGTTAATTATTGAAGTGATGCAACCAATACATTTCTGACTTCATTAACAATTAGACAACTCTGCTATACATGAATGCTACCACACCCTCACTGCCCATTAGCCAGTTTACTGGAGTGAAGTCTATTTTTGACTTTGTAATTGGTGTATCAAAAGAACAAAAAAAAAAAAAATCTATATATATATATACATAATTTCACTGTGAATACTGTAAAGGTGTGACAAAGAGGTTTATTTCTACTTTGCACAAATAAACACATTGTGTACATGTGGTTAATCATGTTCAACAGAAGCACAATAAAACTCTCCACATTCCTGCAGTTTGATTCATACTTATTGTTCCTTTCTCTGACATGTGTTTTGCTAATAAACATCAACACTTCAAACTAATGCCAGTGCCTGTGCTACTATCTGAACGCATTATTAAATTATGAAAAAAATATCATATTGCACTGCTGCCTTCATAGACACGCAGACACACATTGTTACACCCCATGCCTGAAAACATGCACACACACCTTTAACCCCTGGGCTAAAAACATACAAATACAGCACTCACTTGACAACTGTAGTTTACCTGACAACCCATTTATAATCAGCTGGAACGAGCCGCTTGACTGGATGGAGCATTTCCTTGTATGACTCCGCTTCCTTCTCGTGTGTCGCACAAATACCACAAGACACTGAACAAACACTTCTCTCTCAATTCACACCTGTTTGTTTCATGTAAAGTCAACCATCTCACTCTCCCCCTCTCTCGCTCTCTCTCCCTCTTGCATGTCTTTGTGTTTTGTCGTAACTCTAAACTCCAGGATCAGGTGTCTACCAAGAGAAGAGGGAGCGAGAACGTATTAAAGAGAAACCACCTGGTCAGAAAGAGGAAGAATGTTGAGAGAAGAGTGGGAACGGAATAGAGAGAAGCAGCTTTTCTTTGCAGGGTGCACCCATGGGTGACACCTCCTCCTTATCCCTGGCAGTAAAAGACAGGGTGATAAAAATGTGACTCTGAAACTGGTTCTGCAACCATAATGCACCTGCAAGAGTATCCCTGTTTAATTGAATGTGTGTGTGTGTGTGTGTGTGTGTGTGTGTGTGTGTGTGTGTGTGTGTGTGTGTGTGTGTGTGTGTGTGTGTGTGTGCGCGCGCGTATGTGTGTGTTTTTGAGTTAATCAGGTTCCTGGTAAAGCTGAAGGGAATTCATGTTAGGCAGTTCAATGTCCTCCTGTATGACAAAAACAACTGTGTGTTTGTGTGATGGAGTAAACAGTCAGAGGCGTGTCTTTACTTAAGAAAGCTTAAAATACACAAAAGTGTGTTTGTTTTTGCACGATCCCATGTGTGAGTGTCCGGCACCTCAAACCAACAAACCTGTAATTGCGAGCATCTTAAATCTGAACCATAAGATTGCACGTGAATCAATAAGCGGCAACGAAAAGGAAGCAAACCACAAGCTGGAGCAGTTTCTCTGTCCAGTAACTTTGTGACCAGTTGTGACCTGAATGCACCACAACAGAATAGTGTGTATAGTATACAAGTATGTATAAAAGTAGTATGTAAACGCACAAACGTTTTAGCATTGAACTTTACTTAAAGTATCACAAACAAAAGTGCTCATTCTGCCATATGGCTCATTTTGGAACAATAGGATTAGGATTATTAATTCATTAATGTCTGTATAATATATGTATTCATAAAATGTGCAATTTATCAAGTTTCTAATAATGAGATTATTATAGTGTCAGTACCTTTACAGGGTCTGGATAGTTGTATATGTAGCCCTTACGTTTGACCCTCCATCACACACAGTTGTTGTAAGAGTAAGGAATTATCAAATATAAAATAGTTAAAATATTTCCAGGATTCTAATAACAAAATAATTTATAGCAACCATGTAATAATAGCAAAATGTAATCATTAAATGATCTATTAATTATCTATCCATTACATGAAATGACGTAGATCAGTCCGGTTTAAATAAACTAGATAAATGAAAGGCCTTTAGCCATTTGGTATGTTTTATTGTATAATGCAGATTATCTTTACTGTAAAAAAATGTAAAGATTGTTCACTGTTTCTGTCTGTTTCCTCATATAATCAGCCTGTATAAACTATAATACTGAGAGACCACTAGAGGGCAGCAGCTCCTCTTTGCAGCTTGAGCCTCATCTAAATCCATCAGGGGGGAAAAGAATGATGATGTACGTCCTGCAGAGAGCAGATGATCTTCATTTAAGAAACAAAGATTTGAATTAATTTGTCTGTGAGAGAGCCGTGTTGTCCTCAAGCGATAGACCACTGGATGTGGTTTAGGTTTTCATTCTTTCACACTCTACAGTACACAAAGTCACACAGTCACAGTCATAGTCCTTCCCAGAAAGAAATGTGAGGAATGTTGTGTATTTCAAACCAAGAGAGTTCAGATGAAAACACATCTCACGCCCGATGAATAGCTGATCATGCACATGTCACAAGATGTCCCAATTACTGACTTAAAAAGTGATGGACTTTAATCTGAAGAACATTGTTAAACCGATTAAATGACGATATTATGTCACAGAGGTTTATTACTGATTATTACTTGACACTTCTTTAACTCTTAATGTAATAACACCACTGACTCACACCAGTATATAATGTGTAACCCTTCCCCAGCATGCATCTCCTTAATTTAAACTGACATCTTTGAATAACGTTTTTCTAAAATGTCATCTAGATTCAGCTAGTTTAAAAAAAAATCAATTTCTCTATTGCTTCGCTTGTATTCTGCAAACAGAGGCAACACTAATGTCTAAACATGTCGATATAATTATCGCAATATTTACTTTGATGATGAAGGAAAGATTATGAATATTGAGCAATGCTTTTGGTTTCAGCTGGAGGATATTTCTAGCAGTTTTAGCTTTATCGCCGAGCTCTCCAGACCCGTTGTCCAGACTCGGCCCCCACATGTCTCAGGCGAAGTGTTTCCTGTCTCGAATGGAAACACTGGAACGAACCTCATCCTCCTGTATCCATGGTTACAAGCTCGTCCAGGGTTGCAACTTCCACAACCAGGATTGAATTTTTGACTCTCTGGGTTTTGATAGTCTAGTGAAGCCCCACGAGGAGACGGCAGTGTGATGTCCCGACACTCAGAAGGACATTTTCTTGACATCCTGAAACACTCGACCAATCACCACCGCCCATATCTAGAAGCTATTGTGTGTTTCCGTGAAGTGTTCCTTGAGTCAGAGGCCTACATCCACACCTGTGGTCAACATTTCTCCACCCCTGATAAAAAACGCCTGGGCAAAGCCATAACCTCGCCCTCCTGAGGCTAAAGTCCTTTTATGTGGCCTTCCCAAACTACCTCCAGCCATTCTGTATACCGGTGTACAAACACAGAGTACAGATATTAAATCATGGACACGTGGCCACAGACACACCACATGAATTCAATGACTTTTTGTATGTTTTTCGGTGAATATGTGAAAATGTGATTTGTAATACAACAGCTGACCAGTGCTTCTGTTGTTTAAGTGTTTTCTATGTTGTTTACATTTTCAGGTTTGGATATCTACTGGATTAACAGATAAAAAAGGGAAAACAGCAGACGAAAACATGAAACCATAGCGAAGCTCCTTTAAAATCAGCCTTCTCCTTTTAAAATCTATTTTATTTCTTTTTAGCACTATTACTCCTACATTCAAGTCGTTAAACTAAATGTCTTCCCATCGTATATTTTCTTTAATTGACCGTCTGTAACGATTTCGCCCTGGGGCAAAAAGGGAGCTAATTTCAACCTGGCTAGAGGTCTAATTAGCCAAGGTGATTGAAAACACCTGTGTGACTAAAGTTGAATCACTTTTCCACAAGCAGCTTGCCATGCAGTGAACCCGCCTTGGTTATGTAGTTTGTATAGTCTAGTGCTTTTAGCGTGTGCTGTATTGTGTATCTTCAAAGAGTGGTAACACACACGTGTGTTGTTTTTTATTGTTACATTCTTGCAGTCGTGGAAAGTACATTTACTGAACCAGTCAGGTTGACTTATACTAAGTATATATTTATGAGTGTAAATGCATGTGCTACTTTCCATTTTGGAGGGGTTTATTTGACGAGCGTAGTTATTAGTTGCTTTTCAGATTACAATTTTACATGTGAAATACATCAGTTTATGAAATATTGTATAATAGTATAGATTAAAGGAAAAGTGTGTAGCATTTAATCGGTGGAAATGGAACATCATATTAATAATTATGTTTTCTTCAGTGTCTAATCACCTGAAAATAAGAATCGTTGTGTTTTTGTTGCCTTAGAATGAGTTGTTTATATCTACATGCAGAGCCGGTCGTCTTCACGCAGCCGGCCGCCATGTTTCTACAGTAGCCCAGAACGGACAAACAAAACACTTGATCTTCATAGAGCCATGCATGTTTTCACGTCGGCCACCGTGTAGTTCTCCTACATGCTTGGCACATGGGAGAAGTTTCAGTTGGTTGCAATCTGCAACCTCACCCATAGGTGGCACCAAATCCAACACAGTGTATCTTTAAACTACTGATATAGTTTTGCATATAAAAAAATAAATAATAATAATGCATATTATTTATATAGCGCTTTAAAAAATTCTCAGACACTTTACAAACTTTAAAATCATCATAAAAGAGCTATTCACTAAAACATAAAGTAGTACACTCTTCCTCAACCTGCGGCAACATCAAAATAGTGTTACATGTTAATACATGTGTTCTAATCCAATAACATTATACGCCTAAAGGCCTATATGTAGTAATTGAACATTCGGAAGGAGGCCAATCTGCATAATGAGAACTTTTAGATACTTACATTACATGCTCAAGTAAATTCTACCAATAATAGCCTACTTGCAATAAAGTACAATGGTGTATCCCCGTTGGTAGAAGTACTCAGATATTTCAAAGTATCGTAGAAGTACATCATGCTATTATTATTATTATTGCATTAGTATAGTCATTAAAAAAAAGTAGGCTACTTAAAATACCCAAAGTAAAAAGTAGGCTGCTCATTATGTGTGACCCATTTCAGAACATCAGGTTATAATTAACTAGCGATGCATTAACGTGCACCTGGAAATTAGCACATAATCTAGTCCGCAGACCCTCTATACAGCAAGAAGAGCACGCAGAGCCCTGTGTGAGGGCTTCCCCCGCACTGCACGTGCACGCTCAAACTGGCGACAAACAAAACTAGCGCGCGCGCACGGTTTTCCACAGAGAGAGAGAGAAAGAGAGAGAGAGAGAGAGAGAGAGAGAGAGAGAGGCTGTCTGGTCGCTTCCGGCTTCAAACTCGCAGACAAACAGCGCTTTACTACGAGCACAGTGGTGTCGAGCAGCGCACATGACTGACTACAGAAACCTCCCGAGAAACTATGTATCCACCGGCAGGCTTTGAAGTTGTTTTCCTGAAATAACCTGAGTGAAAAAGACATTTTTTAAATCTTCTTCTTCTTCTTCTGTGGAGGAGGAGGATTATTAATTTTTTGGGGGTTGAAAAGGTGAAGAAGCGAAAGAAAAAAAAATCCGTCGGCAGCGTCGAAGAAGTTCGTTTATGTAGAAAAGAAGAAGAAGAAGAAGAAGAAGAAGAAGAAGAAGAAGAAGAAGAAGAAGAAGAAGAAGAAGAAGAAGAAGAAACACACACACACACACACACACACACACACACACACACACACACACACACACACACAACTCAAGAGGAGCAGACAGCACGTTTTGTTTCTGGTGCACAAGGAGCCGGATCGTTGCGTGTCAGACACACCGACCGAGGAGAGCCATCCTCTCGGTTTCTAGCTGTTTGGTATCTGTCTGCAACACTCAGACCAAAATAAGTGTCCCGGAGGAAAGAACCCTTGGAGAGGACGGGACAGCACGGAGGTAAGAGGGGAGAGAGTTTATTACACTGTAATATCACCACCACCACCACCTCCGCTGGAGATGGAGAGGTAACAGAAAGTTGTGAGGGTTGCAGGCCTCTAGTCGCCCGTTCAGTAGCAAGTATTTTTTATTCTTATTGTCTATGTAAAATGTGCATTAAGTACTCGAGGTACGTGGTCTTCTTGAGACTTATGAAGTTACTATATGTTTTGTGATTACAGATGCACTCATTTTTAAATAGCAGCTGCTTTAATGGCATATGCTGTGCTCAGCTACAACATCAGCTTCCAACAAATTAGTGTAACAAAATGTCATTTATGCTGAAGACATGAAACTTCAAATATTGGCATCCAAACAAGCTGAAACTCAGGTTTTTTTTTCTCCAGAGTTTGTACAAATTCAGCTATTTCTGAATGTGTTGTACATCACTCTTTGCGTAAGACAGCTGGAGAGGACAACCCATTTGTTACACTTGGGGCTTAATTGACTATTTTACCAGGTTGCAACCAGATCCACAACGGGACGAGCTACAGGGACCCAGCACTCGCTTCATACTAGCATTATAGATCATAAGACTGCAGTTGGTCATAGGTTATTTCTCAGGATGCAACTTTCATCATCTCTCAGTCTGCAGAGTATTTTCTCCATTGATCCATTCATTGTTTGGTCAATAAAATGTCAGATAACAGTAAAAAAAATTCAAAGCGTCAAGCTTATATTGTTCAATACTCAAAAGATATTCAGTGAACAGGGATGTAAAAGAACAACATAAAACAAACCTTCACATTGGAAATGATGGATATGTCAATGTTGTGCTTAGAAAAGTACTTCAACAAATAGTCTATTATCATTATAGTTGCCAATTAATCGGCTAATCGATTAATCAACGAATTGTTGACGCTTTTGTTCTATCTAATGGTGTTTATATGCCCCTCAAGGCTTTCTTGTGGCCGCTTTCCCTTCTGGGAACCATGATGCTTTAAGTGTGCAGTATCCCATCTGCTATGGGATCGCAGTATTGATTGTGAGATAGCAAAGTTTCCAGAAAGCTCTGTTGAAGAATATTAAATAACAGATAGGGCAGCATGTTTTTGGGGGCCTAATTTAGGGTGTTAAATACCTGACAAATAAAGTCACATTATAAAAATCCAACATTACCACAGATTAGTCCTGCTCATTGATGTGTAACATTCCCCAAAATGACCTCATACAGAGATATAAAATTGATTTTAACAGCATAAACAGTAGGACTGGGTGATCATTCAATATGATAATTCATCATCCTTATTGCAATGAAATATCCTATATTGAGATAAATTATTATTATTTATTTTTTATTAAAATTAGAAAATGCTTAAATTTATCACAGAGGTATAAAACCAAACATGTGGTTATTTCATATATACTATTTAACTAATGAATTACCAGTAAGCATGCTATATTGTGATATATATATATATATATATATATATATATATATATATATATATATATATATATATATATATATATATATATATCACAATATAGCATGCTTACTGGTAATTCATTAGTATATATATATATTGTCATTGAGATATGAAATGACCTACTGTACATTGCAACAGAAAACCTGAGAAAAATATCTGACTCATTGTATAATATCGTCATATTTCCCACCCTCCTGCCATCTGCTTTTGCATTTCAAGGAACCACTAGCATCAGCATCTTTGAAACTTTCTCTCTGCTGAGTTCTGTACGTGGGTTTATTGCCCACTTGTGTAGGCAAGTGGACAGTTTGAATACTCAAGCAGGCCCACTCAATCTGACATGAGGCCGTGCTGAAACACAGACATACACCGAACTCATCACCGCCAGCATTTGTGTGCTATATGCTGTGTTTTCTTTTAAATAATATAATCGTGGCAAATAAGCGCAGTGCAAAGTCATTTTTTAGAGCCGTGATTTGCTTCGTGGCTGTCGTTAATGGTCCTGCTCATGAATAACCTTGTGTGTTTCCTGCTGACACATTTTCTGGACACATTATCCGTGCGAGAGGTGGAGACAAGTGGGTGTCAGAGTGGGATCCAGGAGACAAAATGTGTTGCGTAAAGGCCTTTTTCGCTGAGTGTTTTCATCCCGAGAAATCTACTGCATTGGTTTTAAGCAGGTGATGTCCTCTGTTATTTGTAGTCCTTATGCTCAGGCCTTTTCTCTCGTGAAGCCACTTTAAATACAAGCCCACATTGAAAAGACTTGAATCAGCCCAGGGTTTTGTAAATTGTTCATACTTTCATATCAGAGGAGTCGAGCCTGGAACTGTCCCTTTAGTGCAAAGAGAAAAAAGAAAGGAACAGTCTTTGGGATGTAGCTGACCATGTTCAACATGCAGTGTGAAAATCTTTCCCGGTGCCCGGCGCTGCTTCATTACAGCAGCTGAGCCGTTTCACTGAAAGTAAATCCGCTACTTCTGCATGAAAGAGTCAGAATAGACAACTGAACCAAAATAGCCCGTAAACACCTCTTTCTTTCCCTCCTCGCTCTTCTGTCTTTCTCTCTTGGTCCTTGTCCGGCACTGTGTCCTCTCTCTCTCTCTCTCTCTCTCTCTCTCTCTCTCTCTCTCTCTCTCTCTCTCTCTCTGTCTATGTTATCGCCTCTCAGGCCTGAATCGTGCTGTTTTCACTGAAACGTGTTAGTGTCCAATGAGCATATAGTGATTATACAGTGTGAGAAAAACAAAAAAAAGCTACACTGCACCGAGTAAACTACTCAAGAGAGAAGCCATTAAGAGAGTTTCCTGCCTCTCTCTCTAACTGCGTCACTCCCCAACAAGGAAATCCCATGTTTACCCCGTTGTTCACGGCCCGATGTCTCAACTTATCTGGAAACACAACCCAGGGCGATTTTTGGCGGGTCAGCACACGATGACAAGAATACCTGTGTGCTTGAATGGGCTCCAGAGCGGGACAGAACAGCTGTCCTTTTTCCAGATGTTGAAGCTTCAGTTTGGTTTTCTAAAAAAATGTCATGTGATCACTTCTGTCTTGCAGAACGCAAGACAGAAGTGATCACATGGTGTGACATTTTTTTAGAAATGTGTTTTTGTTCTCCGCAACACACACACACATACACACACACATAGATGTCATACTGTGTTAATCCTGAAGGTAGTTATTGTGCAAGAGATTGAATTGACAGAATAATAAGCAAAGAACAGTAGAATAAATATATGAAAACCGAATTGCAATGAGAGTAAGATGAATTTAGTAAAATAAGTAAACTGAAACAGTAAAGTAATGTTGTGCATGATATTTCAAATGTAATAAAAAGTACATTCGCACATCATATATTGAAATTAATACTGCACAATGTTGAAAAAGTAATATTGCATGATCTTGATATCATTGTTCTCAGTGTCCGGTGTTTCAGCTGTCCTTTCCTGCCAGTTTACTGAAGTATGAAAGGAAAAATGACTTGATATTTCTGTGTAAAACGATCACTTAGCATCTCAAATCTAAAAAGAGGTTGTGCCTGTAGTTCAGACGCCAGTAATGACCGCTCGTGCTTATCTCACATGTTATACAAAGCAGACTGTAACTCAGTCGGCTCATCGCTCACCTGCCGGAATCAAACACACGGTGCTGGAGTTGAGGGCCTCACCACATTTGGCATTTTCTAGGCTTGAAAGTTACAATAAGTACAAATCCGCCGTTGTGAAATTGGACATTTCTGCAAGTGTTGCGCAGTTTGACAACACCAGTAGCTCCCTCCCGTTGCACAGCGAGGCCTATTTGCATGCAGCTTATTTCGGTTCTCTCTACCTGTTTGGAGCTGGACGTGAGCCGACATGCTGCTCTTGTTCCGAGTGTAAACTCAGCCACAATGAAGGATGATCGACATTTGGCTGCATTGTGAGTGGAGCCCGAGGGTCCATTTAATATATCACTCAAAATAGCCGTCTTTAGAGGAGTTCACCTTCCAGCCGTCTGGGTTCAAGAGCTAAAATAACCTCCTTTGGTTCGTGAAGGAGTACTAGACCCTTACTGTGTTTCACAGCGAAATAAAGCCCAGTTCTAGTTTATTTTCAATTAAAAATAATCATACGATTTTGATACAAGCATGGAACAACCTTCTTTTTTTTCTCAAAATAAGAGTATTTGAACATAAGAACAAATGAGTCTCCTGTGACATGATAATAACTCTAAACACTATCAATCAATTCTGAAAACAAGACCAAAAACATGATGTAGTGAACATGCTGCCTGTGAGAGAGAGAGAGAGAGAGAGAGAGAGAGAGAGAGAGAGAAAGAGAGGAAAAAAAGAAGCCCTCATTGATTGACTCTGGGTGTCTCTCCACACGTCTTTTATCGACGTCAAGGAGATCCCACAGCTGAACTGTTTCTCCCACTTTCCAGCTCTCCTTCTACTTCTGTGTTTAAATCTGCTGCCACTTTTACTCTCTCTACCTCCAGCCCTTTCTTATTCTACCTTTCCGAGTATTTCACCATCTCTCCATCTTTCCTGCTCTTTTCCACGCCCCACCGCCCTCATTTCTCTCCCTGAAAGAATGGCACTTTATAGAAGCAGATTTCGAGCTGCAGGATCGAACGAAATATCGTTGCAGTTTGGTCCGGCTGGACTTTATCCATCGCGTTGCTGCTTCTTTGAGGACAAAAGACGAGTTGGGTGCAGCAACAGTTGAATATGTGAAACTCTTAAAAGGTCTTTTAAAGACATTCTAGTGTAGATTTATTTACGAGACGATATAATGTTTGAAAGAAGAAATAGCACATATATTCTCTTACAAATAATGCAGTTGAACTGAATTATTACATTTAGAGGTTTTGCTGCTGCGGCTTTACTTGCTCTGGTATAACCAGTTGCTTATGGTGGGTCATGTTAGCAAAACTTTAAAAAAAGATAGTGTTGTGTTACTAGTAACGTGTTATGATTTTTAGATCGTGGACATGTGACTTAAGCATGACTGCAAAAGCACAACTAATAACTCCGAGACGGAGAGGGGGATTGTAATAAAAACTGGTGTTTGATTCAAATTAGCCTTTTAAAAATCTCAGCTTCTGTGAAACATTAACAGAAGAGAAGGCAAACTATTTACATTCCCAATTTTCTTCTCTCTCTCACTTTCTGTTTTTAGTTTTTATCCCAGCTGGAACAATATTTTGTCTTGAGTTAACAACAGCACTACATGAATCATTTTCTTTGTCCATGATGACGTAGTTCGGGATGGAACATTTAATTTCCAATGTCCTTTTTGAAACGGGGCTTTCTTGACTTGTTTTCTTTTTCCCCCGGCAGTGTGATTCTGCTGAATGCGGACGAGACACTGAGCGCTGTTCTCCAGACCTCCCCGCAGCTTCGGGGGGACATTGTCAGATGTGTACCCAGCACTCAAAGCCCCTGGCCTGGCCGAGGGGATGGCAGCCTCTGCCCTGAACCTGAACGGCCTTGGAGTCATGAACAGGTCAGTGTTTTCCTTTTTCCGCATGTCTGTTACATTTGGGCTTGTGTTGCTTTTAGGCCGCACCGCTTTCCTCGAGAGTTGGAGAGGAAATGCATACTTTAAAAAACGTGTTTGGTTGGTATTGTTTGTTGCAGCTGGGAACCTGTGCGGCCGGACTGTTCAGATCGCTTTTTATTTGTTATACATTACGGAACAATTTAATTAGATTACCTGTAATTACTTTCCAGTGTAAGTTATGAGACAAGTTGTTTTATTATGTTATACTCACCTTATGTAAGTGTCTGATATATATATATATATATATATACAACCAGCTACTGAATAATAATTCTGGGTGTGTTTTTCTTGTTGGAAAGAGGTCACCAAATGCAACACTTAGGATAGTTATAGCCTGAACACACACAAATCAACCAACCCTCTCCTTTCCGCAGCAGTAATCAGTTTCACACCCAGCCAGGCTCCTCTAGTACCACCTCTCGATCTAGAACCAGTCCAGTCGGTCGACCTGTGCTACAGGTTCCCGATCGGAGCACCTACTGTCAGTTTCTGGGTGGTGGAGCGCCGGGCGGCGGTCTCTACAGCCCAACCAGCCCTACGGTAACTACATCTGAAAACACTGATCATGTTTATTTCTTAAAGTTCACCATCTACACTGAAACACCCCCCAAAAAAAATAAAACATAAACATAGCACTGCAGTGAGTGAGTTCTTTGTAGGGCATTTACAAAACGATCCAACTAAGTGTGAATTAAATGGCAACACACATATAATTGATATTCTCCATAATAATTCATATCAAACTGATGTTAGTTATATGAGATAGTGCCCTTTCAAGCAGGCCTATATAATGTTTGAAAGAAGAAATAGCACATATATTCTCTTACAAATAATGCAGTTGAACTGAATTATTACATTTAGAGGTTTTGCTGCTGCGGCTTTACTTGCTCTGGTATAACCAGTTGCTTATGGTGGGTCATGTTAGCAAAACTTTAAAAAAAGATGTGTTACTAGTAACGTGTTATGATCTAATAACTCCATCTGCTGATGGTGGACTCTGCAATCTCTTAATAGATCTGTATTTAATGCCATGTACATAAGCACATCAGCATTGGTATTTTCCCTGATTAAGTGGTCAAAAATCTGTCCTCCAATAAAAAAGTGTGTGACAGCGATGTCCGTGCACACAGAAGCTCTTTTGCACAGCCCTGTCTCTACCATTATTCATCATAACATGTCTAATAATATGAATAATGCTTATAATCAGGTATTAATCAAATAGTATAAATATACACATCAGAAGCATTAGAGTGCTGCATAAATGTGAATTTCTCTTATTTTCTTGATGAACTAAAGAACTGAAAGAGGAACTAAAATGCAACAGTGTATCATTTCTTCCCCTGTGCTTTAAACAGACAATAAATGTATACTTATACTGTTTCAGTGTGTTTTAGCCTATGGTAATATTGTGGCTAAATATACATTATTGTGCTTAAGACTGAAATAACTGGAAATATTAAGGGGGAAATAACATTTCTTTGTACTGGTAATTTTGGCAGTGGCTTATTTTCTTTCAATGAAATTCAATTCAATACAATGTTCTATCCATCCAATCCATGAAGGCAATTTGATTTTGGGCAATTAAAAACATACAGGAAACAGACATATAAAGTAGAAGACCTGTACAAAAAAGGAGCTGTTTAAGACCATATTTGACTGATGGTGCAATTGTAAAAAAAATTATAAAAAGCCATAGAAATAAAAGCCATAATTAAAGGATAGAAATGTGGCATTTCCACATGTAAATAACCATCACTTGTGTGTGTGTTTGCACCTAGACGAGCCCTCGAACCCCAGGTCGAACCTTTGTCTTCCCCCCTTCGTCCTCGCTCTCGCCTGGCCCTCACGCTCGCTCCCCCTCCCCGTGGAGCCCCGAGCTCCTGGGGGTCAATGTGGGCCAGCGCGTCCGACGACTGAGCTCGCCCGGCGGTGAGGAGAGAGGGGAAGGAGAGGGGCAGGAGGAGAGGGCAGGGGAGACGGCTGAAGGAGAGAGGAGGGAGGAAAGGAGACGCCAGGCGCAGCTGCTGCAGATACACAGAGAGCTGCAGAACGTCGAGGTGATTCTTACATGTGCAGCTCTTATATCTCATCCGCTCTCTATCTTTATCTAGGAATGCTAGAGCCACCGCGCATTCAAAGTCAATTTACGACTTAATTATAGATTTTCTAGGCACGTCAGAACAATGCCAGTAAGACCTACGTATACTCTCACTCTGCTTTAGAGTTGACCCTAAAACGCTGCAGTTACTCAAACTGTGAAAGCTGAGCAGCGCAAAAGCAGAAGAGGGACAGAAAACCCACACAAGTGTTCACTTTTTTTCTTTCATTTTTATAAAGATGGAAAATTGGACTTCCAGTTATTGCCATTCTGAGAAAAGGGCTTTTAATTTGATAATGTAATCTTTAATAATGTTTCTCAGCCTCGTGCAAAATTAGTGTCTCCTGCCGTCGACATCCATCATCCCTAAACTCAGATTATAATCTCTCCAGTAATCAAGTTTGTGAGTCCATGTGACTAGTCAACTTTTGTTTTGCCCGGGACTGTTTGTATCTCCTAATGTAAATAAATATGCATTGATTAAACTAAAGATAGACCAAAATGTGATCATCAGGTTCAGACTACTTGGAATGTAAACCCACATTTGTACTCATTTGGACTGCAGACACTCTTTTCTCTTTTTCCTTTCACAGTTTAGTCAGTTTAATGCCAAATACTGAGGAATTCTAGAGATGTTATGATTTTCATAACATTGGCAGGAGATTGTGATGATATTTTGTGATTTTTTTGTTTGTCACTGAAGTGGACAGCAGTGGACACCAGTGCACCTGTGAAATGATTAGAACCCAACACAAAATATGAAAAAATGCCTCAAAGTAAACGTGCTTATAGTTAAACCAAGGCAACCAAACTGTAGTTGCATTCAAGCCTTTATTTTCTCTGTCTTCTCTGTCTTCCAGGTCAGAGGAAAAGTGGGCATTTTTGAGGCCCACATTTCAGGAATCCGTGCCCAAGTGTTAAACACAGAGTTCCAGCGCAGCCCTCGCTCTCCACGACGATCGATCAGCCAAACCCCTTCTCATCCCGGCCAAGGAAACACAGCCCTCGAATGCCCAATGACCCACCCACGAGAGAGTAGGGTTGTCCAAAATGGAAGCGAAAGGGAGGAAGAAACTACAGAGGGAGAAGGGAGAAACGGAGGGAGGAAAGAAGATGAAAGGGACAACAGTGCTACAAAAACAAACACAGAAAACAAGACACTGATCGGTCATAATGGCTGCCATTCGGAAACAACGACGCAAACTCCCAGTTTAGACGGAGTGTCTGTCGTTCAGGGTTCCCTTGAGACATTAAACCTGTACGCAACAACAGACGGAGAGAAGAAAGGGGTAGAAAAAGACGGAGGGGAGGTAGAAAACAGACAAATGTTGGGAGACGAAGGAGAACGGACAGAGAGAGAAGTGAGGGACAAGAGAGAGGACCGGTCATGTCTTGAGGTGGAGCTCCAGACGGAGGCCAGCAGGTTGGAGGTTAACCCAGAAAGCAACGCTTCTCCTCTGACACAAAGCACGGCGAGCCCCCCTTGTTTGTCAGACACTGATCACACCCCAAACCACTCTCCTTGCATCCCTCCCTCCATCCCTGCGGTCATCATAACCGACCACGGTCTGGAAAGCCAGCCTCAAACTTCTGAAGGCCCCGGCTCCAACCAGGGACTCGGCTGCAGTCCGAGCCCCAGTTCGAGCCCCGTCCCCGGGCTGAACTTCTCCACCCACTCCCTCAGGAAGCTGTCGTCCTCCTCGGCCTCCTCGGCTGGTTTCTCCTCGTCCTGGGAAGAGTCGGAGGAGGACATTTCAAGTGATACCGAGAAAGGGGAGCAGCTTCTCAACCCGGCAGTGCTCACGTCCCAACAGAGAGCAGTAAGTGGGGCCAAGTGAGAGCGTCTGCTGGTGTGTGTGTGTGTGTGTGTGTGTGTGTGTGTGTGTGTGTGTGTGTGTCCAGTGTAGACCTTTTGTAGTTGTGGCAATGACCTTTGGAAACAGCTTTAGCCTGGATTGCCAAATATCCTTCTCAAAGGAAAAGTTAGACAAATAGATGGTCTGGGAAGGTCAAGGGACATCTAGAATTGTACAAAGTGTCACGATCCACCAAAAGGTTCTTGGACGTGCTGGATCTAGTCTGAAGTAGCTCAAAAACGTAATCCCCAGACAGGTCAAATGTTTCATCTATTCTGTGAAATATCTCTCCATAGATTTAATCAAAGTATATTTTATTTGCTAACACTCTAGACTTAGACGGTGGACCTCGGCATGTTTAGAATTTGAAATACTCTGAACTGGTTATTTGGCAACTAATCTCGCCAGATCTGGGAAAGAGTCTGTTTGTGAGTCTCAGTTAACGATCGAACCTCAAAAAGTGTGTGTGTGTGTGTGTGTGTGTGTGTGTGTGTGTGTGTGTGTGTGTGTGTGTGTGTGTGTGTGTGTGTGTGTGTGTGTGTGTGTGTGTGTGTGTGTGTGTTGGGTGTTCGAATGGGCCCGTGCATGTTGCTGGGTGCTCCTGTGTCAAATTGGCCAGAGCTCTCTGCCTGAGTAATGGTTGACATTCACAGTAACAAAGCTAGCTCTGTGCCCCGACCTGTGTGTGTGCGTGTGTGCGTGTGCGTGTGTGCGTGTGTGTGTGTGTGTGCAGGGGTGTTATTCGTGTGAGGGTAACATGAGGGTGTGTGTGTGTGTGTGTGTGTGTGTGTGAGAGAGAGAGAGAACAAGGGTGATTGAAAAAAGGGAAAGCAGGAGAATTTGCCAGTCACACACACTTAGGCTTTGCCTGCATTTGGACGCCGTTCAAAGAGGAGGCTGAGGCCTGTTTGGGTTTTTGTGTCTGTGTGTGTGTGTGTGTGTGTGTGTGTGTGTGTGTGTGCGCGTGTGTGTGTGTGTGTGTGTGTGTGTGTGTGTGTGTGTGTGTGTGTGTGTGTGTGTGTGTGTGCGCGTGTGTGTGTGTGTGTGTGTGTGTGTGTGTGTGTGTGTGTGTGTGTGTGTGTGTGTGTGTGTGTGTGCGTGTGTTTGTGTGTCTGTGTGTGTGTGTGTGTGTAGGTGGGTGGGTGAATGTGTTTTTGTTTGTAGCCAGGATGAGTTCACGGGGCCATTTCACTTCTGCTTTGAAACACGATTTAACGAAGGATTGTATAACTGATTATATGCCAGTTTTCTGAAACAATGTCCCAGAAGTGTTTTTTTGTAGGACTTCAAACTGCAAAAAGAAAAATATTTTCTTGTGGCTTAAGGAAGGGTGTGCTCATCATGTTGACTTCTTATCAGTTGAACTGTCGTGAATCATCCCCCATGTGAGTGACTGAATACTCATCCCCCCCATCAATACAGCATCTGCATAATTTCAGACATATTTTGGAGATCTGCGAATCATTCAAACCAAATATTCCATGTTGGCTTTCATTACGAGAGGCAGCAGCAGAAATAAATTAAATGTTCTTGTGCCATTTAATCGAATGTCCCCTCGCTAAACTAATGCACCCGGCTCGCTCAGGTGACATTGGGTTCCAAACTATTTGTTTAAATGAATTTGGCTGATCGAATTTGAATAGTGTTTGTGTTGCTCTTTGCATACTTGTGGTCATTCCTTTATCGCTCGATCCATGCGAAGAAAGAAAGGGACAGAAGCTCCTGCCAGAGGTTGAAGCTGACTGTGGTGACTGAGGGCTCACTGCTGCTGGCAAAAAGTCTGGATTTCACACAAAGTTGTCAAACATGCAATGTAATTCAAGCTCTTGTCCGTAGCCTGTCGCAGTTTTGAAGGAAAAGCCGGCGTAATGTATGCAGGAGGCGAACATGCAGGGACACATACAGCGTGCTTGCTTGTGTGGGAGGTGTAGGAAAGAGGAGAGGAGTGATACTGAGAGAGGACAAGAGCTGGAGAGTAAGACTGTCAGAGCGAGAGAGAGAAGCATGGGAGGATAAGTTGTGTTGCAGACTATAGCCAGGTCCCTTCTTCAAATTGCTATTGACTGCAGGAGTGACTTGACTTTGTTTGACATGTAACACTGAACACTGCACTTAAAGGACGTCGCTCACACTCAGATACACACAGACGTAGAAGTGTGGCTCTGGAAACACTGGAGAGAAATATAAGAATAAGAACTCCCCCTCATTATTGCTTCTTTGTGTTATTCACCCAAGTAAGCGTGACATTTCAATGTCCTGTATAAACACATCTGCTCTGCCGTGGTCATCAGCTTTTTGGATTATATCAACTCATTTTTTGAAGAGTGTTACACGCTTAACAAGTAGAGGCTGGAAGCTGAGTAGAGCCATATATAGACTCTATTTGGCTGATCTTTTGACTGCTGGGCATCTCTCCAAGGCTGGAAGGCACAAATGTACTGACAGTATTTCCAGAGTAAATTGGCAGAAAAAGGGCACCTGCAACAGATTAGCATCTGTTGTTCTTTTTTTTTCAAAATTTCAGTTGCATTCTGGGGGAAGGATCGGCCTGCAGCAGAGTTTCTTTGCTGAGGTGAAACCCAGTTGTTTGTTTTCCGTTTGTACTTTTGCCTTTAAGCATCAGCTCCACGCCCATCTGAGGAGTTTCAAATTAAACCGCTACAGACGAAACCTCGTGGAGATACATGAAAAAGCTTCTTTGTCAAGAAGATATCCAGAGACTTAAAAGCATCTGAAAAACAACTTGCCAAGTAGCATTAACGCATAAGATAATGTGCACAAATACCATTAAATCACCTCAATTTCTTAGTTTAACAATTAATCATCAGCTGCAGAAGATTAATGCCGAACTCACTTTGGTAATTGGGTCAAGTTTGACTTGTTTATCAAACACAAAATGCCAAACATGTCTTTCAATTATGATGATTAACTGCTATACTATTCTATTTCACAATAAGATGAATGAAAAAAGAGATCTGAAGTTTTTTATATTCTAAATATAAATATATTCTTTTATATCTAAAAGAAAAAAGATCATTTGAAGCATTTTCAACCCCTTTTGAAAATGTTTGTATTTATACTTGGCAGGACCTGTACATCGTATCGGAAAAAAAGAAAAAGAAAAAAAAACACAATCATGTTTTCAGCTGTTCAGAAAGATTGATGAAAGAAACCTTGAGCTAGAGGAGCAGAAGCTCCAGCAGAACGGACATGGAGGTCTGACCATGACACACACACACACACACACACACACACACACACA